>VFIW01000004.1:0-600000 GCA_006386115.1 Globisporangium splendens | reverse complement strand
GTGTGCGCAGACAAGAGTCGAATGATGGCAAGTGACGCTACGACCACACCATCGTCACTGGATGCCGCTGACTCACGCACGAACGAGGTTAAGGCCGCGCTGCAGACCGTGCACGACGTGCTCTCGTTCTACCTGTCGGTGGACCACCGCGACATGACGAAGCTCACGGTGTTTTGCAATTCGCTGCTGCAGCACGACGGACTGAACCATCTGCGCGCATTTGAGGTGTCCTGCGATCAAGACATCCGCACACTCTCCACCTCCATCATTGAGAAGGCTGTGCCCGCGATCTGGCACTAACACAAGCACCAAAGCACCAGATACTCCGCGTGACCCTTATATCTATGAGCCTCCAATTAATTAAAGAAGTATGCATGGCAGGAATCGAAAATGAATTTATTAGTGCCAAGCCAATCGCCACATCCATATCCTATTCGTTTGTCTTTAGTGCATGCAATCGTGCTTGCATTTTACGGAGGTATGCATTGATGACGATGCGCAACATGAGGCGGAAGGACGCGCCACCGCAGAGCACGACGTTGCCCACGGGAGTCGGCATCGTCTTGATCGTCCAGAGCACCAGCGTCTTGGCTCTGCTGTCATGATGGCTGGAAGCAGCAGGTGGCGGCAGGACAATAAAGCGCACCAAGCCGATATGGTCGCTCACGGGGAAGATCCCGACATTGTACACCTTGTAACACACCGACAGGATCTTGTCCTCATCCTCACTGGGCAGCCCCACCGAGACGATCTTCTCTTGGACGCCGAGCGGCATCCCGCGTGCATGGCCGACGTATCCGTTCGCGGGATCCCCAGGCGCAACCACATGCGTCGTGTCGAGCCACACGTGCTGGAACCACGCGTCTTTGGTGCTGGTGTCCACGATGATGGACGCAACCACTTCTGTGCCGCCGTTCGCGATGTATTCCTCAAACGCGCGTGGATCTTCATATTGCTGGGCGGCTTCCATGGTGATTACAGATCTGCGTCACAAAGCAAATATCAAATGAAATGGCGTCGAGCAACGAGAATGTATTTACTCGTGTCGATATTTAACAATGAACTACATACGCAGAGTTAGAGCCTTTGGACTCAAGAGCACCGTATAAAATGTATAAGCATATTCTAACCAATGTGAATCAAAAATGGCGCATCCAAGGGAGCATTTCTACTAGTTTCCATTTCGCGCATTGGACCGTGGATGCTGTGATATAACCACTTACAGCTTATTGTCTCTTCGCCTTTTTCAGCTTTGACCGCAGACGGTGCAGGAAATACGATAGCGCGGAGCGCAGCGATACGCGCAGCAGCAATCCACCGCAAAGCGCCACGTTGCCCACTGTCGACGGCATGATCTTGATCGTCCAGAGCACGAGTGTCTTTGGGGACGACGACGACGCCGTGTCGGGCACGAAGCGCACGAGCGCCGTGTGGTCGCGGATCGGCATGGGACCGTACTCGCGCAGCTTATAGTGGATGGACGGGATCGCGTCGCTGTCTTCGCTCCCGTTCTCGCGTGGGAGCCCCACCGACACGATCTGCTCGACGATGCCCAGCGGCACTTGGCGCGTGTGGCCGACGAGACCGCGGCCAGTACCTGGCGCAAGCTCCTTGGACGCGTAGCCGATCCACACGTGCTGAAGCCACGCGTCGAAAGCATCACCGACGCTCGCGTCTACGAGCACGGACGTCGTGATCTCCTGGCCGTCGTGTGCCGTGTACTCGTCGAACGCGGCTTGGTCGACATGTCGAGGTGGTGGGCTCATCTTGGACAATGAGCTCCAAGTTGCAATGCAAAATGCAAAATTGGTGAATACACCAATCACATTGGTCCATGGACCATATTTCAGCCAATGAGATGATCTGAGATTGACATCGCCAGTCCAGATCCTTTCGTAAACATCGGAGCATTCATGGTTACCGCATTGCTCCTGTAATCATCCAAGTCGCTTCAAGTTCAGCACCGGACATTCGACTGTGAAGAGTCTCAGTCTGGAAGTCATCGTCTCCGCCATGAGCTCATAAATCCTCTTTGAGCTTGTTTTTGTGGAGAAATGGACGCGATCTCAGCCAATCACGCGACGCAGAAGCGTTCGATTCAGCACAATCGGATGCAGCGTCCTGTCTTCAAACTCTGGCTGATACTTCAATACTTGGTAATTAATCATTCGGGGTGGGCTGACTTTCAGTGGGGTGGTGCTTGTAGCCCTGCTGTGCATACTACCCAGCCACTTCAGCATTCAACACCAACAAGCAAGCGTGTATCAAAACTATCAAATATTCAAGTGGTGGCTCCATGCCAGGGTGAGTGCAGTACCTGCAAAAAACTAGCTGGATGCAACGCTGCAAGCAGCTCATTCTCACTGGTGCTTCTGCTTGCTGAGCTTGTTCTTCAGCGCGTCCAGCATGCTGGTCAGCGCGGCGCGCAGCATGACGCGCAGCAGCGAGCCGCCGCAGAGGAAGACGCTGCCGAAGCTTGTGGGTGTGATCTTGATGGCCCACATGACGAGCGTCTTGTCCGTCGACGCCTTGCCGGTCGTCGTGTCCGGCACGAAGCTGATCAGCCCAATGTGGTCTTTCGTGATCCAGGACTGGCCGACTTGCAGCTTGTAGCAGATCGACGCGATCGCATCGTCACCTTGGGGCAATCCTGCCGACTGGATCGTCTCGATGGAGCCCGTCGGCAGCTGCCGTGAGTGGCCCACGAGGCCGCGTCCGACACCTGGCGCCAGCTCCTTGTTCTTGCCGACCCACGAGTGCTTGAGCAGCGCGTCGAACGTCTCATCCACTGGCGTGTCCACGAGCACAGATACCACGAGCTCCTGGCCGTCGTTCGCAGTGTAATCATCGAACGCCGCCGCGTCCACGTAGCGCTGCTGTCCGTGCATTGTGCGTTGCGTCTTGTGTCTTCTCAGCTTCTTTTGTTGTGGCTGCAATAGTGAGCAAGTGATGGCGCAGTGGTTTCTCAGTCTCTGATTTCTAGCCAATCGATGAATGAGAACTGGATTTTCAGCGAATGAAATGTGCTTCTGAACCACTTGAAGAGATCGCTGTCTGTGACATGGTGGAAACACTCGTTGCATCATGTCAAGAGTGCCTACCGGCATGGCCGAGAGCTACGCAAACTGCAAGGAATCCGCATGGAGAAGTAAACACGCTCCCAAATTCAAATGGACTCATTGCATAGATACATCCACGTAGGTGGCCACCCCAAGAGACTTGTGGTGACAAGCATTGCCGTGGAGAGTCTGCGAAATACGATGCCAAACGCCTCAGCATCGTACAAAACGCAAATCCATTCGTTAATGGTCTAGAGCCCCTTGTCTTCTTTGCTGGAGCTTTTGCTCTCTCTCTTTCTTTCGTGCTTTGATCGAATACATATTCTTACATTTTATTGATATCGCCGCATATATTTACCATCAAAAATCCAGCAAAACTGCATCATTTCTTCTCTTGCGCTGATTCTTCTTTTCACTGACTGCTGACACTCGTTCTTCTTCATCTTTGATGCCTGCTTCCACGGTGTTGCTACCCAGATGCGCGCATATCTCGTTGATATAGGCTTTGTGGAGGTTCATTTATTTATTGCTTCAGCATCGCGGCGCGGCGGCGACTCGAAACGATCACACCGATCACGGTCAACACGATCGTCGCAATGGACACGACAACAGCAGCAGCGATCCATACGCCTGGTGGAAATCCCAAGAACAACTTGTCGCCGCCACCATCGACAACAGACTTCACGGCTCCAGCGGCTGCGCCGAGAGGGATGACGGGGAACACGTTCACACCGCAGTTGATCTTCGAGTCCATCTTGAGCTTGAGGAACCCCTTATCGCCCCATTGCGACGAGTACGAGTTCTTGAGGATCCAGTAATCCGTCGAACCCTCCGTGCCGTAGCCGACAAGCACGACGGCGTGGTCAATCTCCGACGAGTCCGTAAAGTCTCCGCTGTTGGGGCACTCGTAGATACCGCCCTTGTAGTCCTTAAAGTTGCTTCCAGAGTTGATGGCGACCGAGATCGGTTGTTGCTGCAGCGCGATCTTCAAAAGCTCCGTCGCATCCGTCGAGTTGTCGCAATTCTTGCCCACGACTTGCTCCCAGTTATTGATGCCCGCGGCGGCCTTCGCTGGATCGTTCACACACGTCGCATTGGACGACGACGACGACGACGACGAAGGCGCCTTAGTGGTCGTCGTCTTGAACGGGTTCAGCGTCACGACATCGACCTCCTGGTACGGCATGTCCAACTCCGTCATCAGACTGAGATGCAGCGCCGCGGCGTCTTGGAACGCGCCGTGAGTCATGCCACCATCACAGGCGTTGTTCTGCGAACCCCACTTCATTTCCGGCTGCAGCCACGTCGCTCCCTTGGCACCAGATGCCGCCCAGCAGTACTGGAAGGTCGCCGTCATCTCACGCTTACTGCAGTCGAGGAACTGCTGCGGCGAGAGCGCCTGTGGCGTGTTCCCAGAGTTCACGGCGACGGCAGTTTCAATGGCATCGGTGGCAGCAAACGCCCAGCAACTACCGCATTTGTTCTGACTCTTGATCACCGTGCAAATGTTTCTCTTGAGCGGGTTGTCGGTCGAACACCAGTTCAACGACGTAGGCAGCGTCGAAGCCAATCGTCGAGACGCCTCGGACTTCATCTGACTCGCCTCTTCGGCTTCCTCGAGACGACGTCGCATCTGCGCATGCACCTCCTGACGAACAAACTGCTTGGCCGTGAGCTTGCGGTTGCCATCCAGGTACAAGTGGCGCGCGTTCACGCCGATCTTGTACGTAAACGCCAAACCTTCTTCCGCCGCGTGCGTCTGCACGTCTTCCAGGTACCGCATGTGCTCTTCGAGGCGTTGCTTCTCTTCGTCGCCGTCAATGCCTTCGCTCTCCATCATCTGGCGCACAATCTCGTCCGAGACCACAGGGGTGCCGTCCTGACCTGCCCAGAGGCATCGACCGCCCTCTGCGCACTGCAGCAGCGTCCCAAACGAGTGCGTTTCCTCGGACGCCGCCACGGCGACGCCGCTGCTCAGAATCGCGGCACACAACGCGCTTAAAACTCGCATTTCTTTCGGCTTAAGCGTAGCACACACAGATACCTAGGTAAGGGGGAAGAAGTGTATAAATCTCGCAAGCGCGTCGTGCTGCCGTTCGTTTGCCCTCGTCCTCGCGATCGGATTCGTAGAAGAAGGAGGAAGTAAACGGCGCCGCGAGCTTGAAGAAGTGCGAATGGCGGCGCTTTTTCGCTGCTTTGCCTTTGGGCGGTGGTCCGTGCAATTGGGAAACAAACGGGGAGAGGGGAGGAGAATAGAGGGGACGGTTGCCTGGCGCGAGCGCGTGATTGCAATGGGTTTTTCCTCACAGCTGAACCGAATACACTCGTAAGCCCTTTCGTTTCTACATCCTGTAAGAATGGATGTTTCGTGTATATCGATCATGTTGCAATCGTATTAGAAGTTAGATGTGTTAACTAAGAAACGCATCTTTTAGAATTGCTTGCTGTCGATGGGTACGGTGCGTGGTTCAAATAGCGAGCTGTTTCGTTACAATTGGAAGATGCAAAATGCCGCCTCCTTTTTCCCTTGTCCCAGTCAGTCATATCAAACACCAGCTGCCCCTTTGATAATAAATACCTGATTCAGATGTTCAACATTTTTCACAGCATCAGTCGCTTTAAAGAGGAGGTGCGTGGGATGTCTGCTGTTCGTAGCAGTATTAGACAGGTCGAATTTCATTTTTATCCCACGAATTAGTCAATGAGAGCCCAAACCAGCCAAAAAGAAAGAACGATGCTGTTCTACTTTTGCACTTTGGTGGCGCACTCTTCCCAGAACTGACTTGATTCTCATGGATTTTCCTCTCATTATCGAGTACTACAGTATGCAAAAGTAGCTGTACAGCCGACAAAACTGCCTCGGGGATTGTGTCAGTTGTGTTCAAGAAGCGAGGGGAAATACTTTCGTGGAATGATCAACTTGCTTCTGCTATGGAGGGTGGTTTCTCTCGGAAACTGTATGTTGAGTCCACTCTCGACAGTCACTCTATGGCGGAAAATGCGAACGAGCCGCATTTCCTATCCTCCCTTGCATTCCAATAGGGCAAACAGCCACAGAAACTCGATGGGAATGTCCAAAGTGCAACAACACGGACTAATCTTTTGCGCTGTCGGCGAGTGAACATGGCTTTTGCCGAATGTGCAAACGCACGAGCCTTTCGGTATCGAAATTTTCGTTCAATTGGTTGTTTATATAGGCTAAAGTGGTCGTTTTGTTGCTTCATTTTACATTGGAAGGGCGGCAGCAGTTCGCCTTGCCTGTCGTCCATGGCAATGCACAATGTGCGCATGTGAGGATGGACACACATCCTCTCATCATCGTGCAATCTGTCGGACCGCACGCGTCGCAGCGATCACAGCACCGCATGCATAGCTACAGCACTGTCGCTGCAGTCGGTTGTCGCGCGATCGACCGATATGCCGCTGCTACTGTATTCGCTCGCCTGCTTAGAACGTTGCACCGTCTGTGTGCTGCGGGGTCTGCGACAAGTAGATCGCACCGCTGTTCTGCTCGCGCAGCGCTGCCCGCTTCTTCGACGAGTACCAGACGCCGATGGCCGTGAGTATGATCGTGACGACCGAGAGCACCACTGCGAGCGCGATCCACGCGCCGGGAGAGAGTCCCAGAAACTTTTTCGCTCCGCCGCCATCGACAGTCGCTGTTGCGACGCCTGCCGTAGCGCCGAGCGGGATCACGGGGAAGATGTTGAGACCGCAGTTCGCTTTGCTGTCGGCGAGCAGCTTCATGTACCCTTTGTCGCCCCAGGAGGTGCCGTAAGAGTTCTTCAGGATCCAGTAATCGCCTGACGTCGCGTCCGTCCCGTATCCGACAAGCAAGAGCGCGTGGTTGATGTCGTCCTTTGAGGAGAGAACGCCGTCGTTTGGGCAGCTATAGAAGCCGCCAGAGTAGTCTTTGAACGGGTCCTCCGAGTTGAGCGCTACCGCGATCGGTTGGTCCTGCAGCGCATTGCGCAGGAGCACGTTCGGATCGCTACTCACGGAGCAGTCCTTGCCGACTATCTGCGTCCAGTCAGTGATACTCGCAGCCGTCTCGTTCGACGTCGTCACGCACGTCTGATTGGAACCGGACGAGCCCGAGGAGTCGCTGTACGGCATCTCCAGCTCCGTCACGAGACCGAAATGTAATTGGGCTGCATCCATGAACGCGCCGTGCGTCATGCCGCCGTCACAGCCGTTGTTCGTGGACTTCCACTTGATCGAGTCGCTCAGCCACGTGACACCACTCACACCGCTTGTCGCCCAGCAATACTCAAAGGTCTGTTCGGTTTCTCGAGTGCTGCACGAGAGGAACTGCTGTGGCGAGAGCGCAACTGCTGTTGTTTGGTTGGCGGCGATGGCGACGGCCGTCTCGATGGCATCCGCCGCGGCAAACGCCCAGCAACTGCCACAATTCTGCTGACTCTTGACCGCCGAGCATACGCTGCGTCCCTTTGGATTCTCTGTGTTGCACCAGTTGAACTCGCTCGTGTTCGTGCTGCTTGACGAGCTACTCATCGTCGCTGCTGTCATCAAGCGACGACGCATTGCTGCTGCTTTGGCTGCGCGCATTTCCTGGTGCACAAACATTTCCGGCAGCTTGGCGCGCTTGCTCGAATCCGACAAGTGGCGCTCGTTGACCCCCATCTTATACGAAAACTCGTGGCCCACACTCTGGGCATACCGGTGTACATCTATTGATTTCGCAGCAAAAAATGTCAACGTCAGTCCAACTGTCGTCACACTCAATTATTTACTGCAAGCAGGCGCGCTATCTCTAACCACCGCCCACTTACTCTCGAGGTACGTCATGTGTCGCTCCAGGTTGCGCGCTGCGGTCTCTGCGTCCAGGTTGCCTACAGAATTCGTCGCGAGCATGCGGCTGCGCAGCGCGTGCGTGTCGATCACCTGGCCATTCTCGCCCGCCCACAGACACGGCGCGGCGCGGTCCGACGGACAGCTCACGAGCGTACCCATCGAGTGGGTCTGTGCAGTCGCCGTCACGCAGGCGCCGCCACTGAGAAGAAGACATCCGAGTGCTGCACGAGTTGCTCGCATCGTGGCGTAAATTTGATCACTGCGTCTTCTCTTTGGCGTAAATCGGGCAGGCAGAGAAGTCAGGTGCCAGCTATTTCTGCCTGAGTGCATGTGCTTTTTGAGTCTCACGCTCGCTCACGACACAAAAATCCGGGCAAATTATGATCCTGCCGATCCCTGTTTTAAACATGTATCTCATGTCTGAGTAATCGCATAAGTGTTGTGGTGGATACTTTCAAGTTTCGCAGAAATGGGAATAGCAACGGTCATTCGATCTCTATGTACTCGCATATACTTGGATAATTGCATGTTGATGTTCAAAGCACACTGCTGTTGCTTTTTATCCTCGTGAATCGACTGTACTTTGGTGAGAAAAAGAGACGAGATGCTCGAAGATTATGAACGCGAAACAGAGTGGCTGTCCACAATTTCGCCACTTGAAAATTTTCATCAGCTTTTTCAGTTGGTGAATGGAATGCTGTACCCACTTTTACAGTGAAATGTTGCGATGACAACAATCGTTCCATTGCAGGCGGATTCTCATGAGCAGCAAAATGGCCAAGTACACCTGGGCTGATGTAGGGGTATGTTCGGCATCTGATATCGATGCAGTGCTGGTGATCCGCGGTAAATATAGACTCCTGCACCCACCAGATGGCAATATCGAGTCCCTGTTTGGAGTTTTTCAAATGATCACGACTCTGTCCAGGAAGAAGTGCGCCTACCAGTTGCACAATAGATTAAAAGAGTGAAAGCCACACAGAGAAGGTGGTGGATATGACTCATTACGGCAGTCGATGCACGAACTATTCGCCCGCCTTATGTCCCTCCGCCGCACAATGAAACATCACCAGTGACGGCTGCATTCCCTGCTCTGCGTTCGCGGCATCATTTTCATTGGAATTGCCTTGCCAGCCGAACCACAATGCGCTCAGCGAACGTAGACTGTAGGTGTCATAAGTATCCAAACTTCGCACAAGCTCTTTGTCAGCTTTGCTGTATTGCTCGCAGCAATGCAGACTGTCCTGAAGCTGGCCATTCAATTTATGTGCACATATCCCACACGGCCGCACAATGAAGCAACGCATGTTGACACTTGTGATCAAGCTCTCAGTTCCCATGCTAGTTCAGTCCGTCGCACTGGAGCTGCAACAGCACAGAGCATCGCAAGGTTCGAGCTCATTCATCCACCGTCAGAAATGCCCACATGCCGGCGAAATGCACGCTGGCCAACCAAGGACAACACTCTGGTTCGACCCATGTGTATTGAAGTTGCGGTTCACGTTGTCTCCCTAGATGTTTGAGCATACAATTCCCTCCACTTTGCTGCTTGCACGCGCACTCCCATTCGATCGCTAGAGCGTGTCACGGCTTGAATCTCATCGCATGCTCCTCACCAGCGCCGTCATCGCGCAAATGTCCCATCTCGGAGGATCCGTCACAGTGAATGCAATCCCTCCTCTTGGCAGCATCATGGGATGGGGACGTCTTTGATCAGAGGGTTTTCCGATTTCCGCTGTTTCGTATCTTTACACTTGAAGTTTGTATGTCGACATTCTGCTGACAACAACCTCTTGTACCTTCATTACGTGACAGTTCATCAAAAATGCTGTTGTCTATTTTAAAACTAGCACAAAATACCTATATAATTTAACATCTGGATCTAAAACTAGATGCAGCCTCATGTATGATCAAAGGAGGGAGTGGCATCTCCAACGGAGCCATCTTTTGACAGCGTCTCGAAAGGAAAACCTTGTGGCATCTTTAGGCTAAACGCATCCCATCTCTGATTGCGTTTGCTGTTCTGTCTCGACCGCCAGACTCAAGCACCAAGAAACGGACTCACATCCTCCCTCCTCATTCGAGCCCAGCTGTGCTGTCTAGAAGATTCACGCGTGTCGTCGTCGCCGCCAGGTGGGAGGAGGAATCCACTGCGGCTCTTCCGGCTGGTGCTTCTTTCCATTTGACCAGTCCGCCCGCTCCAAGCACCAAGCGACCGTCTGTGTGGCTGACTGGCGGTCACGACATTCGCCGCCAAAGCGACGACATCAGGCGGCCACTTCCGTTCGCAGTGTCGCAAACGGCATTTGGCGCCCATTAAATCGCTGCGTCTGCCCAAATTCATTCAGTGGTGTGTCTGAAGTGTTCATTCACCGAATAGCATCATACAAAGCAGTATGGCGACGGCGACGGCAACAACGAGTGGAGCAGCAGCAGTGCTGGTGCAGGAGGAGCCCAAGGTGCAGCTCGCGGAGCCGCAGTACACACGCTTCCTCGCCGGCGGGCTGGCGTCCGCGACGGCCGAGATCTTCACGCTGCCGATCGACTGCACGAAAGTGCGGCTCCAAACGCAGCGGGCGGTGTCGATGCCCGTGCTCACGAACGTCGGCGTGGTGACTGCCGCAGCAAGCCGAGACGTGCAGTACACTGGCATGGTGGACGTCGTGCAGAGGATCGTGAAGGAAGAAGGTCCGGGAGCGCTCTGGAAGGGGGCGACGCCCGCGCTGCTGCGGCAGGTGTCGTACACGAGCATTTGCATGGTGCTCTACGAGCCGCTGCGCGATTTCTTTGGCGCGAACCAGCAGCAGAACAAGGGCGAGGTGCCGTTCATCAACCGCTTTCTCGCCGGCGGCTTTGCCGGCGCCATCGGCATCAGTCTCGCAAACCCGTGCGTATTTATGCATTGCGTTTGCTATTTCTTTTCTACGACTATGGGACGTCGTCATGTCGTCGTCATTATTGTCGTCATTTCCTCTTTCTTTGATGGTCGCATGGGCATCTGATCTGATTCTGTGGCTGTTGCGTTGTCTTGCAGAGTGGATGTCATTAAAGTGCGCATGCAGGCGGACCGAACTGGCGCGTTGTACCGCGGTGTCGGCGATGCGATGACCAAGATCTACCAGCGCGAAGGCTTCCGTGGCTTCTTGCGGGTACCTTTTGGCTATATTGGCAATGTGGAAATGATACAGCAGCTCATATTGACAGCGCATCTCTTTGCATTGTGTCTCTGTGTAGGGAATGCCACCGAACATTCAGCGCGGGTTTATCGTGAACGCGGCCGAGTTGGGCACGTACGACCACAGCAAAGAGTGGCTCATAACGACGGGGCTCGTGCGCGACGGCGTGTTTGCGCACACGGGTGCGAGTTTCGTGGCGGGGTTCGCAGGCGCCGCGGCGTCGAACCCGATCGACGTGATCAAGACGCGGCTCATGAGCCAAGCGACCGACGCCAAGGGCAAGGGCTCGCTGTACTCGGGTATGGCGGACTGCGCCAGGCAGACGTTCCAGGAAGGCGGCGTGCAGGCATTCTACAAGGGCTTCGTGCCCAACTGGATGCGCAAGGCACCCTGGTGCATCATCTTCTTCGTCACGTACGAGAAATACCGCGCCGCATTTCTGCCGCAGGAGTAAAGATAAATAAACTAAAGCAATGTCCATGCAAAATGCATCTTTCCCCATGCTTGTGTGTTTTGTTCTGTCATTTCAATGATCTGCAAGGCAATTGTGCTAGAAAGAGGGACAAGGAAGGAATGCAAAGCTTTAAATATTGTTAGTACACTGTGTGGCTTCTAGTAATAAAGAGAAATAACGGCAACATGCGCCATCACTCTGTGGTCTGCTTTCTTTTCTTTCCCATGGCGCTCCCAATTGACGACCACAAGATGGAAAAAAAAAAAAAAGAAAGAAAAACGGCACATGGCGCCCGCCATACTCTTGTGCACTGATGACGATGACGACTACACGATGACGGGATTTCTTCATATGCACACTGGAGGCAGAACTGTCTTGTCGTCCTTCAGCCGTTGAGCGCGTCAAAGTCGCGCATCTGTATGGTCCACGTCGACCGCGGTGGCGTCAAGCACACATGGTCCTTATCCTTCGGCACGTCCTTCAGCTTGGCCTCCATTTGTTCACTCAGGTCAATGTACTCGGCCGTGTGCGTCACGTTGAGCTTGGGGTTGTCAGCAGGCGACGAGACCTTGCCGTCCTTCGGGAGCAGCACGAGCGGCAGTCGCTCGGTTTCTTCCTTTGCCCATCGCTCGCGCGAGATCGCGTGCACGCTATACCGGGAAAACGAGGACGAGAACGACCCGTTCATCATGCGGTTCGTGATCGTGCTCTCCACCGACGGCGCTTCTTCTTCCTCGTCATCATCGTCTTCCGCGGTCGGGCACCGGCTTGGATCATTCGTCGCCGCATTATCGCCCGCCGTCGAGCTCTTGGTGAACAGCAAGTGACGGAATTGTTCGCGCTCGCGCCGTCGCGATTCGAGAATCTCTTCTTGCGACGCGCGTCGTTGCTGCTGCGGGTGTAACGGCGGCGGCGGCGGCGTCGTGCTCATCGTCGTCGCATTCGGCACCGTGGCAGATGCCGCAGGCGCCACTTGGCTCAGACGCCGACCCTCCATGTTCATCAGGAGTTTCTGGAGTGCGAGAAACGTTTCGTCGACTTCGTCGTCGTCGTCCGTGTGGTCGTCCTCGGGCTTCAGCGCCGGCGGCACTTTCTTCTGCCTCGCAGCAGCGGCTGTCGAGACCCCTGAGGGTTCCTCGTACCATTCTCTCACGAACGCGCTCATCTTCAATTTCGGAAATGATCAGAATCGCCAGCGCTACTTATGCTGCTTTCACTGTTTTCCGCATGCAGCAGCTGACAGACTGACGCTGTCTTGTCTGTGTCGGTAATTTACGCACGATAAATAACCGAAATGACAGTGGATGGAGCGCGGACAGGCACTGTCCCTCTCTCTTTCGTCGGCACTTCTTCTCTGAGCTGGAGCCGATCACACCGACCGCTTTAAACTGAGCGTCAACAGCGCTGCAGTGATTAGTGACTTTCAGAGATTCGCAACGGCTCGAACACCAGCGTTTACGCTTACGCAGAACCCGCAATGCATCGAAGCGAGCGTAATGAGTTCAAATATGCGCTATGCCCGTCGCGTCGAGAGGGCAGGCAGGAATCAAGAGAAGAGCGTCTGGAAGGCGCAACCTCGCATTCGCAACCAGCATGACTGAACATCTTGAAAAGACGTAATTTTTAGTCGATAAATTACGGACCAAAACACGGTAGATCTGATGATGAGTCTGCTGTGTCGTTTGGGTGAATTGCACCTGCTTTTGAGGGGTGAGGCGACAGTTTCTAAAAACGCACCTTCACATTCAGCAACTTCAGCTCAAGTGGTTTACCAGATGTGACAGAGACCCCTTAATTTGGAAACTTCAGACAGTGACGACGAGTAGGGTTGAGTCTGCGCGACATCTGCTGTTTCGTTAGGTTATGCCAGCATGGCCAATCAGATGCGGTTTAGATGACGCGGAAGTTATTTGCTGTCGCAATCGCTCTCCACATGGTTGCGCCGGTCATTTATTCTGTGATCGTGCTGCCAAAATGCAAGAGCCAATGCAATCTATTCTGGCGCAATCTCTCTTCAGTGTCCAACACAGCGGAACGTGGTTGGGTGCGCAACTTATGTGATCGTGCTGGCAAAACTCACAAAGAGAGAAGAAACACTAGTGTGACAATTGCAACAGCAATCCACGCATGACCAGGATGCGCTTCTCTCAACCCTCTCGCTCTTCGTCCTTCTCCATTCCATGCACTCAAACTTTACTGCCCTCTCTCTCTTTTTACGGATAAATCTGGGAGGAGTTATCATTTGTAGAAGATAAATAGAAAAACCGGAACGTTTTTGCCACTCACTGGCGCGTATCGTCAGTGCAGTCCAGTAATTTACTTTCATCACTTCAGCTGGTAAATTACAAGAACTGCAGAAAGGTTTCGGTATTTTGTCGCGCGCAGCTGCCACTTGGAACGGTCCTAAGCGCCACCTGGCACACTGGATAGGCACATCGAGTTTATACTTCCTTCGCCCAGAGTAGCACGACATGTCCGCATAGATATTGCGTATGCAGTAGCTTGTTCAATTCTGATGTGTCGGTTCGCGCGCCTGAACGCAGGTGGAATCGTGGCGCGTTCTAAAATGGGGACCAAACCTCATGCCTCTCGTCAAAGAGCCGCGACCGATCGGCTTGTGAGATCGGGGTGACGTTGCTGCATACGCATAATACAGATACACACACGCGCACAAGAAGATGTCGGAGTTGCTGCTCGCGTGGCTCAACCATGACCTGCAGCTCTCGACGTACGTGACGGACTTGGAGCGCGACTTTGCGAGCGGCTACCTGCTCGGCGAGATCCCCTTCCACCTGAACCAGCTGCACAACTTTTCGGATTTCGTGAACAGCAACATCGCCGACACCAAGATCATCAACTTTTGTCTGCTCGAGCCGTCGCTGCGCAACATGAGCGTGAAGCTCGATGCGACGCTCGCCACGGCGATTATGAACGGCAAAAAGGGTGCCGCTGCGAACTTGCTCTACCAGATCAAGGTGCTCAAATGGAAACGACGCTGCGTTTGGAGATCAGTCGCGCTAAAATGTATATGTGTATGGTTCAGATGACAGCTGAGCGGATCCGACACGCGCCAGAGGTGTCCACGAAATCGCTCGAGCGGAATGCGATCCTCCCACTGCACAACATGCCGACGACGCTCGTGAAACCCACGTACGATGCAGGCAACCATGCGTCCTTCGAGCGCTCGATCCGACAGCATGTGAAGTCGCTCGCCACGCTCAAGCGTGAAAAGTACGTAGCGTCGTCCTTCACATTCAAAACGTGGGGATACGCTTGCATAATGATGACATGTTTTGGTTATTTTACAGGGACGGAATTGCTGACGAAGAGAAAAAGCGGCATGTGTATCTCCGCCGCCAGGCAAAGATTCGCGACCAGCTCGAGATCACTAAGGCAGAGCGGCTTCACAAGGCGTTCATCCATAGCCACTTTATCAAAGAAGCATTAGAGGAAACGAACTCGCCTGCGTGGCGCATCGCACTCGAGAAAAAGAACGCAAGAGAGCACCGGAAAGCGGTTTTCTATCAACAATTGCTCGCTCATCGTGTCAAACAGCAGGTACGGCAAGAAGGATGGTGTTATAAATGTCAACGGATGGTGTCGCCATACTTGTGCGAGTCCTGATTCACTGTTACCACTGTGGTCTTTGTCTTTAGGAAGAGTATACATTCAGCTTACGGCAGACAGTGAAAGAGGATCTCGACGAATTTGAGGTTCGTGAACTCTCTGGGTTGATTACTTAAGCGTGTGTTCAGGTGTATCTTGTTAAAGCTAATGGTGCCCAACTCTGTGTGGGTAGAATCGACGAGGAGGAGCAAAGTCAACTGCCAGAGGTTCTAACTTTCCGTCACGAAAATCTGTTGACTACGGGCTCCGGTCGCTCAGTACGACGCTGGAAAAGGTTGATTCGAAGACCGTTGCTTCCCTCCTCTCTCCAGGATCGCGGCAAGCGACAGAGCGGCCAATGGACAGGGCGGATTTGGTGCAGGATCTCAATTCTATAAAGGAGCAAAAGCAGCAACGAGACAAGCGGAAGGAACAACTCGAACGGCGACGAAAGCGGTTTGTGCAGGATTGCGGTAAGTACCATGCACAGCTCAGCAGTGCGCGAGCGAGTATGACGCTCGAAACGCTCGTGGCACGCGAAACAAACAGTGAAAAGGATGTTCGGAAGAATATCGACGACGTGCTCGTGTTCAAAGAAATCGCGCGTGAAAATCGAGAATTGCGGCTTGCAGAGTACGCTAAGCAGCGAGAAGCCGATAGTGCAGCAGCAGTCGAGCGTGATGCAAGCATCTATGGTCGGCTGGTATTGCGCTACGACGACGATGTGGAGATGCAGATCATGCACAAGCACCACTTTGAAGTCGCCACCAGTGCTTCTCAGCGGTATTTAAACGAGCTCATTGCGGCAAGCATTATGCAGGATCTGGTGGATTTTACGGTGTTTGTCGCCGGGAAGCGCGAGGAGACGCTGTATGCTCGAAGTCCGGCCATTTTCGTGCCGCAAGAAACGTGGACAGAGTACAAAGTGCAGTTTGCATACGGCCACCCGCTACTCGGCGAGGATGCTGCGTCCAGCGGCATGGAAACAAGCAGTGACCAACTGCTCAGCCACTTCCAATTGGATCAGTACCTGGCGAGTTTCCTCCCACTTTCGCACATCACAATGGACTATGTCGGCTCATCTGCGAAGGGCACTGCGCTGTCACCGTGGTGTCCGCGGGATACGCTATTCATCGGTGCGGTAAAGGTTCTCGAAGATCGATATGTACTCGGTGAAGAAGTGAAGTATATACGGTGGATTCGCCAGACCGTCACACTAAGCACTGGCAGTAGCGGTGGGTCACCAGAGGCCACTGCAATTGAAGATCAGTCAGAGCGCTCGACTTCGTTGGAGCCGCCAGAGAATTCAGCAGTAGAGACAACAGTTGCCAATGATGGTGACCAGCAGGATACGCTCCCCGTACTTGAAGATGCGCCAGTCGTCGAGACAATACCACAAGTGAAATCTGCTGAGCCTTCACCACGATTGCTTCGGATCCTGGTGTTTGGGTCGCCTTTTACTGGAAAGAAACTTCACGCAGCGCGACTTGCGGAGAAGTACGAGCTCACTTTGATCTCTGTACATCAACTCGTCGACGACGCTATTCAAAAACAGAGTGAGATCGGGCTGGAAATTCAGCAATTGCTTTCAAGTGGCAGTGAGATTCCACCGCGGATGTATAGCCAACTTGTCTTTGATGCAGTGCAAACGTTGATGAGCTCACCAGACAGGTCGCCTGCAGGTGAAGGCGAAGAGCGGCATGAAGTCGTGCAGTCTGGAAGAAAAGGGTGGATCGTGTACGACTTGCCCAGTACAGAGGCGCAGGCGCGGAATTTGGAAGAATTGCTGACAGGTTTTGTTGATCCAGAATTGATTCCTTCGCCGTTTGACCTTGAGTCCCGCATTGCGCCAGGTTGCGTGAAGCCGAAGTTGCCATCGTCTTTTTTGCATGGAAAGTCCGGCGTCGATCTGGTGTTTTACTTGGACTGCACTTGTGAAACTGCAATGGAGAGGTGTCTGGGGCAAGTCGAAGACGAAGCAACGCACGAAAAGTTCCACCTGGTGTACAATAAACCATCTGAAGATTCGACAGAGCGTCACCGGCTTAGTCATATGAACCCGAGCGTCAACTGTAGCGAACTCTTGTCGCTCCAGTGTGTTACAAGCGACGAATTTGCGCAATCGCAAAAGCCATGGTACAAGAAGTTCGATACGTTGAGAGAAGTATCCACATCAAACTCGAGTGTCGATGAAATACATGAGCAAATGGCTGGCTTCGTGGATCGATTCTATAAAGACCAAGACGAGACTGATCAATCGCGACAGCAAGACCAAGAGGATGCTGAACTAGAGCTGATGAGAACCGAGGAGCTACATCAATTGCGGATGCATGAGCTAGAACATACCATTCATGCTGCCGAGGAAGAGCATAGTCGCTGCCAGCATGCGCTACATCAAGCAGAAGAATCCAAAGCGAAAAAGGAAGAGGTCGCGGAACTCCGACATGCTTTGGATGTAGCCCAGAAACAGGTCGATGCTGCTACTAGCAGTGCTGCGGTATTGATTCGGCAGGAACGAGCACGTGCAGATAGGGACGCGGAGAAGTTTTCTGGTCGGCTACTTCCGCAACTGAGCTCGGTGCTGGCTGGCGCATGGGACGACATGGAGCACGAGTACGTGATAATGATGGCGAAGGCATTTGATCTCCAGCGAGAGCAGCGAAAGCGTACGTCGGATCGCACCAGTCGCATAATTAAGCAATTTTGCGAGTTTCTGCGGCGTCCTGATGCGAAGCAGAGCCATGTAAACCAGTTTCAGGAGCTGTTCAACCAGGTGATCGATGAAATGCGGTTTGACGAAGCCACCAAGCTCGAGTTGCATGTGCGAACCGATATCCTGCAGGACGAGCTGATGGACGTGGTCGAGGCAAAAACCGCAGAGAACGAGGACGAACCGAACGGAATCACGACGGGTGGTTGGCTTGAAGACACCTGTCAGTGCGTCGCGATCACTTTCCAGGCGGCATTGCAAACTGAGTGCGACCGTTTCCTCGTCTCCGTCCAGTTGCTCGTTGATGGGTTCGCTGCAGCAAGCATGATGCCGTCAAGTACTACTGCAGCAGTGGAGAACCTGAAAGCAAATCCGGCACTGCTTGATCTGTCCTGTCGAGTCTTCTTTGATGCAGCAGCCGAAGAAGCTGCTGCTGCTGTTGTTGTTCCTGTCGTCGCTGCAGCTACACCTGCCGCTTCAACTGGAAAAGCTGCGGCAACGAAAGGCAAAGGCAAGGCGGCTGCTCCGGCGCCAGCAGCACCTGCACGTGCTCCAAGCGTACACGATCTCATAAAAGAAAGCGGCGATCCGATGGCGATGGACGAGCTTTTGGCGTCGTACGAGAAAATGTTGCAAAAGTGTGATGCACTTGCTCACCTCGTGCTTTCGAAGGTTGATAATGGCAGTGCGGAGCACCACAAGACGGGTACTTCGGACCCTTCATCGTCAAATGAACTCGCCAATGTCTCGCCCGCAGATCCTTGCGTCACAAATCTGGCGAAAGGCATTCAGTACGAGCACGGTCTCATGCAGCGCCGCATCCGCTTTCTTCGAGATGCCATGCAGTCAGCGTGTGACCAAGTGTCGAGGTCCATGCGATCAGTCGAGATGACGTTGCGGGACGCCATCGACGAGCGGAAGCAGCGAGAAAACGCCGCGATCTCGGCCTTGATCAAGTACATTCGATCGAAGCCAAAGTGAATCTTCCGTACTTTATCAATGTCAAGGTATGTAGAAACGAACTGTTTCTGTCTTGCTGAATTGTGGAAATTCCTGCATCCTTCACTCACATGTGTGTCCAATTATGTATTCGTGGGCAGCCTGAGTCCGTGTATCGGTTCCCGATCACCATTCAGCTTCGAGACGACACATTCGTGAACGTTGACTCCACGACTCGTCTGGTTCCGCCACCAGCAGCAGACCCGCCACCGATCGTTGGAGAGCGATATGGTTTCCTCTTGAACCCTCGTCAGATCCAGAAAGTCAAAGAATTGTTGGCTTCGGGTACAAGCGCGGACGGCGGCGGTCGTGCGTCTTTGTTTGTGCTGGTGGACATCATGACCAGTTTAAACTCCACGCCATTGCTCCCGAGATTGCTGCGAGGCTGCACGCCTCATCTGTTCGCAAAGGTACGTCAACAGAGAGCACAATTACCTGCGCATCAGAGCTTTGCTTTACACTCATGCTGCATGCCCATTGCTGTGAAATTGCAGATTGGCCGTCAGTGCATGGATCCAGCCACGAGTCTCGTCAGCGTTGACGCGTTCCTCGCTGCATTGAGCAATGACGAAGCTTCCATACAACTGCTATTGGACGAGCAAGTAGTAGTCAACCCTGCAGATCAAGCAGAAGCAACCGAATCGAGCGATAGCGAAGCTGCAGACACATAGAGATCCATTCAAATCAGCACATGTAGACAACAGTTTTTGTGTGTGTGTGTGTGTATTTGACCTGTTATGCGCCTCTTTTCTCTCTTCCTCTGCCACCCGTGCATCGCGGGTATACACGCCTTTCTCCCTTCGCCTCGCATCTATAGAATCGTTGGGTTCTCGCCGACCTGCTCGACGAAGTCGTGGTGCTCGTCCATGAAGATCTTGAGCTTCTTGTCCTGCAGCGCACGCATGCGGTTCTTCGGCAGCATGCCGAACACGGCCTTGCGCAGCACTTCCTCGGGCTTGCGCTCGAAGAGTTCCTTGGCCGAGCGCTGCTTCAAGCCGCCCGGGTGGCCCGTGTGCCAGCGATATAATTTATTGTTCCATTTGTTCCCAGTGAGCACAATATCCTTGGCGTTGATCACGACCACGTAGTCACCGCAGTCGACGTTCGGCGCGAACGTGGGCTTGTGCTTGCCGCGCAGGATCGGCGCGAGCTGAGAGGCCAAGCGGCCGAGCACCTGACCCTTGGCGTCCACGACGTGCCACGCCACCTTGGAGGCGTTCGCGATCTTGCTCATGGCTGATCACACAGAGAGACACGAGGCTTTGATGCTGCTGGCTTCTGGTGCGTTTTGTGCTTGGGTGTTGGCACCAAAATGGGGAATCCAAACCAACCAATAATGCGCACGACATACCGGTACACATACCGGCATTTCAGTTCTGCATAACTTTACGATTGCCTAATTTGATGTAACCATAATGGGGAAAGGTGGACTTGCAAAATATTAAACAAGAGAATTTATGGAGTTCATATTTGACTACCACTGCACCAATTAGCTCTTTCCGAGGCACAAGGAACTAGAAGGTTCCGAGATTCAGCGACTTGCCCCGACTTGCTTTGGTGTGTTTTTCCAGCAAAAGGCAAAAGAGCTTCGGACGAGAATGGGTCGCTACACGACGGTGCAGACGTTCACGGACCAGGACGCGAAGGCCGCCATCTCGTATTCGTCCGCGACCGCAACGACAGCGAGTTCGAGCGTGAGTCACTACGGACCTGGTGGAGGCGATGGCGCCACGCAGCGCGCTGGTGACGCCAGCAGCAGTGGAGGCGACAAGCACCAGAGTGCGAAAGTGACCATCAACCGCGTCGAAAATGTGTCGGGGAGTTCTGCCGGCGCTGGGAGTGGCGACTTCCACATGTATCGTGCCGCTCGTCGACGGTATGTGTGCCTATGCATCTGCGCTGTTGCGTACAAAGGATGCGTTGAGTATTAAGCGGGATGGTATTATGTCATGAACTGATTGTGTGTGTTTGCGTGTATTTCGGCTGCAATAGAGAGCTCGAGCGTGTCGAACGCATGGAAAAAGAGTACGAGCAAAGGAAAGTCAAGGAAGAGTTTGAGAAAAAGCGACTGCAAAGCATGACCGAGTTCGAAGCGCGTGCGCACAAGCGCGCGGAGAAGCGCCGCCGCCGCAAGGAGCGCTCCAAAGCCAAGTCGCTTTCGACTGGCAATGACGATGATAATGGAGATAGCGAGGAAGAATCTAAAGGCAATGTCGATGCGCCAAAGCAGAAGAAACAGAAGAGAGCAGCAGAGGATACACAGCCAGAAGTGTTTCCAGAGACCCCCGGCGGCGTGCCTGAGATCCCGAACGACGGCAGCTTTCTGGAACGAATGCTCGCTGAGCAGAAGAAGAAAGAGGAACAGCAGCAGCAGTGATATACGACTCGCTCGTTACCGAGATTTACACTGTGGCGGTGCTGCAGACAATAAAGAGCATGCATTATCGATGGATAAAAGAAATCCCATGCAACAAGGCAAGCTGACAAAGTCCTCATTTTATCAAACATTCCTCCTTTTGACTCTGTTTTGTATAAAGCACCTTCTTCACGAAAGTTACAATTCGATGCCAAAACACGGTGCGATCGTACTCTAAATGTAAAACCAAGGTTGAAAGAGTGGAATGGTGGCAGCAGTGGCACTCTTCGTGACAGCTGCCACCAACAGCTCCACTCTGACTCCAGGAATGATGGTAGCCTCCTTTGTGGAAGGATGTGCGAACGAAAACTATACGCACAGCCACTTGACATGATGTGCCATCATCCACGGAAGCCCAGGGTCCCTCCCTCACCCTGACCGCCGCCCTTGAGCTACGACAGCTCACAATCGAATTCGCCTCGCCCCCCACCAGTAAATCGACTTCGGCTGCACGATGCGCGCGTCCGAATCCATCCCGCTGACGACCCGAGATGGGAGCTACGCGGTCCCTGACGTCAGCACCCGCTTCACCACGGGTCTCAAGACCTACGCCAAGTACGGACTCGTCGCGGCGCTCGTGTTCGCTGCGGGCAACGTGATGTTCGCGAGCGATAGCTCGTCACCGATCCAGACGCTTCCTGTGCTCCCGGATACGGTCAACGCCGCCAAGAAGCTCGAGTTCCCTGGCGCCGCGGACGAGATCAAGGACCTCTTTGGCAAGCCAGACGAGTACACGTCGCGACTGTACTCGGGGTACCTTCCGCTGCGTAATGGCGGTGAAGCGTTCTACTTCTTCGCCGAGTCGCAGAGTGAGGAGCCGGCGCAAGACCCCGTGCTCTTGTGGCTGAACGGAGGTCCCGGCGCGAGTTCGCTCGCAGGCTGCTTCTCTGAGAACGGTCCGTTGCTCGTGAGCGCGGACGGCAAGAGTCTGATCGCGAACGAGTACGGCTGGAACAAGAACGCCAACTTGATCTGCATTGAGTCGCCCATCGGCGTGGGCTTCAGCTACAACGCCAGTGGCGTGTACGTGTCGGACGATCTGTCCCAGGCTGCGGACTTGCACGAGGGTTTGCAGCAGTTCTTTGTCAAGTTTCCTCACTTGCGCGCGAACGACTTTATCATCTCGGGTGAGAGTTATGGCGGGATCTACGTGCCGACGACAGCTCGTCAGATCGTGGAAGGCAACTTGAAGGGCGAGCCAAAGATCAATTTGAAAAAGTTTGTGGTCGGCAACGGCGTGAACGAGTTCTCTGGACTCTCGCAGTACTTGTTTGCGTACTACCATGGCATCTTGAGCACGGAAGAGTACCAAAACATCCGTACGAGCTGCCCAGATCTTCAGGAGTTCAAGTCGACTCTCATGAAAAACTCTACATTGTACTTGAATTCTGCGTGCGGCCAAGCGGCGTTGGTAGCGACGACCAAAATGATGTCCGAGCAAATTAACATGTACAATGTGGCCGGCAACTGTGCTGGTACGCAAGAAGAGACCATCAGGGAGCTGGCGAAGCGGCTGCTGGAAAAGCCAACGGGGTTCCCACACCCACTCGGTATGCCACCGGTGGCATGCGTGTCATTTGCCAGTGTAGAGACGTACTTCAACATCCCGAAGGTGCGCGACGCCATGCACACCAAGGACGACATCGACCGCTGGAACAGTGTTGCGCTCTCGTCGCAAGTCCTAGCACTCTTAGAGGTCATTCCTGGTCTCCAGGATGTCACGATCGACAAGAGCCGCTTGTTCGACTACACGACTACGCTGAACTGGGAGGTGACACCTATCTGGAAGGACCTGCTCGCGCATAACATCAGTGGTGTGATCTATCACGGTGACGCCGACATGGTCTGCGACTTTATCGGTGGTCTCTGGGCTGTGGAGTCGTTGAAATTGCAACGTCTGGTCAAGCGCAAGCCCTGGTCCGTGGAGCTGGAAGGGACTCAACAGACTGGTGGCTTTGTCGAGGAGTTCGAGGGACTGACGTACTTGACGGTGAAGGGTGCGGGTCACTTGGTGCCAATGTGGAAACCTGTGGAGGCGAAGCGCATGTTGGATCTGTTTGTGTTGGAGCGTGAAGGGTGAAAAGGGATGGTGGCGCGTCTTAGGATGATTGAGAGACAACGGATTAACAGAACACAAACCGGAGGTTGTCGTTGTCGTTTAACAGTTTTGTGTTAAACAATTTTGAGGATTGTATTGCTTGCGCAACACGCACAACAAGGTCTTGTGTTAACCCCGACTAAATTGGTCATTCGGGGTGCATCGTCACCTTGTTGTGAGTGTACGAAGCCGCATACAATCAACAAAATCACGGTCGCACAAAACTGTCTTGTATTCCGCTCTAACCTCCGGTTTCTGTCTAGTGCAATCCGTTGTACACCGATTGCCTAAGACGCGCCACCATCCCGTCGTAGCCATAGTTCCCTTTTCACCCTTCACGCTCCAACACAAACAGATCCAACATGCGCTTCGCCTCCACAGGTTTCCACATTGGCACCAAGTGACCTGCACCCTTCACCGTCAAGTACGTCAGTCCCTCGAACTCCTCGACAAAGCCACCAGTCTGTTGAGTCCCTTCCAGCTCCACGGACCAGGGCTTGCGCTTGACCAGACGTTGCAATTTCAACGACTCAACAGCCCAGAGACCACCGATAAAGTCGCAGACCATGTCGGCGTCACCGTGATAGATCACACCACTGATGTTATGCGTGAGCAGGTCCTTCCAGATAGGTGTCACCTCCCAGTTCAGCGTAGTCGTGTAGTCGAACAAGCGGCTCTTGTCGATCGTGACATCCGGGAAACCAGGAACCAAATCCTTGAGACCAAGAACCTGTGACGAGAGCGCAACACTGTTCCAGCGGTCGATGTCGTCCTTGGTGTGCATGGCGTCGCGCACCTTCGGGATGTTGAAGTACGTCTCCAAGTTGGTCGAGTCCAAGCACATCACCGACGGCATGCCAAGTGGGTGTGGGAACCCCGTTGGCTTTTCCAGCAGCCGCTGTGCCAGCTCCTTAAAGCTTTCTTCTGGCGTGCCAGCACAGTTACCATACACGTTGTACGTGTTGATTTGTTCAAACATGATCTTGGTCGTTGCCGACAAAATCGCTTGGTAGCATGGCGAGTCCAAGTCCAACGCTGCGTTCGACAAAGTCGACTTGAACTCCTGAAGATCTGGGCAGCTCGTACGGATGTTTTGGTACTCTTCCGTGCTCAAGATGCCATGGTAGTACGCAAACAAGTACTGCGAGAGTCCAGAGAACTCGTTCACGCCGTTGCCGACCACAAACTTTTTCAAATTGATCTTTGGCTCGCCCTTCAAGTTGCCTTCCACGATCTGACGAGCTGTCGTCGGCACGTAGATCCCGCCATAACTCTCACCCGAGATGATAAAGTCGTTCGCGCGCAAGTGAGGAAACTTGACAAAGAACTGCTGCAAACCCTCGTGCAAGTCCGCAGCCTGGGACAGATCGTCCGACACGTACACGCCACTGGCGTTGTAGCTGAAGCCCACGCCGATGGGCGACTCAATGCAGATCAAGTTGGCGTTCTTGTTCCAGCCGTACTCGTTCGCGATCAGACTCTTGCCGTCCGCGCTCACGAGCAACGGACCGTTCTCAGAGAAGCAGCCTGCGAGCGAACTCGCGCCGGGACCTCCGTTCAGCCACAAGAGCACGGGGTCTTGCGCCGGCTCCTCACTCTGCGACTCGGCGAAGAAGTAGAACGCTTCACCGCCATTACGCAGCGGAAGGTACCCCGAGTACAGTCGCGACGTGTACTCGTCTGGCTTGCCAAAGAGGTCCTTGATCTCGTCCGCGGCGCCAGGGAACTCGAGCTTCTTGGCGGCGTTGACCGTATCCGGGAGCACAGGAAGCGTCTGGATCGGTGACGAGCTATCGCTCGCGAACATCACGTTGCCCGCAGCGAACACGAGCGCCGCGACGAGTCCGTACTTGGCGTAGGTCTTGAGACCCGTGGTGAAGCGGGTGCTGACGTCAGGGACCGCGTAGCTCCCGTCTCGGGTCGTCAGCGGGATGGATTCGGACGCGCGCATCTTGGTGCGCAAGCCTCGGCTGTTGGCTTTGGAGCAAATTCGAGTGTGCACCCCTGTTCAGGCTTGGTCTCAGTTGCGGACATGAATGATGGTCAATATCACCCATTTTGATTGCTCAGCTTGAGTGTCGATACCAGCATTCCCAGAAACAGAATGATGCTGCTACAACACTCTGGTGGACCTCAGCTCGCGTTGCGATTGCTTTGCCTTTATCTAACGCATTTGAACCGATCGCTTGATGTTATGTGATGCTTGGACTTTACGATCCGCACAAATGCCTCAGTGCGTCTCATGCGAACACCGACAACGGTATCGGGATGAACGTATCGATCGCATCCAACATGATGCCATTCATAAAAACTAAGTAACATCAGGATGAAAACAAAAGCTTTGTCTATCGCACCTATGGTTAGTTGTCGTCCTGGAACAGAATCGCGACGCCACGGAGCACCCACTTCTCGCTGCCGCAGTCGGTCGGCAGCGTTGCCAAGAAGACGTACGTGTGGCCACGGAACCGCGTGAGGTACACTGGGCATTCGTAGATGCTGGGGTCGTGACGCAAGTATCCGACGGACGAGGGTTCCCAGCTCGGCTTTGTCTGCACGGCCTTCACGTATACGACCGGCAGCATCCAGAGCAGCTCCTTTGGATTACTGTCGAGCAGTGTGCCTCCGCACTTAGTCGATGGAGACGAGCCGACGTGGAACCACTCCGAGATCTCGTCAAGTGTGCTCCATCGAGCACCTTCGAGGATCAGGCCGTGGGCAAACACACCGTCGTCGGGGTAGTACGTAACCTGCGACGGATCTTGGAACGTCGTCACGTGCGTTTCGACGGTCGTCCGGTTCAGCGGTATGAATTTCTTTCGAGACGTCACCTGGAGACATGCCGTGGTGTACACAGTCGGGTTGAACAGACCGGGGAGCCAAATCGAGAACGGCGTGACGAAATCCGTCGACCAGACCTGCATCTGCTGGTAGCGCTTCACCATGTCCGTGAACTACCCGCTGAGCGATTTCTTGGACGGCCAAGCTTTCTTCTCCCATTTGCATCGCGAGAACGGATTCCGTCCAGGCACTTCGTTCAGTGACATCGCGGTGGCGAGGTCTTCCATGGCCTGCGACATATTGAGTTGGCCATTGAGACCCTTTTTCAGATCTCCTAGGGAGATGCGGATTTCCTCAAGCAGCACGTTCATGCGGCTGCATTCCTGCACCGCCACGACCACGAAAGGATCATGCTCTTCAGTCAGCAGTGGCGTCGCGAGTTCAGTGAGATCGAGAAGGCTAAAGTACTCTGGACATCGCGACTCAAACTCATCGATCATGTGCCGCAGCGCAGACATCTTGTCGCCGCCTCCTTCGCCACCACCACCGGCTCCACCACCGATGGTCACGATCGTGTAGCACAATGTCTCGCACGTCGTTGTCAAGTAGCCGATTTCGGCGTTTGGATGCAGTCCAAAGAGCGGCGGCGCCTCGGGCACCATGTTTTTTCAATGTAGTTCGCGTACTCTGCAAAGTTGAACTCCTTCGGGTTTGGGGACTTGAAGCCAGGTCCGAGCTCCATGCCGTTGAGCAGCCCTGGATTGATCAGCACGGTCAAGTACGTGTTGTTCGTCCGTCGATCCCAGGAGTCCGTGATGTGGCCGCCGTACATGATCTCGCCGAAGATGTACCACAAATCGTCCCACGGCACGTTCGGGTTGTTGTCCAAATGCGAGTGCAGGATATTCGCGCAGATCGTGAGGTCGCCCGTGTTGAAACTGTACGCACGACTCCAGCCTTGTTGTCCAAAGCGGCAGCGTCCCAGCACGATCGCATGGAACTAGCACAGCGCAAACAAACACGCTTTGAAATCCGATGGCTTCGTGCACGCCTGGACTTTGTCTTCGCTGAAGTTCGCCCATGCGCGTCGCAAGTTGGACTGGATATCGGACGGCGCCTCATTGGTGACCTTGATGCAACTCTGCATGAGCGATTCGGGGATATTGAGCATATCTGGGAGCGGCGGAGGTTCCGCAGAGATAAAACACCGAAAGTTCTCGTGGGCACCTTCCGTCGCGACTTCTTCCAGTTGGCGTTCTAGCGTAGGCAGCCAGGACTGCATCAAGTGCACATTTTGCAGAATGGTCCAGCCGCCATCCGCTGCAAGCTTCTTTGGGGACTCACCCGCGTACGCTTCCTGGCCCTGACCAATCGAGATATTGATAAAGTTTCCGTTTTCCAGACTCACGCCTTTGGCGCGTCCTAGTTTTTCCACCCACGGTGTCGGATCGACACCAGGGAACAGCACAAAGAAAATCGGGATCGACGAGTTCGTTTCCTCGTACGTGGCCTCCATGTTGAATGGAGGCTGACTCACGTACTCTTCGCCCAACGGATCCAAAATGAACGTGCGCAACGCATTCGTGACGCGATCTGGACGCAATACGCGCAGCAGAATCATGCGCTGGAAAGATGTGAGTTTGACGAAATCCCCAGGGAGTTTCTGTCGCTCTGCGTCTTCTGTGGCAAACCATTTCCGCCATTCATCTGGATCATTCTGGATCGCATCGCCTAGTCCTTGGAAACATTTGAGCGCCTCAAGCGCTTTGATCTTAGACCAGAGCACCGCGAGAAGCCACTCGGACGCCGAGCCAGCATTCCCAGCATCGGGATGAGATTTACTGATCAGAAGATACTCGACTTCCGTCTCCGACAGCAAGCCGTCTTTCAGCAGGATCTTCAACGTGAGCATGATCGCGACTGTGAGCTTGTCGCGTTCAAAGAGCCCACGACGCACATAGTTGTACACACACGACGTGATACTGTCCATGAGGATGCGGCAACGCGCCTGCATTTCTTCATCCGTGAGGTCGGACACCTCGCTTTCACCGCCTCCAGCACCTGGAGCTGCTCCTTCTTCTCCTTCACCACCGGCAACGGGTTCAATCTCGGGTTTCTTGATCGGAACGCGATAGATGCCGGACAGGAACACTTGCTGGAACGACGCCAGCGAGTAAATGTAGTACGAGTGCACTTTGCTGATATCGTTCGTTAAGAAGAATAGCAACGAGCCTCGTGCTGCGATGCTTCGGTACTTTTCGCTCGTGATATTGACGGATTCCTGCGTCTTCTTGGCCGCCTCCATGTTGTTTTGCGTCAACTGCGCCTTGTACTTGGTGTCACTGAGGATACTGATCAACGGCTGGTTGTTCGTGATATCATCGTCGGCGCTCGCCAGGTAGAACAGGATATCATTTTTGAGCTTCTTGAGCTCGATTTTGCCGTTGTTCTGCTCTTGGATGAGTTTCTCTCGCCTCACTGCGAGATCATTTCGCTCTTTCGACACGACGAGATTCAAAAGCTGGTTCTCGAGACCGAGAATCGTGACCGTGAAGTTCACGGTCGTACATTCGGCCTGGATTTCAGGAGGGTAGTGCGGGTTTCCCGGCTTTGTGTGCAAGTACAGGTGGAAGTTGTCGTTGTACGGCACTGAGGCATCTCCGATCTGGATTTCGTACCGCGCACCACGTCGAGATGTCGATCGCTGAATCACGGGCGCCAAGATCAGACCAATTTTCTCGCCTAAATTTTCGATCAGGAACGCGCCATCCGTGCCGATCGCAGACTTCAAGCGCTCGATCCACATCTTTTGGCCGACGCGAACGATGATCAGGCTATTGTGCGCTTCCATTTCACGAATCCACACAATAGCTTGCAACTGTGGGTCGATGATCACTGGACGACGACCCATAGTCACAGTCGTGACGACGATGGCATCATTTTCGGTCGAGACACGATCCGACGGGAGCTTTTGCGTGTTCCATTGCGCGATTTGTGCATCGTCCGTCAAAATCGCGAGCGGGTTCGATTCCTCTGACATTGCGATACTCTCTCCATTCGCTGCTTTGCGCAGAAAGGGAACCCAGTGTTTGTTGATGAGCTCATCACGGAAAGGTTTCGTGAATGGTCCAATGTACGAGATAAACGCGGACGCCAAGAGCACATCGCCCACGAGCAGGTCTTTCTCCTTTTGTAGTTGCAGCACGTTGATCCTCCAACGCACATTTTCGCTCGACAAGTCATTCGTTAGTGTCCCCGCGAGCTTCATCTTACGATTTCCTTGCTCCACCGAGTTGATCGCATCTTCTTTTTCCTTCTCTGCAGCAGCAGCTTCTTCTAACAACTTGTCCAATTTAGCTTGCAGCTCAGCGACAAGAGTCGTGACTTCGTGCAGACGCTTGCTTGCAGACTCCAGTTCCAAGTTGGCAGCAGCCAGCGCTTGACGCTTCGGTTCGACTGTGATCAAGATATCGTAGTACATGACGATGTTGATGACCCAGGAACAAAGACAGGCTGCTGCCTTGTTTTTCGTCAAAGTGGTGCCGTAGTTGAAGTGTTCCTTCTACAGGCGCTCGCGCACATCCTTCCAGTCCACGACGGGCACTTTGCCTTCGTCGACGACTTGCTTGAATCCGACTAAGTAGTCAACGTACTCGGGGATGTTACCCAATAGTTGCTTCTTCACGATATCCCACTTGGCATCTTTCACTTTACCCGCTTTCGTCACCTGCACATTTGGATGCACGCCCGCGAGAAGGACCACAGTCGCGGCAAAGATATCGTCGACACCTGCAGGCGGTTTCGACATTGTTTTACATTCACCGAGGTCCTTCTTGTTCAAGGAATCGAGTGCAGCCATAGCTTGCTCGACAGCAGGCTCTGCTTTGGCCAGATCTTCCTGGGTCGACCGTTGCTTTTCGGCGACTTCGGCCTGGATAATCGCACACTTGGCAGCTTCTTCGCTTGCTTTCTTACTCTTGATTTCGACGTTCGCCTTTTCCTTGTTCGCCGTCTCGACGATTGCTGAGGCTACTGCTTTTTTGCCCTCAGCGGCTTCAAACTTGCCTTTCAATTCCGCTTCGAGGCGTGCCATGGTCTCTCCCGTGTCCTTGAGTTTCTGCAGACCTTTCTCCAGACGCTCGATAGCTGCGCCATACTCTTTCACTTTCTTGCGCAAGATCTTCTTAAAAAAGTTGCAGCAGCTCCAAGTGCGATTTCGGCGTCGTGTAAACGTGCCTTCGTTCCACTTGGAAGAAGCGCTCGGCGCACTGGTTCACCGATTGGAACGAGAACGGCATGAAGTTTTCAATACCGGCGCGAGAGTCATCCGAGCCCAGTAAGTCGGGAATTTCCTTCAGCTTTTCGCGGCCGACGGATAAAAGCGCTTCTTTTGGCCATGGCTGGAACCAATCAATGACGGTACAACTCACAAGCGCAGGAAATTTGCGCGCGCGGCTTCGGAAATCGTCGCCCACAGGGGAGAAACATAGGCACAAATGCAGGCGTTTGCGGATCTCGGCTTGGAAGAACTTGACCACTTCTTTCCGGTCTTTTGTACCAGCGACAGGAGACAACAGGTTCACGATGTTGTCCATATCTTCCATCGCAAACAGGTCTGGGACTTCGCCCGAGGCGAGCAGATTGTTCAAGTAAATCAAAAACTTTTCGTTCGTGATCTGTGAATCCGTGAGCATGGACACAATGCCGCCATCTTCTTCATTACGCGAGAGCATTTCGACGACATTCATGTGCATCTTGCGCAGATCTTCCTTGGATTCGTTCTCTCCGTACTTGGAACTGATCGTGATCTGACGCACGAGGTAACCGCAGATATGAGACACAAGTCGTGCCAGCGAGCGTTTGCCACTTCCATCGGCACCGACAAGAAGTGCATGACCGCTTTCGTTGCGCATAATACGAACGATTCGCGCCACGTGCTTCACGGCATCATCGAAGAGATCCAAATGCATCGCCGTGTTGTTCTCGTTGTTGTTGTAATCGCGCAATTGAGCCTGCAGGTCCATCTTCAAGTCATCGAGGTTCGTGCCCATGATCTGATCGTACTCTGGATCGCCATCTTTCGTGAAGTGGCAGAAATCAACGGCCGCGAGTTCTCGGCAGCGCAGTATCGACTGGTGTTGCACGCTGGGAACGATCGTTTCACTTGAAGCTGCACGAGCTGGTTGTGCTTTTCGATATCTGCCTTGCACACGAGACGATAGCCATATGCACGCTCGCTCTCATGCAACCAGAGCAGCACGAACTTCTCGGTTGTCGTAAAGCGCTGCTTCTTGGACGCGATGAGACCCTGGAACACGTTCGACAAGTGTCGCGCGTTGAACTCGTAGTGGAAGTTTGCTACAGTCTTACGGAATGTGTTCACGACGCTGGTGTGGAGACTCAGCGCAGCCTTGATCAACGCGTTCGAAAACTGCACGTTGCTGAGTTCGTCACAGAAACTCGACAAATGGCCACCAAGGAACGTCTCGTAGATCGTCACGAGACTTGGCGCTTCGGGCATACCCGTCGCAAACGTACAGAAATGGCGCTGCAAGCGAGGATCAATCAGGAAGGAGCCTGCGGTTGGGTTCATTCCTGCGACGACCTGGGTATTCAGGATATTCTGCGTTTGCAGCTTTTGACGATCAAACCAGTGCCTGTATTCCATGACTTGGCGCAGCAGCGAGATCGCGCTCTGTGTGTTGTACGGATCGATCTCCGGAAGATTCAAATCATCCATAAAGTAGATCAACTTGGCTTTCCCCGGTGGTCCCAAGTTGATACCCGTCTTTCGCTCCAGTTGATCAAACATCGCCTGCTGCAAGATCCCTGAGGTCGTGTAGAAATTGAAGTTGATCGTGCAGTATTTAAGCGCCGCTGTGGCTTCGTCTTTGCTGAGCTTCCTGAGCACCCCAACGATGTTTTGCGTCTTACCCGTACCAACGGGACCACAGACCATAATCGGAATACTCTTGTTGATCAAATTCTCCAGCCAAAACGCGATGGAGGCTGTCTCTGTTGTGGGCACCGTGATCTGGTTAATTGGACTCGGAGATTTGTACGTCTCAGTGTAAAAGTAGGGACTCTTCGACCAGGAATTGAATTTAGACGACTCCGGGTCCAACCAGAAATCAAACACCGTGTTGCTCGCGGATGCAACAAGCTTCACATCCTTCCACTAGTTTTTCCACCAGTTGCTGAACTCGGTCGAGTAATCGGTACCATCGTCGCTCATCGTTAGAATCGATCCGAACGCCCACGCGCAGCAAAACACAAAGTTGTTTTGCATCATCGTGTAGTCTTCGAGTACATGTGGGGTCAATAAGCAGTCGACCATGTTGAGCAAGTTTGTCACCAAGGTCGTGTCTTCGACAGGCACGATCGGCACCAGCTTCTTCTTGAAGAACTTAAGCGTTGGTTCAATGTACTGGTCGAAGAGGTCTTGGAATTTTACCCGAATGTCCGGGGTGAACACCATGTTCTTCAGTCGGTGGTCATGAGGCACTTGACAGTGACGCTCGAGCCAGCTGTCAATCAAGCACCGCCACTGATAAACTTCAGAGGTCGAGATGTACAAGATACCAGCGCGAGAAACCGTTGCTGGTGTCGCGTACACAAGATCGCGGATCTCAAGGATCATGCGCATGTGGGTCTTGAGTGGGATACGTTCGTTCGAGGCTAGCGTGAGCATGCGGTTCTCATCCATAACCGAGCTCATCGACTCGATCCAGTTGGCATCCAAATCGGCATCCAAGATAATCCATTTCGGATTGTTGTCTTCGTCGCCATTGTCCCGCCGACGAGAGCCCAAGTCACGCATAATACGAGACAGCAGACCGTCTTTCCATTCTCGCGTTTTTAGCACGATGTAGCCATAGAGTTCATTTGTGCTCATGGATTTCGGGTTGAGATCCTGCACTTCCATTGGCGTGCTATGATCTCTCTCGCTTTCTTGAGCGTCTTCCAAGTCTCTGTTTTGCCACACGATGATGGTCCCATCACGAACACGCAGTGACGAATCGCAAGCAACTCGGAGAGCTGCACGACCTTGAGTATGAAATCAGGGCGAGGCGAGTTCCCGATCGCTTCTAGCGCGCCTTGCACCATGGATTCCAGCTCCATGTCGCGCTTTTGCGGCGGATCATTGCGCACATCGACATTCGGACTGTCGCGCGGAAAGAGATCATCAAGGAAGCCGAAGAAAATCACGGTATCTTCCGCCACGATCTTTGGGATATTGAAATCACGTAACGTTCGCATGAGAAGATCGGTCTCGGGAATATCTGGCTCGGCACGTTTGAAGGCACCGGCGACACACAGCACACTCTTCACAGCTCGAAGCCCCCAATCGTAGTGCAACTGTTTCGAGAGAAGCTGACCGAGCAACGAATAGAGCCCATAGAACTTGGACGCAAGGATTTTCGCCTGCGTAAATCCTTCGGCCATGAGCATGTTTTCGCAAATCAGAACCAGATCCGGTACCATCACCGTCATCGGACGGAACAACGCCTTGAGACCTTCAGGCTACTCCGAACGACCTAGGTAACCTGGGTTCATTGTGGTAAATGCTCCCACCGTCGGATCCAGCATAACTTCATCATTTTCGAGGACGAGCTTCTCGTCATCCGCTTTGCAAGCATCACACACAGCTTTAAACTGTACCGAACACACCGAGAGCACTTCAGGCACCAGGCGATTGAATTCATCAAAGCACCCCCGCGACCCAGAAGACGCAAGTCCTTTGAAGATGTTGCCCAGACTCTTGAAATCCATTTCCGGTGAGCAATTAAACACGTAGCACACTTTGCCGAGCGCATTCGCAAGATCCTTTGTCGTCTCAGTTTTTCCCGTACCTGCTGGACCGACTGGCGCACACCCCATTTGCAACTTTAGCGCTTGCGTCGCTGTCACGTAAATGCGATCTGTCAGTGGCGTGATCACAAGGTGTGGTCCATTGCCGAGGTATTCGTAATCGTAAGGAATGCCAGCGTCACAGATGAGGATCTGTGCTCAAGAGTTGTTAATGCCTCGGAAATTCATGCCACGTTTCAGAAAGCTTCCTTGCGTTGGCGAGAAGTAGTGCTTCAGTTGCGATTGCCATTGGAACGACGTTGCATTGTCAATGCCAGCGCGGATCATGCCTGCGACAATATCCCGCCCGTGCGCATCCATCGTGATCAGAACCATCACACGTTGACGCTCGACAGACGAGATGTTACTCTGGGTGAGCTTAATCAAATCTTCAAGTTGCTTCTCTTGTTTCTTGTTGTATCGCTCCAGCGATTCCTTGTCACCTCCTTCCATCTCTCGAAAACATTTCTCCACTTCCTGCACATAATGCACACCAGCTGCGAGCAAGATGATTTGAGCAGCATCCATGGGTTTACCGGTTCCGTCTTTGAAATTGATCCATCCCACGCGTTCCATTTCAGTGTACTTTACAAGTGAGCGCTCGATGTGCTTGAACAACGTGAAATGCACCACGCACACCACTGTTTCCAGGTAAATCTCAGCCTCTCCTTCAAGCACTGGCGGTTCGACAAAGTCTACGATCTCATGGCCCACACCAGAAACAAACGCCATCGCAATGGGACGTCCACCACCCTCAGGCTCCACGAGGTTCAATGTCTTTGTGGCCAAGTAAATCCTCGAGCAATGCGGCATAATACGGTCAGGATGCGATTCGTTCGAGAGAATATTCAACAGATAGGCTTCGGACATGAAATAGAATCGAGGAAATTGACGACGACGGCCGTCCAAAAACTCCTTCGGACGATGCTTGCACAGTTCGAGTTTCTCGACAATCGATTCCAGTCGTTTAATCAACTCTGGCTCTGTGCATGCCTCGCGAACGTTGAACGTCTTCCATGCCTTTTTCAGGATCTTACGCACTTCGACATCAATGTCTTCGAAATCGGCAGTGAACTCTGGCAGTTGCTTTTTCACCTCTTCCGACTGAATAAACAACGGCTCGAGGTAGCTCCATGAACGTTGAATATCACCGAGCAGCACCACGACTTCGTTGATAGACGACAAACCTAGTTGAAGGCTCGCGACACGAGGCTCAAACTCTGATTGGTATGGCGACGCACTCATCGCCTGGACATCAATTTGGTGAGTTTCCAGAAGCTCGAAGTTTTCTTCGGATACTTTGAGAAGAGGAACAACGTCTTCCTCAGGTGCACCAGGGTTGTATGGAGTCATCTCCCAGTTCACCTCTGCCCACAAGCCCTCGAGTTCAATCAACCGGAGCTCCAATTTCTGTTCTTTCTCTACTTCGTAGCAAATTTCCGTGATATCGGAGCTGAAATTGTGCAGATTCTTGCTCAAAATGAGCGACAGCTTCTGTTCTGGATCTTCATCGAGCGTCGGGAACTGGCCTGTGTGGCCATGATCCGCTGCCAATGCCTTGAGCGCATGCACGTTGACGAGACACATCGGATCAACGGGTGCGTCTTGTCGAAAGACTGGCATTCCTTAAGGATCGACGTGTACGCGTCACACCATTGAATCTCCTTCGGGATCTTCTTCAACTCTTTCAGCATGGACTGGATCTCGATTCGAAACGAGTTTACATCGACGTTCTTGAACAATATCTGATCGGTTGTCACAAAGAACGACTTTGCTCGCTTGATAATCGCCCACACGGTTTTCATCCCTCCGGCATCAGCGCGCATGAGATCCATGACACGTAAGGACTCGTTCATTAGTAGCTCTCGATTTTCTCCAATCCTTTCTCCGGATCAGGTTTCGAGGACCAGAAATCGAGCGTTTTCATTGTCTCCATCTTCTTGGTGATCGTTTTCTCGTAGGCGATGATTTTCTCCTCGGTCTTCTCACTGAAAATGCGGGTCGGCTCTTGCGTACGTTGCTCAGTCGTTGGAATTTGCTTCTGCACGTCCAAGAATAGCTTCTCCATGTCCCCAATCTCAACCAGCTCTTTGTCAACGTGTCCACCAATTTCCTTGATGTTCCCAAACAGTTGGCGCACTTGGTCAAGTATCAAATGATTGATTTCTTTCTCCGATTCCAGTTTTCGGATGATCTCCTTTACCTTTCGCAACGTCTCGAGACCATCGGTCTCGTTGCTCGGGATATCTTTCCGCAAATCGATGAGAATGCGGCGAAACTCGCCATTGCGCTTGTTCATGTTCGCCATGAGACGACGGATGAGGTCGCCATTGCGCTTGTTCATGTTCGCCATGAGACGACGGATGAGGTCGGACGAATCCATGTCTTTCTCGCTATTGAGCGGTGGCATGCACCGAGCTTCGTTCTCTTCTGTGGGTTGCTGAAAGAAAATCGTGAACGGAGACCCCCGCACGGGACCGGCGATGCCTGCAAAGGTTCCGTTGAATTCCACCGACAATTGGTATTTGCCCGCTTTAGGAGCAGCAAACGTGACGACATACGTGCCGTCATTTTTGTCAATGATGCTTGTGATTGGAGGATCTTCAGCTTCCGGTGTCGCTGGTTTGCTTGGCTCGTCGCACGACTTCAGCACGATCGTAAATTCGTCTCCACCATAATCGCGCGGGATGTCGTCTTTGTCTCTCGACTGGATGATAAACGCTGTCGGGAATTCTGCCAAGCAATTGTCGTTGAGTGACGAGATCAAACACGGACCAAATGCCAGTGTCTTTGACGCGGCTGTGACCGAGTGGAACTTGAACGATGTCGACACATTTGTGTACATGCTTCCGGAGAGTGATGCGCGGACTTCTGTAAGCAGAGAGCCATATTTCTCAAAACTTGGAGCTGTTGCTTGAATGACTGTGGAGTCCAACACAGTCCCCACGACGTCAACGAAGCCTTTTGTGACTGCAAAACGTAGATTCGCCGATTGTCCCGTGAAGCTGTACCCATAGACTTTGATCTTTGCATTCCCCGTGATCGGTCCACTCGTTGGCTCGATGGACGAGATCGCGTACAGAGGGCCGACGATTTCGCTAGCGTTGAGCACGTGTAAATCGTTAAACCACCGGTTTGCCCAACCGCCAAAGAAAGTCAAATGATTCGTGTTCTTGTCGAACACCATCGTCGTATCTGCTCGGGCTGTTGGGAGGTCTCCCTTCACTGGAGGGCTCACCCACTCCATGATGCCTGTGTCAAGCACCATAACACTGTTCAAATACGCACCTTGTGCTGTACCCGACTCCGCCAAATCTCCACTGTTGCCGCCAAACATAAACACTTTCCAGTTGGGCACTGCTGGCACTCCTACACAGGTATGGTTCCATGTCGGCGATGGCAAACGAACATTCAACATGCTCCAGGTTCGCGTGGAGAGGTCGAAGGCAAAGATGTCCTGGAATTGCTTAAAACTGTTCCAGCCGCCGATCAGCCGATCACGAAAAGCTGGTCCTTAACCAGACACGTCTGATGCCCCGATCGCGGCTCAGGCTTCTCGCCCTCCGTTTGAATCTCTTCCCATCGAAATGTCGTCAGATCAAGCGCATGGAGGTCGTTGAAATCGGTTCTTCCGTAGCCATTTCCACCATACCCGCCAAAAACGTACATCTTGTCTTCCACGAGAGTGGCACTGTGGGCTCCACGGCATTGGGGGAGGCCCTCCCAGAGCCCCTGAGGGTGCTTCTGCTCCCACACGCACAGCTCCGTATTGAAGATCCACAGATCGTTCATTCGCTTTTCCGCGGAAAATCCACCAAAGACGACGATCTTTTTGTCGTGAAGCACTGCAGAATGTCGCCACCGCGGAGGAGGCAGATCTTCTGGTCCATTCGCGCTTGGAATCACTTTGGACCACGTGTATCCTGGTTCACATGACAACACCAAGAGGGTGAAATAAACACTTTTCTGGAGTGTGATTATTCTCTTACCATCGTTGATTTCGACTTTGAAAAGATCGTTCGTTGGACCAGGCGGGGACTTGTGATCGCAGCCTCCAAACATGTAGTTCGAGGTCTCGCTGTCCGTGCTCTTAAGCGTGAACGAGTGGCCCGATCGCTTCACGGGGATTTCTCCATTTTGCTTGGGCACGATCCAGACAAGCTCCAGCTCGCACCCAAATCCAATACGCTACTCAAAGTGTCCATTTGGGACATATCGTGAGTGAAAAGAAGTTCGCTCATGCGTGGAAGAATGAATGGGAAACACAGCAGCAAACATGCATCCCGTACCATGATGCCGAAGCACGCGAACTAACGCAAGTAGAGCACACTCGCGACCCCCTTGGTGTCTGTTGAAGTCACCTGCGCTTGCGTATATCGTCGGCTTCCACGCGCTTGGTGGTTGCGCGGATGATCTAGGCTTCGCAACCTTATCTGTGAGCACGGTCCAGTCGACACGAAGGGATGTGAGCAGGCACGAGATGCAGCAGCAATGCTCACACACAGACAAAGCACCAAACACAAGAGGAGGACGCGAAAGGTTGCGCAAGCGACGTCAAGAGTCACGACCAGTCAAGGAACGTAACGGAGGAAGCCGACCTGCACTGCGCGCATTGCCTACACAAACACTCGTGAAAGTCAATCCATCAGCTTCAAAAGTATGCAAACATGCAAGCACACATCGCATGCAATTGATATCGTCACAGTGAGGGGAGGGGGTCAAGAGAATATACGATTGTGGGGCTAGCATCCACTGTATCTGGCTTCTACAATCGCTTACATTCCTGAAAAAAGTCCCCATGCTGCCGGGCTTACCAGTTGGATGCTGATGCTCTCTCATTGGGAGCTTGTGTGCACACAACTTAGTTGTTGAACTTGAAGAAAATGATGTCACCATCTTGCACCTACAATCGATATGATAAGGCAAAGCGTCAAACGGCGAGGCACAGTGATGAGATCATCTGAGTCACTAGAAAAGTAATAGTCAAAAGTGGTACTTGTACCTCGTAGTTCTTTCCCTGGAGCTTCAATTTACCAGCCTTCTTGACTGCTTCTTCGCTTCCCACTGTAGCACATCATCCAATTCCACACATGGATCAATATACGTGACGATTTTGACCAAACCGATTTGCCAAGCATACTCACATTCTTTGACGTCCGCAAACGCCTGCACTTCGGCTTTGATGAAGCCCTTTTCCATGTCGGAGTGGATAACACCAGCAGCCTGTGGTGCTAATCTGCCCTTGCGAATGGTCCAGCTGCGAACTTCCTTTCCGCATGTGAAGAAGTGGATCAAGCCGAGCGCTTGATAGCCCGTCTTCAGCACACGGTTCAGGATCGACTTGTGCGTTGGGCTCTCCTTTTGGTACGCTTCCAGTTCGCCAGACTCTTCCAAGTCCAGCATCTCCAACTCGAACTCGCAACTGAGAGGGATCACAGGCTCTTCGCCACCACGAGCCTTCACGAACTCAGCGATCTTTGGCAAGTACTTGTTGCTCTTGCGGAGGTAGTCCTTCTTGCTCACATTGATGAGGAAGACCACGGGCTTGGCAGTCAACAACTGCAATGGGTTCAGCACATCCACCTCGAACGCACTCCATTGACCGAACGACACATCCTTGCCCGATTCCAGCCATTCCTTCACACGCACGAGAGCTTCGTATTCAAGTTTCTTTTCCTTGCCACCTACACCACGCTCAACATTCTTGCGCATGCCATCTACAAGCTTCGTGACACGGTCGATATCCTTCAAACGAAGCTCCTGTTGGATGATCTCGATATCACGCACGGGGTCGACGTTGCCTTCGACGTGGGTCACGTCCGGAGAGTCAAACGCGCGCACCATGTGGTAAATCGCATCGACGGCTTGGATGTGCGACAAGAAGGCGTTACCAAGACCAGCACCTTCAGCGGCACCCTTGACCAGACCAGCGATATCGGTAATGGCGATCACTGGAGGCACACTTTACAAAGCAAGCAAATAGTGAGCGATGGCACGTACGGTAATTAAATCAGTACACTTGCACTGTGTGAGCAGCATCTCATCTGCAGCGCATACAACACAAAAGTTACGGGGAAACAACGTACACACTGATGGCGTTGTACTGCTTGACGAGCCAGTTGAAACGCTGGTCAGGCAACGGCACGACGGCTTCATTCGGTTCAATCGTGCAGAACGGGAAGTTTTCCGCAGGGATGTTGAGCTTGGACAGACAGTTGAAGAACGTACTCTTGCCGACGTTCGGGACTCCGACAATACCGATCTTCACGTTGTTGCCTGGTCGGCCGAGGTAGACGCGCTTTGGGGTCTGCTCAGTCGCACATCACGAGGGTGTCAGTCAAATCTGTCACCTCACAGTTCGTCCGGCGCTGGCGCATACGTACTTCTTCTTTCTTCTTTGGTGGCATGGCTGGTTGCTTCGTGGGATGTGCGAGCAGAGACTGACTACACTTTTTGATACGACACACTGCGGGAGTGACAGCACTGCGTGTCTTTGTACCCAATAATGGCTGGAGTGTGCGCCATCAGCGGAAAGAGGACCCGAAATCAGATACTTGGGCTTTGGAGGTCGCTTTTTCTCGAATGTCGCTCATCGTCTTGCACCTTTTATTGGTCACTGCGAGTTGTGAATGGAGGAAGGTGCTCAAATACAGGAACACCACCTTGCGTAGCGCGAAGGCGGAGATGGAAAAGCATCAGCGTTTAACATGATATTTCTTTCGAAGCTTCGTCGGAACTCGCATCCCTTTCGGTTCATTGACAAGATTAGGTTTCCTAGTCAGCCGAAAAGCGAATCCTATCGGTTGTCGTCAGTCTCGTGTTGAAGATACTTTCCCACAACTTCAGGACTACAATACTACACCGTTGCAACTTAGGTGTTGAATTTGAAGAAAATGATGTCACCATCTTCGACCTAAATCAGAAAAGCAAGCGTGTCGCCATTAGAGCCATGTTTTACATCATCGCATACGAGAGCCAGATACAAAGAAACATACCTCGTAGTTCTTTCCCTGGAGCTTCAATTTACCAGCCTTCTTGACAGCTTCTTCGGATCCCACTGTTTTTAAATAGAAAACAAGCCCCACGCGTTAATAAGAGAGAATTCAGTGTCAAAGTCGACAGGCGTCCGTTCAGCAACTTACATTCTTTGAGATCCGCGAACGCCTGCACTTCGGCCTTGATGAAACCCTTTTCGAAGTCGGAGTGGATGACACCAGCAGCCTGGGGTGCTAATCTGCCCTTGCGAATGGTCCAACCACGAACTTCATCCTTACCACACGTGAAGAAGTGGATCAAGCCGAGCGCTTGGTAGCCCATCTTCAGCACGCGAGTCAACGTCGACTTGTGCGTTGGGTTCTCCTTTTGGTACGCTTCCAACTGACCGCCAGCTTCCAGGTCCAGCATCTCCAACTCGAACTCGCAACTGAGAGGGATCACTGGTTCGTTGCCGCCACGAGCCTTCACGAACTCAGCGATCTTTGGCAAGTACTTGTTGCTCTTGCGGAGGTAGTCCTTCTTGCTGACGTTAATCAAGTAAACGACAGGCTTGGCAGTCAACAACTGCAATGGGTTCAGCACATCCACCTCGAACGCACTCCATTGACCGAACGACACATCCTTGCCCGATTCCAGCCATTCCTTCACATGCACAAGCGCTTCGTACTCCATCTTCTTCTCCTTGCCACCAAGACCACGCTCGACGTTCTTGCGCATACCGTCAATAAGCTTGGTAACACGCTCGATATCCTTCAAGCGGAGTTCCTCCTGGATGATCTCGATATCACGCACGGGGTCGACGTTGCCTTCGACGTGGGTCACTTCGGCCGAGTCGAAGCCACGAACCATGTGGTAAATCGCATCGACGGCTTGGATGTGCGACAAGAAGGCGTTACCAAGACCAGCACCTTCAGCGGCACCCTTGACCAGACCAGCGATATCGGTAATGGCGATCACTGGAGGCACACTATTATAGGATCATAGCAGGGAAGAACGCATATTTTGGTCAGATCCAAATTCATAAACAGCAAACTCTCCGATCATAGGCATAAGGTTGAGACGTACACGCTGGCAGGTTGGTACTTCTCAACCAACCAGTTGAAACGCTGGTCAGGCAACGGCACGACGGCTTCATTCGGTTCAATCGTGCAGAATGGGAAGTTTTCCGCAGGGATGTTGAGCTTGGACAGACAGTTGAAGAACGTACTCTTGCCGACGTTCGGGACTCCGACAATACCGATCTTCACGTTGTTCGTCGGACGACCAAGGTAAACGCGTGGGACCTGCAGATATGATAGCAATGCACACACCAAACACGTTAGGGGAAATGATACAAAAAGATCCATCATCTTGCATGTGCGCGGAAACGTGCTTCCCGATGGTTTTCGGATATGAAAATCACATCACGAGAATCCTCACGGTACCAGCTACACGATGACGTGCATGCTGGCGATGAACGCAGCACATTAAGGAAGGAAAAGGGCACGTACTTCTTCGACTTTCTTCTTTGGCGGCATCTTGCTTTCACTTGCTCAAGGATATTCGGCAACAGATAGATGGCTGGCGTCGCAACAGCGCGTAAGGATCATGGGAAACTCATCAGAGGAGGGAGAGTATAAAACACTTGTGGACAGAAACCGCATCAACTGTTTTATAAATAAACGCCCTCATTGGTGGAAAAGAGCAATGCTCAATGAGCAGATACAACTCTTTGATTTTATAAATGAGGGCATTGTATTCCAAATATCAATTTGACGCATTTTGTGGAACTTCTTGCTATTTGGGGAACTTCACATGAAATCAACTGATCGATTGATTGCACTTCCAGCAGTCCAACAGGCATTGCTTTTTCTTTGTGTTTCTTTTTTCAATATGTATCTGCAAGTTTCCAATAAACGGGGGCGCCAGGACGGTCAAAGAGAGATGCCCGACTAAAGTGCTGCACCCTGCGTCTGAGCCGGCGCGGCCCCAGGATTGCGAAGCTTCACTTGGTTGCCCAGCTTGTCCATTGCTGCAATCACAAAGCATCATACTCAAAGCGTGAGATGACCTGTCGCCTTTAAATAACCGAGAGAAGAAAAACACAAAACAAGTACGTACCGCTCTTCTTTTTCTGCGCGACAACGGCAAGAGCAACGAACACCACGAGCATGATCACCAAGAACACACCCACACCCGCGAAAATGATCTTTGGCGCATCTTTGCTGTTTGAGAGCGTGCTACACGTGCTGATATCCTTCACACTGCAATCCGAGCCGGTGTAGCACGTGAGGCAACTGCACGCCTTTTCGCCGTTGACGGTCAAACACTGGCCATTCACGCCGCAATCCGAAGACGTCTCACACGCATCACCGCCACTCGCGACTTCATAGGTACCACACAGATCTTCTTCTGTTGTACCAACCACCGAGTTCACACTCACGTCACACTTTCCACCATTGTTGTCACACACAATGCCTTCACGACTCTTGGCGACCCAAGTATCGGTGTCCACCACTTTCAAAAAATCAGACGTGCAACTGTCGATAATCCAGCCATGCTCCGTCGCTCGAGTGTTACTCGCCTGAGTGGTGGTCGCAAGAGTTGGAGCCCACGTACACTTGTCGCTCGTCGACCATCCAGCCGGATCCGAGTATGGGTCGTACTTGTCAAACTGTGCCTTCAAGTTGGTGTAATCAGTCGAAGGATCGGTACTTGGTTGCTTCAATGGATCCGTGGAACCACCTGCCAAAGCACAAAGACATGTGAGCATTTATCCCGATGCGAAATGCAACGCATAGATAGTAAGTAGCAAGGCAGCACATGAGTGCCGTACCACTAAACATGGGGAACTTGGCGTCTGGAGCGAGCTTGGCTTGACCGTACGAGTACGCCAGACCGCCGGAGTAAACTTCAGAAAACTTGTTCGTGTCAGCGGGTTTGCCGTAGTAGTACGGAACCATGCCCCAGTCTCTTGCCACAGCTGAGTCTTCCTTACAACCATATTCACCAAACGCGAGCGCGATAGGCGCACCCTGCGCAAAGTTGATCAGACGCTGGTAGGCTTGCGCGAATGTCGATTTCGGGCACCAACGATACTCGTTGATCAAGTAGATATCGATACTTTTCTGCATCGAACCGTCCTTCATCTTGTCGCCACAGAGCAGCCCTTGGATCTTGAGCACGTGGTAATCATCGGCGTTGTCAATCTTGCCCGCATAACTACTATCAGCCGCAGCGTATGCCAGTGGGATGATGCGCATCTTCTTGCCGTTCACGCGCATCCAGTTCTTCAAATCGGCAACGTATTGCTTCACACACGCGGCGGCAGTCAGATCGATCTGCATGATTTCGTTTGCCACGATAATGCCGAGCGTGTTGTCGTACGCAGCAAAGTTCTTGGCAATCTTCTTGCCGTATTCCAGCAAAAGCGCAGGGTAACAGGTCTCCGTCTGGTCCACGGTCTTCACGCCGTTCGATGACGTCGTGACTTTGCCGTCCGGTCCAAGTGCCTTCGTGATCGTCGAATAACGGTACTTGCCAAAGTACTCATCGTTATCCGGTGACGCTGACACGAGCACGTACACGCCCAGCGCCGCCATGTCGGTCATAAAGTCCTTGTACGACTCGTCCGGGTTGATGTTGTACACACGCAGCGTGTTGAAGTTCAAGCCTTTCAGGTTCTTGGCGATAATAGCTTTGGAGTACTGGTTGTAGTAGGTATCACTCACAGCGTATTCGTAGGTCATCTGCGTACAATTCCAAACACACACCATCACACACACGCAACACAGCACAGCACATCCTCCGTTAGCGTCCTTACGTTGGTGTGCGCGGCTTCACACAATGGAAAACACAATAGCAGCAAAAAATAACGTACGCCCTTGATGAAAAAGCGCTCGCCCGTCTTGGAGTTGTACATTTTGTTGCCACGCACGCGGATGACGCCCTCGGCGGCCGCAGCCTCGATGCTGAGCACCAGCAGTGCGCTCGCGAGCGCGAACAGCATCAGCACCGCCGCCATCGACCAGCGCGGGGACAGCGACACCATCGTTTGCTTTGGCTTCTTTCCTGCTTTGGCTTTTCTCGAAGCCGCCACTGCGTACGACAGCAATTTTTGTATGGGGCAGCACGCCGCAACCTTGGAAGAGTTTCCTATTGAGGGGAAAGACACCTATATCCAAATAGAAGCCCCTGCTGAGTTGAGGGGTTACACTTGCGCTGAATTTTTGTGCTATGAGCAACTATTGGTGGAAAAGCGAATCATTGTGCTCTTTTACCTAGCCCGTTTGCACAAAACTGCACGAAAGCATGTGCTCCCACAACGTGCTGTTATCCATTCTATGCAAATAAAGAGAGGAGATGATGCTGGAAATTAATACTGCACACCCATTGGAGCTCAGCTTTCAAACTCACCAGTATGCAAATAGAGAGTATCGGAGCTCGGATATTTTCGGTTGTGAGAACCTGTGTTGCGGCGCGAAAATATCCAGCCACTGAAGTGGGACATTCCACATCAACAAGCACCCATTTGCCCATTTATTCGCCATTTCTTGCTGGAAGTCAGCATGTGAAGCTAGCCTTTGGGTGCAACGCGTCATTTTTTCATGGCGCCGAGTGTTCTATTGGTGAGTACGGCTCGTTCACTGCGCACACTCGGAACTATCCGACGATGCTGCGGCGCTTAGCCATTTTGTGCTGCCCCCTGACTCATGTGAGAAAGGACCGAGATTTCTGCGTTGTATGCGAATGTGTGATATATGACAAGTTGTGTTACACTGCGGCTGCCGCCTTGCGTATACATGGAGCAGAGCGTATGCATCCTTCTTTATTTCTTGCACATTTCTCTCTCTCTCTGCTCGCTCGCTCTCTCCCGTTTCGCTTAGCTGCTTTGGTGGCGTTTGCAGAAGCTGGCAATACGAGCGTATGCGTCGCTCAACACGTCGTGCGGAGCCGAAAATACAATGCGGAAGTAGTTGGTCATGCCAAAGCACTAACAGGAGGCACCATGCACATAGTGCAGGATCACGTCAGCCAAGTCAATACCAAATGCTAACAAGAAAACAAGAGGGGAAATAGATCGTACCTGGCCAGGCAAGACAAACACCGATTCTTCATCGAGGAGCTTCTGGGTGAAGTCAAAGTCGTCCTTGATGCCCGTCAAGACGCTCGTGTCCACACCAACCATCACGTACATGGCGCCTTGCGGCACCACGACTTTGAGACCAGGGATCTTGCTCAAGGCATCCGTCGTGAACTTGGAGTTTTCTTCCAACGTGCCAAAGTAGTGCGTCTTGAACGCAGCGAGGGACTCGGCTTCTGCGCTTCCAGGAGCTGGAGTCAGCAAATCTGGAATGGCGCTCTGTTGCATGGAAAAAAACATGAGAAACAGTGTCAGCTATGGAGAACATGGACTCTCGATAGATCCGAGTCTCTCCTTACCAGAACCAACGAGTTGGCGCCGAGAATCAACTGCGACAGCTTGAAATATGCCGCTCGCACATCTTTCAACACGTCGTTGCGATCGTTGACCATGATCCAACCTACTCGCCAGCCTGGGATCAAGTAGTGCTTGGCAAGACCACCGCACGCGATGACTGGAACGGTCTTGGTCAACGCAGCCAGTGGGTAAAACATGTTTGCACCGAAGACCATGTCTCCGTAGATTTCATCCTGCATAGTTGACCAAACACGTGAGCAGGGATATGTTGAGTATGTGGGGATACCCTAGCCAGTCTTAAATGAGATGTGTCAGCACTTACCGAGATGACTGGAAGCTTGTTGTACTCGGCAAGAGCGAGAATCTTTTCCAAGTGGTCCTTCGAGTACACACTCCCACATGGGTTCGACGGATTGTTGACCAAGATGGCCTTGGTGTTTTCATCGACCAGGGATTGCATCATTTCCAAGTCCGCTTCCCAGTTCTTCCCAGGCTGTCAAAATAGCAGCGATAGCAAATCCTAAGTCAGTTCCTTTGGCCAGCATGACAGTGGATAAGCACACATAGATGAAGTACGCACAAGAAGGTCGTAGAATCTGCACTCAATCTTGTGGGTTTCACAGATCACTTGGTACAGTGGGAATCCTGGCTTTGGTAGCAGGATGTTGTCGCCCGGGTTCAGCAGACCAGTCAGCGCAATGTCGAGCGCGCCAGAGCCTCCACTCGCAATAATGACATCCTGGATTCAAAACAAGTCACACAGGTCATACATTCAGACCAAATTCACATGAATATGTGTCAAACGCAACGTACATCCTTGGTCAGTGGCGCGCTCGGACTCCCATACTTCTTGGCAATGGCGTCACGCGCTTCTTCCGTTCCCGCCGAGTGGATGTAACCATTGTGCTTCATGGAACTGTATAGTCAACACAACATATTGATCCTTCCTCATCAGCGTCTCTGCCGCATAATGAGTGCGATTGTAGAGCTCATGCAGCAGAACACGCACCGAACATTGCGGACGATCGTCTCCACCAACACGTCTGGGCATTTAAAGTTGCCAAACACCGTCGGGTCACCTTCATACACAAAAAATAACACAGTATAGCAGTCATCCAGGTCAGTCGCATATCCCTACTCAAAGCCATTGTGCACCATTTCTTACCAAGCGAGAGCGGAATGAGCGCCTTGTCGGTGTTCTCGGGCTTCTTGATGTTGTCGACGATCTTGCGGATCGGGTTGGCGCACAGCTGCGAGAACTCGGACGGCGTGACGTCCCATACCTTGCGCTGCTTGAGCTTGCGCGGGGAGGACGCCATCTCCACGTCTTCATCGGCGGAACGCGAGCGAGTGGTCATCGTGCAAGTGTATAGATAGGTGGCTCCTTCTTCTTCTTCTTCTTCGCGGTTGGTGTTCTTTTCACAAGTGAGAGCGCATTGAGAGAATGTGGAATGACATTCACATGGCACCCCTTTGAAGCCCGAGCCCCAGCCATTTTCACACGACAACCGTAGCGTCATCGGTAGTTCAACGTCTGGCCATTGGCCATTACTCGGTGTATCCATGGACATTGAAGACCGATTGTGATTAGAAGACCACCAGATTGCGAACGAACGCAACGAAGAACCAATATCTGATCTATTTTGGGAACATGCCCGAAATAAAATCTGGTCAGCTTCTAACCGGCTGCAATATACAGTTAACCCGTTGCTTCTAATCGGTCAACTTTGGCTAGTCGATGTGTCCAAACGAGCAACCTTCAGAACACGCTCCAAGGTTGGAGGTTGCAGCCTGCAACTCCATAATTCTGCACTTCGGTTTTCCCTCGCCAAACAGCGCGAGACATTTCACAAGAACTCGGTTTTTGCAGCTTCGATGGCATATTTTTGGCGAACGAAACTCAGAAAACCAGGCTGCTACTAATAGAAAAGCCTTGGCGGTGAACATCAGCATAGTCACGCGAGATGGCCCGTCGTTTCTGCTCTGCTAACGCACTTGGCACTTCCAAACTTGACTCCGCCAAGTCAACAGCCTTTGCTCACTGCTCGCCGTCCGCCATGACGTCAGGGGATCACATCGTCTTCACGCGGCTCTCGCGGCAGCAACTGATCGTGCGGTGCCGCAGCCTCGGCGTCCAAGTGCTGACGTACACGCCACCGACGACGCCGCCGTGGCGGTGCAAGCACTGCGGACGATTCTTCAACTCGGTCTGGAAGGCGTACCTGTGCCACGTCTGCGGTCTCTGGGTCTGTCAGCCGTGCTCGAGTGTGATCGAGCGCGAGCGGCAAATATACCACATTCGGTTCGTGCGCGCCTGTGTGCACTGCATGAGCATCGTCAACAAGTGGTCCGACCCGGAGCTGCTCACCGAGTTCGCGCTCACGCCATGGGTGCTGCCATCCCCCAAGGGCCAGCTCGCGCTGCATCTCGCCGATGCGCTACGCTCAGCGACGACGAAAGGTGCGCGCCATGCGGTGCTGAAGTTGTTGGCGTACTTTGGGCGACCTGTCCACAGGATCGACCCGGAGAGGCTCGATCAGATTCACGACGACGAGTGGAGCGCAACGAGTAGCTGCACTGCCACTGACCACGACCACCTCAACTCGACTCACCTCCTCCTCGATAGCAGCGGGCAACAAAACGAAGCAGCAGAAGACGCGACAGAAGCCACGCAGCAGCTTCTCGGAGACAATGCCGCGGTCGCGCATTTTCTCGTACAGCAATGCTTTGAAGTCGTCATCCCCGAGACACGCGTTGAGGAATGCGTCTTTGCGGAATCCGAGGGCACTCGGGAGTATCCGATCTACTACGACGAGACCACCGAGTCTCCTACTGCAGCCCCGACGATCGCAACAGAAGAAGCACGCACACAGTGGATAAGACACTTGGACCTGGCAGCGCGTGACGTCAACACCGACGACATGGTACTGATCTGCGAGCTCGCAGACAAGGAGCTTGATGCACTGACAGCGTTCATCTCGATCATTCAAGGCGACCACCAACTCTCAGTCGCATGCCGACCGGGAAGTACTGTCGACGCATGTGGGGTGTACACATGGAAGTTACAAACGTTTTGCGCTTTCGCCCTGGCGTCCTCGGATCTGCCATTCCTTGTGCGAGACGCCGTGCTCGATTTCCGGTTCCGCAACTTGCCCGCCGTGCGTGGGGATACGAACATCCAATTTTACTGCGGCTTTCCGATTCTCTCGCCCACGGGGGTCCCAATTGCATCGCTCTGCATCGTCGACACGAAGCCTCGGAAACAGATCACGACGATGCAGTACGCGATCATCAAGCGATTAGCCACGATGATCTCCAAGATCTGGGAGGATAAGTACGCGGTTGTCATCTAAGATCAGGTCGAGCACCATGTAGAAACACTTCCATTCCATGCGTCGTTGCAATTTGCTCGCATCTTCGGCTCAATGCTTTATTGAGAAAATGTTCATCTTCTCCCCAATCGGTTCCTGACGCTGCTGCAGTTGTTTGTTCTTCTTTGGCTTGACAGACACAGTTTACAGGCTGACAGGAAAACGCTTTGGCCGCACAAACGAAACCAACCACCTTACGACCGTCCATATCGCGCACGCTTCGCCTAAGGCTTCCTGTGAGGCTGCATCCAGGATCTCAATTCACATCATACTTCAAGGCACGAGATTGAGGCCAAACGTGGAAAACACAACTTGAGAGCACATTCTGTGCTGAAAGCTTTCCTTTTTCTGCACCAGTTGGCTACGGAGCCGCTCTCCGTCGCTGTCATCGGTGAACACGTTGAACAGGACACTCAGATCCGTCGCTACAGCGTTCTTGTCACTTCCAGAAGCTCCTGTCTCTTCTTCCCACGACGCCGTAAGCACTGCCACAAAGTCGTCACTCGCATTCTCTAGCAGGACACGCCATTCCGACCGATACTCGCTCGCCAGACGCACTTGCGCATCTCGAAACTCATGTGGTCCCAGCGCATCCAGAGCTATCAACATGCTCTCTTTCTCAGCTTGACACTGACACCGCAATATGCGTTCCGCGAAGTCGCCGCGTTCTTGACCAAGCTCTTGTTGAATCGCGAGCTGCCGTCGTTGCTTGAGGTACGCGTCAGCCTCTTGTTTAATGAGGTCTTCCAGGAGAACCCGAGAGTAGTACGGAGTCATCGCAGGTACTTGCGTCAACTGCTGGCGGACGCCATCAAACCAAAAGTTCACAGCGATCGTGTACGCGTCCGAGTCCACTTGATGCCACCAGCCTTCTGGAATGACCAGCGCATCTACAAATAATAAGAAAATAAAGCCAAGTTATGACGCAAAAGCAGCCTAATGAGGGCAAGCCCTGAGCTGAGCTCGTACGTACCTCCCGCATTCACAATATACTGTTGAGACGTCGCATTCGCAAAGTGCGGGTGCTTGCTCAGATCTGGTTGCGCGACATCCACTTGGCTGTGGTTTGCGGACTTTGTGTGCACTGGATAAGCGTACAGATTGCGGGTGTCCGAGGGCGGGTACAACGTGACCACTTTGCGTCCGTAGAGCACCACGAGGATGTTCCTGTACGCGTCGTAATGCAGACTCGTGCGGCTCGAATGGACGGCGATCCACAAGTTGACTTGACTCAGCGACTCGCTATGACTGGCCAGGGACTCGGGGCTACAAGTGGCGAGAATCAATCCATTAAGTCAGCACCTTCTTTCCACGTCATAGTGATACTTTGGCTTACAGCATAAACTCGTCCATGATCTTCGGCAGCACTGGCTGGGAGCACGTCGCATCTGGGAGATACACTGCGATGGGGCACTGGCACAAGTAGAATTCCAGGTCGTCCACATCCTGGAGCCAATGGCGCCGACCTGCATGAGACGCTTCGTAGAACGCGACAAAGTCCCCAAACTCCAGCTCCACGTTCTGTCGCGACCGCTCTTCGCCCGAGTAGAACGTGCTGCTCGGCGCTTTACACGCAATGTCCACCACTACAGAAAGGAACGCAAGCGCAACAATGTCAACAACAAGCGCGCGTGCAGCAACACGAGAGGGAAGAGCCCTGTACCTGTCTGTTGGTGGTGCGCAAAGGACGCGAGTGTGCGAAGCGCGTCGGGGCTGAACCTGGCGGGTTCGTGCGTGCACTGGCGCGCAAAATCGGGCACGAACGTCGGCGTGTGCGCCGCTAACACATCCATCTTGTCTCCTTCCATGGTGCGTTGTGTTCTGCGTGTCAATCAACATGGTATCAAGCCAATACCGGTAAAAACCGGTGGGTGATGTTCATGTGTGATACTTTTGTTCCAACTTGACACCAAGGAGACGAGCAATAATTCCCAAGTTGTATCGCTTTTACTGCTCCTGCACAATATGACGTCTACGCGCAGCAACAATGAACGCGTCTTTAGCTCCAAAGGTAGCCTAGTGCTCGGTTTTAGTATCTCGCATTCCACTGTAATGCATAGAATGGAACACACCCACACTTCCTCAACACCAGATTCTCTTTGTTCATGAAGCCTTTTCGTTGGTGGGAGAGCTGCTCGCACTCTCCGCTTTGGAGTGACGCACGCAGAATCCGTGGCGCTGGGCCCACTTCAAACATCCATTCTCAGCGCAACGCGAACCACCGCCGTGGGACCGACAATGGCCGTTCGAGATCGCGCCTTTCGCGCACCCAGGGGTCTGACAGCGAACACCGCCGCCATGGGTCTTGCAGCATCCACGCGACTGCACTGCGCGAACACAGCCCTCGACACTGCAGTACTTGATCCCGCCATGCGCACTGCACTTGTGGCCAAACTGGGCGACTCGCGTGCATCCAGTTTGCGAGCAGAGGCGTCTTCCTCCATGGCCGGAGCAAGCGTTGTTGAACCGGGCGAATTTCGTGCACCCTGGGACCTCGCATCGTCGTCGCCGATATCTCTTTGCACTCGCATCTCCATCTCCGTCTTCCTTCGCACCTTCTTCAGAAGTTGCTCCGTTTGCTTTTCGCAATTTGTTGCCTTCGTCTTCGTCCTTCGCAGTATCCTTCTTGCCGCGCGTGCTCGGCTTATTTTGTTCCGATGCCGCCGTGTCATGCGACGTAGTGCCAGCGTCTGTTGCTTTTCCTTCGGATCCACTCGACGGCATGTTCTCAACCACTTCTGCAGTTTCTCCACCTGCTAACTCTGCAGCCGCCGCGTCCGGATGGGAGCCATCCGCGGCGTCAGTTGCACCGCTGCCACCTTGTTTTTGCTTGTCCTTCGCAATCACTGCCGCCATGAGAAGCGTGTCGATCCATTCCCTCACGGGCTGACCATCCTTTCCGATCGTCTCCCTCACGATCCCCTTTGCTGTAGCTGTTGCGGTGGTGGAGGGCGGCGCGTTGGCGACCACGGTGTTCATTCTCGACTGCGCAAAGTGACTGTCCACATTTTCTCCCGTCACAGCTTTTCCTCTCCTGCGAAAACGCCTTTCCAACATCTCATCGTTTTAGACAGGATATTCATCATAAAAGTTCTTTCACGTGATGTGTCTTCTCAAGCAAAACATGATCTCAGTAAATATTCTATTTTACAGGTCATGAAGTAATAGAGAGTCTTGTACCATGTCGCACATTGAGCTTCTGCTGAGGAAGGATCTCTCCGTGATGGATGATACAACATTTCTTGCATATTCAGATCTTCCTTCGCGCAATGCCAAAATGGCTTGAAGCCTCGCTCTAATTTTAGGAGCGGTGACGTTGCTTCTCTGAGTTGGCTGGGCTCGACTCATATACCCAGTTCAAGGCATCAGCAGTGCCGAAAGTCCACATGCGCACTATATTCTCCGGTCTGTTTCTCGCAGAGAACGTGGTGGAAAAACGATGGCAGTGTCACGTCTGCTGCTCTTGGAATGAGGTAAAGAAAGCGACTTTAGACGCAAACGCTGTTAGTTCTTCATCAGTTGCATCTGAGGACCAAGAGAGCACGTGCAAAGTCTGCTCCAGAGCTCGGCACCCATCGTGGCTCTTTGTCAAGAAGCGCAAGTCTCAGGTACACTTGACCACGTTGAGAGAACGGCAAAGTAACTAAGTGGGTGCACTGACGCATACATTTTTGTTTACTGCAAGAAAGATCGCGCTTGGGTCGCCGGTTGTGCTGCCGCAAAGTCGCTCGACGCATGCGATTTACATAGCCACAGCAATTGACTTCGTGCGCAAAGAAGCTGAGCTTTTGTGCGTAAAGTGGAGCGTCGATCAGTCCAAACTAGACTTCACAGAGCGCGTCGTCAACGAAGAACAAGTGCAAGAGCTCGAACCATTGCATGCCTTAGAAGAGAATCACTGGAGCTCTGCCCTTAGCGAACACGGCATGTGCAAGGACTGCCGACGAGTGTTCCATGTTTCCCAGAGAGATTTGCAATCCAAGCATGCAAATCAAGAGATATTAGATGCGCTTCTTGCGGAAGTGGACGTTCTGAAGATGCAGAAGCAGCACTACATAAAAGAGAAGAAGCACGAGTCAGTGCTGCAGGTCACAACGCAGCTTCATGAGAAACAGAAGCAGATCCAAGCCACAAAGAGGCAGCTGGAATTCTTGTCATCGCTGTTCTGTCCATACTGTGGATGGAGCAGTATCACCAAAGGCACCTCACCATGATGGGAGCTTTGTGTTTGCAACCTGGTTTTTATGATGTATATTTTGCGTCTAATAAAGCGAAGTGAGTCATTCCTCTTCATGCTCTCTCTCTTTCTCTCACGTTCTTAAATAGTCAAGCGAGACCAATGTGCTAGTCGAGCAGCAACACGTACCATAGAATACACGACTTGCTGACTGGACATCAAACGAAAGGATACACGCTTCGAACTACTGGATCGAGCACCCGAACCATGAGTCCGACGCATCGGCGTTCATCATGCCCGTCATCTCCGTGTCCAGATGTTTCATTGCCTGGGCGACGTGACTGACAAAGTACGGAAGCCACATGCGGTCGTACAGAAATCGTGCCGTGAACGGGAGGTCGTCTTTATATGCTTGAGCTTCTTTGTCCCCACCCCAAACTCGATACCGCTCCACGATCCACGGGATCACGACACGCTTCGGTTTACTGGCACGGAAGATCCGCGGGACGACATAGCGCTGGAAATTTTGTTCGTTGAAGGTCCGTGCTAGCATGGGGCTGAACACTCGCTCTTCTGCTGTCAGGATGCTATTCGTGAGCAAATTCAGCTTTCGAATATCACTCTGCAACACGAACAAGCGATCTTGCCACGAACTCGACGCCGATGCAGCCGAAAGCACGATCGTATCCTCCTGTGCGATGATCGCATCCAGCAAGTCATAGATTTTACCGTAGTGCTCGAGGATCTCACGTTTCACCATATAATCCACTTGAAGCAACGGGAGCACCACTTTAGTCTTCACAGTGTGCTGGTTCTTGAGAAACTCGACGAAATGCATCTTGAACCACACAAAGAACTCATTCACGTTCCACTCCATCGGGGACGAGCGCCGGTGGACTCTGTCCAAGAAACAGTCGATCACGAACAGCGCATGACGGACAGGTTCGTGGATCCCAAGCAAGAAGCGCGCATTCCAAGTCTGGTCAACTTGGTTGTTTGTAGCGAGCACAGGTGAAAACACGATACTATCTCCTCTCCGCAACGGCCCGGAAACAGGAACCGACGTCACCATTTCCAGCTCTTCGGCCGATACGCCCTTGTGCAATCTGCCACGGAAGGATGTGCCGCCGCCTGAGCTTGGGACCTCACTGTGAGCCTCGGTGGCATGCGATGGTCGCATATCGTCTTCGTCGACCTCGGTGATGTCGGTCAAGTTTGTCATGTTGCTGAACTGGCGCTCCGAACGACTCATTTCCACGTCTATGCTATTCAACGACGATGCAAGCGAGGCGACGCCGCCGGTCTGCCAGATATTCTCCAACTCGTGGTCCTCTGCGCCACCTTCGTAGCCGCGCTTGTAGTCAATCGTAGTCACCACGTACGCGACCTGGCTGATGTCGATAAACTTGTGCACTTCTTCCTGTTTCCTTCTGCCAGTCGTCGCAGGCGCAGTCCAAATGTTCGTGTAAAACTCTGTGTCATCCGGTTGCAATTGCGCTGGCGGTGGGTATTTCTTCGGGTTTTTGTTCTTCCCAACGACCGACAAGCGGCTCTTCTCCAACGGCTTGCGCACGCCGCCCTCGCGATGGCTGTGATGGTGGCGGTGGTGGTTCGGCGGGTGGTTCTCGGCGCCTCCGCTGGGTGGTCCCAGCGCATATTCGCGCGCAAGCTGCGTCATCATTCAGGGATGCAAGCAGCGTCTATATATACGTGTGTCGTGCTCTCAGTCACCTTCTTATTTACTCCTGTTCAGGCCACGACTTGTTCGCTGCACGCTTGTGACGTAAAGACCGTAGCCGCTCGCTGGTCTCTTACAGGCGCGGCGATGTGCACAGACCTCCTCACAGGCTCTGCTGCGCGCAATGAATCGCGTGCCCACCACGGGAACTGGCGAGTGTTACTTCAGAGAGCGAATGGGGACAGTTACCCTCCTGCGAATGTTGCGCTCCAGCTGGTTATGCGCGTAACGCTGCCATATGCAAACAAATATACAAACACATACAAATAAATCTCATTAGCAGCTGGCACTTGGTGGCCGACTACCACGACGTCATCACAGCCGCGCTACGTACGGAACCCACGCAATCGATGCACTCACAGGCGCGGACGATTTTCGAAACTAACGCGCTCTCCGCCCCATCGAAGCGCGCGGGCCGCCACTTCGTTCGTTCCAGCACGGCCGCTCCCTGTTTTCTTCCTGCAGCGCTTCTCCCGCATCGAAAAGAATCGAAAACCGGAACCCCAACTGATTCTGGTGGGACGCCGCTTGCACCATTTCGGCCAATCGCACACTAGATTACAGGATCCAAACGCTTATGATTCGCGGAGCAGTGCTTTTCGCGGGAAGAGAGTCGCCAACGAGAAAAAAGTTCAAGAGGAGACTGCACCGCATCGGCTTATTACTACCTGTGTAGACCGCATATATTCACTCTGTGAGTCAAAGGTGAATTGAGATAGTACTGTTTATAGCTGCTATAGGGGTGGAGATGCCAAGAAACGGCGGCAGAGGTGCCAACTAAAAATTGCCACTAAACGCGCGTGGTGTTGAGTCCATGTGGTCGACGCAAATGGGTTCTACTTTTTGTTGGTTTCGTTCGCGGGTGGCGAGTGCGTCGCAAGCGCACATATATTTCGTTTGGAGTCGTGTCCCAGCGACCAGCGACGGATTCTCCCATGCAGAAGTCCGCATTAGCTGCGGCATGAGTGCCGCGAACAGATACTTTTCAGCGACTAGAGCAATACCGTGCAGGCTGTCGCGAAATAACGCGTGCTCCTAGAACCCGATCACACGGTGTAAGAAAATATTGTGCTCTTCTATCCGAGTTTGTTTATCTGACCATATGATATAAGAGATGCAGGTTGCACTTTGCGCACAAGCTCCGTGACGGTTTCGTAAAAAGTGCCGAAGCCAAATGGCAGCAGTGCGCGACGCTTGCTGAAGGCTCGACGCGACGGAAAAGGGGACGTAATTACGGCTGATGCGGACTTGAAGCGGCGTCATGGCTTTTGGCGCGGACGCGATCTTTCATTTCCGGTCTGCTGCTCCGAGCGCGGCGTGGTGGCGGCACTGAGAGAGGCGAGAAGGAGCAAGCAAGCGCGAGTGCAGTGGTCTGCTCAGAGAGAGAGCAAGCGTGCTCGCTACGCACACACTCGGTCTCGAAGCGGGTGTGCGGAAGGTGAAGGCAAGCGCGAGAAACAGCGGACGACACGCAAAGGAAGGCAACAACCATCTGAGTACAGAAGAGAAGAAACAAGAGGTCGCAAAGATTGGGAGCGAGTAAAGTGCAGCGGGGTATTCGGGGCGCTTCAGTATGGGCCAGCAAGGGTCCCACCCAATCGCAGGTGGCGGGCAAGCCACGGGGACACGAGCTGACGAACGCCACTCGGCGCGATTGCATCCGCTGCCACCAACGTATGTACCTCTGTGTGATACAGTTAAAGCCGGGGACCCTGCTGGTGGTGCCGTGAGTGTGACGACGGAAGACATGAAAGACGCGCTTGGGAAGATCTTAGAGTTCAACCACTCGATTCGATTCCTCCCAAAAGGTACGTTGATTAAGCATGTCACTGAAAAACTTAGCCCGCTCACATTTTTAACGCTGAATGTTGTCTATAGAAAATGAAGTGAGTGGTGCGATTGCGTCACAAAATGCAGAGCAGCAACTGCATGAGATCGTGAACTCGGTAGATTCCGTGAACGATTTGTTCCAGTATATCTCCAACTTGGCGTCGTTGCCCATTGACCAATTTGGTCGAAGCAGCGTTGAGTCACTTCATCTTGCGGGGGACTCGATGAAAGAACATGGTGCGACCCCTGGTGTCTTTGATGCGCGCGTTGGCAGTTATGTGAAAAATTTGCAAAGCCTATATCAACTCGCCAAGAAAGAAAAGTATCGATACGAGCAACGCTTGACGGCTGCACGAAGTCTTGCAGCATCACAGCGGAAGGTGACGCCACCGCCTCTTCCATTGCCGACACAGAACTGCATGGCGATGGGATGGGACTTAGTTGCGCACCTACTCAAGGCTACGCGAGCACATAACCCCGAGCACTACTTGCACGCGTTGCAAATGATAAAAGACAATTTGCTGTCATTGAAACCGACAACGTACTCAGATAGTATGTATCTGGCGCCTTCAGCATCGTCAGCGTTCAACCTACTCAGTGAGTGTCTCGGCGAGTTAGCGTATCCGGTGCCAAGCAGCAACTCTGCTGAAATGGAGATTCGTCTTGGAGCATCGACCGTTGAAACACTCGCACAAATTGGCTTAGCACGCGGCTCTTTGGCGACAGTCCTGTTTGTTGTGTTATGGCTCATGAAGCAGCCTTCGTCTACGTCTGTGAACATCGGTGTGACTTTGTCCAAGTTGGCAGCATTGAAAGAGCAGCCTATGTACGGGAAGTGTGAAGCGTCAGGAGAACTTTATTGCTGCGGTCAGAACTCGTACGGTGAGCTCGGTGTTGGCGATGATATTGAGAGACACCAGTTAACCAGTGTGTCATTGTGCGGTTGGGATGATATCCGACAAGTCGTGAGTGGCAACGAAACGCTTGCCATCCTCACAAACGACGGCGTAGTTTTGACATGTGGTCTTAACAAAAGTGGGCAGTGTGGCCAAGGTCATTTCGATGAACGAGTTATGCTGCCTCGCCCAGTTCAAGCGTTGCGCTCTCAGAAGATCAAGTTCATTGCGGCCAGCAACGGATGTGAGCATATGATTGCTCTGACTGAGACTGGTTTAGCTTATTCCTGGGGTTATAACGACCGCGGGCAACTTGGACATGAGAATTTGACGACAAAGATCCATATCCCAAAATTGATCGAATCGATGAAGGACAAGAAGCTCGGTTTTGCTGCAGTGAGCTATCACCACAGCGCCATGGTAACCGATACTGGAGAACTTTATACTTTTGGAATGAACGATTGTGGTCAGCTGGGACTTGATCATACTCAACACCAATCGACGCCACAACTGGTGAAGTCTCTCGAAAGTCAAGAAGTCACAATGGTGAGCTGCGGTCTCTACCACACGACTATTTGCACAGCGTCGGGTGAGCTTTATTCGTGCGGAAAGAACGATTACGGTCAGCTCGGCCTGGGTCACAGCCGGCAAGTGAAGGTTCCAACCCTCGCGGCGGTACCAAACGAAATGATCTGCTTCGTCGCATGTGGTTACTATCACTCCATCGCACTAAGCACAACGGGACGAGCGTATTCGTTTGGACGCAATGACTACGGTCAGCTTGGCATCGGGACAAAGATTCACCAAAATGTTCCCAACGTTGTGGCGATCTCAGCGAATACCCGTATGATTCGTGGTGCATGCGGATGCTATCACACCGTTTTACTATCAAAGCAAGGACAAGTGTTCGTGTTCGGCAGAAACAACAAAGGTCAGCTCGGTAATAGAGGAAGTTCGGATTCCTTGCTACCTGTTCCACTCAAGGTCCGACCCGAGAAGAATTCTCGACGCTGTATCGACGTGGCCGCGGGATTTTATACAACGTCGCTGATAGTTGAGCGAAAGCGAGAAAACGATGATGGCGATACGGTTGTTCTAGACCAGAGCTGTATCGTATCTATTTGTGGCCGAGTTGACCTCGATCACTCCGGTGAGATTGAAGGCTTGAGCAACTTCGGATCGATTTCGACTGTTGGGGTATCGTTGTTCCAGGGAAAGTGGTTTTACGAAGTGGAAGTGGTGACCAGCGGACTTATCCAGATTGGCTGGATTGATGGGTACTTTCAAGGAAGCTCCGGTCAAGGTCAAGGTGTTGGAGATCACGCTCACTCTTGGTCGTACGACGGGAATCGACAACGAAGATGGAACAGCGGATCTTCCTCTTATGGCGAAAAGTGGAAAGCTGGAGATGTCATTGGATGCTTGCTGGATTTGACGACGTGCAAAATGTCATTCTTTCGCAACGGAATCAATTTGGGGGTTGCGTACTCAGAATTCAAGTGCAGTCCATCAGATAAGAAGACGGGATTGATGCCTGGAATTAGTCTGGAGAGAGGTGAAATCATTCGTGTGAACCTTGGCCATCAGCCTTTCGCGTACCCACCAACGATTGCGAGTGATTTCGACAGTATTTCGAGAGCTATAGTGACTCCTGCATCCAGTGCTGTGCTCAAGGGTCCGAGTAAAGAAGTCACGGGTGCGTCAGCTCACCCTCCAGTATTAGAAGGCTCTGCGTCGGTTTTGGTGAAGAACATGGTGTTTGTAGTCGGTGGGAGTGTCGTTGGCGGTGCGACTGGGAATGAGACTGCCCAGAGCAATCAAGTTTGGGTGTATTGTCTGGAAAACAAACGATGGGAAAGATGGACCGATTTTCCGATAAATATTCGCCGCCATCAGGTTGTCGCGATTGATGACGATCAGATTCTGGTGATAGGAGGTGAGAGCGACACCCCGTCCTCACGTCATATGGATTTATACAAGTGTTCAACATTGAAGAATGCAGACGGATCGCTGCCAGCGTGGGAACTGATTCAAGGCTCGATTGGAGCTGCAACGTCTTTGCCGCAACCTCGAGCTTTTCACACCGCAGCGTCAATTCGAGTTCGACTTGATTCGATGGTATTCATGTATGGAGGCAAGTCAACGGATAATGATGTGCTTGGAGATGCCTGGTATTTGTCCCTTGATGACTACTCGTGGTCTCGTCTTCCAAGCTCGTTATCGTTGGATCCAGGTCCAAGAACTGGTTGCTTTTGTGCCGTGATCGGAGAATGTGTGTACGTGTTTGGCGGTCAAGATAAAGAAGACAAGCTGCGCGCAGACCTGTGGCGATACAACACATTTGATCGTCAGTGGTACCTGTGCCATGACGATAACATTTCAAGCCCGCAAGAAGCAAGTGGTGAAGGCTTGCCTCATCCTCGGAGCGAATTCAACCCCGTGATGCCAGAGCCGCGAATGAACTACAGCATTTGCTCTGACCTTGGGAACGTGTGGGTATACGGCGGAGTGGATCGATCAGGGCAACACCTGAATGATTTATGGTGCTATTCCATCACTCTGCAAAAGTGGACTCCTATTGAGTTAAGCTTTGAAGACAACATCGAAGGCTGGTCTTGCGCAACACTGTTTGTAATGTCAGGCACAGCGACTGCACTATACAGTGCGTCAGATTCTGTCCAGTCTCCTCGAGTAGACGGGAATCTGCATGTGTTTGGAGGAAAATTGAAGATAAATGGTGCTGTGGCTGCGACGAATCAATTGTGCTGCATTGCAACCTCGGACTCGGCTAGGTTGTACAATATCGATCCTGCAAAAAACGTATCGACAGCCGGGAAGTCGGCCCATGTTTTGGGAGTCTTGAGGGCAAAATGTGGAGCCGGAACTAGCAAGACTACGCAACATTGTCTTCAGGAAGCACTTGACTCTGCTGTCTGTGTGCTGTCGCATTTGGATAGACTAGCTGGAAATGATACCCCCGCTGAAGACACTGAAACAATTCAGCTATCTCGGTGTACTTACCGGTCACTTTGCATTGATCCCAAGGAAAAAACTTTCACAGCGCTGTACTTGCTACTGGATAGTATTGCTCCTCGATTCGTGGGTGTGCAATCATTTGAAGAGCATTCCAATCACAGCGAGTTTATAATTCAAGTCCTGTATCCACTTTTGGTCACGACACGACTTCTCAAGCTGAACTTTTTTGAGGTGAGTACAACTGCGTTTGTTTGTAGTTGCTTCACGTATTTACTCAGCTGTCTCACGTCTTGTTGTCTTTATATCTGTAGCTATCGCGCTGCTGCTTGGATACTGCAGAAGTTGGTCTGTCAGCACTTTCGACGAAGCCGGGTGGTGTCCTTCATTCGATTCGTGAATTGCTGTTCCAGATAGCAGAGCACTCCCCAAAGGTTCCATCATCTGGGGAACTGTTATGGTTCTATCATGCTGTGAAGCAAGAAACTGCCTCATCCATCTACTATGGGTTCTCGACGCTGTTCCCGTCTTTGCTCGATCGAGTCCAGGTCATGAATCGGTTGCTCACGGATACGTCAGCTAGCCACAGTGATCGCTCTCCGACGAAAAAGCTATTAGTCCCTATGCTGGTGCCATGCTTCACGTCTGCAAAAATGCTGTTTCAGCTGATGAACGAATCGGATCATCTTTTCGAATCACCTGATACCACGCTCACATCAACGATCATCATCATCAAGTTTGCGGATACACTTATGGACGCTTTATGGAGGCAAACGTGTGATCTTCTGGGTGACTTTGACAAAGTCGGCGAGACTCCAACGCCAATAAAGGCTCTCGACATGCTCGAAAACAGCCATGAGTTCAAGTGCCTCAATGTGTTGCTGCGAGCTGCGATCTATTGGTGCTCACTGAACGCACAAGATGGATGGCGTATAGTCGAGTCAGTGTGCTTGAAGTTCGTGCTTTTCACGTCGAGACTCCTCCAGCACGCGGCGTCAATGCAGGGCAGGCAGGTGTTGAAACTACCTCTCATTATCCAGAACGCTTTTGCAGGCAAGCTGCTCCCATTCACCCTGCTGAGTGTATTCTCGCTCCCGCGAATTCGCCAGTCCCTGCCTACTATTTTAAACGACTTCTGGCCGCAGCTGGAACAACTGACGTCAGCAATTCATTCGACGCTGAAGGCGTTGAGTAGAGAGAAAACCCTGGAGCAAAACTCTTCGACGAGCGTCCCTTCAACAGGAATCTCAAGCGAATGCAATGGCGCTGACCTGGAAGTCGATACCTCTCAACGTGCCCAAATCTCAAGAGAACTAGCGACTTGCTTGTCGCTCAACGGAGATCTGACTTTTACATACGGCGAGATTTTCAGGAGTATTTGGAAGAAGACTAGCAGCTGCCCAGGACTCAAGCACCGCAAGGTCAACGATTGCCAAAACGGGGTCGAATTGCACAGGATAACAATTCCGTCGGATTTGATGAAGCTATTTTGTGCGGAAACTCTGCTGGTCAGATGCTTTCGACATTCAAGCGCTTCAGAAGGGCGGCAATTGGAGTACGAGCAAGACAAAGTCTCGTTTTCTCCGAATCGGACGATATTATCGCAGCACATATACCCAGTGTCTCCAGTGGTGTCGCGTGTGAAGAGCGCGGAATCCAGTTCGAGCTCATCGGAAAACAAAAGTACTCCAATATCGTCAGACGTCGCGTGTCAGTTGGAATTTCCGGACGTTGCTCTGGATGAAGGCTGCATTTGGCTACAAGATTTACAAAAGATCTTGGTCTGGGTAGGCAGTAACTACGCGGCGGCATTGATCACTGGAACCGAACCTCCTTTAGATAACGTCATTGATCCACGATGGGTCTCATCGCCACTGTTTCAAGGAGGGCTAGAGGAAGACTCAAGTCTTGCCAAGTCTCCTCGAGATGACTCTCATCTGGAGTCTTTGAATGGTCAAGTTGGGCGAAACGAGCTACTTTTGCAGCAAATTGTCGAAAACAGTGGACCGGGAAAGAAATTGGTAGACAAGGTGCGACATGCTCTCGATCCTGGGGCTGGCTTTGGTGGGGGAAATCCTCAGCTACGAGCTACCCGCTTGAAACGACAAGACAGCATTGATGCGGCAATAGAGAAAAGTGGGGGCTATGAGGCTGTCGACCGAGCTGTGCGAGTTGCTTTTGCAGTTCTGCTGAAGCATAGCAATGTTTATTACATGGCTGAGCCTCTGTCAAAGGATGGCATTCCTTCCGAAGCCGTTGTGGATGCGTGGAGATCGGCCTTGCAGCTTCGTCGATGGTAAGTTGTATGTGTGCTAAATCATATCATACCCAGCATTCAACTGACGATGTGTGTGCTATCTGTGCAGGATTGTCCGCGAGCAGCAAAAGCTTGCAGCTTCTTCAAGGTGGGTTTGTTTCTGGAGTGAAAGGACGGATTTGTAAAATATCGCCGCTGAACAGATTTGTTTGTTATTTACCTAGTGAGAAAACGAGTACCGATACTTTCACTCCCGAAGCCGATATGAAAGAGCGTCAGCAAACTTTATATAATGCGGTTTGTGAGCCGATCATTCGCCGTGCGCTTCTACTTCTTCAGCTATCACCAGCTCCGATCGCTACCCCGGGAGCTTGCTCTTCACCCTTGAAGTTGCTACCTGGAATATCATCTACTCCAGCTTATGGTAAGAATGCCGTTTATATTTTGTTTTAAATGCAGCCTTTTGATCTAACTCCTGCTCTCGCTCCTGGCGTTGCGGCAGATTTTTCCAAGGCAACAAAAGACTGCACTACTGTTGGGTCGGAGAAATCTATTGAAGAGCAATCTGCGAGACAACTGAACAAGTTGATGCAAACAAAGTCGGTTGAAATGATCGAAGAGGAAGACGAGCGTATCCAATTGGACATCTTCTCCTTCTTACAACAGTCCGCCGCTCGTCCAACTAACTCGAGTCAAGCCGACGACGAGGCTCCAGTGAGTCGAGAAGAAATCGTGAAGACAATACTAGAATCTCACCAGCATCGAGCTCAACAGCGCCTAAAAGGCATCAAGAGCTTCCTCCAGTTGCTTGGATGTACTGAAACGATACCAAGCTCGCGGTTTCACATCATCCCAGTGCTATCTTCGGCGTTTAAGAGATCGACGACAAAAGCGGGACGCATGAGTGAAGGTATAACAAGTGACATGTCCACCGTGAAAGTCCATTATCTGCAGGATTTGGAGTTTGCCGGGTCAAGACTGTCATCAATGATCGGCGATGAGCTTTTCAACCTTCTCTCTTCGCTGCTCGCATCATGCACCGGGCATTTGGCCGAAATTAAGCGCGTTGTTCAATCTTCGAACGCAAAAAGTGACCAGAAACCAAGCATGGGATTGGTGCAAAAGGCAATTCACGACACGCTCCTCGTTCTAGAAGCGTGCTGTTTGCCATATAGATCGAGCGATTGGGATCATATTCACCGGATCAAATTTCCTTCTCTGTTGACCGAATTGATCAGTTGGACCAGCTGGAAAGACTCCCTTCAATTTGATCTTTGCGATGACTCCAGTGCTGATCATTTACAGTATGATTGTCCAATTTTACCTGCTGGAGCTGGCTCCAAATGTCCGAAGATCATTTGCTCACGCAACATCACGATTGGCACAGATCTTCGCAAGCTAACGTTAACACACAAAAGTGGGCTCACCGGCGAGAGCTCGTCTGAACCAAGCGGCTGTCATGGTGGGTTGGCTGTGTTTGATAAAGTGTTGAAGCGAGGCAGATGGTACTGGGAAGTATCTGTACGCGCTCAGAGTGACCGTCCTGTGTTTATTGGAGTCACGTGCGGGACAGCGGATCTCAATTTCGTCGATGAAAATAGTCCGAATGGCATACACCTTTACAAAGATGCACTCCCATCAGATGGTTGTGCAAAATCAGGAATCCGATGGCGTGGAGCCGGCGTTCTTGGGGTACTTCTCAGCTGCGACGAGCGGAAAATTGATTTCTTCAACGCAACCAAGTGTGTCTACAGTATTCGACTTGGATCAAAAGAAAGCATTCCGGTGGGTTATTATCCAACACTCGGAATTCGGGAAGCCGAAGTATGTTTTGATCTGTCTGCACCAATTCCTGTCAAGCTGTGGTCTCTGACGAGTGGACTCCAGTTCCAAAGTGCTGTAGTTTCAGGTGGTCTTGTGGCCGTACCATTTGACGGATCTTTGATCAGTTGGGATGGAAAGCGAAAAGGCAGACACATCCAGCTATCATCAAGCGCGACAACTATCGTGGCCGGCGATTCCAGTGGCGTCGAGAACCACTTTGAGACAGTGTTAGCGTGCCAGGGCTTTGACTGTGGGACGATTTTTGTGGAAGTTCACATTCTTTGTCCTGGACGAGATGGCCGCTTTAACATGGGCTTTGGGATTGTTGGGAGCGATTTCAACAACTTTGACGATGCCTTACCAAGTAAAGCGACGTTCAAGTGTGATAGCCTGGAAGAGGCTTGGAGCAAAAGTGTCTTTGGAGTGCTATTTGATTTCGAAAAGGGGACGGTCACGACCTACTCCAACCAGAAAGATCCAACAGTGTTCAACATTGATGTTAGCGCCTCCAAGAAGTCGCTGTTTCCTGCGGTCTCTGTTCTGTGTAACGGGACAGTCTGCTGTGTCAATTTTCACCCGCAGTCGCGGCCAGAGCTTCCGCCAAATACGTTTCACCCAGTCGGTCAACGCCATAATTATCATCCGACCTCGTCTAATGAACTACAAATTGGAAAGAGTCTGCAACTCCAAGTGCAAGCATGCGATGGTGGCGAGTTCAGCTCGTCTCACTCGCCGAAAAACTGTTTGCTGGATGATTCTTCAGTCTTCAGCTCGGCGAAGGGCAGCAATGTGAACTTGGTACTGAAGCACGAAGTGGACACTCCGTTTTGCCTCAGTTACATCACCATTCGTGGACCAGGACCCGGGTACTCCAGTCCTGTTCGCCACGCGCTTGTGTTTGTAACGAGCAGTTCGCCAGATCTAGAATATTTCCAAGATTTTGACGACATGTCGCCTGAACAATTTGCTGCATTGCCATTTCCCCCAGCGAATGACAGGTGCCAACGAGATGAGTCCCTCCCAGTCGCTTATTTTGTACTGGATGGGAACTGTGCACAAATCTCGAAGCAGCTCGCATGTCCAGTCACAGGGAGATATGTGCTGGTTAAGTTGGTTTGCCCCTCGTCTGGATCCAATATTGACGTCGGATACATTGGATTTTGTGGTGCGTTTGATCGCGAAAATGGACCAGCTTACAATGAGCAGGCGATTGGTTCGTACAGCTGCGAAGAGTGCAAGATATCCCCATTGTGTGGTGTGTACTACGGACTAAAAGATGACGACACCGTGAAGATGTGTTCGGCTTGTTACGATGACAACCGAGGTTCGCTGGACGATCTGTACTACGCGTACACCACAGCACTAGAAGGTCGCAATGACATGCAGATTGGTGAAAAGGCTGTACTGTGTGCGCCTCGAAAATTTTGGAACGAGAAAGTGTCGGCTCTTCTTGATGTCACAAAGAAAGCGAAGCCTTCACTGACACCGCATTTCGATCTCGGGATTTCCGCATCTGCTAGTCGACCAGGAGTATCGGAAAACGTTTCAGTGACCGCGTTCGACGATTGCGAATTGTTTTCATGCGGCCAGAACAATTATGGTGAACTTTGTCTTGGGCATTGCAATTCGACTAGCAAACTGGAGCGTGTTCCGTTTTTCTCGGCGAAAAGTGTACGTGATATCGCCGGCGGCAATGAAGTGCTCGCGGTCGTCGTGAAAGATGGGACTGTGTACACATGCGGTCTCAATAAAAGTGGTCAATGCGGCAATGGCACTTTTGAAGAGCGAGTTATTTTAGCGACTCCTGTTCGCGCATTGGGTGGTATTCCGATTGAGATGGTTGCTGCAGCAAACGGATGCGAGCACATGCTTGCCGTTACCTCGGACGGCGCGGTTTACTCCTGGGGGTACAACGATCGAGGACAGCTTGGTCTGGGATCCACGATCTCTAAAAGCCACACTCCGAGGTTGATTGATTCCTTGCGCGAGAAATATCACATCAGTTGCGCTGCAGTAAGCTACCACCACAGCGCAGTCGTCTCAAGTGCAGGGGAGCTACTCACGTTTGGGATGAACGATTGCGGCCAGCTGGGTCTGGATCACACTCAGCATCAGCACACCCCGCAACTTGTTGACGCGTTGTTCAGTCAAGTGATCACGAAGGTTGCATGTGGCTTGTACCACACCGTCGTCGTGACAGCAGGTGGGGAAGTGTATGCGTTTGGAAAGAATGACTATGGGCAACTTGGTCTCGGTCATGCACGAAACGTGAAAGTGCCGGACTTGGTGAAGATCTCCACCAATGACAACGATGAGAAGATTGTTGATGTGAGCTGTGGATATTACCATACTGTCGTGGTGACGGAAAAAGGAAAACTCATCACCTGGGGCAGAAACGACTACGGCCAGCTCGGAATTGGCAGCAAGGACCACAAGAACACCCCTCAATGTGTTCCGTTGCCTTTATCGTCAAAGATCAAGAAAACGTCTTGCGGCTGCTATCACACGCTCATTCTGCTCTCGAACGGCCGAGTGATGGTGTTCGGACGAAACAATAAGGGCCAACTGGGCGCTGGAGCGAGAACACTTCCATCAGCAGATCTGCCTCTTCCTGTCCCGTCAAACTCGCTGTCGAGCGACGACGTCGTGCGCATCGCAGCAGGGTTTTACAGCTCCTATATATTGACAGGACGGTCTGATCAAAGCCACGACCCGGAGAACGGAAAAGATGACCCAGCTCAAGTGAAAGATTTGCCGGAGCACAACGGCTTGGCCAACTCGGATGTCCTTTATGAGTCGCTTATGAAAGAAATGGATCGATACAGTGCAAGTGAATTGACAACCAAGAGAGCTCCAATCCCAATTAAGAGAGCCAACATTCATCGGATGATGCCTCTAGTGAAACTTCAAGCAGCCGCATGGGCGCTGACGCGAGCGCTGATGTATCAGTCGTTGCGAGATCGTGCTTCCATTGAGAAGAGCAAAGCATCGTCCTCACTCAAGAAAGTTGTGAACCCAGTCCTTCGCACATTTACTGATTTTCTACTTGAAAATTTGAAGGTTGTCCAAGCAGAGACACTATCGAAGGATGCGGATTTGATATCAACCGACCCAGGAATCCATTTGGAAACATGTGTCAGCTTGAAAAATACCTGCATCGGATTGCTGAAGTATTTTTCTACAAAGAATGTTGGTTCTCCAAGAGCTCACGATGCGCCAATTGATGGCGCGTATGCCCACTTCTACCGAAATCAACTGCTGTGGGTGCTCTTGCGATGCGGATCCGTTGACAGTGATGTCAGTTCTATCATTGCTGGCAGCCAAGAAGTGACCGAACAGGTCATCAAAGGAATGGACTCGTCTGACTTGTCGTCTGCAACGATTTGCATTCGCTTGGCGATGCTGGTGTTCCCACTCCACTCAATATCGTCACTCAACAAAATCCATCGGAGCATTAAACCATCGTCAGCATTCTCAGGCGATATTATGAGTTCGCTCTTGCTTCTGGTAGGAAGTCCGCTAGTTCTTCGACCAAGGCTTTGTGTGCATGAACTCGGCATCGAATGCTCCAGTTCCGTTCTGTGCCGCAATGCAAAGTGTCTAAAGGGGGCATCAACTATTGGCGACTGCAATGTCAGTGATATCCAGATGCACACGCTTGAAAAGAATCACGTTGCACTAGCAAAGTCATCCGAGGCTCTCAGTCTAATCCGCTATTTGACACTTTATCCGACTTGGAAGGTAGCCGTCAATGCTGCTCTGAATCGCGGGTTCGTGAAAACAGAGAAGCTTGGCGAAGTCCTGGACAGCGTGTGCACGTATTACGCGAATGTGCAAGCCCAGGCAGTTGGACCACACGTTTCGGCTGTCCAGAGCGCTGACAAAATCGATATAGCAGACGTGAAGCTGTCAATCGACACGGCGAGCGTGAGAAAGCCAGAGTCGACGAGTTCTCCTGAAATTGATGACAGCGCCTCTCCGGATGGCAACTCTTCCGAAGACAAACAAGGGATGGACTTGGAAGGTGCGATCGATTCGAGAGACAAGAAATCGCTGATGCACTGGCAAAAAGCAAAAGATGCATTGGATGGTTTGGCAACCATACTAGCTGCGATCAGCATCGTCGGTGGTCACACTGAGTTTTTCAGGGAAGGCGGACATGTCTCCATCGAGAGCAGTGAGTTCAACGGAAGCAGCAGATCGGGATTGCTAACAGGAATCAAGCAAGAGCCTCGATCTGAAACCATGGCGTTTGTGATGCTCACGAACGACGATAGTCTCGAAAGCGATTTCATGGACTCAACACCATCCACCGTCACCATTCCTATCAAGAATCTGCAAAGCCGTGAACGCGTGCCTGCAATTCTGGGGATGTTTGACAATATTGACAGCATCGTGACTACTCTCTCAACTATGGTTTTACCGATCGTAGATGAGTTTGCAGTTCACTCGGAGCTCGATCAGCCACAGAATAACTCGGTCCAGGAGATTCTTCGAGGAAGACTGACATTTTTCAAGAAGCAGATTCAGTGGCGATCGACAAAGGCTCTGTCCTCTTTGCTGATGCAGGTGCCGTCTCCTATCCCGTCGTTGGCAAACTCAGATTCTCAGCTTGTTGCAAACCTTGCAGTTTTGCTGGCATCTGAGAACGCGCTATCAAATGTCAGTAATCTGATGTCAACGAAGCTGGATGGAAAGCAGTCAACACGAGGGTTGGACGACATGAATCTCCTGCACAGCAAGTGGGTGGGTCTGAAACAGCGCCAAATATGCCTGGATACGGAGTTAGTGATCGATTCCACGCTGGATCACTACGAACGCGAAATACGAGAAAAAGTTGTGTCGAAGCTGGGTAAAGAGAACGCACTGAGTTGGGGCATTGACGCAATTCAGTCGCCTCGTCGGAATATGATGACGTTCTCTCATGGAGGACTAAAAGCTGGAGGTCCCGTCGGTGGTGCCATGGGGGTACGTTCGAATGCGAATAGCCATGTCCGCAACTCACCCAATGATCTCCCGTTTGGTGTCTGGGGTGTGCTACAGCCGCTACCTCAGTTGAATGAAAATGAAAATGTAAGCGGTGTACCCCACTCGGGCATTGACTTCGCGCCATTCCACTTGTCGGCACCGATTGTGCGTGTTGGTCGAGCTGCCGACTCGTGCGACCTCGTTGTAAATGATCGAAGCGTCAGTGGACACCACTTTCATTTGCGGCGCATTCGTCGCGACAATGAAACAAGTGAGGATTATTTCGAGCTTCAAGATTTCAGCAAAAATGGAACCATAGTGAATGGAGTACGAGTCCATGGCACGAGCGTTCGCATAACGCCTGGATCCCGTATTTCGCTTATTCTTTCTCGAGGTGGTTTAGTGACGTACGAGTTCCATGTCAGGGTCCCAGGGACTGGTGGTACCAGCCGACTTGCACCGCCCTCAATTATTACGACGCCTCAAAACCCTGGTGATTTGAACATTACGATTCCTGGTCAAGAGTATCAGCAACCACAAAACGGCACTCCAGGAGTTGTAGAGCCTAGAAGCCCTGCTGAGATTCAAAATCGCGGAGCTCGATCAAACGAGCCATCGGCGACTCGGGTAGAAAGTTCACGCAATCGCATTGCAGCAGCACAAGGACTACGGCTTATTACTTCAATCGCCGAGAGCGAAGTTCCACGAGCATTAATTTCTCCCAACCCGGCTGTCGATTCGCCTCGTGTTGGCGGATTCAATTCTCCACGATCTTCGATTTTGCAGGCTCCTGGAACTCCTGCTGTGGGTTCACCAACGGCAAGTATGTATCAGAATATGGTACCACCGGGTGTTCTTTCTCCAGCATCATATCAACAACGAGAAAGTATAGTACCCGGGGAGCCAGGAGGCATCAGAATGCAAGACAGTGTTGTGAACGAAGCATTGCGCATTGCGCTAGGAAGAGAAAGCGTTCACCGAGAAACTGTTCAGCGGAGCGGTGCACAGGGCTTCTTCACGGACGACATTCCAAAGGCAAGACTGACGACTTTGTCAGGCGAGCTTAGTATGGCCACTTCTTCGACTTCTTCAATGGTACGTTGTGATTGGAAAGATGTTTACTGCCTTTTCTATGTGTGACGCTGCAACTGACCATTTGACTTTGCATTTGAAATGGAAAATAGGCTATTGGTGGTGCTGCGATTGCATCCGAACTCCATGCTCGATTGCAAGATGCTGGGTATGTAGTGACGAAAGATCAATGCGAGCAAGCGCTACGTGCTACTAAAGGAGATTTCGATGACGCGTTTGCATTCATCCAGTTGAACTATCCGCGTGAAATGGTAAGCACTGTCCTGTTGGCTATTAACCAGCTTTGATGGATTCGTGATCTGAATACATTCTAATATTCTTATAGGTAAATATATTGCGAGAGTCGTTCCCACCCAATGTCCGTCAGTTAGCCACTGTGTTAGGCAAGCGTGAGGAAGTCTGCGCTGAAGCACTGCACCAGACCGAGAACAACTTTGGCGCAGCTGTTCGGTTGCTACTCTCTAGTAGTGGATCTGCGTTGGGGAGAGCAGTTGAACAAAGTCTACCGAGTCGTCGGCTTGCCTCGAGAGGTAGTGGCCAAGGTAATCGCTTCGTTGATTTACGAGATCATGAAAGTGATGCGATGATGGGCTACCAAGATGTGCTTGACGAGAACCCGAGCTACGCATTGACTGAATCAAGTGCGCTCCAGTCGACGCGACGGTTCGTTCGACCGAATGGAAGCCCTCACAAAGGGAAAACAGGAGAATCCAACGGAGATCCGATGCTATCGGAGATATCGATGTGGAGCGAATGTAACGGATGCTTTGATGATCGCGTGCGTCAAATGAATTGGCATGAAGCTGAGCAAGAAGAGGAGAACCTGACTCACTTGCTAACAGCTGTTCATGCTCGAAGAGCATTGCATCACGCTGTCCGACTTTCTTCAAATGTAAGTGGCCGACACCTGTCTGTTTTATTTTCTTTGAGATCCCGCTGCTAATCTCATTCCATCGATTTTTTAGACGGTGTACGACGGAGAAAATCCGCTCAGCGCAGTGGGTGACCGTCTCGCGCTGCGCCAACTGGTATCATTCTTGGATCCCTCAAAAACAAGCTGGAATCAAGATGAAAGAGCGTATCGTCAAGGGAATGGGAAGATTCAGCAGATTCTCGATCGCTCTGCGAATGATGTCATGAGCGCATCGACGTCTTGCACACTGACGAAGAACTTGCGATCCGTTAATCTTCTCTCCACGTTGGCTCTTTCCGTGGATACAACACACGAAGGCACAAAGGATTCGGAGTTGAAAAGCATCGAAGGTCTAATCCAGGCTTTGGTTTCTCAGAACTCAAGTGATGGCTCAACAGTAGACAGTGGTGACGAATGCACGAAGCATGCGCTGATTCGCGATGTGATGTTCGATACTATGATGCATATCATTTCCCGAACCTTCGTTACTCAACCACGTTTGGTAAACTGGGATACAGCTATTTCAAAGAACCGGAAGCTTGAGTGCTTGTTCCCGAAGGGACCGTTCGCTCTATCTGGTGGTCTCGAGTGTATGGTTGTGAATACGTACGACCGAGTCTGGAGTGTGCCATCTCCAGATCCATTGCTGAAATACCGCCACAAATGGAGACGTCGACAAGCATCAACGACAAGGCAGAGTACTAGTTCGTTGTTGAGAACTGCAAGCGATCATCCTGTGACGGTTTGGCGCCCGATTATGCCGACTGGCGTAAAGCCTGCGGTCTCCACTTGCTGGTTTAATCTCGGTGACGTAATTCATTGCGGGGATGACGCGCCAGACTCTCCAATCATCCTTGTGAATGATCGTTGTGATGGATTATTGCTGCCGCCAGTTGGCTTTGAACGAGTCGATGTGACAGGAAAAGGGCTCCCACAGAACTCCGAAACTGACGATGACTTTCAGCGAAAGCAACTACGATCTATTTGGTGGCCAGTTGCGCCGCCAGGATATGTCGCGATGGGCTGCATTGCTGGAAATAAAGCCGACCCATTTGAGCCTCCAGCGCTTGCGAGTGTCCGCTGCGTTCGTGAGGACCTCGTGAAGCGAGTTCGCTCGTTTCGTTACGTGTGGAAAGCAGAAGCAAATACATCTGGGGCTTTGTCTGTAAAGTCTGGTGACGTCAACGAGCAAGAGATATTGAACGCGAAAAACCAATCTGACAATGGTATGAACGAGCATGACGATGTGGTCGTGGAAACCTCGTTGTGGTCGGTTAACTCGGAGTTCTGCGGTGGATTGCTTCCTGTAATCACGCTGAACGATCTAGGGAACTCGGAACCGGGCATTGCGTTCGCACTCAATCTATCCGAGGAAGACAAAATTCTCTGTGCTCCAGTGTCGGTGAGCAACGTCTTGGCATTCGTGGATACGCTTTTGCTGTGCCAAAAGACATTACGTGATCAGAGCCGAGACTTGGGTGATGAGAGCCACAAGTCGTGTCTCCTTGGACCTGAGCTTTCAGTTGGCCTCTTTGCACTCGTGAAGCAGGTACTGAGGGAGAAAACTCCTGCCAGCGGTCAGCTTGCTGTCGATTTAGTGCGAGAACTAATCAAGGTGATCCAAAATGGCGGTCGGTGGAATGACAAGCGTGGCTTGCTATTTTGCAGGTCGAGAATCATGGTACTAAACCAAGATCAAGAGGGAGGATTGATGCACAACGCTCTCCTTCAAGCGCTTGTAGAGCTCATGTTGGTCGTCGAAGAACAAAACAGAGAAGAACGAGTGCAAGAGCTGTCGTCGTGCCTCGGTCCAGATTCGCTGATTAGTTTGCCATATCGCTACCATTTTGTAAGGACGCCTACCTATGTTGAAATGATGGTGAGTCACTCGTCGAAGATGACGGTCACACGCCATTTCTCAGGCGAAGAACGGAAATTCTTACTGGACTACCATGCTGAAGATGCCAACCCAACGGCTGCGCAATCAGAGATCCCACTGAATGAGCATTACTCGTGCCGTTTCGAGCACACGCCAGAGTTGGTGATGACGATGAACGATATTGTGAAGGCCGAAATCGTGTACTTTGAAGTCACGGTCGTGGAGTGGAACAATGCTGGGACGGGGTCCATTGGATTTGGGTACTCGACGCCAGAATTCTCGCTAGAGGGAGTGCCTGTTGGGTTTACTGCCAACGGAGCACGTTCGTACTCGTTTACACCCTCGAATGGAAAAGTGCAAAGCACAGACACTGCAGCTGACCACTGGCGGTGGAATGAGCAAACCGCTGCTGTGACGACAGGTGATGTGTTTGGATGTGGGCTTCGGCTTGACACGGAAGAGCTCTTTTTCACGAAAAACGGTCAGCTGCTGGGCATCGCATTTTCGTCGATTGACCAACCTCGAGACCTGTACCCGACCATCTCGCTGAACGCGGATTGCAAGCTTGTGGTCAACTTTGGGCAGGCTGTGGGCCATGAAGTGCAGTCGACGAAGGCGAATTTCAGCTTCAGATTCAACTCGATGGGTTGCGATAACCTAATGGGTGCGTTTGAGTGGTACGAACACCTGAGTCAAGTATATGGGGTCATGAAATCGCTGATGAATCCAGCTCGAGTCGAATGCCAAAGTTCAAACGCTGACACTCAGAGTTTGCCGAATGAGTTCATGCTCTCCGCCGATAATTTCTTATCTGAGATTTCGGAAGACGTGTGCATCCGAGTCGAGAGCACACATCCGTACGATCTGGAATTGCAAGAAGCGCTTGTGAGCATCCCACTCGCGACCTCCATTCGCGTTAAGCTCGATCTCCAATGCGAGACTGCAAACTCGCACTGTCTCCAAATTCTACAAGGAGGAGAAAATGCGGAAAGTGGTGAGTCCGAGGTGCGAGCATTCACTGGCGGTTGCGGCGGACAAGAAGTCATGATCGAAGGCGATAGCTTTGTGTGGCGCTTTCCTGTGCAGTCCAATTTCCAGTGCCGCGTGGATCGAATTCGGAAAGGACCGTACCTAAAGCTCGAGAACAGAGACACGCGACTGTCGCTAGCAAGAGACAAAGGGTGGCAGACGGCTATCGGAGTCGCGCGCTTCGATAGCGGGGTTCATATTTGGGAAGTTTGGATCTCGTTTGTGACTGCAAGCTCCAATATTTTCCTTGGAGTCGCTCGGAAGGACGTGCGTTTGGACTCCTATTTAGGCAAAGATAACCGAGGCTGGGGATGGATCGGCAACCGAGCTCTGTGGCACAATGGCAGCAAGCAGCGAGGGACGTACGGGGAGAAATTCAAGACGGGCGATATCGTGAAAATGACGCTAGATCTAAAGCGCGGCACTCTCTCGTATGCTCTCAATGGAAAGGATCTTGGAGTAGCCTTTGGCCCCGGCGGTACAGGGCCACAGCTTGAAGGCACCTTCTACCCGGGGTTTGCACTGTACAATCAACGCGACTCAATCGATCTCATTGGGGGCCATCGGGTTGAAGATGGCGGAGTCGACGGCCTTCATCAACCAGGAAGTGGGCTCCTAGGAGACGAGATGTACTACAGTGAAGACGAGAGTGAAGCCATTGGCGATGCTGAAGAAGGCATTCCAAACTTCCGAATGGAGTTAGCAACTACATTGAGCCAGATGGGTTTTCCGATGGAGTGGTGTGTCTATGCTTTGAAGCATTGCGACGACGATGCGGAGCAAGGAGCCGATTTCATTCTGGCAAATATACACGCGATGGATGCGCTCGTTCGCGAAGAGGTCGAGGCATACAGCCGCCATAGTAGTCGCAATCGTGAAATTCTGACGGAGCAATCGATGTCGTCACTGGAGCCAACGGAGTTGGAGCGGCGCGCGTTATCAGTTTCCATGGGTGAGGACGAGAGTGGTAGTGGTATCCGAGAAAACGGTACTGCTGCAGATTCGGTGGGGTCTCCAAACGTTGACAAGTGGGGAATCGCGTTCACTGCTGTTCCCGAGTTTTCGGTGACGGGCAGAAGATTGCTCGCGACCAAGTATAGCACGAAACTGAAGCAATTGCAGGATTCACAGCGCATTTTCACGCTTGAGCGTGACTGCGCACTGGTGCAAATCGTGAACGAAATCTGCGAAGCACGCGCGGAAGCGCTCTTGAGCTGCGATCCGCTTCGCATGTCCCCCGAGGAATTTGTGCCAACAGAAGAGCACTTGCATCGATGCCCGTGCCTGGCAGGTCTCCCGCTTGCGCAGCTCCAAAAGCGCTTTTTGATTCTTCGTAACTTCAACTGCCGATTGCAAAACTCGTTGTCGTTTATTGACTTTTCCATCGACGACGACCACTCCTTGCTGGCGAAGGGCGCTCGTGCGCTGCGTGGGATCATCTTCCAACACGTGAAGCTGGCGTGGTGGCTGAGCATCCTGAAAGAGCAGCAGAGCCCGGCCGCAGCTCGCCCGGAGATCGAGGTCGACCGTCATCGTGCACGCGAAGCGACTGAGATCACAGGCGACAGGGAAAGCGTGTTTGCGCAGGTGTTTGAGCAGCTCCACGGAATCCAGCCATCGTTGCTGCGTGGCGCGGATCGAGCGTTCAAGTGCCAGTTTGTGGGTGAGTTTGGGGACGATTTCGGAGGGTTGTACCGCGAGTGCTTGGCGCAGATCAGCTCGGAACTGCAGTCGGCGCTCCTGCCGCTGCTGAAGCCGTGCCCTAACGCGATCCACGGTGTGGGCGAAAATCGCGAAGTGTTCGTCCCAAATGTGCACTTGCGGAAGGACCCGCGGCTTGTGCAGATGGCCGAGTTCCTCGGGAAACTCGTGGGCATCGCGGTTCGCACCAAGACACCGCTGGACCTGAACCTGCCGTCGGTGGTCTGGAAGCTACTCGTGCAAGAGCCTGTGACGCGCCGAGATATTGAGCGCATCCATCATGGCTGTTTCCAGGTACGAACGTATTCCTAGTTCATGCTTGAATGTGGCTGTGGCTGCTCCCCATTGAGTCGAACCGAGTCTAACTTTTGTGCGTGTGTATCTTTGCACTGTTTGCTTAGGTTGTTGACACGATTCACAATATCGACGTCCACGGTATCACTGAGGGCATGTTTGATGAGATCGTCGATGCGACGTTCACAGTGCGGTCGAGCACGTCGCACGAGGACGTGGAGCTGGTACCTGGCGGCGCACACGTGCGCGTGACGTGGGACGACAAGACCGAGTACGCTTATGCCGTTGAAGCGTACCGGTTGTCCGAATTCCGGTCCGTGTGCGACGACATTGCGCGCGGTGTCGCGACGATGCTGCCGGCACCCACTCTGGGGCTGTTCACGTGGAAGGAACTGCTGACGCTCGTGTGCGGCAAGGCGACCGTCGACGTCGACTTGCTGCGGCGGCGCACGATCTACGGGGACGGGTGCCAGGCGTTGGACCCGCACATCGCGTTCTTCTGGGACGTGCTCGGCGAGTTCACGGACGAGCAAAAGTCGGCGTTCCTGCGGTTCGTGTGGGGGTGCTCGCGGCTGCCGACCCACGCGGCCGACTTCACGCAGGATTTCAAGATCTCGGGGCTGCCCAAGGCCGCTGGTCGCGCCGACATGTACCTGCCCATCGCGCACACGTGCTTCTTCTCCATCGACCTGCCCATGTACTCGTGCCGCGACGTGATGAAGGACAAGCTGCTGTACGCGATCACGCACTGCCAGTCGATCGACGCCGACAACACGACAGTCGCGCAGCGCGCAGGCCAGGGGCTCAACTGGACGAACACGACGACGACAGCCACCGCCGCAGCAACCGCAGCCACAGCGTCGGCGTCGGCAGCCGCGGCAGTAGCAACGGTCTCGAGTGTCATCGCGGGCATCTCGGCTCTCACAACCGAGTCATAGACTGCGGTCGCATCGTATTTTGTATAGGTCTTTCTCTATATTAGATGTATATGCATTTATTTCTATTGATTTGCCACGTTGTTGTAGTAACTCAAATGGCTGCAAGTTACCATGCCGCTTTTTCAGCGAGGAGCATACGTTTCGGCACTGCTGCGGCCAAGGCGCGAGGCCAGCTCGCGTGGTTCGCGTACTCGTTCAGCGCGATGACCACCGAGTCAATGTTCAGCACAGGCGAACGGAGCGACGGCAGGTGCTCCTGCAGCGGCAGCCGCGCCGCGCGGTACGCGAAGCGGCCAGCTTTCTCGACACTTTGTCCCTGCGTCGTCATGCAAATCCAATCCGTTTGGGCATTAGTATATTCCTGTTGGTGCTAGTAATGTGCGGTTGCTGACACCCAGTCTCGATTGCAAGGCTCACCTTGCGCACTGTGCGGTCGACGATGCCCCCAATGACGTACACGTGCGCTGGGTCCACTGCTTCGAGCACGTCGTCGGCGTCGGGGGACAAGTAAATCACCTCCTGCGGCGCAAAGAGCTCCTGCACAGGCACTTCGTGGCACGTCACCTACAAAAGGGCAGGCCATCAAAGATGAATTCTTCCTATCGCCATCATGTCAACACATTTGCAATTACCTTCCAGCCAGGAACGCCGTGCTGCGCGCAGATCGTGGCGATGTTGTCCACGCACGAGGCCACGTGGAGCGAGATGAGACGGTCTAGTGGACACTTCTTCAGGTAGCCATACACGCACCCAAGTTGCTTCAAGATACTGTGGCACTCCTGTGAGTCAATCATTCCATGCACAATGAGCTTCCAACCTCAAGGTAAACCACTCAGAAAACTGCAAATGCGCTGCTTCTCGTACCCGCTGCGTCTGCGCCGCTGCAAACCCCAGATCGATGACCACACGGACGCCATTGGCTTTGCCGTCGTCCAGCTTCTGCTACAAAATGAGGGCAGCACCATTAACACAATGTTAATCTGTGAAGTTGTTGGCGCAGGGAGAGTGCCTGCCTTTCTAGAACAATGATTGCTTTTCTGTTCGTACGTATTGCTCGACACGTTGCATCTTGATGCGCTCCATCTGCTCGCGCTTCTGCTCGTCGGTCATCTCGCGCTGCTGCTGTGTGCGGATCTGCGCGCGCTCGTGCTTCTTGGCGAGTAGCTGCTGGTCTTTCTTCTCTCGGCGCGTGATGCGTTTCGCGAGTTTGCGCTGCTCCTTTGTGGGCTTCGGGGGCTTATTTCGCTTGCCGTCAGCGCCAGTATCAGCACCCGCATTCTGTCTCCATGCGAGATACTGGTAGGCTCCCACAGCGATCGCAAGCACGCTGACGCTTGCGACGATGCTCCATGGAGTGCGTGGCCATTGCATCACCATGGTCTCGCAACATTTGGCACTGCAGGTGCGAGCCTCGTTGTGAATGGCTTTATCGAACTTAATTCTCTCTAAGTGCGTGTACTGCATTGTGGTATCGCACATAAGAGCCAAACATTGTCACGAACTTAATCAACATGATTGGCAGAAAAAACAATCGAGAAGCACTTATGATTGGCTGAAATCTGCTGGAGCTCCTGAAGCTATTTTTTGGCGCATGTGGTGGTTGCTGCCGCACCAAGCATTTGCTACAGGAAGAAGACGAAGATGGTGGCGGACTCGTCGCTGGACGACGTGCTGCGCTTGCTCACGAAGAAGAAGAAGAAGAAGACGCAGGACACCGCAGCCAATGGGACCAGCGCCTCCTCCTCTAAGGGCACGAAGAAGCGCCAGCGGTCGGGCAGCGTGAGTAGCAAAGATGCGGCGGACGTCGATCCGCTCAAACGCCTGGAGGCGTTCCGAGAGCGTATGTTTGACGCCACGCTGCAGGTGAACACGCACGCGGAGACGCCCCACGCGAACCCAGAAGACGCCGTGCTGCTCGCGAAATGGAAGCCCAGTAAGGATGGCTCGTCGAAGAAGAAGCGGAAGACGGCGGCGTTTGGAGCTGGCGGTGTGGATGGTGACGACGACGCCATGCCGAGGATAACAGTCAAGGCGACGAGATCATCGGACAAGAGCGAGAAGAAGGGGGAAAAGGTAAAGAAGGAGAAGAAAGAGAGCGCGAAGAGCAAGGTCGTGAAAATTCCCGGTCAAAGTGGCTCCAGCACCACTTCGACCCCTTCTTGGCAGCACAAGCTGAATGGTTATCAGCCCAAGAAGGAACTACAAGCTGCACGCGTCGCGCATGTGGTGTTTAAAAAGGTTCCAAAGCCCACAAAACACGTCGAAGCGAGCGTGGTTAGTACATTGAGATCATCTGCTGAGAAACCGAAATCGGAAGTCGTGATGCAAGAAGATACCGCCGCGTCGCTTGAAGATCCGCTAGAGAAAGCACTGCAAAGTGTGAAGGACCAGCTCGAAACTTGGAAGAGCGAAGATGAAGATGACGACGAGAATGAGAGCGTTGTTGATGCGAACGAAGAAGTGAAGCAGAAGGAAATGAAGAGGCATCATAAGAAGGAAGAAAAGAAGAGGAAGAGGAGGAAGAGGAAGACGAAGAAGAAAAGTAAGCGGCAAGAAGCTGTAGAATCATCTGAGTCGGGTGATGTTGCGGTTAAACTGAAGGAAGAGGAAGCTGGAACGGTGGTTAAAGAAATGGATACTGCTAGCGATCCTGATGTAGAAGAGGTCGCCAAGGCAGTAGTAGCCGCGCAGCAAGAAGTTCCGCCTCCGCTCAAGTCAACAAAGTCCGATTCTACTGTTGCATCCAGTACCAGAAACCAAAGCGGAGATAACAGCTTGACGCTGACAACGCCATCAAAGCAAGCTCCAATTCCTGAAGCGATCAAGGAAGATCAAAGAGTGGGCAAGCTCACTGTAAACCATGAGCAACAAGAGCAGCCACCGTGTTCGACTTCTACCACCAGTGAAAGCGTTGCAGAGTTCGATTCCGATATCGCTGGATCAGTAGTACAAGAAGAAGAAGAAGAACCACCGAAGCCCGCACAGCGCAAACGATTGATCCGAAGCAACGGCACAGAGCCTGCGGTGTCGGCAGCTGGTGCTGAGAAGAAGAAGGAAGGCGTCTCGGATATCTTGTCTCCTGCTTCTTCTGCTACGGCTGCTGTTGCACCCTCGAGCCCGCGTCAGAAACGTGCAAAGCTGGTTCACGAACCCCCAGCAAAGCCAGCAGCTACGAAAGCTACTGTTGGTGCTGCCACTAAGTCTCAAAAGAAAAAGCCTAAAATCGAAGCACCACCTAAGTTTGTCAATGGAGAAGTCGACGACGATTCCGAAGATGAACGCGACCCTGAAGCCTTGAACCATGGCCGGAAAGAGATCTTCTCGAATCTCATCGACGAAGCTGCGCGCCAGCAGTGGGAACTTCTCGAAGTTGGTCGGCTTGTCAAGTTGTTTGCCGGTCAATGGGACCATGAGACTGCAAAGACTGCGCGCTTCTTGTGTTGCTACTGCCCCGAGCTCGTGAACGTGGACTTTCTCGAAGGGTTGGACGCAAAGCTGCGTCCTGAGCAAATCGTCAAGATCTTTGATCGCGGATCTGGGAACACGACGGTGCTGATGAACAAAATCGCGTCGGCTGTGGAAAACGGTCATGTGAATGTGAGCGACGTGGCGGTGCTGGACATGGTGGCGTCGAAGATGCAGCAGATGGCGACGAACCATGACGTGCTCGAGTTCCTGCATCCGCTGCTCGAGAGCGTGTCGACGGTGCGCGATGTGAGCCGTGTGCTCAAGCATGCGTGTGCGCACTGGCACGTGGACCGCACGATGACGCTCGTGCAGCAGATCCTGCTCACGTCGGTATTTGACGACCTCGATGGCAACCAGGATGAGATCTTGCAGGATCTCCCTGAGCTCGCGGGCAAACTGGACTTCCCGAGTCGCCTCGACCAAGAGGATGCTGATGAGAACGGCAACCTGATCGGACTGATCGCGAACGAGGACAGCGATCTCGGCGAGGACGACGAGCAAGAGGTCGACGCCGAGTACGAAGCCGCGGAAGACGCGCTCGGAGAGATCCACAGCGACCACGTGTATTCGGAAGAATCCGACGAGGACGACGAGGAGTACGAAGGTGAGACGGACTCTGAGGAAGAGCGCGAGGCGATGGCGGCCATGTCCGGGCAGTCCCAGCCACGACGCCGAAGCCGCTTCATCCTGGACGAGGCCGACGAGGACGAGGACGACGAAGAGGAAAGTAAACTGGAAACCGAAGAAGAAGACGATGATGATAATGAGGAGGAGGCTGATTTTCGTAAAGGCACCAAACACGGTGGACGGCATCAACGTGTGGCAGCGACAGCGAACAAGACGCGTGTCGCGGTGGACTCGAGTGAGAGCGAGAGCAGCGACGACGAGACGTGGCGCAGCAAACCAAAAGCATCGCAGTAGATCGACAGGAAGCGAGAGTTTATATGAAATAGAGAATGAGAAGTATATATTGAGCAAAGATGTTCTTATGAAAAACGAAAATGCTGTAGAAAAAAAAAAAAAAGAGAGAGAGAGATGCTGTACAAATCATGCAAGATCTGGAATTTGTTGTGGGTATGCGCTTAGCGGAATTTGCGGCCGCGGACGTACGCCAGTGCGCGTCGGTCGAGGCGTTTGGTCTTCTGGATCGACTGCGCCGACGATGGCGCCGGGTGGTGGCTGTAGTCGGCGATCGAGTGGTGGTGCATCATCGACATGGACGACTGGCACGAGAGCTCGTCGTCGTCGTCGCCAAGCCCGTGCTGTTAGTAAACAGGAAGTATGCATATAGACGACAGTATTAGAGTCTGTACCACGTATGCTTTGCACTCAGCACAAAAACAAACAAAACGTACCCAGTCTTCGTCCGATGCGACCATGGAATGGAGCGAATACAGCGCCAGCGCCATCTGGAACCACTGCACCACAAGCTCCGAGCCGAGAAACACGGCCGAGAGACACTGAGGCAAGGTAAGAAGAGAGAACAGAGTTAGAGTGAAGGCATTAGACGAAGCAGCTACGCCAGAACGTGAGCATGTGTGTGCGTACCTGTGCGGCGAGGGAGATCAAGAAGATCGGGCTGCACAGGTTGCTGGTCTTCAACGCCGATATAATAAACGACGTCAGCAACAGCTCAGCACCTGCAACACAAAGCAAAAGCAAACAGACTCAGTAAGTTTATAGTCAAACAAAGCAACGAGAGGCAGTCGTACCGTTCAAGTCGAGCAAGAAACTGTGGTGCGAGATGCCTTCGATTAGGAACACGAGCGGCAGCAGGATGCGGAACGTCGTGACCATCGCTGTCGGACCGTTCGTGCAAAACAATTGCACCAGGAATGCGTACCAAAGGCACACGGGTGCCCATGGCGGTGCCCACGGAAACACGTACTGCACCAGAAACGGGAACGCGTACAGGAACGCAAAGCAAAAGCCAATGTGGCGATGCGTCAAGATCGCACGGAACGCCACGCGGTGCACGCGAATGAACCACGACGCGCCATGCAGCGAGAGCAGCAACAGCACGCTGAACAGCACGGCCGCGACAGACTCGAGATGGTACCGCGCCGTGCTCACGATGCCCCTGAGGTGGATGTGACTCGCAATCCACACGCACAGCGCTTTGACGCTACTGAGGATGTAGGTAGCCCACATAACTCCACGCGACCAGACTCTCGCAACAAAACCGCTCACGGCACTGCTCGCAGACGCCTGGATCCCGCTTCCAGAGTCCGGTGCACCAACAACATTGTCGAGGTCCGAGATGTCCGAGACGTCAAAGCTGCTGCTGCTACTGCCTTTCGAGCGTGGCGGAGGCGAATCGCGCCGCTTGTCTTTCTTCTGCTGCTTGCTGGCACTGTTTTTCTTTTTCGACTCGGTTTTCTCGCGTTTCGAAAGTTTCTCTTTGCGAGGAGGATGAGCAGGTTGTGATTGCGATAGCTCTTTCTCTTTGGCAAGAGACTGTTGTGGCTGTTGTTTCTTTTCAGGGGTAGTGTTATCATTGCTTTTTACGGCGGGCTCTACCGTCTCTGCTGCTGGCGGTGACTGCTGCTGCTGCTTTGCGGAATGCTCGGTGGGTGAGATCTCTTCGTGTGGAGGCGCTGGCGTTTCCTTCGCATTGGATGTCTCGTTGGTGAGTTTGTTATCCTCAACGACAGCGTCAGAGACTGGCAATTCTGGAACCTTTTTGTTCTTGGCCACAGAATCACTTTCCTTTTCTCGAGTTTCATCCAAAATGGAGGTCGCTGAGGTATTCTCCTTTGCAGACAGCGTCTGCTTCTCCCCTGCTTTCTCCTTTGGAGGCTCACTTACAGCCGCTTCCACAGCAGCAGCTTGATCACTGCGCTCAGCGTGTGCGGCCGACTCCTGCTTGTCACTCTTGCTGCTGTCAACGGGACTTGGGCTTTGCTTGGACACCTGGCGGCTGCTGCTCTTGGCATTTTCTCGCAAAGTCGATTTGCTTTGCTTCGCAGGTTTCTTCCCCATGGAAACCTCCGAATCGCTCGACTCCACTCGCTCCTGCGTAGCAGTTGCAGCAAGAGGAACGGCCTCCTTGTCTTCAGCAACTGCCGGCATCTGATCCGTCGTGGTCGCTGCAGCATCTTTCCCCCTGCGTGCCGCGCGCGGCTGAGTTTGTTTGGCAGCAGGTTTCGAAGCGACAGCGTTATACTTGGAATCGCTCGTCGGCTCAGCTTCCTCGGTGCTGCGTTGCTGTATGAGATTGTCATCGTTAACCTGCTGCTGTTGTGTTGGCTGTGGTGCGTCGCTCGTAGCAGTATCTTTCGACAACTTTTCACGGTACATCTGCTTGCGCCCCGCACCCGGCGCTGTCGTTGCTGCTTTGTCCGCAATAGTCTTCTTCTTGGACGCCGACGAGCGTGCATTCTTACGCTCGTTCTTGTCCTCACGACGAGTTTGCTGCTGCTGCTGCGTGATGCCCGAGTCTGCCAGCGGCGACAACAGTCGTGCTTTGCCCGTACTTTCACCCGAGTCAGACGTGATGCTAAATTCAGCGGAATCCCCCGACTCGTACTCGTCGTGGCTACCTCCCGCCTGATTGTGGTGTCCACGATGTATGCTGCTACTGACAGTCTGGTCCGTCGCAACAGGACCGCCTCGTCGTTTGCCTCTAGCGTGCTTGCCGTCCGAGACAGCCACACTCGCAGCTGCAGGCGCACTGCGTGGAGCAGGCGTCGCTGCTGGCGGCTTTGGCTGCAACACAGCAACACCGGACGATTTCGGCCCCGCTGAGCGATGGTCCGCGCGGCCACCTGCGGAGTTCACCCGCATTGTCGGCGACGCTGGCTTCTTTTTTTCTGTCGCACGTCTCGAGTGGGACGAACCAGAAGTGCTCTGTGCTGACTGTTGGTCCAGTCCAATCGAACTAGTTGCTGCATGCTTGGCAGTATTGCCCTGCACAGCCACCTGGCGCGCTTGGAGCTCATTCACAATCGTCCCCATGCCGATTGGTTCGTTCACTGGACGGCTACTTGCCGACGGCGTACGTTCGTGATGCACCTTCACGGAAAGCGAGTTCAATTCAGCCAAGTCGGGGTTCGTGATGCCGCCTCGTCGTTCACTTGAGAGGTGATGATGATGAGACGGCCTTGCAAATAGATCATCTGGGGACGGGAGATGCAGAGCATGCAGTGGTGAACCGAGATTCGACGGGAACGCATGGCTGCTGGCTGAACGGAATGCGTCGCTCATGGTCGTAGGCGTTGAAGTAGCCGCATTAGCGTATGCACCGCCAAAGGTACTACTACTACCACCACTCGCAAGATGCGACTGCTGTGTTCCTGCCGCCGTGCTGGATCCAAGAAAACTGCTGGTCATGTAGTCGCCGCCAAGACCGAGACGAGGCGAGTTCAAGCCCGGAGGCTCGCTCAACCCTGGTGGCGCTTGAAGCACACGTCGAGGCGCTGCTGAAGCAGTTGAAGCAGCCGATGATGATGATGGTGATGACGCAGGCCAATTATGTGGTGACGAGGTACCGAACGGACTCGGATCTTGCGCCGTGGTCATGAATGGCGAAGACAGATCCGAGGTCGACGTCCGATTGTAGAACGACGGCGGCGTCTCGTTTCCACCGCTGCCTCCCCTGAACGGATTGCCTCGGGGGCTTGCAAGATAACTGCTGCTGCCACGACCAAAGAGACTGCTCGGCGCATTCTCGTCTTCGCTTCGGTCTCGTCGAAATGTTCCTACAGGAAAGACACATGCACAAACGCAATTAGCATCGTTCGCATACAAAGTAGTAATATCTAGTAGGACGCACTTGAGAAGCCGAATGAGCCAATACTCGCGGTCGACGGGTCGCTTGAACTGCCGAACGTTAGCGACTGGGACTGTGGCTCATGAATCTCTCCGCCCAGATCGGAAAGCAAGAAATTCGAGCTCGCCGTTGACAACCCCATGCTTGCGCTCGCCATCGTATTCGATCCGATGCTTCCTGCTGTTGGCGTAGACGACGCTGTCGCTGCGCCAAAGTCGTCGCTTCGATGGTGGGCGAGATACGCCGCTGCCGACGGCGAGTCGCCCGCCGCATGGAATCCGCGCGGCCCTAGCGACGCATTCGCAGCCGTCGGTGTGCGACCTCCAATCGGACCGAAGCTCCCAGGTGGAAGCACACTGCCATATATACGTACATGTAGAGTATAGCGATCAGACATCATGAAGGCGCACGGCAATGAGAGAGATCGTACAGTACGCACCTGCGCTTCGGGGGCGAGTCGTCGGCGATGCCGATAGGCAGGAAGTACGTCATCGCACCCTCCTCGTCCGACCCGCTGCCGTTCATCCCCGTCTGTCTGTAGTACGCACTCACAGTCACACGCACACGCGCCTGAATGGAGCTCTTGGCGCTGCTTCTTGTTGCTGTTGGCGCTGCTTGTTTTGTTTTGCCTTGCGTCCCCCACACGAAATAACGCCAGACGCGAAAAGATCACCACTTGTTGCGACTCTGGGCACGATAAAATTGGTATTTCCATGAATAGCCGCATGCTGTTTAAACAATTTTGATGAAGATGCTATTTGTTAGCAACCAGGTTTTCAAGAGTTTGTAAAGAAATAGCAACGACACAGGTTCCATTGCAGCTGGATCCGGATGTGGTTCGTACTGTAATTTCCAAGAGCAACAACAACCTACTCACCGTTGATAGCTCAGGAAGAGAGAACAATGTCAGGAAAAACAAAGTCACTGCATTGCCATTTTCACCGCTTCTATTGGCATCAATCAAATTTGCTACGCGGTGGCTTCAAATCATGACGTGATGACTTCATTGGGGTTTCTTTTTCTTTTTGGTCAAAATAGCACTCTTTCGATAGACACGCACGCAGGCAGAGAGAAGAAGAGAGCGAACAAGCAGCAACAAGCAGCAGCTCTCTTGAAAGACCAGTCAGTGGCAATTCTTCCAGACGGCTCGGCACTTTGTTTTGCTTTTTGTTTGGGCAGGCAGGACTTTTCGCTTTGGATTGAGGGCTGAAGGTTATCATCATCTATTTTTTCGATCGGCGTTGAGCTCTTGTGTGTTTGTTGTTTTGTGGCATTACTTTCTTCGGGTGGACAACAGGTACTGGACAACCAATGTGCTCGAGGAGTGTCGATCATGGGCAAAAGGAGGAAGGGGAAAACGCAAATCACGAACGGCGACGTCTCGAAGCAGTGGCTACTTTGCGTGAGGTCGCTTTGGCTTGGGGCTGTTCGTGTGGAAAAGATACAAAGAACATAGAAGCGAGATGAGGTCAGCGAAAAGAAGCAATGTGGGCGACGTGGGTGTAGGCAGGTGCGCGGCCGTACCATACTAAATATTTCGGTTGATTGGCTTCTTGGACACTTAGCGAAGAAAGTTGGCGCTGAAGCTGATCAAGTTCCAAATCTGCTGTCGCACATGCCACAATAAAAGTTAGAATTCCGCTACGGAATACAAAGTCTAGCTGTCTGTCTTCAGCGACTCACCAGGAACAACAGGTCGGAACCCTGCGCTTTGCGATGTTGAGCGCATTTTTCGTCGAATTGTCTCCTGATCTAGCTCCGAGCACTCTTGGAAGTTGTGCTTGGAACTAGACACTTCCGTCTCCACGTCTAACGACACCTCAGTGCGGCACAGTGGACACGACGTATGGTTCCAAAGCCATTTGTCGACACAGCAGGCACTACGTATTTCCAAAACGTACGACGTTTTTGTTGGCTTCGAGCAAAATCAGCATACTTTGGGATAGGAAATATAACAAAAGAAACGTACTGGAAGAAATGCTGACAAGGGAGCGTGACGATGTGATCCCCGATGCCGTAGCGGGTTTGGCAAATCGTGCATTCTTTGTCTGTTTCACTCGCAGTACCGAGAGCCAATGGAAGCTGGTACCGGATTTCAACAGGCAAGCCTCTGTGGTTGTTCATACACGCAAAATACAACATGACGGTGAGTCCACAGTGTTGGCAGAAAGAAGAAAAGAAAAAAAAGAAAAGAAAAGCCAACAGCAGCATAAGCTTACTTTTCTTCGAGAAATGGACTGAACCGCTCAAACTCGGGACTGCTGCTCAATCCATTGTCGCCGAGCATGAGTTCGCGATATTGCTCCTCCTTTGACAGCTTGCACTCCGAGTCTCGATCGTATCGATCACTGTTGAACGAGTGTTCCATGGACGATAACTGGCTGAGCTCATCATCACTACTGCTCAGCGAGCCAAAACACAAATGGGTTTAGCACGTCATTTGTAAAGAATATGAATGGCGCAGCACTAACGTACCTAGAGCAGGAGCTCATGATCCCACAGTCGCTTAATTTTCTCGGCACATAGACACTCGATTTCGAGTCCAGGAATTCCGATTTGACGCAATCTTCAATGTTGCGTTTCCGCATTGTGCTGCGCTCCATGCGTCGTTTCATGATGCAGTCTTGCAGCACGGCGCGCGCACAATTCACGAGTGGATCGTTGTTTTTCAGGTACGGAGACGACGACGAAGCATACGAGGATGACGACGTCGAAGATACAGGGGACGTTGACAAACGAGTTGGCTTTGGCGATGGCGAGTCGACGCTCGTAGAACGAGAGCTGCTCGTAGTCTCAAAGCGACTCGAAGGTGACACTGTAGCCGAAGCCGTGACGCTGTCTTTCTCAAAAAAGACGTACGATGCCGTTGCGGCCACACGTTCTCGTCCATGTTCCGCCACACTGCGGACTGCGCGTGGGGTGTACAATGACGCTCTTCGCGGTTGCACGGGCGTCCTGTTCACTTTCTTGTCTTTCCTTGTCGCCACTTTACGCTTACTGCTACTGACGCTGCTTGGTCCGAGACTCCACGTGATCTCGGCGTGTGAGGAGGATGCCGACGGCTTCTCTGCGGTGGCAGCAGCAAAACTGCTACTACTGGCGGTAGGACGCGTGTATCCGAATGCAGGTGACGACGACGATGTCGCCGACGACAATGGCGTAAAGTGGCTGCTGCCATAACTAGCCGATGCCGAGGGCGATACTTTCTTTTTCATTCCAAAGACCGTCGGCGCGTCTCGTGCTGACGTCGGGCGAGCGACGCTACTGGGGACTTTCTTTCTAGAAGAAGAGGAAGAAGAGGTTACTGGGGCTGTCGTCGCTCTTCGAGCGCTTCTCGCTGACATCATACTGGACGAGGACGCGAAGAACGTTGTCGGCGAACCGATGGCTGAGCCGCTTGGCGAAGAAGACGACGACGAGCTCCCACTACTTGGTGTCGACCACGTCCCATTTGCATAGGCCGAAGGTGACGTTGCGCTGTCCACGTCTCTGAAGAAACCCCCCGCGCGTCCGCTTGCCGCCGGCCGCTTTTGCCACCGCAGTGACGACTCCGAGGGCGACAAACTGCTGCTGCTGGAATTGAAAGCGACGTCGCCTGTGCTGCGCGCGGCGTCCGAGGACGACGAGATGCTGCCGTTGCTGCTACCGCTCGTCCAGCGCCACCACTGGCCATCCGCTTCGCTTCCCTTAACCTCCATAACTGAGTGTGTGTTTATAAAACACGACGAAGAATTCAAGCTACAACGGAAATAAACATAAAATAATAAGTAAGGACGCGCACCAACAGAGCGCTGCAGCATTCACCGCTAGCAAATTTCACATACCCGAGTCGATAGTCACTTGAAGAGACTGGCGTGTGCGAGAATAACGACTGGATCTTTCGCTCTCAACCGACGATCCGAAGTGCGAGTCTGCGCGGAATAGTCAGAATGCCGCATATAAACACACATACACGCCGTCAGTAATCGCTTTCTTTCTACTTGACTCACATATGCAACGCACACACAACATCCCCCTCGCTCTTTTCATTTTCGGAGGGTAATGGATGAAAACAACGCATACGAACCGGACACGCACACACAAGACCCTACATATCGAATCTCATATTATCTCCTTTACAATAAGCAAGCGCGTGCATGCACATACGCATCGTCAGCTCACCTGTCGGCACGCTACAGCATCCACGAGCAGATCGAATCGGACGGACGGACGGGGAGGGGCTTCTGGTGTGTGAGCCCACAATATACTCGCGGGCGAGTGACGTGATGCTGCCTTCTTATATGCTGCTGCGGCGGCAATATATAAATGGCGTGAGCTGGTGGGGGCGTCTTTTTGGCTTGGACCCCTCCCCCGCACTTGGTGTTGCTTGCTGTTGTCGATGGTGGAGTTTGCAGCAAGCCTGCAAGATGTATTTTAAGAAGAAAACGCTGTGCTTGTGTGTTGTGTGGCGGCTTGTTGCGGTCCCTTGCCGGGTTTGCAGCAAACCCGCCCGACCTGACCTCAACTTTCGCTGTGGGGGGGATGGACAGCAAAAGAAACAGCTGGGCAAAGTTTGTTGCAAACCAAGTGGCACAACTTTTTAACGCGGTGGAACTTGGTCCTACTGAATCCAAGTGAACGCGCACGCTTTTTCCAATTTCCGATCCCAACATTATTTTGAAAAACTTGCAGCAAAGCAGGCAAACAGACAGCAGCAGCAAAGATTTGTCGACGCGTGCGCTTGCTGCCTGCTTGTCTGTCTGCAGCCTTAGTGGCTTCCATTTGCTGTTGTCACCCAGTGCTTGCGACCCATCCATTGACCCAGCAAAAGATCCCATTTCGTCCTTCTTCCTCGCCAAAGGATCTTTAACAAGCAAGTGCATTTCTGCAGACATGTTCGATATCCGCACGCATGTCGTCATATCCTGACAGCAGCAAGCCCATTGAATGTGAATGCACCTTTTGCTTGTTGTCTGTCGAGTGAGCCGAAAAGACATTCCTAAAGTTAAAAAGGAGGATGCACACACCATCAGCATCCTGGTTGATGGCAACTGACGACGGGCGAATGGGATCCTCCCGCATGGGTGGGAGGGAGGGAGGACCTGGGGTTCGATGCTCAACAAGGCGTCTGCGCCAAAGGATCCCTGATGGCAGTTGTGTATGGAGAATTTTGCTATTGCTGTGTGTGCGTTTGTGCATGACAGAATTCTACCATTTGTGTGTGTGCTGTGATTGTGCAGGATGGTTCAGCAATGTCTATTTCATTTGCAAAGGGTTTCATTCATATAACTTGTACGATGGGCAACTCGCAGACTCATTTCTTTCGCGTGGTGCTCCTCTTTGAGTTCTTCCTCGATCAACTGCATTTCATAAACTTGCGCCATTTCGTGGCAAGTACTTCCTTGGTCTCAGCTCTCCTTTCGAGCCAAAACCCCACTTACTTGGGTAGATTGACATTCCAACCGCTTGCTTCTCTTTGCATTGGCGTCTTTGCGTCTTCCGTCGCCTATCCGCCTCGCGCGAGCTCCCATGGCTGCCAAAGGTTCTCGCCGCTTCGCGAGGCTGCCCGACCCTTTTGTGGCGGCGAGTTGAGCGCGACACCCGTGATGTCGATCTCGTCTTCGTCCTCCGAGTCATCGTCGACCTTGACCTCTTCGTCCGAGGGCGACGTGCTCTGGCCGCCGTAGTAGCGACGGTCGTCGTCGTCCGACGAGATCGGCTCGACCAGATCCTCCGAGATGAAGCTGTCGAAGAACTGCGACTTCTCCTCTGTCACCGTCACCGTCTTTGTCGCCTTGCTCTTGCTCTTGGCAGGCTGCGCGTTGGGCGACGACAGCATGTTCGAGTGGTCGCTCACGGCGTCGTCGCTCGATTCGTCTTCTTCCTTCACCTCGTTGTCGGTGCTCGCAAACGAGAGAAAACTGTCGTTCGGGAGGCGTGGTTCGCTCTTGTGTTTGCGCAGTTTGGTTTCGTTGTTCATCGACACGCTGCCAAAGCTCACGATGTCGCTGTTGTTCTCGGCGCCATCGCCTCTGTCGCTGTACAGCAAGAAACTCGACTTCTCGCCAGGCTTTGTCTTCTGCACCGAGAACTTGTGGTTCGACTGGCTTGCGTCGACGTTGTGGGACGGCTTTGTGCGCTGCGAGGGTCGCGCCGGCAAGTAGTCGTTGAACGTATCGTACGCGTCTGGCTGCTGGGGGACAACCGGCGCATTTTTGGCTGTGGGGGGTTTCGCATTGGGCTTCTGCTGTTGCTGCTGCTGTCGCTCTTGATGTGCTTTGAGCGTCGCGGATCCGGACGCCGGGATCCAGCTGTGGCGGCGCTCGAGTCCCGAGGGCCGCGCAAACGCTGACGGGCGCTCGCCGCTGCTCGCGAACGCTTCAATCGAGATCGAGCCGCGGATATAGTCCATATCGGAGCCCGTCATGGGCTCGGCGCCGTCGACGACAAAGTTGCGCACAAGTTCAAACGCGTACCCTCCACAGAGCGGGCACTTGGGCGAGTTCGAGAACGCCCAGGACGCCAGCAGGTTCATGAACGAGCGCAGCGCCTTGACGCGGTAGTTGACGACAGCCGGGTTCTTGGACGAGAACAGGTGCTTCTTGGGGAACTCGAAGCGCTGAATGGACGCCAAGTAGTTCAGGCACCCAGGACACGCATCGTCCTGGTCCTCGAAGAACTTGATGAGCTTCGTGCGCAGCGCCAGGAACTCCGAGTAGCGCCGGTTGACCTCCCACGTCTGCCCGTTGCTCTGGAAGCGGCCCGCGAGCCGGTAGAACGTGTTGCCCTCGATCTGCGTGGCCGAGAGCAGCCAGATGCGCAGCGCGCGGTCCGCGTCGTCGCGCACGTTGAGCTGGTCCATGCTCATGCGCGGCAGACTCGCCAGCGATCCGCGCATGTTGCTTTAATTTGTCTGATTATGTAGAAAAGTACCTGGCAGACAGGTAATGCAAGCCGTGTGCTTGTTGCGGGTGACCTTGCTGGCCTGCTGGTAAGGCTTGCTGACTGCTTGCGCTTTGGGATTGTGCGCGAGATTGTTGAGTTTGTTGGTTGTGTTGGTTTGTCGACACGTTGATGTTGCTGCAAGCGGCCTATCTTTCTCTCTATATCGCTTGCGGAAGAAAAGGCGAGAAGCAGCCTCAATAGAGCGCCCTTTTGGTGTGGTGCAACTGCAACGCGAGGTCGCACGTTACAAACGTGCAACATCAGAAATGCGAGAACTGAGACTGACACACACTCACTTATATCAGTACATATCTTAGTCCACCCTTAACAAGACTATGCACTGATTTAGTGTCGATTCCCGGCTGTCGGATTGGCTGTTTCTCCTCTGTATTTCGGCAGTTGCCGTTGCGGTGGCGCATTTCTTGGACTGAATATCTTTGTAGTCAGTCGCATAGTCCAGTCCTTCTTTCTCTCTCTCTCTCTCTCGTGGTATCAATAGTATCATTGGCTGGACGCTCATTATCATGGCGTATATGCCACACACCACGCCTTCTGCAGATATGTTATAGCCATGTGCCAGGTTGCATGGCGCGCAATGTTTACATTCACAATAACCTACGCTTTCCTGCTGATCCATGCGTCCAGATACTCTGGATCACATGCGTCGATGACTCGTATATCATATGGCAGGGTGTGGCAAACGCTGGCGCATGGCACAGCCGCCGCTGTTACTGCTTTGTGAGCATTCTTTTTTTATTCGGTTTCAGTGTGCGCTGGCTCGATAGAAAAATTTCATCCTCGCATTCGGAACCATCGATTCAGCATGGAAAGCGCGGCATTGGCCAATCAGAACGCAGAGTTGTGGTGCGGGTAGGGTAGTGACGGTGATTGCTTGGGACTCGGATGATACAGCCATCAGAACAGTAGGACAGAGAGCGGAAACTGCGGTTCCCCTCGCACTCATAAAGCATATAGAAACGCATACCCTGCCTAAGTATATATTCACAAGTCGCAATGACATTGCCTATTCCGAATCTCCAAACCTTTAGGTTTTGTTCAATCTCTAACTCCTGATATTGTAGGAACCTATAATAATTAATACCCCCTTGGCTTTCCCAGTGCGAGGGAATCTGTGCCACCTTTCGTGCAACCATTGCCATCGAGAGCAGCTCCATAGGGAGGAGGAGGAGCGCTGCTGGCTGAAGTTCGTGATCATTTCCCGATCGCAACCGCCAGAGAGACAACCACCACGACATGGAACGCTTCAGCTACTCGCGCAACGGCGGCAACGGGCTCGTGGACCAGAACTGCCTCGTGCGCGTGCAGCTGCCGACCGTGGACACCGTCGGCAAGCGCGTGGTGTACGTGATCCGCGTCACGAACCTCGAGACGCGGCAGAGCTGGGAGGTCGCGCGCCGCTTCTCTGAGTTCCTCAAGCTGCGCAACGAGCTGCTCGCGTATTTTGGACAGGAGAACCAGAAGAAGTGTCCCGGATGCGTCAACTACGAGAAAGTGCTGCGCCTGTTTGAGTTCCCGCGCAAGCACATCTTCACGAGCGACTCGCCCGTCGTGCTCAACTACCGCAAGGTCGCGCTGCGCTCGTTCGTGGCGCTGCTTGCGTCGCATACGTTCACGACGACCCCCAAGTGTCCCACGTGCTCTGGGTTCGCGTTCACGGCTGTGCAGGAGTTTTTGACTCAAGAGCTCAAGCCGATGCTGCCTGTGCGCGGCACGAGCACTGACACAGAGGACGTGCCGCCATTGACGCCAGACGCCATCCGTGAATCTATGGACGTGAAGAAGTTCACCGACTCGCGTCCTGCCGCCAAACTGCGCCAAGTGGACAGCACCGGTAATTTCGTGCGCGCCAACAGCGGCAAGAAGCCACGCTCTGCACCATCGCAGCAAAAGGAAAAGTCAGCTCACATCCACACCCCTGCAAAGCCAGCAGCGGGCGAGGAAGACTTCCCATCGCCGCCCAACTCGGCCACGGGCTCGTCGTCAGCGTCCTTCAGCGACCCAGCTTCCCCTGTCGCGGCGATGCCAGCGGCTCGACACGAAAAGGAACCCGTCAAGGACGAGGTGGTCGAGGACGAGGGCTCGTTCGTGTCGTTCACGGGTGGGTCGCGATCAAAGCGCAGCTCCAGAGCGTCACGCGCATCGCGCCACTCGGCCAAGTCGATGACCCAGCAGCAAGGCAACTCGTCGACCGCCGTGGTCGTCACGACCAAGAAGAGTGAGAAGAAACGCCTGAACTTCTCGCGCAAGCAACAATCCTCGTCGTCGTCGCGCCGTTCGATGGAAAGTGCCGGTGGCGACGATGAGCGGGAACAAGATGGAGAGACCGACGAGGTCGACGACGAAGAGATCAACTTGGATTTCCTCAAGAACGTGTCAATCGCCGCCAAGTAAAAACAAACAACAACAGCAATAGTGCAGGAAAGCAGGCGACATGATACACACAGCACACGATAGATAAGCATAGACAGAGAGAGAGAGAGATGAGGTGGGAAAGACGATAGGGACGTATACGATAACTGGGTTGTTTTATAAATGTATGTTGGGATTCAAAGGCGCTGTGGGAATGAATTGCGGAAATGCAACCAGCAAGAACCATTCAACCAGGCGTGGCTCCTCGTAGGAAGAAGAGATCAGATCTAATGCATGCGTCTAAGAGAGATAGAGAGCTGTCACGCAGCAATGCATGCATCGGGTATCTCGGTTGTGGTTCCATGCGGCTCATCCTCAATGCACTCAATGGCTCGTGCGCGACACAGTACAATTTCGCTAACTGTAAGTACGCAGGGCACTCGAATCGAACTGTGCAGCATGTGTCTTCAGAAGGTGGACGCTGACAAGTCGATACTGTAAGGCGAAATGTCGACCATCGAAAGAGAGATGGACCAAAGTACAGTAAATATTGGACAATGAAAGGTACTGACTTTAGTGAATGCATTGTATCATTTGATTCTGAAGTTGAAAAAATGAATGGGTAGCTCAATCTCATTGCGGAATGCATTTTGGTATACGAGACAGCTCACGACACGAGGCTACCGCTTGCTTTTTCTGCTTGTGTTGTCTTGCTTGGAAGAGATGAAGGAACAGTTAAATATGTTGGGCGAACTGAAGACAATGTGGAGGATGGGGTCGCTCTGAAGTGCTTTCGTCATCGCCATCTTGCAGCAAGACCAGGAAGCGACCATGCGCAATGAGGCATTGCAAGGCTTCGCAATGATGACCATGCACCTTATCACGCACCAGCCTTCCTGGCGCTGGTGACGGCACAGGCACTCAGAGATGACTTAGAAGTCCGCATCCAACGTGAACAACTGCTCTTCGGCCGCGACACCGACCCCAGCCTTGGAGTATTCGCCAACACGCTTCTCGAAAAAGTTGGTCTTGCCCTGGAGCGAGATCATGTCCATCCAGTCGAACGGATTCGACGCGTTGTACACCTTGGACACACCGAGCGCGTGGAGGAGACGGTCCGCGACGAACTCAATGTACTGGCACATGAGCGTCGAGTTCATGCCGATGAGCTCGACTGGGAGCGAGTCCTTGACGAACTCCTTCTCGATCACGACCGCATCCTTGATGATCTCGTGCACGCGCGACTCGGGAAGCTTGTTTACCAGCTTCGAGTACATGAGGCACGCGAAGTCGCAGTGCAGACCTTCGTCGCGACTGATGAGCTCGTTCGAGAAGCTGAGGCCAGGCATGAGACCACGCTTCTTGAGCCAGAAGATCGAGCAGAACGAGCCCGAGAAGAAGATCCCCTCGACGGCAGCAAACGCCAAGATGCGCTCTGCGTACGCAGCCGAGCGGCTGTCGCACCACTTCAACGCCCAGTGAGCCTTCTTGGTCACACACGGGATCGTCTCAATCGCACGGAACAAGTGGTTCTTCTCCTGCGTGTCCTTGATGAGCGTGTCGATCAGGAGCGAGTACACTTCTGAGTGGATGTTCTCAATCGCGATCTGAAAGCCGTAGAAGCAACGTGCTTCCGGCACTTGCACTTCATTGCTAAAGTTCATGGCCAAGTTCTCGTTCACGATGCCGTCACTCGCGGCGAAGAACGCGAGCACGTGCTTGATGAAGAAGCGCTCGTTGTCCGTGAGTCCGTTCCAGTCCTTCAGGTCGTGAACGAGGTCCAACTCTTCGGCCGTCCAGAAACTCGCCTCGGCCTTCTTGTACATATCCCACACCTCCGGCTCCTGGATCGGGAACAGCACGAAGCGGTTCGGGTTCTCCGTGAGGTATGGCTCAGGGAGCAGTTCACCGTTGAGCTCCTTGCGCTTGTAGATCGAGATCGGGATGCCATCCTCAGTGACATCGGTGAACTCCGAACTCTTCGCGCTCACAGCTTCAATCGCGGCTTCAACCTCGTTGTTCACGCTCAGGTTCTTGAAGTTGGCAATAGGGATGTCGGTCGAAGTGGTCGTCGTCGAAGTGGAGATCACCTTGCCGGTCGCAGGGGCAGTGGCGACGGCGTCCTGGTTCAAGGCGCGCGCTGGGACGGTGGCAACCATGGCTGCTCGGGCTGGCTTTGCTTTACTGAGCTGCTTGCTGAGGAAGACGCGGTCGAGTGCGTCTGCAGTGTGCTGCTGCCTTCGGTGGCCTTGGTGGCTGGTTGTTGTCGCTTGTGCTGGGGGATCGAAATCCGGAAATGATCGTTGGACAACGCGACGCAACCTCCGAGGCGGAAAGGGGGGCAAGCGCGCCAAAAGGGGGGGGGCGAAAAGCGCGCGCGAGCGTGGCCGAATTCGAAATCGTGGCGCGCGCAGCCGTCTGTTCTGTTCTGTTCTGTTTTTTTCTTGTGTCTTTGGCGACTGCATGGCCGTCAGTTGGCTGGCATGTGGACAACAAAGGGTTACGGCTTTTCATCCAATCAGTGGCATTGGCGCCATGCACACAGCTAAAGGTCGCGTCTTTTCAGCCACTCAGCAGCATTGGCGCGCAATTGAAAAACCTCAGTGTCTTTTGGCGCCAACACCAATTTGGCACTTCAAAAATGGAGTGAAGAGCTGCATCCTTCTTGACAGCAGGATGTGGATGCCGCGACAAAAAACAGCAGGGGGTCTGGGATGACGATGGCCACTGCCACGTGCCATGAAGCGCTGCGATTGGAGCAGCTCCCAGCGTTTCCTTTGGAGGACGAATAAGGGCAAGGCGAGGGCAATTGCAGCGTGCGTCTTGTACAAAGCTGGTCTGACGTGGCATGTTGAAGAGCGCGAGTTGATTAGATAAACGCAGGTGAGGAGTAGCATTCAAGTCGTACGTGTTTTGTATCGTTTCGATAGCAGTGCACTCGAAGCCATCGTTATCAGCAGGAGAAAGCATTGAAATAAAAGCTAGCCTTATTGGGACAAAGCGTCAGTGGTAGCAACCCGTGCAATTGATGAAAGAACAAACTATACCTCACCCTCTCTTCAGGTTTTGTTTGGTTACTCCTCATCAGAGGACGAGCCAAAGAGTTCGTTCTTTTCAGCTTCACGAATTTCACTCACCTCCGTGGTAACAGGAGGAGACGCAGCCGCTGGCTTTGGACTTGCTGGAGCAGTTTCTTCCTCATCGTCGCTCGAATCCGAACCAAAGAGTCCCGTGGCATCATTGTCTTCCTCTTTTTCCTCATCAGAGCTCTCGACGCGAGCACGCTTCTTGCGCTTGTCCACGAGGTTTTTCATCTTCGCATTCCGGTTCTTCATGTCTTCAATAGACATGCTCACATCGCCATCTTCGTCTTCCTCGGCACTGCCGTTGTCGATGAACGCACTTTCGTCGTCATCCTCACCCTTCTTTCGCTTCTTGCCACCGGCACCACGTTTCTTCACGACCTTCTTCTCTTCTTCCTCGCGCTCACGCACACGCCAGCCTTCGCTCAACTGCTTCAGGCGCTCTTCTTGCTTGCTCAACACGTCTTCACGGTGCTTCTTCATGTCTTCTTCACGCTTACGGTCCGCTGCTTTCTCGCGAGCAAGACGCTCTTCGTACTCTAACAGCATCTTACGCTGAGCTTCGTTCTCCAGGCGGCGCTTCTCCTCTCGTTGGCGCTCAAACTCCAAGTGGTAGCTTGCCTTCGTCAAAGTGTCACCAATGAACTTCTCGTGCTCCGACACCTTTTCCTTGTCGAACGGCAAACTGCTGCTACCAGACTTCTTCGTTTGACTCGCAGCCTCTGCCTGCTGCAATAGGAAGCGGAAAATGCGCTGTGCGCGCTTCAAGTCCATAATGGCACGCTGCACATCGGCCATCGTTCGTTGAGGCGTACCAGCTTGGCGGCTGCCCTGTTGCGCAGATTCCTGGCCGAGTGTCGTCACAGCGTAGTCTTCTTGAGCGAGACCAATGTTGTACCACAATCGCATGTCATTCGGGCGAAGGTGGATGGCTTGCGAGAGCGTCGAGATACACTTTGGATAGTTCTTGGACTCATAGTATGCCTTGGCCAAGTACAGCATCACCTAAGAAAACAAAAACAAAAACAAAAAACAATGAACATTTCGGTATGCATAGGCAGGATGCAATCGGCGACCAAAACCTTACCTCCAAATCTTGGCCATTGTAGCACTTGCTCAAGCACACAGAGTACAACTGAATGGCTTCAGAATAGCGTTCTTCAGCCACGAAAATGTGCGCAAGGTTAATCCATGCATCGGGCATGTCAGGGCTTGCTTCACGCACTTGCGAAAAGATCTGCTTCGCCAGCTCAAAGTTGCCCTTCTCAGCGACCATGATTCCAAGACCGTTCGCAGCGTAGATGTTGCTCGGGTGGGCTTGGATCGTCTTCTTGTAGTAGATTTCACTGAGCGACATGTTCTTCGTGTACCGATTCTTCTCACCAAGGTTGCTCATGAAAATGTTGCCCATCGACAAGAACGCGTACGGGTCATTCTTCAGGTTTGGCATGCCCATGACTCGTTCGAACTTCTTCTGCGCCAACGACCATTCGCGCTTGTTCATGTGGATGTTGCCCTGGAGCAAGCAAGCCTCAGCACACGTTGGGTCGATCTCCAAAGCGCGCTCAAACTTCTTGATAGCTCCCGCTTCGTCGCCACTGTCGCGCAGCATGCACCCCTGCCGAAGGATGCAGTCAATGTACTTCGGGTACACTTCCAGAATGGATTCATAGATCTTCTTTGATTGCTCACGCTCACCGGACTCTTCATACACCAGACCCATGTTGTACAAAATGGTGACATTTTCTTCGGTCGGCTTTGGAAGCTCAAATTCTTCTTCATCAACATCGATCGGCGCTTCAGCATCGCCGCCCGCTTCAATCTGCTTCAAAGCTTGCTTGAAGCATCGGATTGATTCGGCCACCTTGCCAACACGGTGTTGGAGGACACCAAGGTTCACGTAAACCTCCATTGGCACGCGCTCAGAGGCATGCTTCATGACTTTTTCGGCAGCAATGTATGAAGAAATCGCGATAATCTGATCCTTGCGTTCATCCGAGGCATGCAGCAGTTCAGCAGTTCCAATCAGCGCGTCGACGTTACCGGGTTCTAGCTCCACAACACGACGCAGCAAGATCACTGCTTCATCCTTCTTGCCCAGTTTTCCGTTGACGTGACCGAGAAGAGACAAGATCTCGACATTCTCCGGGTACGCTTTGTTCGCCTTCTCCAAGTACGTCGCAGCCTTCGAGTACTCCTTGCGCTCGTAGTACATCTGCGCGAGTCCGAACCAGGGCAGCACGAAGTTTGGCCAAAGACGACCAGCGTTGAAGTAGTAACTGTACGCATCCTTGTATTTGCCCTGCGCATGGCAACCACGACCCATCAGGTAACAGCTCTCCGAGCGAATTTCAGGAATCTTCGTGCTGTGGAACGCATTGCCAGCGAGCGTGAACATCTTGTCATAGTTCTTTCTCGAGATACTCGCTGAAGTGGAAGATTCGTCACGGTAAGGACCGTCCAGGATGATGCACGATGACGTGACAGCATCGGATTTTCGACTGATGTACGCCACGTACTTGTCCCCAATGCAGATGATTTGACCAGGAGACACTTCGGACGAAATATCCTTCGACGTAGCTACCACAGCAGAGCCGCGCACAACGCCTACCGTGCATGGCAATGGGATCCATTGCGCAAAATAGTGGTTCGCCAAGTGGTTCAACACTGTCGGGTTGTTGTTGTCGATGGCATGCGCGTGGTGAATCATCATCATGAAGCGGGATTCTTCGTCGCGGATACTAACTGATCGTTCTTCGCGACTGAGACTCGCAAGATGCCAAATGGCGTTCGCGATCACAGCATCGACGTTTGTGTCGTCCAGCGACGCTGCATACTTCATCACCGATCGGGCTTTCTCAACAGCACCAAGATGGTAGCAGCAGTACGCAAAGCACATGCGCATGCGCGACGCCTGGGGACTCTTTGGGTGCAACTTGATCGCTTCCAAGTACAATTTCTTCGCTTCCGAGTACTTCTTCCGGCGGTACAGCAGCAGCGCCTTGCCCAAGATCGCAGGCAGATTGGTCTTGTTCGAGATGAGCACACTCTTCAGGAATCGCTCGGCGCGGTCATCCTCGTTCTTTGCCATGAACATCAGCGCTTTGCCGACCAGCGTCATCGGGTGCTGATGGTCCAGACGATCGGCGCGCTGGAAATACCCGACCGCGCGCTGCGAAATCGCTTCTTTTTTCTTGTCGTCTTCTTCGCTCCACATCGCATTCACGGCGTGGCTCGCGAGTGCGTTGAAGAACTTGATACGGCACATGCGTGACGCATTGTCTTTGTAGATCTCCTCAATCCCTAGTGCAAGATTTTGGAAGTGCAAGTCAGTTCAACCGTTCACAAGGGTCGACGCCGTAGCATAGTGCGCTCATTCGTACCTGGCTCGGACGCAACCGCAAGGATTTCTTGGAACTGGCCAATCTGACCCTGGTTGTAGTATTCCACCTACACACATTCAGGCAACACATAGTGAGCGAATACACGTGTCATCCATGACTCGATCTCACAACAAAGTCCGCGAAGGACTCTTTATATGCAACATAAAACAGGTCACCCCTCCTTCCCCTTCAGAAGCCTATAAATGCGCTGTCATCCATCCCCCTCTCCATCCGTGAGAACGAAATCCATGTGTACGTACCGCAAACTGGAGCCAGACGTCGAGCGGCGCGACCTCTGCGCGCAGGATGTCGATGATGTCGTTGACGTCGTCGGGGATCTCGTCCGCGAACACCTCGACGGCCTGGTCCGAGTTCTTCACGGGGATCAGCAGCGAGCGCTGCTTGCCTTCGTCCACGTCCTCATACTCTGCCATCGTGCCCCCAACGCAATACCAACAGTACCAAAGCGCGCAAAAGCGCACACACCCCACAAAGCAACACTAGGTTCGCACAAACCGGTCGAATACCGGTAGAAGCGTACTTTGCATGATATTGAATCTTGTCGGTAGTGCATCGGTACGCACCTAACTGCACCGAACAGTTTGAAGGCACTCGTGCCAAGTCGGACACGAAGATCGTCACTTTGCTCAAGAGTTGAACTTTACCGGTCAGAAACCGGTTCGACATCGATTCTACCGATCAAACCGATTGAAGGTGTGCGCATCAAGTCTGACATGGAAAGCTGAACGGGAACATTGCGGCCGAACGAATGAGCGCGATGAACGCCGCCGGGTGGACGCTCACGCGCGTGCACGAGGGGTGGAGCGACGTGCAGATCTACGCACTGCTGCAGGCGTTCCGCGCGCACGCGCTCGAGTACATCTATGCGTCCGACGGCGTCTTCGCTGCGAGCGTGTGCGCAGAGTTTCCAGGTGCACAGCGAAAGAGATGACTCGCGCATTCTTTCTCCGCCACTTGTGGCAGTTGGGGAAGCCCAGGCCACAATGTGGTGTGACAGTCGTCCAGATGTCGGTGCGCGACATGCTAAAAATATGTGCGTGCTGCTTTGTGTCTTTGTAGACAAATCGGAGGGTGTGATCACGGAGATGATGCGGTCGTTGATGAGCCAGTTTGCGCTGGCGATGGATACCAAGACTTTTCGCAATGATGGTACGAGACTTTTGGTGGATGCGGATTTCATTGACGTGACGGCTTGTGGTATGTACACGCAATGCTACAGTGCTGAAGCTTGACGACAGTCAGGTCGTGTTGGTGCATGAGCATTTGTATGAGACGACCGCGAATCTTGCGGAAAACCAGAACGGCGGAATCTGGCATCCCGATGAGCTCAGTCGGTTTTTCAAGAAAATCAGACAGTATCAAGACTTGCTGCTGCGAAATTCCGACATTTTCTTCTCGCGCGTTCAGATCTGGGGTGCGTTGTTTTGTTTTTGTTTTTTGATTCGTTGTGCGTGGTCCTGACTTTGGTGACATGACTGATGGGCGATTTGCTGCTTTGCAGGCAAGTCAGTTACGGAGAGTCGAGCAAAGTTCTACGCGATGCGGGATCTATACGAACGGGAGAAGAAAGCAGACAACAGGGAATGTAAGTAGCACCCCACTCTTTGTGCGTTGTGGATCGACGTTGACGGTTTTTGTTGTGTGGTTCATGATCAAAAGTGCGCAGCGAAGCGGAGCAGATGCGCTTTAGTGTGCTACAAGACTTGTTCCACAATGTTCTTCCGACGACGAGGGATAAAGACACGTCGAGTTTCGTGAAAATACCCAATTTGTGGTCTCCTGATGATCTCGACGTGCTGCTTCAGTTTCTCGTCAAAATCACGCTGGACATCCAAGAGAAAGGCTCATCGGACCTCGTCAACGTCGTCGCGACGAAACTGAGTAAGCATATACGTGGTATTTGCTCAAGGGGGCGAGTTTAGTTTACTGAAATGACCTATTTTCTCGTTTGCAGACCGAACTGAGCAGTCGTTGGTCGGCAAGCTGTTCGATATGAGGAGAATCTATCTGCGCAAGTCAACGTATCCTCGCGCCGCGCGTACGCTGTGCCTTCTCGATGCTCAGATATCTTCTCTCTGTACTGATTTTGTTTTGTGTGTGTGTGTACGCGTGCATAGATCTACCAGACGTGATATTTGATCCTGATTCTGTAGCACACAAAATCTTCGAAGCAGGTAAGCTGTTATAGCGTATTCTGTATATTTGCTTAAGCTTATCGTTTGTGTGCGCTGTCTCGACTTCGATTCAATATTGATAGACTGGTCGGATCCGAAAGATCCGTTCGCGCTTGGCTACTTGGCTTTAAAGTATAATAGTAAGTAGCCAAAATAAGTGAGATCGGAAGAGATGCACATAATGCTATTGACACAAGCGAATGTTTGCTTTGTAGGCAACTCTATCTTAGCGCAACGCTTGAAGGATCGGAAGCAACGAGGGCAGGTTCAACTGGTAGGAACGAAACGGAAGAAGAAGCGAGCTGCTCCCTATAGCCACAGGAAAACTTCCTCTGACACGAAAAACAAAGCAGCAGCAACGTCATGTGAGTCTTCCCACGCAGTTGTCAAACCTGAAGTGGTTTACACTGATTTTGTTCGAGAGGCGGCCGAAAAGTACAAGTGGAGTGAAGGTGTAACGCACAGCGTGTGTGTTGGCATGAATCGATTCATGGATTTGTATCGAAGCAGAAAACTCAAGGCATTTTTCGAGGCTGTGGTTCAATCCACGGAAGGTACTTTCCTTTATTAAACCATATGCTGTTCTGTTTTGCTTCATTTAGTTACCAGCAAATTTGCCATGTTGCGTCTCATAGGAGTGAAGCTGACGGAAACTGTCTTCAATGGCCAAGCCCTTCTAAAGCTGTTCGAACAACGTAAGCGAATTATCTGGTAGACTTTGTTGCATCGCTTACCTGTGTGCTAATTCTTAGCCTGTTGCAACTTTGGATAGGTCATGGAAGCTTGGATGCGTTTGAGGAGATTGCACTGGGCGTCTCCGCAGGGACGAAATCGGCACCCAGCTCACAGAATGCTGATCTGGCCGCGAAGTACCAGAATCAAGGACCAACCATGCCAAGTCCAGAAGAAGCCATAACCCAAACAGGCGAAGAAGAACCTACTGGGGCTACGACCGATGACCAGACAGCTTCGCCGTTCGACCTCACCGCGTCACCTTTGAGTGTATCGGATCCAGAAAATGATAGTTCTCTTGAAGATGAGAATGATCCAATCGGTACGACTGCTTTCTGATTCGCAAAGTCGTGTCCACTTTGCTCTGTACTAAACTGACGATTACTCGGTGTTGCAGACGTTGACGCAGATGGCGATGATGAACTTGAGAGTCTATCGCCAGAGGATTCCAACGACAACGATGGTACGTTGAGGTGCCTTGTGATATGTGTTCCCTCCAAGCTAATTCTAATGCTTGATTCTGGGTGAAAAATGCAGCATCATTAGCCAGTAGTTTCAAAGCCAGCAAGCCATATCCAAAGTTGTACGGGAAATCCGACAAAGTAATGAAACCTGCGTGCAAGTCCTGTGCAAAGAAGGAAACATATCGAACGCACTCGTACGACTCGGACGGAGATGAGACGAAGGAAGAAGGCAACGATGAGGAAGTTCACCAAGCGTGTCAAGACAATAGTCCGTGGAGCAGCCTCATCAGCATATTGGATAAGCGCATCGTCGAGCTGGAAGTTCGGAATCGCGATCTGATTGAATGGAAGGAGGAGCGAGAACGCCGGCAGCAAAAGGTGAAGTGGAGAAGCGATATTCGGATCGAAGTACTGTCGTTGATGCAAGATGCAAGTGACTAAAGTCAGTCGAGAGCTTGCGAGCCGTGGTGGACGTGGGTCCCAAAACTGACGCGAGGAGGAGTCGTGAGTGTTCGTGGAGTAGTTGCGGGACTTTTTATTCATCTCTTATGTTGTGAGGATGAGCGGGGAATTTGTTTTGAGTTGTCTATAGTCTAGTATCCACAATCGAGAGAAGCGTGCAACATTTCTATCCATCAAGCTCTCCCTGTCAAACCTCGTCGTCGTATACGTTGCGCTTTCCAGCCCAGGGGTTTGTCCGCACAACGTGAATGTGGCGCTGCAGTGTTTCCAGAACTTCATTCCCGTCTGCCAGTTTATCTTGCACGAAATCATTGTTCACCAAGCCCAGCTCCTGCATCAAGAAGCCTTCATCGTCCGTGCTTACAGCGTGCGTGTCCATCAGCTTTTGACGCTTGATTGCCCGCCCGCGCTCTTCAAAGCTTCGTTCAACGGTGTTTGCGAGCGCGCTCAATGCTTTGTTAGTGAGCAGATTCCCACCCAAATCGACGAAAGTGTAAGTTTTCCTTCTACACCGGTGGACGAGCGCCTGGAAAAGCAGATCAGCGCCGTCGTCTCGCAGACGATTGGCAGCAAAGGAGACCGCGGTGAGGCTGTCGTTGCTCTTCAATGCCTTCCGTAGTCGCTCCGTGCACCCAGCAGTTCCAAGTCCGACGTAGTGCACATAAAGTGTCTGCAGTGTCTTGTTCGTCTCGAGAAAGTCGGCGAGTAAATCGCCAAAGCTGCTCCCGAAAAAGTTGTGGCCAATGTCCAAATAGCGAAGCGTCCGGTTCTCGCCCAACGCAAGCAACAAGTTCATCGCGCCTTCGAGTCCGAAATTGCAATTGTACAGATCCAAGTGCGTGAGCGAGGTCGACGCGGCCACGCCCGTGGCAAGCATTGGAGCGAGCGCATGGATGCCTGGATCGCCAACGTCCGTGTTGTTCATGAGCTCCAGCTGCTGTAGTTTGAGAAAGCCGTCGAGCGACGCCATACAGATTCCATTGAGCGTCGCTACTGAGATTGCGTTGCTGCCCAATTTCAAATGGGTTAACGCGATGGGAGCTCTCCGTGCAGCGATGCCGACGAACGCGTCGTCTTCAAGGTCGTTATGCTCTAACGAGAGGCGCTTCAGTGTCGGCGATGCAAGTATGTTGATGATCATAGCGTCATTCTCAAAGTCCGCAATGGAACTGGAGATGCGAATATCGGTGAGGAACTGCCGATACTCCTTGAGCAACGCCGTGAGCTCGCGGTACCCGCCAACGCGAATCTTCACTGACACCAACTCGAGCTTCGATATGGTACTCATGGGATTGCTCGTAGTAATTGACGTTGTCGCTCTTGAGAGGAGCGCGAGTCGGATCTGCTGCAACTGCGTGTCGCTCAACTTGCCATGGAAGAAACAGAGTTCGTGAAGGCTCTGGTGGCGTTTCACCAGGTCGACCAGAGACACCCAACACGTATTCTGCTGCTCCGGGTGGTGCACTTCGAGTCGCTGCAATCTATGGAGCTTGAAGATCAGCTCAACGTTGCTCGGTGTCACTTCACGACCATGCAGCTTCAAGTGATGGACCACATCGTAGAACAAATGCAGCGCCACTGGTACGGTCTTTGCTGCTGCTCCTGGCTCATTCTCAGCCTTGCGCAGTGCTTCTGGAGCGCTGTCGCTATCCTTTCCGCCACTGACGCAATGCGTACTATTCTCCTGACCGCTTGCAGTTGATATGACGACGCTTGTGTCTTGAAGCGACATACGCGCACGCAATAGTGCGCGGAAGCGGTGCTCCCAGAACGCCTGTCGATAGCTGCGCTTGTGCGCATTGTTGCTGCTGCTGGAAATGACAGTAGTCGCGTTATGGACTACCATGCTGCTCTCACTGCGCTTCCGCCATTCGATCTCTGTCTCTTGCTCTAGCGACCAATCTGCACCTCCTTTCGCTTCGTCCTGCGCAGTCGTGGCAAAGAGGATCTCGAGACTGCGGAGCCGCTCGTCGGACAAGTGCGCGTACAGTTCGCTGCGCACCGCACGCGGGAAGAACTCGAGATATGCTGCGACTTGCTCCAGCGGCGTGTGCTGCGCCACGGCCTTCGCTGCGAGCAGCACTAAGCGGCGCGCGCATCTGTCTGCTTCGCCATCGTTGCGCTCGCCATTGCTGATGTGCTCGCTCATGTTCGTTTATCCGGATTTGGTTTGGTGAATGTAAACTGTGGTAAATTACATAAGCGTAGTGGTGCTTCTTGTAGATGTCATAAGTGGATTCATCGTATATGACATAGTTACTACGCTACTACTATGCAACCTTTATTAGGATCCTATCTAGGACCACCATCCAACCCTTCTTTAGGACCAAAGAATGAATCAGGTTGGTTCGTGTCAGATGGTGAACAATCTCCGTCCATTTCATCGAACCCGTCCGCTTTGCGAGTGGCTGACATGGCATGGCTGTCGCGTGGCTGATTGGTTGGCTCGCAACGCAGCGCTGCGACGGGTGCTGGTGCAGCGTGGCGTCTTGCATGCGGCACCATGGCACCAGAATGCGAAACCACGATGCGTTATCAGATATTTTGACACGCGACTTGACATGCAACGCCTGCGTTCGGTCATGCAACACAGCGTGCTGAATAAGATTCATGCAGCAGAGGTCTGTGTATGTGCACCAGTCATCCAGTGCACACTCATGCTCCAAAAGATTCCGTGTTGCCTTGGTAGGAATCACGACAGGAAAAGTAAACAAGGACTCGTCCAAACACACTCGACACAGGCATGACAAACAAAAAATCAGCGAGCTTTTCACTTCAACTTTCTATGCACTCGCTCCCAAGCATCTTGGAGCCATGCAACCATCTCTCTGCAGCTGGAGCGGAGCTGTCCAGGAAAGCTCTATGGAGAGGGGATCCCAAATTTTCTCCTTGGGTGGCGGGGAAAGTGCCGTAGCACTCAGGGGAGGAGCGGGTCCTAAAGTGCCAAAAAAATAAGGAAGGGTAGCTGAGGAGGTGCTGCAGGGGAATCTGACCGTGCAGACCAGATTCCTGCCCTTGGGACGGGGTCACAACTCACTGTTGACGTGCCCTTGCATGAACTCCCGCCCTTAGTTTCAGGGATCCATGACTGCGTTTTGCATGATCCCGCCACAAAACTTGCTTCCAAGAGCTCCTGAATACGCAGCGGATAGCTCGTTTGTGCACCTCGATCGATTTCTGATTGTAGAATTCAGTGCGAGTCGGATTGTGGACTCATAATAGTAGGTAAGCACGTGTGACTGGGTGTCTACGCTTGGCACGGGATCCGCGCTTGGGATCGTCGGTTCGTCTATCCATCAGGCGGAAAGCCATCTGTGTACCCACCCCAGTGCTGGTGCTTGGGGCAGCGAGCTTGCGTGCGTGAGAGACACCGTTACGCACGGACCTGCTCGCGGTCCGTTTTGGTGCTTGGGGTGCGCAAGGTCTCCATGGTGTCGGTGTCGTCGCTGGTGACGATGGTGGACCTCAGGACGGATCACACAGACGCATTTGTACCGGTACGAAGCGAAGCCACGCTCGCGGCCACTCACCCAGTGAGTATGCGCCATGCCGCGCAGCGTCATCACCTTCGGCATTCTCCCGTTAGAGTGTCAGGCGGGAAGCCCGGCCAACGGTCCTGTTTCTATGCTGCGAGTCTCCCTTTCTTCCCCCCTCCCATTGCGGATGGTCACACAGTGTCAAGGTCTCTCGATCGATTTGCTGCTGCCATACTCAACTCCCATATCAAAGGAGGGAGGGGTGCAAATAACAACAACAAAAAGATCGAACAAATAGGTATCAAGCGAAGCAAAACGGGTGGGTCGGGTTTGCGAATCGAGTGAAGTCCTGATTTGTGGTGGCTGATTTTTCTTTTCCGACCCGACCCGGATCCGCTCGCTTTTGCGCCATGCGCACATGACAACGGATTCTGCGATTTGAGCAGTGGCGCGCAACGCTCCAGCGCCCGCGTTCTTCCTCGTCTTCTACGACACGCGCAGTGGAGAGAGGAGTGTGTCTGTGTGTGTCTGTGTGTGCACGCGCAGTCGACGCTCGCTATCGCCTGTCTGCACTGCAAGAGCAAGTCTACAGAACACAACACACGCGCGCAGCCATGCCGACTACGACGCTGCGCCTCGCGCTGGTCGTCGCCGCCGCCGCGACTGCGCTGCATTGGTCGGCGCCGACGGTGAACGCGAAGGTGCCGCTCGCGATGGGCGCCAACAGCAACGAGAGCTGGATCGACCCGGAGACGCCCGCCGAGTTCCACACGGCGCGCGTGCCCGCAGGCGCCTACCGCATGGGTTCGAACGAGTCGCACCACGAATTCAACCTCATCTTCTCGGACGAGTTCAACGACTCGACGCGCACGTTTGAAGCGGGCTTTGACCGCAAGTGGACCGCCATTGACATCTTGGATACGACCAACATGGGGCAGCACTACTTCTTGCCGCAAGCGACGCAGATTGACGACGGTAACCTCAAGATCACGACCACGAAGCCCAAGGAAAAGTACCGCGGCGCGTCCTACGTGAGTGGCAGCATGCAGACGTGGAACAAGTTCTGCTTCACCGGCGGCTTCATTGAAGTGCGCGCGATTTTGCCCGGCAAGTGGGGCATTCCCGGCACGTGGCCGGCCATCTGGATCATGGGCAACTTGGGACGCGCTGCGTTTCTCGGGTCCCAGGATGGCACGTGGCCGTGGAGCTTTGACGCGTGCGCACCGTACGTCGAGAAGGCCGAGAAGGTCGACCAGAAGATCAGCGCATGTGGCAATGCGACCGACAAAAATGACGACGACTCGTTCCCGGAGATTTTCGGTTTGAACCCGTTCCAGGGCCGCGGCGCGACGGAAATCGATGTGATCGAAGCGCAGATCCGAGCGCGCGACGAGCCGGCGTACATCTCGACGTCGCTGCAGATCCGTCCGAGTCTGTACCCGAACATGCGTCCGGACCCCGGGAACCTGCCGCAACCGAATCAATGGTACAAGGGGCTCAAGTTCGGCGACGACACGAAGATCAACTCGGATTACTATGGCGAAATGGGTCTCGACTCGCTCTCGGCATTGACGCAATTGGAATCGAACGCGTTCTTGTCGTACCACTTGTACCAACTGGACTGGTCGCCGGGTCCTGAGGGCCATATCCGCTGGTGGATGGACGGCAACTTCCTCTTTGAGATTCCCGGCGCCGCATTGAACGTCTGGTCCGACGGCATCCCGCCGCGTCAGGTGCCCGTGGAGCCCAGCTACTTGATTCTCAGTACGGCCGTGTCGGAAAAGTTCTCGCCGCCGTGCGAAGGCCAGATTTGTGACTCGCTCTGGCCATCCAACTTTACGATTGACTACGTGCGCGTGTACCAGGGCAACCCGAATCGATACACGTCAGTTGGGTGCAACCCCAAGGGGTTCCCGACGTCGTCGTGGATCGCTGCGCACCCTGTGGACTACGGACTTCCGTGGTACGTCTCGCTGCAAGTCGAGGCGGGGCTCACGAACCTTTTCGCGCTGCTCAACGCCGGCATCAGCCTCGTGACCGTGTTCTATGGCTACAAGCACCCGGTGCTCACGACTGCGTACATCAGCACGTTGTGGCTCATCGCGAGTTTCTACGGGATCTTCAGTATCAGTTCGCTGGATGGCGAAGTCCTGTGGATCCATGTGTTCATCGCGTGTCTCTGCGGCGTCGTGCTCGGCGGTGTGCTCTCGTTGATCTGCGGCGCTGCGCTCGGCGCGATGCTCGGTCTCTACTTTGGTGCTGTGATTGGCCAGTTCCTACCGCTGCTCGTTGCTCGCATCCTCGTGACTATGCTCGTATTGACGGGTGTTGGTCTCTCATTGTCGTCGCGCGTGAACCGAAAGCACTTGCTCGCGATCTCGACGTCGTGCATTGGCAGCGTGAGCTTCGTCATGTCGCTCTCGCTCTGGACCACGAAAAGCGAGATCGCCGTCAACCTGTGGAACCTTGCGGGGTACATCCTCGGCGGTTCGGGTTACACGAGCACGCACATCTGCTCGCAGCACTGCGCGACGCTGTACAGCATCCTCGCGACGCTCAGTGCCGGCGGCGCCTTCTTCCAGTACTACACGATGCGCTCGGTCTCGAGTGTGCTGTTCAAGAAGAAGCCCGTCAAGCCGTTTCTACCAGCGATCTCTGCGAGTTCGGATGCGCGCGCGTGGAAACCGGAAGACTCGAATGCCGACAAAGTCAACTTCTTCTCGCCGTTGACGTTGCCGCGCAACATGCAGCAGTACGCGGTGATCTTTCGCATTGCGATGAACGTGCAGCGCTCGTATGGCTTCCAATTGGACAGTTTCCGCAATCAGACCGAGCACATCGTGATGCTGCTCGCAAACTCGGCGCGCAAGGGCGGCAACCCGTACCGGAAGCTGCACGATCTGGTGTTTAGCAACTACAGCAAGTGGTGTCGCAAGCTCGAGATCCCGTCGCAGGCGTGGAGCGAGTCGCGCAAGCCTCAAGCCAACGTCCTGGGGCTCACGAGCGTTGACGAGATCTCGATCGACCTCTGTCTCTTCTTCTTCATCTGGGGCGAAGCCAGTAACGCGCGCCACTCGCCCGAGTACCTCTGCTTCTTGTTCCACAAGATGAAGGAGGAGTTCCCGTCTGTGCGCAACATTGAGCGCGAGGCGGGCTACTTCTTGGACACTGTGATCACACCCGTGTACGGGCTGCTGAAGACCCACATGAACTCGAACCACGACCACCGCGACCGCCACAACTACGACGACTTTAACGAGTTCTTCTGGAGCACGGCGTGTCTGCAATACGACTACAAGCACGAAGACGTGATTGAGACAAACTCGCCCAACCCGATGGCGTACTTCAAGCAGAAGCGCGACGGTGGCAACCTCGGAGGAGGTCTCGCTGGTGGCCACCGCAGCGGCTTTGGCCACGGCGGTCCGTCGCACGGTTCAATGCAACAGAAGAAGCGCAAGAGCATCGCCGAGGGCTTTGCAGAATCGTCCAAGAGCTTTTTGGAGAAACGCACGTGGCTCGCACCACTTCGTGCGTTCAGCCGCGTGTTTGATTTCCACGTGATCGCGTTCCATTTCCTCGCGACGCTCGCGTTCACGAACGAACAGGAGCTGGACTTTGCCGCGGGCGTGAAGATCGTCTCGAGTACAATGATCACGCCGTTCCTGCTCTCGATCCTCCGCGATGGTCTCGATATCTTTGCCGTGTACGATGGACACGTGTTGTCCTCATCCGTGGGCCGCCACGTGGCGCGCATTCTCTTCCACTTGGCGCTCAGTGTGCTCTCGTTGTCGCTGTACTGGTACGCCTGGCGATTTGGTGGCGAGTGGTGGACCACGTTCTACGCGACTTTGCTGTTCCTGCACATCCCAGGACTGTTCAACTGCGTGCTGCAGGTCGTGCCCCAGCTCAACAACTGGCTGCGTCGCACGCGCTTCAAGCCTGTGGCGATCATCCGCGACATCATTAATCCGATGAACCGCTTGTACGTGGGCGACAACGTCCTGGACCCGGCGTCCGCGAGCTTCGGCTACCAGTTCTTCTGGACCACGATGTTGGCCTGGAAGTTGTTTTTCAGCTACAAGTTTGAGATCCACCCGTTGGTCGTGCCGTCGTTCTTGTTGTACGCGGACCACATGGAGAGCAACGTGAGCATCGTCACGACGTCGTTTCTCATCTTCTTGAACTGGTTCCCGTTTTTCCTCGTGTTTTGCGTCGACATTACGATCTGGAATGCGATTTGGGTCGCGTTCACGGGGACGTTTGTCGGGTTCTCGTCCCACATTGGCGAGATCCGCAACTTTGGCCGCGTGCGCGCCGCGTTCAGTCGCGCCGCCGATGTGTTCAACGCCAAGATCGTCGCGTCCAACTCGAAGACGGGGCTCCAGATCGCCGACATGGTTGCTGCGAACGCGACTTACGGGTCGGCGAATGTGTTTGGCCATGAAGTACTCGATCGCATGCCTAGCGATGCCGTGGCGTCCACGACTGCGGCTGTAAACCTGCTGAACAACCGGAACCACCAGACGTCGTCGTTGTCGGTGAATGACGAGACGCCACTGCTCTCGTTCTCGCGACGCAAACAGACCGCGACGGAGCTCAAGAACCAGCGTCGTCAGAAGTGGTTCTCGTTCTCTGTTGCATGGGACACGATCATCGAAGCCATGCGTGGCGACGATCTGATCTCGAACCACGAGATGTCGATCCTGCGTTTCCAGCGACTCCACGGGTACCAGCGCGAGATCTACTTGCCGCAATTCCAACTGGCCGGTTGCTACGAGAACTTCACGTCGAGCATCCTCGACATGTACGCGCAAGAGCGCGATGTCTCGGAGCGTCTGCTGCAGGACAAGCTCTTGGAGTTGCTCGGCGAGAACCCGATGGTCGAAGAAGCCGTGGAAGAGATCTGGGAGCTGGCCAACTGGGTGCTCATCAACATCTTGGGTCCGTGCCACACGAACGATGTGCGCTACATCTGCAGCACGCTCAACTCGTGGGCCGCGCGCGGCGTGTTCCGTGCGCTCAACATGAAGAACGTGGCGACTACGGGTCGTGCGCTTGCCGACTTGCTCTCGCTGTTGAAGTCGAACTTGGGCGCCTGGAAGAGTAACGCCAAGTTTGTGCCTGTGCGCAAGAACCCGTCGGACTACTCGTCGTTCCAGTTCCCACAACAGCAATCGTCAGCTTACCGTCCTGTGTCGAGCGGCATGACGAAGTCCGCGAGTACGACGGGACTTTCGTCATTGGGCGGCACTGTTCCACGACGCAGCCGAGGCTCGGGCGTCGCGCGTATCGCCGCGCTGCAGCAAACAGCCAAGCCCAAGGACAACAAGGGCAAGGTCACGCACTCGATCCCGAGCGCACACATCATGCAGATCCGTGACCGCATGCGTACGTTCCTGAACTTGGCCAAGAGCATGATCCGTCAGGTCGATGAGCGCGATCCAATCTACGCCGAGACCAAGGGCATCTCGGACCGCTTGACGTGGATCTTGACCCAGGAGCGAGGCTTCATGTGGGATGATGACTACACTGGCGAACAGGTGACGCTCACGGCCTTTGAGAGCCATGCCGATGTGATCGTGAAGCACCTCCACGGTCTGCTCACTCTCCAGAAGATCGACGCCGAGCCGCGCTCGTACGACGCGCGTCGCCGACTGCTGTTCTTTGTCAACTCGCTGTTCATGGACATGCCGCTGGCGCCGCTGCTGGAGGAAATGAAGTCGTGGAGTGTTATGACGCCGTTCTACGGCGAAGACGTTTTGTACTCCAAGTCGGACTTGGAGAGCAAACAGGACGGCCTCGATGTGCACACGTTGCTGTTCTTGCAGACTCTGTACAAGCAAGACTGGGAGAACTTTTTGGAGCGTGTCAAGCCGAAGAAGAACTTTTGGAAGGATCCGCACACTGCGATCGAGTTGCGTCTGTGGGCATCGTTGCGTGGCCAGACGCTCACGCGCACGGTGCAGGGCATGATGTACGGTGAGGCCGCGATCCGCTTGCTCGCCGAGATTGAGCAAGTGCCTGTCGAGCGCATCGAAGAGCTCATCAAGACCAAGTTCACGTACGTGGTCGCGTGCCAGATCTACGGTCGCCAGAAGCGCAACAACGACCCGAAGGCGCGCGACATTGATTTCCTGCTGCACCGGTTCCCGAACCTTCGCGTCTCGTACATTGACGAAGTGCGTGTGAACTACCAGAAGGAGCAGTCGTACTTCACGGTGCTCGTCAAGGGCAGTGAGTCGTTGGGCACGGTCGAAGAAGTGTACCGCGTGCGGTTGCCAGGCAATCCAATCCTTGGCGAGGGCAAGCCCGAGAACCAGAACGCCGCCATCGTGTTTACGCGTGGTGAGAACTTGCAGACGATCGATATGAACCAGGACGGGTACATTGAGGAATCGCTCAAGATGCGCAACATGCTCGAAGAGTTCGATTCGGGCACCCCCGATCGTCCGTACACGATTGTCGGTCTTCCAGAGCACATCTTCACGGGCAGCGTGAGTTCGTTGGCGAACTACATGGCGCTGCAGGAGACGTCGTTCGTGACGCTGGGCCAGCGCACGCTCGCGCGTCCACTGCGTGTGCGTCTCCACTACGGTCACCCGGATGTGTTCAACAAGCTGTTCTTCATCACGCGCGGCGGTATCAGCAAGGCCAGCAAGGGCATCAATCTCAGTGAGGATATCTTTGCGGGCTACAACAACTGTCTCCGCGGTGGTTCGGTGACGTTCCCAGAGTATGTCAAGTGCGGCAAGGGGCGTGATGTCGGCATGCAGCAGATCTACAAGTTTGAGGCCAAACTCGCGCAGGGTGCGGCCGAGCAATCGCTCTCCCGCGACGTGTACCGCATCAGTCAGCGCCTGGATTTCTTCAAGCTGCTTTCGTTCTACTACAACCATGTGGGCTTCTACTTGTCCATGTCGATGATCATCTGGACCGTGTACATCTTGCTGTACTGCAACCTGTTGCGCGCGCTGCTCTCCCTCGAGGGTGTCGGTGGCCGCACGCCTGTGCTTTTGAGCCAATTGCAGATGATGCTGGGCTCCGTCGCATTCTTCACGACGGCGCCATTGCTCGCGACGATCTCGGTCGAGCGCGGGTTCAAGGCTGCGCTGAAGGAAGTGTTTATGATCTTTGTGACTGGCGGTCCACTCTACTTTTTGTTCCACATCGGCACCAAGTGGTTCTACTACGGACAAACAATCCTCGCTGGTGGTGCCAAGTACCGCGCCACGGGCCGAGGCTTCGTGACCAAGCACTCGCGCTTTGACGAGCTCTACCGGTTCTACGCGAGCAGCCACCTGTACTCGGGCGTGGAGATCGCCGTGGGTCTCTCGATCTACTACATCTTTACGATCGGCGAGCAGTACTTTGCCATGACTTGGTCGCTCTGGCTCGTGGTCTTGTCGTGGTGCTTTTCGCCGTTCTGGTTCAACCCGCTCGCGTTCGAGTGGTCGGACGTCATCGAGGACTGGCGCGTGTGGCTCAAGTGGATGCGTGGCGATGGCGGTAACGCGAACCAGTCGTGGGAGGCGTGGTTCAAGGAGGAGAATGCGTACTTCTCGACGCTGCGTCCGTGGGCCAAGATCGTCGTGACCATGAAGGGCTTGCTGTTCACCGTGATCGCGCTGTCGATCGTGTCGGCGTACGAGCCGTACCACTCGCTGTTGACGGAGGGCACGTGGCTGCCGTTTGCGATCTGCCTCTCGATCGCGGCGCTGTACCTGTTGGTGTCGGCGCTGTTCATCAACTCGTCGCGCGGATACGGCGAGAACGGTCTCGTGCGTTTCATGAAGCTCATTTTGGTCATCGTGTGCGCCGCGAGTCTCGTGGTCGCGTTCGTGTTTGTGAACGGGATGTGGCAGTGTGTGCTCAGCATGGGGTACCTCATCGCGGCCGTTGGATGCTGGGGACTGTTGTTGTTTGGCGCGAACTCGCGCTTTGTGCAGAACATTTACTTCCTCCACGACACGTTCTTGGGCGCGTTTTCGCTGTCGCTGATCCTGTTCCTGTCGGCGCTGTACGTGCCAGGCAAGATCCAGACATGGCTGTTGTACAACAACGCGCTGAGTCGCGGTGTCGTGATCGAGGACATCTTGCGCACCAACTCGCGCAACGACGACCGTGAAGACGAGCTCTCGGCGCAGCAGATGCGCACGATCATCGTCGAGCAGCAGCGCATGATCTCGGCGCTGACGGCGAACAACAGCAGCGGTGACTTGCGTCACAAGGGTGGCGACGAGCACTTGCAGCACACGCTGAGCGACAACACGCTCAGCCATCTGCGCAACGTGTCGGAGACCGAGCTGAGCGCGCTTCAGGACGCGTCGATCCGGCTCCAGGCGCTCGTGCAACAGGAATCGAGACGCCCAGTCGCGCAGCAAAACGGTGAGAATGGCGCACCAGTGTCGTCGCTGATGCGCTCGCGCCGCGCGTACTCGACGAACGATTTCTCGGACCCGTCGACGCTCCTGTCGTTTGGCGGAGGCGACAAGAACCACAAGTAAGAAGAAGAGTGTGAGGAAATGTGACAGTGGCAAGTGGAGTTGAATGATGGATTGCGTGAATCGAGTCACCAGAATGGAGAAGTGAAGAGGTGAAAAGAAGAAAAGAAACAAGGGAAGAGTTTGGTGTGAGTGTCGTTGGGTAGTGGTGGCCGCTCCACTTTAGAAGGAGGAAGAACAGTGAGAAAAAGAGAGATAAAGACAACTAGATAGACAAATAAACATTGCCAATAGAAACAGAAAGTGAAGATACACAAGTCCAACATTGCATTCCTTGTGCGTAGTGCCACCGCTATTCATCTGTGTCAATTGAGGTTGCTGTTGTAGGTCAGTAGGTTTCCTTCTTCCTCGTTGTTCGTACGTGTCGCTATCAAATGGTGAGAATTTGGGAGGAAATGTGTTTGCACGCCATCTTTTCTCTATATGCAAAAGCTTTGTGTGCTTTGGGTTTCTATCGTCTAAAGGCTCCTCCCAGCGCAACTCTCTCTCTCTCTCTCTCTATTGCTCAATGACATCATCAGCTTCGTATTGTGGCTGAACGGAGTCAAACAGAGCGACATTTTACTTCTTCTTGGTCGCCGAGCGCTTGCGGTCGTTGGCGTTCAGTTCACGTTTGCTACAAGAAAAAATGGCAGAAAGCAAAGTCAGTGTGTTGAGATTGCTACGTGGACGGAGACAGAGTCACTTGTATATCGGCAACTTACCGCATGCGGATGCGCGTTGGCGACACGTCGATCATCTCATCTTCCCCAATGTATGTCACCACATCTTCCAGCGACATGGTGCGGATTGGCGCCAGACGAATGGCTTCGTCCTGAAAACCCCAAGCAAACGAATCAATACAAGTCAGTCAGTGTGCATGGTGTGTATAGTTAAGCCGCACAATACAACAAAGCAACGTACGTTGCCGGCGGCACGCATGTTGGTGAGCTTCTTCTCCTTCGTCGGGTTCACTTCAATGTCCACTGGACGGTTGTGCTCACCGATGATCATACCGGTGTACACCTCATCACCAGGCTTGACAAACATCTCACCACGGTCTTCCAGCGTGTTCAGCGCGTAAGCCTGTGTGCATATATAGACAAAACTCCATCGTTAGTGCCCACCCAAGTCCAGGAGCAGATCTACAAAGAAAGGCTCTACTACGTTACCGTTGCAGTGCCGTTGGCCGACGCGATCAACTTGCCCTTGGATGGCGCCGACGCCGAGCCCTGGAACGGCGAGTAGCCGTGGAAGATCGAGTTCAACACGCCACTTCCGCGCGTGTCGGTCTTGATCTCGCTACGGTAGCCCATGAGGCATCGCGACGGGATCTTGAACTGGAGACGCACTTTGTCTTGCATCTCCTTGAATTCGACGATCTCACCACCACGGTTCGACAACTTGTCGATCACCGAGCCCGAGTAGTCGGCATCCACATCGATCGTCACTTCTTCAATCGGCTCGAGGCGTTGCTTCGTGTCTGGGCACGTCTTGAAGAGCACCTGCGGCGCCGACACGCACATCTCGAACCCTTCACGACGCATCTCTTCAATCAGGATAGCGAGCTGCAATTCACCACGGCCGTGCACGTTGAACGCTTCCGAGGACTCGCTTTGCGACACCGAAATCGCCACGTTGTTCTACATCGTAATGCAATCGATCGAATAGCAGGTAAATACAATGCTTGTCATCAAGACTTGGATGTCAGTGCCGTGCAATCAATCGCAACGTACCTCGGTTTCACGCTTCAAGCGCTCTTTGATGTGCGACGACGTGAGGAACTTGCCTTCCTTACCAGCGATCGGCGAGTCATTGACACCGAACGTCATGGAGATCGTCGGTGGGTCCAGCGTTGGCGATGGGATTGGTTCGCTCACCGCCGCATCGCACACCGTGTCCGACACGAACGCGTTGACACCAGCGATCGTGACGATATCACCGGCGGTCGCAGACGTGACTTCCGACTTGGCCGTGCCGCGGGTCACGTACATCTTGGTGATCTTACCGGTTTCCAGCTGCTTGCTCTCAAGGTTGAGCACCTTGATGGCATCGCCAATCTTGGCGGTACCCGCGTGGATACGGCCCGTGGCGAGACGACCAACGTACGAGTCGTGGCTGTGTTTCATAGCATTCAACACATTGTATTAGACACTCTATCGATGCAAACTCAGGAAGATAGCACGCAAGTAAGACACACGTACCCAATCATGGTCACGGCCATGGCAAACGGCGCCGTGGCGTCAGCGACTGGAGCCGGAACGTACTTGATGATCTCGTCCAAGAGCGCCGTCATGCTGTCGCGCTTCTCGTCAGCGTCGTCGAGGTTGCGCACCGCCCAGCCTTGCTTCGCAGACGCGTAGAGCACAGGGAACTCCAACTGGTCGTCATCGGCTTCGAGCGCGACGAACATATCGAACAGCTCGTTCTCGACGTCGCCGTTCAAGCGGCTCGTCTCACGGTCGACCTTGTTGATCACGACGAGTGGCTTCAAGCCGCGGTTGAGTGCCTTCGTGAGCACGAACTTGGTCTGCGACATCGGGCCTTCCGTCGCGTCCACTACGAGCACGACGCCGTCGACCATACTGAGGATGCGCTCGACCTCACCGCCGAAGTCAGAGTGACCAGGCGTGTCCACAATGTTGAGCACGTGGCCGTTGTACTCGACACGCGTGCACTTGGACATGATCGTGATACCGCGCTCGCGCTCCAGGTCGATCGAGTCCATCACGCGGTCCTCCGACAGCGTGTTGCCGCCGTGCTTGAGGAGCTGGTCCACGAGCGTCGTCTTGCCGTGGTCGACGTGGGCCACGATCGCCACATTGCGGATCAGATCCGCCGTGGTCGCGGGTGTCGAGAACTCGCGCGCAGCGAGCACGGCGGATTGCAGGCAGCTGCGCTGGTTGACGCGCGTGTGGCGCGCGAGCGTCGGGAGGCTGCGTCGGAGCCACATGCTGCTGGACTTTGGGGGCGATGACGCAGGCGGAAATGCGCTGCTCGTCTGGTTTGCATTTCGTTGGTTGACGGCAAGAGGTCGAGTATGTGGGGCGTTCCACAGAACGGTTCCACATGATGTTTTACATTGCAGATATCAGAGTGATGGTGGGACATATCTCTGTGACTTCTGCGAGATTCATTGGGCTTTGATTACAGAGCGGGTCTTGTAATAGGGAGGTGTGTTATTAGAAGACGGCTGTGTAAACGAGTGTGTGAGTGTTTGTCATTTCTGAGATTGACTTGCTCAATTGCCAGCAATTCGGTCAGGATATGAGTATGTGAAATCAAAAGTCCTCGCAGACATGAGGTGCACAGTTGTGCTATATTTGTGCATTTTATCGTTTGGCGGAAATATTTCATGACACCAAAAACAGTATTTTTCTGCTGATACTTGATACCGTTCACTGGTGGCATTGGAACACCTGTTGTGCATCCAAACGAGAGAATCGAGTGAAGCGGCGGCAAAGGATCGAGACAATGGCGACGGCGATGAACACGGAACAGGAGGCGCAGCTCAGCATGCTCGCGATGAAGCTGCAGCGCGACATCAACTGCATCTTGGACCCGGACCGCGCCGTGCGGCGCCGCGCGCTCGACAAGTTGCAGCGCGCACTGACGAACGATGCGCCAACGACGCCACCCATCGTGCTGCAGACGCTGTGCAGCGTGAACATGAAAGCCGCGCTGCTTGCATGCGCGGGCCAGGATGCTGTGGAGAAGTGCCGCGAGAAGGCGCTGACGCTCCTGCTGTTCTTCGCGGAACGCAACGCGATGGAGCTCTCGGAGGCGATGTTGAAGGACCTCGTGGCGCTGCTCAGCGCGCGCATGGGCAAGTTGCCGTATCCTGAGCCGACCGAGGAGATCCGATTGCTGATGCTGCAATTGACTTATCAGTATCTAAAGCAATTGGCGACAGATACGACCACGAAACACTCGCTGTTGGGAGTCATCCCTGACCTTGCGAATGTATTGGGCAAAACGGCGCTGGATCCGTTCCCAGATGTCAAGAAGATCACGGCCGATTGTGCGATCGTGATGTCGAACGGATGGAGATCCGACGTGGCGCTCCAGCTAGGCGCGATCGTGAAACCCATGGTGACGAATCTGGGCCATCAGCACAGTCGCGTGCGCGTTGGTGCGCTACAGGCTCTCGAGGCACTCATTCCGTGCGGCTCGGATGCTCTGGTCGAACTCATGAAGGAGGTCGTGCTCCCAGCAGTCAGCAAGGTCGTCTTTGATCACGCGGGGTCGGTGCGCAAGCAGCTCGTGCTGATGCTGGCAACATGGTTCCAGCGCATTGCGGAGATCCAACAGTTCCACGCGTCACTGTTCCCACTGTTTCTGGCTGGGGTCGTCGACGAATCGCCAGAAGTTCAACAGACGGCGCTCGCAAAGCTTCCTGAGGTTGCTACCGCGTGGGAAAATGCGTTGGATGGCCCGACGGGTGATGATACCGAGCCCATGGCAGTCGATGGAGATGCTGCAAGCAGTGCAGTGACCCCACCAGCGTACTTTCCATCGAGACCGTCGGCTGCAACGCGGAAATTGGCCACCAGGTACGAGTTTCGAAGGCAGCATCGTCAATGCTCGAAATCGCATGCTAATATGCTTCGTAACTTTGTTTGACAGCATTCAGAGTGAAGTTTTGCCAGTGCTCTTGGAGAAAGCCAGTGATTGGACCGTACGTGTGAGCCGCGTCTGTTAGGCACCAATTGGAAAACCTGACCACTCCTGTGTTGTGTTTTACTTCTAGGTCCAAGTCCGCGAGCGCTACACAAAGATTCTGAGTGTGTTTCTCGTGCTGCTGGAGAGCAACATGAGCTCGTTCTTGGACAAAATCTTCGCTGCGTTGGGCAAAATCTGCCGCGACGACGAGGACGCCGTTGTGAAAAGCGTGAAGCAGTGCTCTGGTGTCGTCGGGTACTATGCGGACTCCCAGATGATCCTTGCGTCGTTGCTGCCAATGGTGCGTACGTTCTTCTTTTTGCTGAATGCATGAACAGTGAATGACTGCTGCGATTTTCCTCGGAATGATGCAGGCTGCTGGACGACTTGCTGGACAAGATACTGTCCATCATCGAACAAACGGCCTCATCTTACTGGGCATGAGCATTGAAGGGATGTCGCTTAAGACCATTGAACCACACTTGGAGGTGATAGATTTTGAGCTTGCGAGTCGTTTCTTCATGTCCATCATCCTTATTCAAAGTTGTGTTTCATGTCTGCCCTTGTAGCTCATCACGGAGGCTCTGTGCGATGCTGGCTTGCGAGAGTCCGAAGCGGCCGACCTGCAAGATCAACTCGTGGGCGTCGTATCGAGTCTCATCAAGACGGCGGGTCCAGTGCTCCCGCAGCACGATGAAATCGTGTTTCGCCTCTTTTGGGTACTCAGCCACCTTCTCGCGAGCTCCTCGGAATCGTCGATTGCCCACGAAACGGTACGAACCATTCCGATTGCCTGCGTGCTTTTTCCTGTTTTCTGAAAGCACATCACTGGGACTGACGTATCTAACTAACTTGTGCAGACGACAGCAGCCCTGAGTGAGCTGTCTGCTCAAAGTGGGCAATCGGTAGATGTAAGTACTGCTTGCATGCAGCCTTCATACGTGGATGCGAGCAATGTGTTCTTACTTTCTGTACCTACCTTTGCTTTTGTTGTTTCCACAGGCGCTGTACTTGCGCTATTTGGGCAGAATCCTAGACAGCATGGTGCTTCCAGTGGATGCTGCGTCAAGCTGGAAGAAGAACGATCCGAGTCGCATCCTGTTTGACTCTCTCTGCCGACGCGGTGGCGCGGTAAGACACTGTGATAAGTTGGTCTCGGCAGCTTTGACGAGGTCGAGCTAATAGTGGTCGTTTTGGCGTGGTGACTTTATAGGCATGTGGTACAAGCATGGACAAGATTGTCTCTGCCCTCTTTGTTCATCTGGATGCGGCTCGAGATGCCGATGTTCGCCTCGCTTTTCTCGCGCTTCTTGAAACGATGCTTGGCACGGAGTCGGTCTACAAGGTTAGTTTGCTGCCTGTCAATGTTGCAGCTACAGTGCTGAGTTCACTTATCCCTGTTTCCTTCTCTTACTTGTTTCATAAAGGCTTTCCAACCATTCAGCGTCCCACTCCTCCTGAACGGAATCATTCCGAACATCGTGTGGCAAGGAGGTCGCGTTGCAGCGACGATCAGGAAAGTGGCGGTGGCGTGTGCATACACTCTCCTCCGCCAGGGTCTGGCCGACCAAGCGTGCCTCTTTGAAACAGCTCCAAAGGTCAGTCATCGTTTTGGGACAGCATGAGAACATATCCATTGACGTTAGAAGCAACCGACTAACCTTGTTTCTCGTTGAACTCACAGATGCTTCCAGTGCTGAAGTCTTCGATGGACGATAGCGACGCGAAGACCCGTCAACTGGTTTGCCTGGCGCTTCAGTACTTGTTCGTTGCGCTTCCTGGGTGTCTTGGAGGTGCGAAATGCATACAAGTTTGCGCGTCATGACCAACACTTTGACGATGCAAAGTAGCTAACGACGTACCATTTTTTGCTAATATACAATGTGCAGAGGAGCCAGTGCATCGGCTGTACGCAGAGATCCTCAAGCGCCTTGATGACAGCAACGACACTGTTCGCAAGGCTGCGTGCCAAACGTTCAGCACCTTCCTGCGCGCGGCGCCAAAGGAGCACTTCAAAGGCACGATCATTGACTACACGCTCGACTGTTTATTTGTTCACCTCGATGATTCCGACCCAAGCATCCAGGTGAGTCTTGTGCAGTACGTTAGCCAGTGGCGAGCGCATTCGACATTGAATTCTTGTTTGTTTTTTTGTGTGTACCTTGCGCTGGACAGGAGGCTGTTTTCAATGTGATCAAAGACGCGATCGACGTCGATAAACCGTTGGTGGCCAAGAAAGCTCAGGAAAATCGAAGCCGTCATCAGAGTCCAACACTTTGTGACCAAATTTTGGCTTTCACGGAAGCGTAGATGCACAGATGCCTTGACGGAGATCAAGATAGATTGTTTAATATCAATGTGAATCCTGTGCGATCACATGCGGACTCACACACGAACAGCACTGCTCACTTGGCAACCAGTCCACATTTAAGCCGTTTCGAGAGATCATCACAGCAATGAATCATGACACGATATTCAGCCTCTGGCTGTCCAAACTTTTGAAATACTCGACGAGATCTGCAATCCGTTTCTGGTCGCATTGCTCCTTTTCCTCTTGCTCCTTGAGCAACTTTCGCTTGCGCACCATTGTCTTTTTCTTGTGCGCAAGCTCAAATGTCGGGGGAGTTTCTCGAGATATCGCTCGGTTCTTGGAGTTTGATAACTTGCCTTGCGTCTCGATCACTTTCTTGGATGAAGTTGTTTCTAGGACACGCTTTCGCGTACTCGTCCTTTGCTCACCGAGCTTCTCCCTTGCAACATTCACCAGTCCCTTTCCTCTTCGATGTTGTGGTTGGACATTCACATCCACATTCTCCTGCAAAAGCAACGCGTGAGGAGCTGATAGTGCAGTCTGCACACAACAAGCGTCTATTTTACTCACCTTATCAATGTCTTCGAGTTCACCCATACAGACGCAAATCCACATTGTGGCGCATTAGTCTTTGCCTTCCCTTTGATCCAAGCAGACGATGCACTCACCTGCATCGAACGTCTCGTCGAGGTTGCACGTGCTGCTCGTCTTGGTCTTCTGCTCTGCGGGTGGTGCGCTGGGGAACGATCGACGCGTTCGCATGGCGATGGGTGACGTTCACTTCTCTTCTCTCCTCTCCTCTCTTCGCCTGTGCAATTTGTGCTGTTGCTTGTTGGGAAAGCAATGCGCTCCCGAATGCGGAATCGACCGACCACTCAGGTTTCCGTTTTGCGAGTTGAAGTCCGCAAACATTCTGGGTGAACTGACCATCGTTCTGGACACATCTTTCTCTCTCCCCGTTTACAACCCCCCCTGACTGTCGAATCGTAAATTACAGGGAATTTATTCATTTATTCCTTCCAGACGGTTGTTGTACTCAAGACAGCACGCTTCAAAGTGGATATGTCTGCTTCTGATTGGATGAAAAGCATTGGCGCAAAAGTATCTGACTCCAGCACCGTTGGACTCAGAAAAAAGGGTATTTTTGGAGGAATGTTGTTTTCAGCCAATCAAAGCGCGACAAATCGCCCCCACTTCAGCGTCGCTCCGCCTTCCCCCTTCGCTTTTCTTGTCTCCTTTTCTGCAGACAGCGTCAGAAAGCAATTCGAAGGCGTCCGACCACTTCCAGAGGCACCTACTATCCAGCACCATGAAGGTTGTCGATGAGAGCAAGCTCGTGGTCGAAGTGCAGAACCACGCGTTGTCGAAGGTCAAGGACCAGCTCTTGCAGATCGTCAACCTGAAGAACGTGCGCGGCATCACGCAATTCTTCGGACTTGGCGAGGAGAAGCCGTTCAATGTGCCCAGCAGAGAGGCGCTCGCGCCGCGCACGCGGAAGAACGTGCTCTACTTTGGCACCAACTACGCGGTGTCTGCGGCGTTGGTCGGTGTCGTCACCATGTACGTTCATCTCTCTGTGTGTTTGTGTGTGCGCTATCATATCGTTTTGGAGCGAGACAATCTAATAGCTCTTGTGTTGGTGTCTGCTGTGTGCTGCAATAGCTTGCTGAACCCGATGTTCTTGTTCGTGCTGATTTGCTTGGCTGGCTTCTGGCTGTACGCATCAAGTGCGGCTGCGAATGAAACGCCTGAGAACCCGATGCTGGTGTTCGGAAAGCCCATCACACCTGAACAGCGCAAGCTCGGAATGACAGGAAGTAAGTCAACAGCACTCGCAGCTGGAGTTTTTTGTTCGTATCATGATATTCACTGTGTGCCTTCTTTTTTTTTCTCTTTTCGCAGTCAGCCTGGGTGTGATTGTCATCTTTGGCGGCTCTATCCTATTTACTATTTGCAGCGCGAGGTGTGTAACTTGTGATCGCATGACGGAGCTTTCAAGGTTGCGCATCTGATTGTGTGTTCCTTTGCCTATCGAATGTAGTTCTGCGCTGGCTATCTCCCACGCGATTCTTCGTGATTGTCCGACCGTGCGTGAGGAAGACGAGCTTGGTTTCCTGTCGGATGACACCGACAAGATCGCGGATACCGTCTAAAAGGCACACGATCTTTCGTCAATGAAATCTTACTCAACTGCATTAGCTTCTTTTTTTTTTCTAAAATAGGCGAGCGCGTCGGTGGTGAAGAGCGCTCTGATATTTTTAAGATATATCAAACGGAACAGGAGCTGTTCGTTCCTGATTCTGGTTGTATAAAGAGAAACACTGGCAATAAAGGAGAATACTGTTGCTAAGAATGGTTGCAGCGACTTTTGGATTGCGATTGCCTCTCAGATCTGAGGCACATCCGAATGGTCGCATTGTCAGGAGTTGTCTGTGGCATTGTCGGTGCTCATTGCCATCGCGTTTGAACGATGCTTCAAGGCAAAGGAGGCGCCGAGAGAGACAGGAAAGGAGAGTCTAGCACAGGACCCTCGAGTGCTGGTAGCACGGCGACTGGTGGTGCGAGGGCATCACGACAAGTGCGCAGTAGTGGAGAAGGTCGTGACAACGTGAGAAGCAGCAGCAATCCGAGCAGTGGTGGCGGCAGCGGTGGTGCAACTTCCAGCGCCTCTGCTGCTAGTACGAGCAACACTGGCGGCAATAGCAAGGGGAAAGCAGGTGGGAGCAGCGGCGCCGTCATGAAGTTCAAGACAACGTTCCGCAACACCATCTACGACACTCTGCTGCGACGAGGATGGAAAGAAACGTACGTCTCGTTTCTCGCTAATGGATGCAATGTGGTAGACACAGGACTGCAGCAAACTCATGGTGCTGGTACACCCAAATAGCTCGGACAGCGACTGGGATTTCTATTGGGCCGACCGCGAGTACATCTACGAGCTCCTGGACACGGTGCATCTGGAGAATGGGCAGAAAGTCAACCATTTCCGAAATGGCCGCGAGCTGTGCCGCAAAGACCTGCTGATCAAGAACCTCAAGCGAGCGAAGCGCACGATGGAAAAGAAAGCCAAGTAGGGAGCAATGAAGCATTTTCGTCTATTTGTTTCCCGTTAGTCATGCCACCGACTTCTACTCGTTCCTGTAGATCCGAAGAAGGCGCTGGAAGCGATCGGATCCTACGATTTCTTCCCGATCACGTACATCCTCCCTGGGGAGTACGCCATCTTTGTCGAGGTACGCCAATTCACTTAAATGAGCAATGAATGGCTGTACTCACAACCTCTCTTTCTCATTTGTACAGGAATTTAAGAGAAATCAGGGCGTCTGGATCATGAAACCCATCGGAAAGTAGGTTCTCTTCCCCTATTTTGCATGAGCTTGCTGGAAAAACCACATTCAATATATCACTGATACATATTCCAAATTTTTGCTTGCATGAAGAGCGCAAGGCAAGGGCATCTTTCTCTTCACCAAGCTCAGCCAGATCAGCGACTGGCGAATGAATTATCGGTGGCGGCCTGAGAACCAGCAAGTCGAGACCTATGTCGTGCAAAAGTACATCTCCAACCCATACCTCGTTGGCGGCAAAAAGGTACGAGATCGGTTTTCTTGCGACGCTACGTGCACACGCATTAACGACGGATTCGCGTTCTCATGAAAATGTAGTTTGATTTGCGGTTGTATGCGCTGGTGCCGACGTTTACGTCGTTGGAGGTCTATCTCTTTCGCGGCGGCTTTGCTCGTTTCACAAACTCGAGGTACTCCAATAACCCGAGCGACATTGCAAATTCGTTTGTCCATCTCACGAACGTGGCGATTCAGAAAACCTCCGAGAACTACAACAAAGAGGTACGCAATGACCGTCTTTCGTTATGGTCACGAACCAAAGCGACGACTTTGTATTCCTCTATCTGTTTATGTTCTTCTAGCACGGTGGCAAGTGGGACCTTCGCAATCTGAAGCTCTACATGATGTCCAAACATGGTCCGGAGCGGATCAACAAGCTCTTTTACGAGATCCAGATGGTGATCATCAAGTCGCTGTTGAGCATCGAGAAGATCGTGATCAACGACAAGCACTGCTTTGAGCTCTACGGCTACGACATCATGATCGACGAGAACCTCAAGCCGTGACTGTTAGAGGTCAACGCCTCGCCTTCGGTAAGCGATCCCGGTGTGATTGGAAAGAGGTTAAAATGCTGATGCGCTTTGTCTGTCCGGTTGCAGCTTTCCGCAAATACGTCGTCCGATTATCAGCTCAAGTGCAGCATGCTGAACGACATGCTCGACATCATCGACGTGGAAAACAAGTACGTTTACTGCATCCATGTTTCGAATGCATACGAACTGCGCGCTGTGGACATTAAAATGATTTTTTTCTCCGTAAACGCGCAGTGAAACCAGTGGCGAAGACCGCGTCGGTGGGTTTGATCTGGTGTACCGCGACGGCTTTATCAAGAAAAACGAAAACTGCGTGTACACATCGTACCTCGGATCCGACATCAAACACACCAGCAAACGACCGTCGGCCTGAATAAGCCGCATGAAGTCACGCTACACCATTGATCCGCTAAAAGTGAACATAGTCTACAGATGTGTACTCCGAGTAGAGCTCATCTCCTTCCACTGAGCGGCTTCGTTTCAGTGACAATGTAGACGAGCGCCTACGATCTCTTCCAGTCACTTGCGCGATCCATCGACTAGTTATGAAGGTATCATCTCATACGAGCGCCTTACCACCACCATCCAATTCCCTCGCTCATCCTCCTTGCTTCCAAACGGCGACCACGTGATCGCACACACTCTGCAGAAGAAAGGAAGAGGGCGGACCTTCCTCTGCAACATCGCGGCGATTCACTCGATCGTACTGTCGTGGACGTCCATGAAGCAACACACGAAAAAGAAAAGCCGCTCACATCCTACAAAGCGCTTCCAAGTTGTCGCTCTTCTCCTGAGAACGCGCTCCGCCCACATTGAAGTGCGCGACACTGTACATCGTCCGGCTGCGCGCAGCGATCGGGGAGCCATGCGCTGAATGATCCTGTGCACGCATCCTCATTCGCTCCGCCTCCCTGACGCAGCGTGCGCGAACACGGCGTCTCGAGCCGCCATGCCGCACAGTCGTCCCTCCACTGCTACGCAGTCGTGCGTACGCATGCACGCGACCCACTGGATCGAATCCAACGAGCAGCGTCCATTGCATCGAGTCACTCCTGGCGGGCATTCAGCGGACAGCGTCGCTGTCGTCGGATGGCGCAAGTTCAATCTGCGCGCATGCTCCTACAGTAGTGTGCGGACCGCATGAGCGCAGACGGATGATCCGTGCTTCCCAGTCTCTTCATGGCAACAATCTGTACGGACTGTCGATACGACTCGCGCGCATCTGGCGTCTCCATGACGTTCTGGTGTTGTCCCTAACACCGTTTCGCGCTCCAGCCAATCAGAGCGCGCGCTGCGTGTGACAGCTCTCAAAGCGGATGCGCTCGGTCGATTCAGCGAAATCCGCGCCTCTGATTGGTGAATCAGAGATCATTTCACGACAAACAGTGCAAGCCACCGTGACGAGCCAGAATGAAGTAGCCAATCATGGTCCGCGTAACGAGATGACAGCCAATGAGAGCCACGCATCGCGCTGACGTTGGCGATGGAGAGATGTGGTCGAAAAGTCACGCGGTGGTACAGCTGCTGAACGTTTTGTTGCGGAGCAGCAAGAATAAATTCCCAGAATATCTTCGCTCTTTCACACGTGGCGAAAGGTATGGTCCCAACGAGCCAAACAGCAGCGCTCAAGCGCGCGCGTCAGCATTTCGCGGGCAGTAGTGCAGCGCTCTTCGACTCAGGATGTGCTGCTTCTGAGGCACATCCTGATTTAAAGGCTGGATAAATTTACACATAAGATTTGTCATTGATTGCTTGTGGCTGAAAAACCTAAGACGAAAAATTCCGAACCCAGGTTATGCTCGTACGCCAGGAAACGGTGAGCGTACCGTAGTTTTTTTGTGGTGTCCAGGGAGAAACGTGCCTGTTTGAGCAAACACAGCGAACAAGGAAGGAAAGAACTCGTAGTTTTCAAACTCAGGTCTCTTTTGGTTGATGCAGTCGCCAATTGAAGGAGAGCAGGGCTGCAGCCAGCGTTCTTCGGCTCGTATCGGATCCTCCCCAGTCTGTCGCATGTGGAAAAGCAGCTATATTTAGCACTAATGTGGACAGCCAGCCAATCAGTTCGCCACAAAGTTGTTACCCAAAAAAACTCATTCCTATAGAGATCCCCAAGTGCAAGTAGCTGCTCTTTTTTGTTTTTGGTCACACCTCAAACTGTAAATTACCGTAGTTTACGCTCCCCTGTCTCTTGCCATTTCTGAAGCTTCGAGAGGATGCAACCAGATTTTTCTGCTGGCACTCGCAGGAAACCGCCCACCACAAGAGAAAAATACCCAGCACGCATGCAGAAAAAGGACCATTTGTTGTCGCCATTTTGAGTGTCACTCTCCATGCGACGCGCAAAAATAGCGAGCGGCTCCTTGGCGCTTCCCATTCATTCGCAAATCTGCAGCGTCGGAGCCAAAGCGTCGTCCTCCAGCCAGCTCCCTCTCTCTTTGCATCGACGCTAGCTGACGATGTGGGTCTTTGGATATGGTTCGATCCTGTGGAAGACCGAGTTCCCAGCCGAGGACGCCACGTTTGGCTACGTCAAGGGCTGGCATCGCCGCTTCTGGCAGGGCACAGCCGACCACCGCGGCACGGCTGACGCCAAGGGTCGCGTCGTGACGCTCATCAGCAGCCGCGACATCAAGAAATACAACGACGAGCACGCGCACCTCCAGAACGACAACATCACGTGGGGTCGATTGTACCGCGTGCCGTACCAGCACGTGAAGGGCGCTCTCTCGAAACTGGACCAGCGCGAGCACGGCTACGAGAAGCGCTATGTGCGCGTGCACTGCACAGACGGCCGCGTGCGACGCGCGCTCGTGTACATTGCGACGGCAGCGAATGAGGATTTCCTCGGTCCATCGCCGCTCGACGAGATGGCGCAGCAGATCGCGACGCGTGCGGGCTTCAGCGGCACGAACTTTGAGTATTTATTTAAATTATGCGAGATCATGCGCATGCTGAATGTGCACGACCCGCACCTCATCGCGCTAGAGAATGCGGTGCTCAAGTACACGCAGCCGCTGTTGGAATGGAGTGAGAACATCTGCGACGTCCAGTGAGCTCAGCGCCAGAGTCAACTCAGCAGCTATCACATCGCCCCAAGCTCAAGCAAGACACAAATGTACAATAATCCAATATGAAGGATACAGAGAGAGAGAGAAGCCAACGATGGGATCGGCTTGGACAGCTCGCTATTAAGAAGACAGCGAACAAACAGCAATAGTACAGTGCAACCATAGAAGTAGCATGAGTTTCGTCTCGAACGTTCTCGTTGTGCATTCTGCGTGGTCCTTAGAGTTAAATTAACAATAACGAAATGTAGACTATTTACCTCAACACAGTTTGCAATGAGTTATTGGCGGCAATGGCCACGGATCTCCTCATGATATGCGCGCTCTTCGTGGGCTGTTATTCACCGACTCGGACCGTTTCTCTCGTGTCATTTTTGCTTGAGCGCGCAATCACGGCGCTGGAGATCGAGAGAGACTCGCGTGGAAACTTGTGTGACCACGTGATCGCCGAAGCACAGCAACTCATGAAGAAGTTCCACGACAAGCAACTCGACGACGACCGGAAGATCCAGGAGCTACAGAGTGCTTACAGAGCCCGTGAAAAGCTGCTGCACAAGACATGGTGCGTGGACAAAGACAATCAGCATCACCTCGAACTCGAGCGCCTGACGCACGAGTACGAGAAGCGCGTGCAAATAATGGAAACAGAGACTGAGCAGCGCATTGCCGCCATGAAGAAGCACATGGAGGCGACCATGGCATCGGGGCTCGAGTTTGCCCGGATCCAATTGAAAATGCAAGCGAAAGCAGTGCGCAAGTGCCTGTTTGGCCCACATACAACGAGATCAAGGGTTGTTGGCTTCACAGGCAGTAAAACAGCATCGCATTTCCAGAGAAACGAAGAACGAACAGTATGCAGCAGGGTAGCCTGTCCATTTGGATAGCCAACTGGAGTGGTGGCACAGCAAACTGATGGGCTAACAAAGAGTGGGATGTGTGGGTTCAGTGAACCCAAAGTATCAACACGATTCGGACCGATGCTCCTGGTTAGCAGCGACCTTGATGGTCTACGTATTGGTGGTGAATTCTGCATGCCTCTCTTTTTCCTTTCTTACGTGATGAAATAACATGCGTACAGCGCTTTGTCCGAGTTTCACAATATTGATTTATGTCTCAATCGCTGCTCGCATTTCCGTCTTTATTGAAATCCGGTTTGTGCAGATTAAGGAGCTTCGCTTTGAGGCGCCATCTCTCTGAAAGCACACATTCACGTTCTTCTAAACTCTCATGGTATCCATATGAGCAGCTCTGCATCATGCGCGGGCCGTGATTTTTAGCACAGCAGCCTCTATAGCGATAAGATGCGGGTCCTGCACTTCCAGCGCGCGCATGCACTCGCACAGCTTCAGCAAATACTCGATATTCGGACCGCTCGGTCCCACGCGCGTCGCGATCTGATGCGCCATCTCGACGAGCGGGGACGGTCCGAGGAAGTCGCTGCTCTCTGGTGTCGCGATGTACACGAGCGCTTGTCGCACAATGCCGTCCTGACAGTGCACATCGACTTGTCGCCGGTCGTAGCCTGCGATCTCGCGTGTGTCAAGCTGCGTGAGCGTGTCTTCGACGTGTTCGTCGGGCACTTTGTACAGTCGTCCCCACACGATGTTGTCGTTTGCGATATGCGCGTGCTCGTCGTCGAATTTCCGCATGTCCTCGGTGCTGACGAGCGTCACGACGCGGCCGACGGCGTCCTTGGTGCCACGATGGTCGGGCGATCCCTGCCAGAAGCGCCGATGGTAGCCCTTGACATAGCCAAACATGGTCTCCTCGGCGGGAAAATCCGTCTTCCACACAATCGACCCATCTAACGCAAGCCAAGAACACAGATACGCAGATTAGAATCAGGAAGGGCAACAAAGGGCTCATATGCGCACACATGGAGGCGCGCCAGCGAGCAGTGAACGCGACGTACATCCAAAGACCCACATGGCGCTCCTCGCGTGTTGCTGCTTTGTCTCGGATTGCGAAATGATGGTCGGTTATCGGAATGGCACATCAGTGTTCGTTTTAAGTTGATGTACTCAGTAGAGAACAGTGCGCCTTGGTTCGATTGTGTATATAAACGAAATGTAACTGTGCCTACATCCATGCTGACGTCACTGGATTGCCTCGACGCTATTGGACGAGTCTACTGCAAGCGAGCTCAAGTCACAGAAGCTCGCAGTTGTCAATGCCGCATGTCTCTTGATGTGTGCATGCGCTTCCATAGCAATGACAGCGAACGGAGGGGTTAAAGCACAAGGGACAGCCGGGCTCCAAGTGATGAAGCGGCTCTATAGGCGACGTGTCGCTTGGCATGCGCGTTCATGTTGAATTGGTTCATGAGGTATTAAGGTGTTTGTATTTACAGAGTGTCATGCTGGTCGACATCAGCACTCGCACACATTGAATCAGATCGGCCTCTTTGCGCAGCTTGGTTGCATCATTATAGCCACTTTATCAAGGCTCCAAAGCAACTTTCGATTTGCTGATGATGGCTTGGAGCTCGAGCACCGTGGTCTCCAATGCAAACAAGTGCGGATCGTGCACGTTCAAACTGCGCATCCACTCGCACAACTTCTGCAAGTACTCGATGTTCGGGCCACTTTTGCCTGCTCGCGTGAGGATCTGATGCGCCATTTCGGAGAGCGGAGACGGTCCCAGGAACCCCACGTTCGCGGGCGTCGCGATGTACACCAGCGCTTGCCGCATGACGCCATCTTGGCAATGTACGTCGACCAAATGGCGCTCGTAGCCTGCGACTTCACGAGTGTCGAGCTGTGTGAGTGTGTCGTCGACGTGCTCGTCAGGCACTTTGTAGAGCCGTCCCCACACCATGCAGTCGTTCTCCAAGTGTGCATGCTCGTCGTTGTACTGCACCATATCCTGCGTACGGATGAGCGTCACGACGCGACCGACGGCGTCCGTCGTGCCGCGGTGCTCCGGAGAGCTCTGCCAGAAGCGGCGATGCCAGCCCTTCACGTAGCCGAATGTCGTCTCTTCGGCGGGAAAATCCGTCTTCCATACGATTGAGCCATCTACGTCAGTAGCATGTACAATCAGCTAAAGCGCATTAGACAATAGACAGAGAGGGGGAAGTAGGTGGAGCTGCACGTACACCCAAAGACCCACATCGTGCGCTGGCTGCTGCTTCCTCAGTGATGTCGCGCGGCGCCAGCACTCGAGTGGCGCTGTCTGATTTTGGGCTTTCACACTGTGATGATGCCCAGAAACTACAGCAGCGCTCTGGCTAAGTACTGCGAACTTAACAGACAGGGCACCTAATGGGTACATGAGACCATTCGAGTGATGAGTGCACTCGCTTTGAGCTGGTTGTCTTCGTCCACGACAAGCAATAGCAAACCTACGAGCAGGAAGGTCAGCAATGCAAGCTCACTATCGAACGCACAAAGAGCATGGCTGCGAGCGCACAGCAGGAGACGCTCTGGAAGTGTGCTCTTTGGAGTCAGTCGTGCGGCGATGCACCGGATTGCAGAATTGGAGCGCCTCACTTGAGGCAGAAGTTGACGTTTTCACACGATATACGCTGTTGAGGCATAGTGTCAGGAGATGAGCAGATGGAGTGGATGACTGACTGTCAGATAAGTTCCCATTGAAGCTGAAGCAGTTCACTTGGCGATCTTTGAAGTTGCCTGAATGGTCAGCACAAAGCAGACGAGCCATGCAAATGCGCCATGTGGCGATGACAGGTGTGTACCTATCTGAGTGGTGGCTACATCCACTTGGCATGTCCGTCACCTACCACAAGCAGCTCCATCTAGCCCACTGATCATCTCCGCGTTACTTTCCCAAGACTGTTGCAGACGAAATCGCCTTTGCTCTTTTGCAAACCTCTCCATCAACAACCACGCCATTGCGCTCAACTCCCGCCCCCACGGCAAGCAGGTGTAATTCCAGGATGCATGCTTGAACGATTGGTTGGCATCGATATTGGCAATGTACGACACGGTTTGTGTGCATCCGGCGTATGAAAATCCGCAGTAGCAGCTACTTCCACAATGCAAAGTTACACTTATCTACACAATCGGAATCGCTCGCTGGCAAACATGCTTCCTCTGTGACTGGGTTGTTCTCGACAGACTATATACACTTAGAAATAAACAACCCTCCTTTTTGTGCTTTTCGTACGTTTTCGTTTTGTTTTGTTTTTTCTACTTCATGGCAGCGAACGCGTCAATGTTGATGGTCTTGACCTGCGTGTTTTGCTGGAATCCATTCACGTCAGTAGGGTTCATCAGCTGCGAGATGTTGCCACCACCGACTCCAACAGCAGCACGAGCGCCTGGTTGCGTGCTCGGGACCATCGGCTGCATTGGCTGAGCGTACCCTCCCATCTGCATCCCCGTGGGAGCGACTGGCGAAGCCATCCGCTGCTGCGGCTGCTGCTGTTGTGGCTGCTGGAAATTGTTTGGTTGGTACATTCCATTTACGCCTGTGAGCGACGGCCGTTGCTGCTGCTGCTGCGGTGGCGCGAACTGATCGAATTGCATTCTATACCGACAAGGCAACAGCAATCACAAGCGCATCATTTGTTAGTGCATAGTCTCATACATTGAACTTCCTCCACCCCACTCTTACACGAGATCACGTACGGTGCAGGTGTTGGCTTCAGCGGAATTGTCTGGTTTGCGAACGGATCCACGTATCTGATCGCATATTCAGTAAAGAACCCATTTCGTTAGTTCGATCAAATACCAACAGTCCATACAAAACAGAGGACTTACGGCGCTGGGACAGGTTGCACTGGAGCATTCGTAGCGCCATACACAGGTGCAAACGCTGGGCTGCTGGCTGTGCGAGCATTGCTTTGCTGCGGTGGACTTGCTCCTCCTTGAGCCACAATCTTTGACTATGGTCGCGACAAATCACGCGCGAAAATACAAACAACGAAGGGAGTCACCAAAAGTCTAAAAAGGCTGTTTTGACGCAAGAACCATTCACTTACGCTTGCAAGCGGATCAAAAATCAGCGCCTGCGCCGGCACAGTCACGCTCGGCCCAAAATCGTCGATAAGATTGATCTCGGGCTGTTTCTTAGGAGGGGGAGCGCGGGATGGCGCGGCCGCCGCAGGTGGAGAAGTCGATTGTGCGGCTGCACCAGGAGGTCCGTAGTTTCCACCCGAGAGTCTCGGTTGGTATTGCTGAGAGCCCGTAAACGAGTTGCGTTGGCCGCCATCTCCAAACGAGTTGCGTTGGCCACCGTCTCCAAACGAGTTGCGTTGGCCACCGTCTCCAAACGAGTTGCGTTGGCCACCGTCTCCAAATGAGTTTCGCTGACCGCTGTCTCGCCGAGGTCGGGCTCCGAAACTGGACGATCGCGCATCAGGAGATCGGTTATTCGCTCCACCAGGAGGGTAATAACCTGGACGCATCACTGGCTCCGGCGGCGGTGGCGGCGCCGACATCCCCGATGGACCCCATCGCTGTGTACCAAACGTACTTGGCTGTTGCGGTAGCGCATTCGGTTGCGCGTATGAGGATGCGGTTGAAATGGGTTGCTTTCGTCGTCGGTACACATCCCAGTGGCGGAATGGGATGCGTTCCACCGCCAAATCTATAATCACAACACCAGCAGCGTATTCATAAGCAACGCCAGTCAAGTCGTGTGCTCCAAAGAGAGAGACGCACGTATCAAATGGACAGAGTCGTACCATATTTGGGCACATCGGCCGACTCCAAGTCGTTGATGCGCACTTCAAACACGTGGTTCGAGCCGTCCAGGATCATCATGAACCTCCAGTCGCCCGCAGTGAACGTCGCCGAGTAGTGCATCTGTCGACCGTCAAACTCCACAACCTAAGAGCAAAGCCGCCCATACAGAAAAAGAGCAAATCAGCATATCAGAAAGCACACACAACAATCCCACTCAACACACGGCAACAGCCACACAGCGAGCGATGCATTAGCAATAAGCGCACCCGCATACCTTCTTGTACGACATGATCGAGTGCACGAGCACGACCTCGTGGATCGTGTCGGACTCGCCGAGCGCAAACTTCCACGCGATGCGTTTCTTGGACGCCGCGACCATCTCGCCGATGTGGGTCTCCTCGCGCGTGAGGCGCTTCGGCGGTCCGCGCTCCGCCGGGTCCGGCCGCGGGTTGTAGATGCGCGCCGCGTTGCCCGCGTACATGGCGATGGCGAGTGATGGACTAACAGAGTGTGAGCGTAGTGCGCGCGTGGCTGGAAGGCGAATGGCGAAGGAGGGAACGGAGAAGCGTGTTGCGTCGTCCTGCAGATCTTCCTGCGCTCTGATTGATCAATCGCTTTTATTAGGAGAAGAGAGAAAAAGAAAGAGCAGATGACCCCTTCGAAGTTGCTCCAAACCATACGATCAGGTTTGGCGAGGGATCAGGTCCAGATGGTGGGTGCATTTGTTGGGATTCTATACAAGAGACACATGAGACATGCTGCTGCATCATCTGTATAAGACACAGTTAGGAGTATAAAGGTGGTGAATGGAATAGATGGAGCAAATGTGGAATCAAATTGGCCAAATGAAAATGGAGCAGCACAGTGCCAGCTTGACAAGAATGGATGATGTCACTCCGAATGACTGGTTTCTTCCTTGTTGTGGTTTCTTACCGACTGGAGACGACATCTACCAGCTCATCGCGCTTGTCTTCCGACTTATCTCACAGCCAACAGAACACAAGAGTGGCTTGGAATTGTATTTATACCCACTCGTCGAATTGCTGCTACCTTGGCACGCGTGTCAGTCCAAAAGTGGTGCACTGATACAACTCAAGCGCTGAGCTTTTCTGAAGAATTCAACTCGAACTGCAGGCAGAAGGGGACATGACGCTGCTGCAGAGATGCTCCATGTGGCTCAGCTCTCGGATCCCTGGCGTCGGTGTCGTGGCAATCCAATCAGGCCACGGGTACTCGGTCGATCGGCTTTTCGCGTTCCATGAATACTGTCAGTCGGCATCCAGGTGGCGCGTAGCCTTGGTGTTGATACTCTACTCTGTGCCAGCGCTCGCTCTGCTGCTCATTCTCGACTGGATCCCACTTCAAGACCCGCGTGGAGCATGGAGTACCAACACGGTTTACTGGGCACGCATCACAGTTACGACCCTCGTGGTCACAGCCATGGTGCTGCGGCAAGGTCAGCTTGTCCTTCCAGACGTGGGACTCACGACCAAGAAAATAGTCGCTATTGTCATCGGCACCACAATCGGATACACAGGGACGCTGATGCTTCTCGCAAACTACTGGATGTTCCCGGTTCCATTTACTCTCACCTTAGGTGGCCTCATCTTTGCTTTCTACCTCAACTTGTTTGGGACAATGGCACTCGGCGTGAGCGATCGTGCAAAGCTACAGCGGTTCTACGATTACACTCTCCAAGTTGGCGCACAGGCATCGATGGGTGGCGTGTATCCAGTGTACAACGCAATCTTCTTGACTCTCGACGGTGTTGCTCAGCTCGCATTCGTTCTACTGTTGCCGATCATCAAGCTCACGTTCAAGTACGTCATCTCGAAAATTCAGCCTGGTCAGAGCGAGTTCACAATCGCGACATCTTCTGGTGTCGACATATTCGATGCGCTGTACATGTCGAAATGTATGCAATCGTGTGGCACGCTTGTCGTCGGGTTTGGCGTCATTCTCGTGGACCTAGCGCAGAATCACGCGGCGATTGTTCGGCTGTCACAGCAATCGAATACTCTCCGAGCCAAGTACACCCGTGATCAGAACAATCGCTTTGACACCACAAACTTATTGCCGTTTGCCTTTGAGCTGTTGGGGAAAACCCAGCAGCTGGATTCGCCGCAAGCTTTGCGCTTTTCAGCTAGCGATCGATTCCAGATCTCCGCGGCGTCTCAGGGTGAAATCAACCGATTGCAGGCACTTCGAGTGCCAGAGACTGACATCGCTGCGAATGAAGCCCGAGTCATTCCAACCAAGAGTTCAATGCGATCTGTTGTCCCTCTCCAGCCTATAAATGTTTGGCGCAGCATTTCGAGCAGCTCGGAAAGTCGAGTCAACTCAACGAGTATTGTGAGAGACGTGAGCCGTCAGCTTCACATGAGCGAAGAGATTGCGGTTGTCGAGTATATCGAGACCGTTGCCCCCGTGTTCTACGCTCTCTACCTTGTCATCGTCTTCCACCTTCCGAACGCCAGGTATTATCAGGATATGGAGAATCTCACCGAGGCTAAAATGCAAAGCATTGCGGTCAACATCATGATCTACGCCTCTCTGGAGCTGCTGAGCATGGTGTACGTCCATCTCATGATCAAGCGCCATTTTCGCGTGTCCGTGTTCTACCAAGTAGCCTTCAGCTTGGAGAGCGAGTGGCGTGTCTACCAATGCTACTTTTTCATCTGGACCTTGATCGTTTTCCAGTATCTGCTCATCCACAACGGTAAGTGTGTTGTTTTCTGCTACGGGCACGTCTGAAAAAATCTAACGCCTTGGGTATTGCATATCGTGAATGGAAATGAACCGACAGGCGTTGACTACACATTCAAGTTCCCGCTCAGCCACTGACGGCGTTATAGCATGGGCAGTTGGAGAATGGAGCCACAAATGAAAATATACGTGGACAAGTGAAAGGGCATACTGTAATACCAGGGTGGATGCGACCTTTTTCTGCTGTTGCTGTTGTTGTTCTGACGGACTGGTTAATGGACCATTAAGAAGTAGGCGCGTCTAGTTGGTAGCAGTTGCAGGTCCACACTCTATGAAAAGGTCATGCCAAGACCGAGCTGCGCGCGCTTGATGTTATCCTGTCGAAACAACACACAAAAGAAAGAACATTAGAGATGACTTGCTAGCCCAAAACGGATTTATACAACGTACATGAGCATGCGATTTCAAAATCCACGAGTAGTTGGCTTCGAGGCGACCGATGCGGGTGCCCCACACGAGCCCCATGCCGACCGACACGCGGGTGTCGTCCGCCAGATTCTTCATCCACTTCTTCTCGTCGAGCAAACGACCCCAGGTCGTCAGGTTGCCAGCGTTCGCAAAGAACTGACCGCGAATGCCAAGCATCTACAAGTTAATGAAGCAAACAACTTTAGTTAGCGCCATCATCGTGACAGGCTCAAGCATTATGCAAAATACGTACCGCGAGCAATGGCATTGGACATGGGAAGCCCACACTGGCCGAGCCATTGTAGCTCAATTCGCCACCAAGCGAGTCACCCGCAGCCACACCACCATCGCGAGGCGAGGCGCGTGGACCCACACCCTTGTGATTGAACCCACGAAGGCTCATTGGGCCGCCCAAGAAGAAGCGATCGCTGATGCGCGCTGGGCGGTTCTCATCCGATCCGTACGACTTGACGGCACCGAGGTGGTACGTGAAGCTAAAGTTCAAGATCGGAAGCCCAAAGAGAACAGGACCGAACGCGTAATGCTTCTGCCCAGCGACCTCAGCCTTCACGAACTTGACATCTCCGAGGAAACCCGATACTTCCGTGCTGTACTGGAAGAGACCACCGAGCGTAGGGTACACGACGCTGTCGCGGTTATCGTCCTTGAAGACGTACTTGATGCTGGTCTTGGTCGACGGCAGCGCCTCCGAGAGGATGCTTGGCGATGCGCGGAACGCTGTCGGGATCTTCGAGTCGCGGCGCGGGATGATATCGCGCCAGCCAACGTTCAGCGAGAGGTCATGGACGCCCGCGTAATCGCTCACGGAGATGCTTCCGCCGCGGATCTTTTCGCTGTAGGAGCTCAAGTATTCGTGGCTGTGCAGTTCGTTCGCCGCGGTCGCACTCAAGTACAGCGGCAACCCGAGAAAGCGCGGCTTCTGGAACGTCGCACGCTCCGTGTTACTTCCCGAGCGCGCGTACGTCGCACCAAACGTGATTTTCTCAGCCGTGCCAAACGCGTTCGACAAGGTCAGCGACGATTCCTAGAAGCACGTACAAAGCGATTTGTATTAGCAAGTTGCGTACAAACGAGTGATGCCAACGGCTTGGTACATACTGCGGCTTCTTCGTTGCCATCGGTTGTGGCGCCAAGGTGGAGCGAGCGCCAGCTTTTCTCCTCGACCGTGATCGTGAGATCCGTCTCATCACGCTTTCCAGAGCTCGCTAGTCAGGGCAAAAGAGAAATGAGATGAGGGCAAACTAGCTACACCACCAAGCACCAGAACTAGAGAGACTTTACACACCTTTGTCCAGATCGATGCGAATCGAATCAAAGATGTCGAGCGCCTTGAGCTCTCGCACCGCTTCTTCCAGATCGCGCACGATGTATCCGATGCGATTGGCTTGGTACGCGTCCTGCAGCGCACAGAACAGCACACAGAGAAAGCGTTATACTCACATATATACGCAGTGCCACTCAGTTGATACACAGTATGCCTCATCGCACCTGGAGCTCATTCTCAAACACTTCCGTTCTGCAGCATTATACAAGGAAAGTGCACATCTGTCAGTGCCAACAAATTCCCGACAACACGTGCTACGCACAAAATACGCCGTTCGTAAGGGCCACACACCTGGTGCGCTTGTTGCCCTTGATGAACACCTTGCCGATGCGCATGGTGGGGCCCCATGGGTGGCGCGCGTCGTCCTGCGGCGACGACGAATGCTGGTGCTCCGCCATTGCTTTTTGCCTGCTTTCCGAGTCTGGTTGTCAGTCAAGTCACAGACCACGCGAATCCAACACTTAACCGACATCAATCAACCTGCATTGTCAAATGACATTGAGCGACGTGGTTGCCGATCTAGCTGATAGTTGTTCAAAACAGCATGAAAGATGGAGCTGTTAAATAACGTTGCGTGTCATTTTGTGCGGCCACATTTTGCACAGAGCACCATAGCAGGATGGCGAACGTCTTTCAGCGCTTCCAGCTCATGCTCGCGGGCACGACCGCCGCGCGACGCTTCCAGGTATAAAGGGTGCATTACGCCTAATACACTGATCAGCACAGCAGTTCATAACATGGTCACGCGTGGTGCTCTTTGCAATGAACAGGAAGAAGCCGATGTGGGCGTCGCCGCGGTGCTCAGTTGCTACCGCGGCTTGAGGTCGCAGACCACCAACGCGGACAAGTATGCACGTCCTGTTGCGTAAAGCTTATGTGTATGCATGCTCACCGTGCTGGCATTTGTGTACTTGGATAGAGATAATGGGGAGCTCTTTGAAGAAGCCGTCGCGATCATCCAGAAGAAGAAATTCGAGCAACAGAAGGCGTACGTCCAGGACCAAGTGTCACAACAGGTTCGCATATCTAAGGATCTTTGTGCTCTCCGTGTTGTCGTTGACTCTGTGCGCATCTGCAATGTGGTTTTGTATGATCGCTGTAGCTGCAAACCGCGTTTGATGCGATTTTGAAGCTCCCACGTGGCTCGGAGAAGAGCACGCCAACGATTTCGCTGTCCGGATTTGAGCGCATCGACGACGCTAGGAGCGACAAGGCAAGGGTCACTGTTCTGTGCCTTAAATGGGACGCTTTTGTTACGTTAGTATTGAGAAGTGTATGTATATGTACGACGTGTGCAGCAAAACGCAGACGTCACGTTGGGGTCGCTACTTGGGTACTCTCTGAGCGTCGAGACTTCAAGCATTCCAAACGCAGGCGAAGGCGTCAAAGTGAACGGCCAAGTGCCAATTGGCTCTCTTGTGGTACAGTATCCTGTCTTCTTGCTTAGAACAGGCCATGTTCCTGTGACGAAGTTGGAGAGAGTGGGTGATTTACTTTGGTTTACCTTGGCAGGCGTTGTTCCCTGGCATCGTGTACGTCCCAGAGCACTTCAAGAAGGTAGCGTGCTCAGTGCTAGTCTCTGCTTTCTTCTCTTAGGTTATTGCACTGACACAGTCACTGGAATGGGACTTGTAGCCACAGTACTTGCAGGAAATCTCCAACAACCCGTATGCGAGAGCGCGTTTCGACAGTGTCGTGATTGACGCCAAGAGAGAATGTGCGTCTCTGTTTCAGCATTGTTTCGAGTGTGCTATCCACTCAACTCTTGTTCTCAAATTGCGTTGTCGCTGAATCTTCCATAACAGCGTCGACGCCACGGAATCCACTCGCTGTCGCACACAAGATCAACCACCCGCCTGCTGGCTCCAAACCCAACGTCATCCCGTTTTCCTTTGACTTCCCACCAGAAGGTATGTGTTTGTGCTCCTGTTCGCCTCATCGCGATGCCTCTGAAGGTATAGCATTCTGACAACATCATCATCTTTGTTTCTCCACACACCAGAGCCATTTACGCAAGCCGAGTACCAGCAGCTCATCCCGAACTCGTTTGTGGAGATGCCATCGCGGTGGTCCATGTTTGGCAAACGCGCGCTTGTCCACGTATGTTCTCCTTGTTGATTTTTTTGCCTGCAATGTATTGCTCACATATGTCCTATTTATTGCACACAGGGTCTTGCGTTCATTGCGACCGCGGATATCGAAGACGAAGAACTCTTTTTGAACTACAGGTTGGAGTCCAATTGCCGAGTTTCTGCAAGTTTGGCATGCGTGCTCACTGAGTTTGTCTTCACGTGTGACCTTGATGCAGATACAACCCCCACAATCCGCTTCCAGAATGGTACACGCCAGTGGATCTCGAGAGCGACCAGGAAATGTGGAAATAGCAGCGTTCTCCCTCAACAAACAAGACGATGGCATCTAAGACCGGCAAACACCATACAGACATGCTTCAGTATCGTTTCATGGATAGAGAATATATTGAAAATGGTGGCTCTGCTTTTGATATTTTCCAAGAGACTCCAGCACGACATATCGTCGAGCTGAAAGTTCCAGGAAAACGAAAACATATTTGCTTGCTCTTGCTAGTGTCGCGTGCACTTTCAGCAGGTGCTTGAGTGCATATTTCGTTGCAAGCTTGTGTTTGTTTGCCGTTTTACTTGGGGAACTCGGCGTTATTGGACAGGATGATGCCGACGATGACGCCGAAGATGCCCAACGCACTCGCGAAAATCTCCACAATCAGGATCTTCACGTACAACGTCGCGTTCTGCGCATCCGCCAACACACAACTGCTTCCTGCGATCCCCACCGAGATCCTAGTTACATACACAAACAAGAACGCCATTTAGCTTCAGTCTTCCCACGTTCCTCTAGTGATCTCATCACTATTCAATGCACGTACCCGCTCGCAACGTTCGTGAGACCCACAGCGATACCAGCACCAAAGACCGCATACCCGGCGAAATAGAGCGACGCCTCGTTGATGGGCTCGTCGCCCGCATTGCGGAGTGCTGGCTGATTCATCTTACTCTGGAGGATAATGGCAATGATGACACCATAAATAGCGGTCGCTTCACAGAAAATGATGCTGCGCATACAGGCAAGTCATACACGTTAGTGGCAGTTGCTTATCGAGTTTTCACCTGCAATGCGTACGTACCTGACTAAGTTCTTCGAGCGAACACGTGGCGCCTTCACCGATGCACCCAATAGACTCGAGCCCGTCAAGAAGATACCCCTGTTGGCATAGTTAGCATCATTAAAATCAGTCAGTTGGAGCTCTCCGTGTAAGACAGCTCAAGGCAATAGTTGCGTTACCATGCGGCTCCGACGATGGAAAAGCCCAAACCAAAAGCGACGCCCATGCTCCCCCACGCATACGGCGAGATGCTGCTCAGCACGTCGCCCCATCCTAAAATGATATACACGTAAGACCATTCGCTTAGCCGTCCGCACCACAAGATACGCAGCTTTTAGAGAAAAGCAGCGTTGGCATGCATCCGCTTCTCCTCCTCTCCCTCCTCCAACACGAAGCCAGTTGCGGTGCATTTTTCGCGAGCAAGTAGCCACATACCTTGGTTAAACAACTCGTCGGTCGCAGCGCTCATCCTCGTCCTCTGTTCTGGCGTAAACGGCGCTTGTTCCGCGGCGTCGCTGCTGCTTTGAATGCTTTGACTGCGTGTGCGCTTTCTGGGTCGGACGTTTCTTCCAAAGGAGAAAGCAACAAAAAAAGATCATACTACCGTACGCAACATGTAATTTCCGCACAACATATTGATCTGTCGCTCATGGTAGTGATATCACACTCGAACGACCTTCGGATCACATCGCATCTTGGAAGAGCGCCATTAGATTGACCCAAAAAGAGCACACATGGCGGCGGCAATGGACAAGAAGAACAAGCGCACGCTGTACGTGGGCGGGCTGGAGAAGCAGGTCACGGAGCAGATGTTGTACGCGGCGTTCGTGCCCTTCGGACCGCTCAAGGGTGTGCAAGTGCCCATGGACTACGCGACGCGTACGTAGAGAACGACGACAGCATGAAGCATTCGCTTGGTTGTTTGTTGGAAAAATGCGAGCGGATCTGACGGATCGTTTTCCCCATGCGCTTGAATGCTTGTGTAGAAAGCAGCAAGGGCTTTGGATTCGTCGAGTATGAAGACCCAGCAGATGCCCAGGAAGCGATGGATAATATGGACGGTACGTGTGTGGAAGGGGGTGCAGTACGAATGGCGTCTGCCATGAAGAGACGAATGCGTGGCTCATAATGTTGCTGTTGTTTGTGTGTATTGTTCTCATTTTCGCGTGCATGCATGCAGAGTCCGAGTTGTTTGGGAGAACGCTGCGTGTGTCCATCGCGAAGCCTGATAAACCAAAGCTTGGCGCGCGGAAACCAGGTACGAAGCCGTCCCTTCTTGAGGCATATGCGAATTTCCTCTTCTCTGCTATCCACACCAACGCCACTTTGTCTTTGTTATGGCTGTGATGTTCTCTCTTTTGTAGTGTGGGCGGAGACGGACGAGGCCAAGGACACAATCACGCCGGATGAACCAGAGCAGCAGCAGCCGACGGTCAGTAGCCGCGTCAGCAGCAAAGCGTAGAGATATTTAAAAAACCAAACAAACAGAATTCAAGTTGCCAGCGCACAAGACAATGGAAGGACATTAGGGTATCTGGGCCAATAGAAGCAAGCGCGTGGACAAAACCTCTCGCTCTGATGGTGTTTTCAAGATTCCTCTCATTATCATTATGCTTCTTTTCGCACGCGCATGTTGGCTTACATTTCTGTCTGCGATTTCCGCGTCCGCTTGCCAAAGCTCAAAAACTTCATATTCGAGAGCTTCCTTGTGACTTTCGGCATGTTTTTCTGTATCAGGAACGGATCCACGGCCACGTCGCGAGGTTCCGGAGGCGCCAGCACTGCGACTTGGAACTCGCTTGTGATCTGCTTGGAGCAGCCCGAGGTCGTGAGCTTTGCTGCGATCGAGGTCAAGTTCTTCTCAGCAATCGTGCGGATCTAAATCATGTAGACGCAAGCGCAACGGACACAGCATTCGATCAGCATATGGGAAGGCTAGAGTAACATCGAGGAGCCACATTGACGTACCACTGCCATGTCGCTTTCCAGTTGCAACGGCGGGACGTCCGAGAAAATGCCGCGACTGTCAGCAGCAAAGCACTCGTCAATGTCCTTGTCAGGCGGCGTCGACAGCTCGACAAAGAGTTGCTGGATCGCCGGCGAATTGCGCTCGATAAACGGATTCAAAATCCTAACATACACATAGATGGCAACAGAGTTTGTCAAGACATGCCATCCACAGAGATAGTGGGGGATTCAACACGCAGTGCTCTTACTTGAACTGTGGTTCTCTCTCGCCAAACATGACACAGGTCGCGGTCTTAAACAGCAATTTGGTGATCAGCACGAGCACGCGACGCGTCTCCGACGGCGGTTCCTTATCCACGAGGTTGTACAAATGCGGTGTCGTCATGGCTGGACACACGAATCGGAGAAACAAAAAGCCACCGATGACAGACTAAAGACACAAACGAAGCAAAATTGTCACTCAGCTCCTCAGTGCCGTGATATAAGGGGACAAGAATTTAGCGGCAACTTACTCGAGTCAGCGTAGCTGGGTCTTCGTGCGCGATGCCCTCAAAGGAACCGTCAAATCGCCGGATCACCCTGGCGTTCAGATGCGAGCAAATGTGGTAATACGACACTGGAATCTGTAAAGATAAACGACCGAAAGTGATGTTGCCATGAGAAAACGGTTCCATTAAGCCTTCAGGTCGAGTGGCTCGCAACGTACCAAGTGGGCATTCCTCAGAATCGCATCGAGGATGTGCTGACACGCACGCATGAGGTTATCGGCATTTTTCTTCACGCTGCCCTCTTCTCGAAGACCTTCGAGTTTGTCTGGGTTCAGTTCAAGATCCGCGATCTTGAGTGCGAAAATCTCGCGAATCGGGTCCTTGAGCACGACGTGAAGGAAATCCGAGCCGACGGATTTGCTGTAGGACGACACGAGGCGACTCGCGTAGTCGTCGGACCGGAACAGCGTCGCGACATTGAACACCGACGCGACCTCCATCTCGATCGCCCATTGAATGAGTCGACTCAGCCGGTTGTGGCACCCAAAGAGCCGAAGCAACGGATACAGAAGGATCATCTACAGGCACACACATACAAAGCGGCAGTTAGCGCCTATCAATTGCGAAAAGTCAGCTTGAGTAGTTGCATAGAGTCAATCACCTTTTCTTCTCTGGCTGCCGTTTGCAGCACTGACGAGACGACAGCCATGGTGTCTTCGACCACCAGCGTGCCAAGATCGCGTCGCGGCCGTGACATCTTCGCACCGCCCTGCACACAATGCCAATATATAACGCATTGTCAGCAAGCTGTAGCGTTTGCTGTGTGGGCGAGAAACACACAAAGTCATTACCCCCACGCCGTAGTCCGTCATGAAATCGCGCGCCGATTTCGCGCGCTGTAATGATGAATCCGGTCCGCTCCTATATGCACAACGTAAACCAAGACACCTTTGTGAGAAACCGTTGATGACGTCCCACAATGCACATTCTCCGCCTTACACAAAGTCAGACATCTCGCTGCCGTGCTCGGAAAGCGACCGCAGGTTCCGCAGGCGCCGCGCTTCTTCGGCATCCTTCCGCTCGATGCCCTGCCGGATCTCGGCGATGACGTCGTCGCTTATAATAATCTGGTCGGTCGGTTGCTTCGTCTCGGGTTGAGCCGTCACGATAAAGTCCTTCATCACTTGGTGGATCGAGTCCAAGATGCCATTCGCCTCGAGGAAATGCTCGTCCGACTACAGCAAATAGAGAGAGAAAGAGGAGCGTTTATAAGAGACCAAATCCATCAGAGCAGCAAAAGCGAAAGCATAGGAGGCAAGAGACCTCGTCAAACTCGGACAGCCGCTCGTAATCGCCCTCGTCATCATCATCGTCGTCAAAGAGATGGCTCTGGTCAAAGGAAAACATATCTTCATTGAGCAAATCACTCGTAGACGTGTTCAACTGGCCAAACGAGTCTATAAACAAACAAAACGCAAAGTCGCAAGTCAAAATCAGAGGCAACAACTCAGGCAAAGCGAGTAAACATGATAGATACATACCAACGTAGGTCGATGCGGAACTTGGAGCGCTCTCGGCAGGCGGTTTAGCAGGCAATTGCTGTCGAAAATCGGTCCGGAAACTTGACTGCAGGTTGCGCGCGATCTCGGCGAGTTCCATCGCTTGCTGCTGCAGGTACTCGTTTCCGCCCGTGATGCCAGCGACGCCACTACCACCAAAGCTGCCAGCACGCTTGGGAAGAGGATACATGGACGATGCCGAGAATGGCGTGGTTGCAGCTTCAGGCTTGGTTTCGTTAGTTGAAGGGAGCGTCGCGTCTGTATCCTGGGACGACCCAGCGAGAGCTGCTGGCGCCGAGAGCGGCGCTGCCGGGACAACGACATGCAGGTCTTCCTTCTCTTTCTTCTCTTCCTCTGCCGACGCTGCTGCTGGGTATAACGGTGCGCTTTCCTCGTCAGGCTCTTTTGGCGCGGCCGTGTCTTGCTTAACGCCATTCTCTTCGCTCTCGTCAATATCGATGTCTCTGGTGTCGTCTGGTGCTACGATCTGACGTTTCTCTTCTTCTGCGTCTTGCTTCAGAAGCTGCGAATCATGCGCACTGTCGACTACAGCGGCTACAAACGCGGTGTCGTCGAAGGCGTCGACCATCGGCCACGGCTGCGTGATCGCGCACTGCAGCTGCCGCTTGAGCTCTTCGATCTCGAGCTTCTGCTGCTTCACGAGCTGCATCGCGTCGCGCAGCATCTCGGAGACTTCGTGGCCGACATCAACGGCGACAGCCGCTGCCGCCACAGCCGCAGCCTCACGGCTTGGGCGACGACGGCGGTGCACGATCGTGCTGCTGCTGATATCGCTGGCGCTGGCGCGGCGTCCGCCATGCGTCGTCGTCGTCGTCGTCGTCGTAACCAACTGCGTCTCGTCCAGCGACAACCGCGACGTCGACCGGCGCCTTCGACTCGCCACAGGGTAGTTGTGCGCCAACGCGCTTTCAAACGAGCTGCGGTGGTGACCCGAGTGGCTGCGTCCACGTACGAGCACCACAGACGACGACAGCGGCGCAGTGTGGTGATGTGGATACCGGTGCAACGACGATGCTGATGCTGAGTGCGGTTCCGTCGCCGCAATGCTGCCGAGCACGCGCTCGAGCCACGACTGGCGGTTGGCCAGCGACGGCGACCGGAAGAGCAGCACGCGGCCGGCGCGCGACGTGAGCTGCCAGCACGGACCGCAGTCCTCGGCCGCGGCGTCGCTGCCGCTGCTGCTGGTCTTGAAGATGCGGTCGACGGCTTTGACGCGGCTGCCGGCGAGCGGCACGACGCCGCGCGGCACCGCGTCCCGCTCGCTCTCGTAGTAGAGCAGCACATGCGCATACACGCCCACAAAGAACGCGTCCCATCCCGACTCAAAGCGCTTGCCCTAGGAAGTTAGATAGTAGCAACATGTGAGCAACTCACAGACAACATACCTACGACATGTCGACAACATTACCTTTTTGTAGAGTTGCTGCAGCGGCACATGCTGCGCGAGTTCCATGGCCGAGATCACCAACTCAGGGCACTTGATGATCTTGCGCGACGCCGCGTCCGCCGTCGACGTCGTCGCCGCGCGATGTATCCGCGTAGGTGGCGTCGTAAATGGCGCGCTGGTGTCGGCGGCGCGTCCATTGCCTTCGTGCGCTTGCGGGTCTTGCATGCTGACAAGTGTAGATCCTGCAAACAAGCGCAACTTTGCGTTAAGTATCACACACACACCAAGCTTGCTGTTGTTGCTAATGCGTTGCGCTTGATACCTTCCGCACACAACTGTGGGTTTGCTGCGCTTGATACTTGTCTGGTACCTGCAGCCTTGCGCTTCTCGACAAGTGGCGTGAGGTGAGCAGCAAACAACGAATTATTGTGTTACCCTCTCCGCAGCTCACAGCACTCGTCGACAAACCGGACAACTCGCCAAAAAGTGCGTACTCAACAATGGGGGAATTCACGTAGAGGCGTGTCGTCGCACAGAGCAGAGACTCGCTTGCTTGCTGCCTCTGGGAAATGCGGCAAGAGGGGGTTTGTTTGCTTGTTGGTATCGCTCTCTATCGCCGGTCTCTTTCGGCTTATGTATGCGGAGTGAAAGCTGATTACTGAAATTCTATCTCTCCCTTTCTCTATATATGGACAGCAAGCGGACCCCTAATAAGGGGCGAGTTGCTACCCTATCCCAAAGCGTCTGTTGTTGCCCGCTCCACTTTTGCTGTCTGTGGTGCTGCTGTTTGCCGTTTGCAGGCATGGCAGGTACCAAAGCTGGGCGAGATGCAGGTTGTCACATTGTAGGCATGCATTCTTCAGCGGGAACTCCGCACACAAAAGACAAGACGATGCGCTTGTGGCGCACAGTGAGGAAAAAAAGAATATGTAGAACACAACGCACTTCCACTTTTTGAAGCGCATGAACCCTCTGTGCAAGGATACATTTGCGACGCTTGACGAGACCGAATAAAGAAGGAAAGAAATGCGCATTTTTTCGGCTGCAGGAAGGGCGTGTTTCTCGTTTGCTGCTGGTCCATGTTGTGGCTGCTGTCTCCAACGGCTGGATGTCTGTACTTGATTCTGCATAATCGAATCTTGAAAGCATCTCCCTCGAAGCTTCTGATGTTAGAAGATCGTTTGTGACATATCGAGCCTTGCACTTGATTACTGGCACGTATCCGATATAATGCAGATAGCGTCAGTACAGTGAGCTTCAAGCCCGCCGGAAGTGACTGTGACAGAAGCCACTGCAACGCGTGGCACTTGCAGCACTGCATCCATCCAGACACCCCGTCACTGTACAATTCGAATGAACGACCGATGGAACCTGTCAAACAATGCTTTTGGGTCGCCGGTGAAATAAATGCACACGGCACATGAGAATCCATCCGTCGATCCATGGATCAGTGAACGCGCCACCTCCGACACTGCGTGTGCATAGGTCGTGGGCATTTTTCTGCGTGTGTGCTTCTTTCTTTTTCTGGTTATGGCCTGTGGTTCTATCCAAACAGGGGGATGGTGGCTGTTCAGATCAACCCTAATCGCGCTCGGCGCCACTCCGCTCTCTCTTCCACTCATTTTTGGGGACGGGTCTGCGGATCTCGCGGGTTTTGGTCTGGCACCCGTGCGCTGGACCCACCCGCCGCCGACCCATAGCCGCGAGAGGGAGGGAGCAGATCATTTGCCCTTTGAGCCCCGCACGGAAGCAAAGCAGCAGAGCCACTCATTCCCCTTGCCACCAGCACAATGGTACGTTGTCGTAGACGAAATGACGGAAATGGACGGACGGCAGGACGCATGCGGAAGGCGAAAGTGAGCGAGTGAGCGAGCAAGTGAGCAGGAGCATGGAGAATGAGGAGAAAGACGTTTACAAGATGAACACCAGGACGCGATCTTTTCGTCTGCTGCTGCGTTCGACATTCGACAGCTGTCTGCCGCAGCTAGCGAAAAGGGATCTTTCTTTGACGGTGCTGTTCCAGACCCTTATCCTGCTGAAGCACGCTTGCCGCTTGCTCGCTCGTCGCATTTGTTTGTTGTCTCTGTCTGTTGAGCCATTTTGCAAGGCTTGGAGGTATCCCTGTTGGGATACGTGGAGAAAAACGAAGGAATGGATCAAGATGGCGATTCTGACTTGTTATTATGATTTTGTGTGTGTGTGTGAATAGGCCGCCCGTAACGCTAACATTTTCGCCTACTTGGACTCGGACGACGAAGACGTCCCAAAGGTCAACAAGAAGCAGGAGCAAGCGCCTGCTTCGGCCCCAGTGACTTTGAACAAGCCAGCTGCTGGCAACAAGAAGAGCGGCAAGAAGGCTGCGCCAGTGGTTGAAGGCGACAACAAGAAGTGAGTTTGCTGTCTCCTAACAGATCCAACAGCATCCCGTGCTGCAGAGACTCACCATTCTTGTTTTGCTTTTATCAGGGAACGTGTTCCTCGCTCGGAAGGTGCCCGTGGTGGCCGCGGTGGCCGTGGTGCTGGTCGTGGCGGTGAACGTGGTGAACGCCGTCAATTCGAACGCCGCAGCGGCACCGGCCGTGGCAAGGAGACCTCGAAGCAAGGTGGCGGAGCCCGCAACTGGGGAAACAACACCGACAAGACCGAGCTGACCGCCGAAGCCGAAGTCCAGGAAGGCGCCAAGGTCGCGTCCGACGAAGAGGCCGCCCCAGTCGCTGAGGAAGAAGTCGCTGTCGAGGAGGAAGAGGAGGAAGCGCAGTTCACGTTGGACGAGTACTTGGCCAAGAAGCAAGCGGCTCGCAGCGGTGAATTGTTCGCCGAAGTCGAAGTGCGTCAAATCGAGACCGACTTCTCGGGTGCCGTGCAGCTCACCAAGGACGGCAAGACCCCAGATTTCATTGAAGCTGCGTACGAGAAGGTGTACACCAAGAAGACCTCGGGCCGAAAGAAGCAATTCATCACCGATGTTGGCTTCCAAGCGCCAAAGCCTGAGCGCGCCCCTCGCTTCGAGGACCGCAGCGACTCGCGCGGTGGCCGTGGCGGTCGTGGTGACCGTGGTGGTCGCGGCGGCCGTGGTGCCGGTCGTGCCGCTGCTGGTCGTGGTCCTCGTGGCCCAGCGGTGCCAAACGTGACCGACTTGAACGCTTTCCCGAGCCTCTAAGCGCGTTTTCCGCCCATCATTGAAGCGGTGCTGTGCGCGAAGATCTACGTCCTGTTTATGCGTTTGACATCTTGAAAGATCGTTGAGTGAGTGACTTGGAGAGATGGGAAAGGTGTGGCTGTCGTTGGTCGCGCGCAGGAGGCACCTGTTTTCAACAATTGCTTCTCTTTTCATTTAGAAAGCAACCAGATAGGGACCGGAGGGGGAGCTGACTGATGGTGTGTGCGTGTGAAAGCGCTCTTCCACTGGTTGGCAACCCAGCCGGAAGTTAGAGAAAAGCTTTTTTGCGGTAGCATCAACGTGTGGGGCTCTTTTCTTTGATACTGTTTGTCTATTATTCAATGCAGAACCTCCGTGTCGGTGTGGCGAAAAAACACAAAACAAAAAGGCATGTTGCTGTTTTCCATTTCTCTACACAGCATCATCATGCGTCTAAACTTCAGCATCCGCTTGTTGATGTCGGCATTTCTTACTACCGCATCGGAATCTCAAGCTTCTCGATCTTGAATGGCACGCAGGATTGCAGCACGCCGTTCTTAAATACGCCAAACTCGAGGGGTACTTGATTGCCGTCATCGTCGTCGTCTGCATCCTCATCGTCGTCTGTAATCTGCGCGCGAGAGAAGAGACCTTCCCCCGACGGCACTCCATGCACCCACTCGCCGATGTATTTCTTCCCATCGGGGGCTGACCATGCGCCGAAGCCTCGGATCTCGTTCGCCTCCCAGTTGCCCTCGTAAATTTCCCCCGTCGCAAGCGTCAACACACCAAAGCCGCTCCGCAGCGCACATTTGAAGCCACCCGAGTACGTACTGCCACAGCTGAACCGCTCGATACCCTGGCCGTGAAGTTCGCCATTGCGCCAGATGCCGTGCAAGCATGTGCCTTCGCTAGTGGTAAAGACGCCGCGGCCGTGCATCACACCATTCACCCAGTTGCCTTCGTGATCATCGCCGTTGGCCCACGTGTATTTGCCGAATCCATTGCGCTCGCCCTTGCCGAAATTGCCTTCGTAGACATCGCCCGATAAAAACACCTTGCGTCCCCAGCCGTTCACCTGGTTTTTCCGCCACTCACCGTCGATAAAGTCGCCCGAGGCAAAGATTTTCTTGCCTTTACCGTGCATCATGTTCTTCTTCCACTCGCCTGCGAATCATACATTAACCCAATTTGAGTGAGCATTTCGATTTCTCTATCGCGTGGAATATATGCAACAATTATGCACAACACACCTTCGTAACTATCGCCGTGATGCCACAAGAAATACCCTGCACCGTGCATCTGCCGAGCCAATTCATGGCACATACATATTGTTAGTCTTAGCAAAGATAAAGTTGGTTGATGTGGGGCAAAACAAACTCACAAACCTTTCCGTAGCGCCAATTGCCGACATACTTGTCGCCATTCGCCCACAGGTACGTGCCCATTCCATGGCGCTGGTTCTTGTAGTACATGCCTTCATGGCGGTCACCGGTTTTCGCAAACGTCTGCGAACCAAACCTGATGGGGGAGCATGGGGAGATAACAAACCACCACGTTACCACACACACCACACCACCACCACCACCGTCCTCCTTGTGCGTAACCGCCTGCTCCATTGCCTATTTACAAAGCAGCATTTGTCTGTTTTTCTCACCCTTGGAACACGCCATAGACCCATTCGCCACCGAAAATGTGGCCGTTGTGGGTCACGTAGAACCCTTTGCCATGGCGCAATCGCTCAGCATCCTCCCCTTCCCCACGGACGCTCGTGTGTCCTTCGTACCGACTGCCGTCCGAGTACACAACCACTCCAATGACGACTCCCTTGCGCTTCTTTTCTTCGAACGACACCACCTTCAGCCTCGTCGTCGATGGTGCGACGGTGGCGCCTTCCACTGTTGTCAACGACGAAGACGATCCCGACGGCGACAAGAGCTCCTGTTGCTCCTGCTGCTCCTCTGGAGAGCGCGTTTCCTGCACCAGAGGCTCCTCCTTCGCGTGCTTGTGCGTCGCAGCGTTCGGGCCGACCTCGTACGCGCCTCTGGCTGCTCGCCGGCGGCTTTTGATCCCCATGAGCTCCTCGCGCACTTCGTCTCTCTTCTTTTGTTGTGTGGTTTTCTGCTGTGTGGCAATCGGAAAAAGGGTGAGTGATGGTCGGGTAGATTCTAAAGCAGTTCCATGATGGCTGCTGAGTGTTCAAAGTAAAACGATACGAACACGTTGTTGTTATATGTGTGCTTGCCTGTTTCCTCCAAGCGGTGCCATTTTGGAATTGGGCAAGATGTTCGAGAACGTCGTTGTGGCGATCCGCCTGTACCTGGCGCTGCTCTGGTGGAAGATCTGCGGCTTCCTGCTGCACGCCATGCACATCAAGAGCCTCAAGCCCGCGAGCCAGTATTTCCACAAGGCGGTCATCATCGGCGACGACTTTGCCGCTGGCATCGGCGACTACATCACGATCGGCAACGCTGGCGGCATCGCGCAGTATCTTTCGCCGATCATCGCTCAGAGCGACAAGGTGCGTGCTTCAGTACGCGCATTTTCCGCCTCTCTGTTAATGTGTGTAATAGAGCTGTGATCTACGTACTTGAGACTCGTTCGCGGTGCTTGACGATTGTGTCCATAGGTGCGCCATCGATGGGAAATCATCAACGCAGGTGTGCCAGGATCGACTTCTGTGGACTGGCTGCTCAATGCTGCACGACAGGTTGGTCCTACAATAATTCTTCTCCGTGTTCTTTGCGATGGAGACGAGGAAGATGCTCATTGAGTGATGATGATAGAACTACAAGAACGTTTTCTCATCGAGAAGCATGAGCGATGCGGAGATTGTGATCGTGATCCTCGGATCCGTAGAGCTACGGTAGGACTTTGTAAGCTGCTCCTTTGGGTGGAAATTTTGTCCTCATGTCCATAGAAAAAAAGGAACGTGTTGCTGGCAAAGGGGAACGCACTGACGGACCACGATCGTGATTTGTGAATGCAGCGATCCAAAAGCCAGCACGTTTGAGGTCAAGAAGAACCTCGTGTCGCTCTGTGATACGCTGCGCAAGAAAGGAAAGAAGGTGTGCTTGGCGACCATCGCAAGCGCCACACCGCTAGCGAGCGACACCGAGACGATCCCACTCAACACGGCGCTGGAAGAGTTCTGCAAGAGGTATGTTTCGCTTTGCGACGATGGCTTCACTGTCGCTTTTCGCACGGACACAAGGAATGATCCTGGCATCTTACACATTTTGTCATGTAATGCGCAGCACGTCGACCGAGGAGATTCCCGTGGTGCTTGGGCCGCGCCTCGATACGTACGCATTCCGTCGCGAGATTTCGCTTGCGTACGACCGCTTCCACTTCAATTCGAGCGTACGTAGCTTGCATGCTCGATGTCGCATTTTTGGTGCGCCAAAGTCGGTTGTCTGATCACACGTTTGCAATGATGCCACATATCCGCAGGGATACAAGCTGCTCGCGCGCAACACGGCCGACTTTTTGATCCCGATGATGACGGCGATCGAGTGGTCCACGTGGAAGAAGCAATTGAACCAAGTCGAGTACGACAAAGCGTTGTACGACTAGAGCGCGTTCCTTTCACTTTTTTTTCCCACCCGCAGCACGACACACGATGCGACCGCAGCACCACCAGCGGCTGCCTTTGTTTTCCATCAACGTTGTCTCGACAGCCAAACGCACAGAAGCCAAAAGAATTGCATAAAAAACACAATCAAACGTTTGCTTTTACATGACGGGAGTCTCTCCAGATCGCACGAAAGCCTCGAAAAGGATCGAGGCACCCCTTGCTTGCTGGTCGTTCCACTTGAATCGTCCCCATGCATGCGCTAGTTGTTTATCCTTGATTTTCGGCTGCCTTCTTGTGCCTTGAACGCAGTGAAACCGCAAAATGCCAGAGAGAAAAATCAACAGCACGCCACTCCACTCACTATCTTTCAATCAAAAGAACCCGCCCCATGCAGCGACTTTACGACTCGGACTCCTTGGTGGCCTCGTCCTTCGCCGCCTCCGCATTGTTTTTAGGCTTGCCAGCCCAGTATTGCTCCATTTGTCGGTCCAACTGGGCCGACTTTGGATCTGGTCCCTTGCCTGCTTCAAACCAGTACGAGTCCATTTCGACGTCCAAGTCCTCGCCAGTCACGTTGTCCTTCTTGTCGCCTCCGCGGCCGCCTCGGCCACCGCGACCACCGCGGCTGGCAGCACCTCGACCACCACGGCCACCTCGCGCGCCAGCGGATTGGGGTTGTGCTTGTTGAACCTTCGTTTGCTTCTTCTGCTGCGGTTGTTGCTTCGTTGGCGCGACTTGGTCCAGTCCCTTGCGTCGCTTGTCCACGACCTGCTGACGCTTGGAGCGGTTCGCTTGCGCGACCTGGTTGAGCTTCTGCTTTTGCTGCTTCTGTTGCTTCTGCTGCTGTTCCTGCTGCTTGGCCTTTTGCTTTGGCGTCTGACGGAGCACATTCACGGGCGCCACATTCTTCTTCTTCACAGGCAGCTTCACGTGTACCTGCTGCTGTGTCTGCTTGTTCGCTTTCTTCGCGGTCTGAGGCTGCGGCTTCTGCTCATTCGTCAGGATCGAGAAGCGACTGGACAGCGGCAGCTTCGACACACCGACCACGGCGTTCGGCCGCGCGTTCTCCTGCTGCTTGTAGTGGACGTTGCGGTGGCCCTTGACGGACGCGCGGTGGCTCTGGTTCGGGCGGATGCGAGAGTACATCTTCGGCGTCTCTATGTGCTACTGGGTTCTGTTGGAGGAGAGGTGTGGGGTGGTTGGCGGCAAATTGCAAAATGCCAAGTTAGGGTCGGAAACAACTTCTGCACAGAACAAAATGCAGAAACTCCAGATCGCCCCCTTTCCCTCCAAAAAAACAAGAAACTTTGACAAAAGGAGTGAAGGCAGACAAAAACGTGGGTAGATTTCACATATGTTAATATAGTCAAGGTAGTTCTTTGGAGTTAATGCTGGTATTGAGCAATTGCAACAAAATACCGTATCTTTGATTTGTTTGAGCGAATGCACCTTGACTTTGTGCAAAGAGAGAGCAAGGTTGTCAGAATGCGGTGGAGTCCTCGCTCGACGCACCAAAACAGAGGAGCCATTCCACTCGATCCTGCTGAAACGTGTGGACTTCCATGACGCAAAGATGTACCCATTGACACTCACAGTCTTGCATGCACATCAACTTGCTCACAGCGCCATGCTGGCAAGTATCCTCTTCAATTTTGCGATGTGATGCTACGACCAGCGCCAGTCAAAACTGAATCGATTGCCGTCCTTTTGAACGATGAGTCAGTTTTGTTTTCGTCCGGATACCTTCGACGAATCTTTATGCCTGCAGAATCGAGCGCAACTGCATCTACTGAGCAGCTCTCTGCGCGCAGATCTGGGAGCTCTGCTGATGGAGTCGGAATAGCTTCATGCACGCTGGCCATGGAGCTGTTGGCTTTCGGGTTTCAAGAGCGTTCTCACACGTCGCAGGTTTCTTTCATTTATGTGGTACACACCAGATATATCTAAAACGTGGATTGGCTGAAAAGCACCGTATTGTCGTATAATTGGTAGAATTGAAGCCAGCCAGCCACAACGTGCGAACAAGCCAGAGGAAATGACCCAAACACCATTCAATACGACAGCAGATCGACAGCTAAATGGTGTCGTTCCAGTTCCCCATCGCGACGGGCGCCAAGAAGGCGGTACAGGTGTTTGAGTGCCCCACTGAGTCGTGGAAGCAGCGCGCTCCACGAGCGCAAAAGGTGAGTCTCGTTGTCTCATTGTGATACCGCAACACGCGCAGCATTTGGCGCATCCACAACGGCTCTGGTCTTCTAATGACGCATTGCTGTCTGTCTGTTATTGTTGTTTGATTGTGTAGCACAAGACTGACGATGATGAGTCAGAGCTGCCGCTGAAGCAGCAGATCAAGAAGGAGTTCGACGAGGCGTTCGACTCCGTGAAAGACTTCGGTACGAATGCAGTGCACTCGGCACAGAATGCATATTGCCACCTAGTTAGCATCACCCTTTTTCTCACTCCCATACTCTGTCGGTTCACCAACGTTTGGTATTTTTGCAGCCAATGCGAGTTTGAAGGGAAAAGAAAAGAAGGCGTACGAGGCCAAAAAGATCGAAGCCCTCGGCGGAAAAGCCGCGAGCAATCGCCACATGCCGTACCACATCCTCATGGGCATCAAGAAGAAAGCTTCGGAGCGTGAAAAGCGCGACAAAGAACTGGTAATGCTGTGCTTGTTTATTTGCCTATGGATTCGTTTGCATGGGTTTATGTTGTCACTGACAATGTGCCATTGCTGTGCATAATCACTAGAACAAGCAAGCCGATGTGGTGTCGGGCAAGCGCAAGGTGAGCAGCAGCGCCAGCAGCAGCAAGAAGAAGAAGAAAATCGACTACGGGCTGCAGGTCACAAAGGGAAGATTCAAGAACGGCGTGCTCACGGTCGGTCGCAACATGTAAACCAAGAAAAACCGGTTGGAATAAACTATCTATTTTCGAGAGAAAAAACGCACACATTTCTGCAACTCGCATGCGATTGACTCGATATCTAGAAAGAAAAAAGTAAAGCAATATTTGAAGACTTGTGATGCAACACAAGATATGCCACGTAAAACAGACGAATCTTTCACTCGCCGCTAGCGTGAATCTTTGGTGAGAGAGTGCCTTTTCGCAGATCATACGACGGACGGCTGCAATCAAAGCATACGCATAAACGTTAGTGTCTGCGACAAAGAGGAACAACCACAGTGACAACAAAACAGCACGTTGTCTGCAGTGGACGAGCCGATGACGAGCCCCCGCAAACCCGATGTCCGTACGTAGCAGATGACATCGTTCGCGATTCTCCTTTCGTGCATGCTGCGTGTGTGGTATGCTTCGTCATGAATATGCTGCTGACTGCTGGTTTTGCTGTCTTTGCACGCAGCCTTCGCTTTCTTCGATGGCTTGCGCACCGATGGATATGTTGCTTCACGTGCAGGTAAACTGACTTTGAGTGTCCGACCTCCAAGCCGCTATATGCGTGTGAATGACACCTTCTGTGAATCTTCAATTGCGAGTCGATAGACTTGAACGCGGATGCACTTGAGCCAAGATCAGGGATGTTTTCTTCAGAAGATGACGAAGCGGAGTAAGTGTCTCCTCGCTACTGCGAATACTATGGCTGTGTTTATCGATTTCATGCCGCTTAATCCTTGCTTGTGCTGGACAGGGTTGCCGTTGATACACGACGAACGATGCATCAGCTGCTCTCTATGAATGCTTTGCACGCCGCTGAGCATCCTAATCAAGAGCGGGTCCAGCAAAGCACATTCAAGCAAGCCGAGCATCCTTTCGACCTCTTCCTATGTGCAACTTCCAACGGACCAGAGGTACACAAGACTGAGGCGGAGTCAAGTGTTTGATCACTTTACCTTAACATACGTGTGCGCAATGCAACGTAGGCTATGAAGGGCGTGCCAACCTCTCGGACCGAGGGGAGCGAAGCGATTCACTTGAATCGCCTCCTGTGTGTACTCGAGATTCATGCATTGCTTAGGCGTTTGTTGGATTGTTGTTTTCTTCTTACCGCAACTTTTGTTTCTCCGCAGAGACGACTACATGCTGGGGTCGAAAGGCGATCGGATAATGAAGCAGATGGAGGAAGAGTTGACTTTGGACGAGCAGCCGATAGTCACCACGAGTTTCGAATCCGATCTCCACATGGTTCAGAAATCAGTCGATTTTCCTGTAGATGGCAAGGTACGTGATGAGACGCTGTTTGTTTGTAAACGACATCTCATGTGCTTGTGTGTGGTGCCGACCACAGGACCAGATTGATCTCGACACAAACCTGGATGCGCTATTGACGATGGACGACTTCACGAAATACATATCCGAGAACTGAAATGGAAAAACAGGGCATGGTTCGATTAAATACTCTTTGAACAGCACCTGCCGCAACACGTGATAGCATAACTGATTTCTCTTCTCAGCAAAACAAAACTGTTGGCGATTAACTTAAACCCATTCATACTGCGCCACTTGAGCCGAGGACTTGGAACGGTTCCGATGCACTACTTTTTGCTTCCGCAGCCATTGACGAATACCGAATGTTCCTTCCGATCCAATTGACTCACGCACTTCGTTTTCGATGTCAAGGTCTTCTGATGTGACCCATGACGATCGATCACCCAGCGGAGCAGCACCAGCTTCACGGGGCTCCAGTGCTAGCGAGCGAGCATACCGACTTTCTTCAGTATCGTACAACAGAGATACGTGCAGCAATTTCTGTATCATGACATAGAGCACGTCAACGGCAGATTAGGATGGACGACGATCAACAGGTGAATAAACAGGATCACGTACATCAATATTATCGTTGAATGAAAGCAGGTATGGAACTGATCGGCGACGAAGCACTTCCATCACAAGTTCTCCCATCTTGCGCAGTCGATTTGCATTCACCATCCCAGGTTTCTCAAACGCTGGCAATTCATTCAACCCAACAAAGCTCTGCCCAACGCGAAAACGAGAAAAAAACAACAGATCAGGAAAAAAGATTCCCACCACTCCAGCTGGGTATCGAAACACAGCTTGCCTGAAGGTACAGTCCGATGTATGGCATGCTTGGGCTCGCTGATTTGCGCATGATTTTATTCATTTCTCGGCACCCTTTGTCAGAGAGCAACTGCATATCGTTGAGCACTTTCTTCGACGACACGCTCAGCTGTAACAAAGGCAAACTTCGTAAGTGACAGGTTCTTACAATTGAATGTATTTGAATTGGCAAACTTACGTGGTCGATTGTACGGCGCAAGCGCTGAACAGCAGTCGATTGCAGAGCGTATAGAATAGCGGCAAGTGTGTCGAAGTTTTGGAGAGACAACAGATACTCAGCGACCTGGTGAAAAACAAAAACAAAAAGCAAAAAACGAAAAACAAAAAACAAAATGTGACATTGATCAGTTCTACAAGTTGCGAACAGATTTCAGCTACATGAAGTGCTTACCGAGAGGAAGAACGAAATGACTTCGGCTCGCTCGCGTGAGGAGTCTTGCAGAAGCACAGCATTAATCACGTACGCAGAGAGCTGCATACAAGAAATACGAACATACAGTTAGTCTCTCACTTGCGTGCAGCAACTCTTTCACGATGGAGCGTACATGCTGAAACCATCGTCTTGCGCACAAAAATTGAGAACTGTAGCTTTGCTTGGAACTTTTGAAGAAATCTTCGACTGCGGAAAATGGAGAAAAGCGATTAGACTACTCATTGCCAAAAAACAAATAGAATGCGTTTAGACTCACCTGGGATGCTGGAGAACAGCGCATGCGTCAAGAGGGTACAGTGTTCTGCCCACTGAGCAGGCTCCGTATGACTACAATGTGCAGTGAATAAGTGCGTTGCTGCAAGACAAGAAACGAAAAGCGCACACTTACCGGTGCAGACTGACCGGAAATGCTTCCGTGAAGTCGCGACTGTATGGGTTATACAACTCCTCCATCTCCAACGACACTTTCTTGTACTGCTCCAAACAGGACTCGGTGCCCTGCAGTCCAAAATACTCGTTGTATAAGACCTCGTATTCCTCGACTTGTGCTGCCAGTTGGTCCTTCTCCACTCCCGTGAAATGCTGGATCGTAGCGTAAAATCGATCGCGAACGTACTGCGATTCGGTCACGCTGTGCCGCTTGAAAATCGTCAGCATGACAAAAAGTCTGATTAGACCTCGACCTACAAGAAGCGCAGAAGATTTGTCAGCAAGAAATTCATACACATGTCTGCAGCACGTGACTGCTATTTACCTTTGTTCTTTGCCATAGTTTGAGCCCGTAGACGCTCGACCACTTCATTCAGGCTTGAGAAAGACTCCAGAAACAACACGAACGACACGATGTCCGCGAAATCCACAGTCACATCGTGTATCATGGTATGAACAAGGTCGTCGATACGATACGACCGAGACGTGAGCGCTCTGTCTTGAGTTCCCGTGCCTGTCACTTTCCACGAATCTTGCGGCTTGTGGTCGATCAAGTATGGCACTTCGTTGTCGTCGCGGCTACTGAGATTGTAGTCCTTAGCACAGCAACCAAAAATATCGATCGTGTCGGACTCTCCAGCTAGGCTCAAAGAACCCATCTTCCGAACCAGCCTCAACATTCTCTCCTCAAACACGTTGGCCGCTAGATGGAGAACTTGACGCCCAAAGATATCACGTTTATCCAGTCGGCATCCGGAGCAAGCCAAAATCTCGAGACACAGCAACATTTTCTCTTTCTGAACTTGACCTTGTGGCAACGCAAGCAAAACGCCCGCAGGAGTCTGCCCATAGCGGTTTTGCATGTTTGGATTTGCGCCACCTTCGATGAGTCGGAGTATGATATTGGTGTCGCCAGTAGTCATAGCCAAATGAAGACAAGTCTCGCCTTCGAAGGTTTGGGCATTCGGATTCGCTCCCTTCGAAAGGCACAAATCGATGAGTCCCAGGTTTCCGGATAGGACACAAAAATCCAATGGGGTATACCCGTTCGACCACGCCACCTTGTGAATATCTGCTCCCAGCGCCAGGAATGTTGCTGCTCCTTCCAAGGACCCGCGCGAGCACATGCACATTAATGGCGTGTACCCGAGTTTGTCGGCCGCATCAATTTCCGCGCCTGCATTTATGAGCGCCTCGATAATGACTGCCATGTCCGTTGTTTGAGCGACCACATGCAACGGATTCTTTCCTTTGCGATTCAAAAGGTTGGGGTCAGCACCAAGTCCAAGAAGGTACTTGACCATCGAACCTTGTCCATAGAAAGCCGCAGCAAAAAGTGGTGCACTCTTGCTTGATGGCGGTTTGAAACCAAACACCTGCTTCCCACGAGCTTTTCCCCACTCGCATAACTCGTTGATGTTTACATGACACTTGATGAACCATGCTGCCGAGTCTTTGTCACCACGAGCAGCAGCCAAGCACATCAGGTACTTGAACATCTCCGCGTCCAGCGATAACACTTGGTAGTAGTAGAACTCGGTCATAAACGTTAATCGCTTTGGGAGTGCAGCCGAGCGCAACCGCCGACAGATTTCTCGGAAAGGCATTAACACAACTGGCTCGTCATTAATAGCAATCAACGACAGACCTGGGATGATCGCTTCACTCAATGCAGCTTGCGAGAGCTTGCGGATGCTGTGCACGATCGCGCCGCGTCCATTTCCGTCGGTTGTGAACTGAATCCCGATTTCTTTTGTCGATATCGATACCTTGATTCTAGACGCTGCCAGCGACATCCCGTCTGATTGTGGTGCATGGTCATTACTTTCATAGCCTTCGATCCACTTGATAGCATCGAGAAACGCCTCCACGATGTTTGCGGTGTTTTGGCAAGCTGGGTGGTCCTTGTATACGACTGTGAGCAAAGCGTGCAGGATGCAAATATCATCGACATATGACTTGACGAGGACGTAGCGAAAAATAGCCGACAGTGTCTCATCCGTCACATCGAACAATGCGCCGTGGTACCGAGCAATCGTATCGAGAATCTCCATGCCAGCTGCAATGATGATCTCGATCTTGTGGCTTGGTAGAGACACACAATCCAGCGAGTTCACGATTTCTGCCACTCGCCCCCAATCGGATACAGCCGATAAGTCATCGGCAACACCAAAGTCTCGCTGCGGTTTTCCGCTGAGAAGCTTGAGATTTTGGATTGTCTTGTTCCGTGCAAATCGCAGCGACGTTGTTTCCAGACTGGCGTACGCTTCGCCAGCGAGACTGACAAACACGCGGTCTTCCACGTGGCGTCGAATGAGTTTAATCAGCTCGTTACCAGGTAACATCTCGATCTCCATGTCTTTGTATAAAGCCAGGTGATGGCGATCGATAATGTTATCGTCCAGCAGCAGGATAAAACTCTGGATCGCGTCGAACGGGTGGCTTCCTGTTGCAAGCTTGAACTGGTCAAGACTGTGCGCAACCTCTCTGTCGGTCACGAATATTTTGTTCAGCTGGCGCGTGACTGCGTTGGCACCCGTCTTCTCTTCAGCGGCTGTCAGATCGATTTCGAAGCACGGCGGTGGTGCTCTTCTCGCAGACCGCAACGCAGCGACCCAGAGCTCGGCTTCAAATTGGCTGCAACAGTAGCAGAGAAGCTTGTAGAACCCTTTCTCGACCTGAAACACGTACGCTTTCTCCACTTTCCGAATGTCGACGTGCTGGATCGACACGACGCCGTCGTTGAGCATCATGCAGCCCTGCATCTTCTTTTTTCCCTTGTTTTTGTAATACGCGAACGTGCCGTCGGAAAAGAGCACGAAGAAGCGCGTCTTCCAGCTTTTCCTATATGAACGAAAATGACACACATACACCATAGATATCATCAGCATCAAACCATATCACACACAAACAGGATGCTCTTATGCTGTGCTTAGCAACGCAATCCACGCAATCACGTACCACATGTGTCCCTGTTTCGTGAGCCAGCCCATCTTTACGAAATTGCCCATTTTCATCTGCGTCGCGTAGTAGTCCTCGTTCACCATCGGGTCCGATCCACGACGCACGGCGCGGAACGCTTCGGCGCGCTCCATCGATCCACGCGGGCGTGCCTGCTCATCGACCGAGATCGTCGACTGTGTCGCTGCTGTGGATGCCGCGGAGGACGACAGCGGCGACAGGAGTTTCTCGGTCGCGCTCTTGCGGCCATTCGCGTACCGCGAGAAGCTGTTACGGTGGCCGTGGTGGTACCCGCCGTCGATGCCGCTCGAGCCCATGGAGACGCCGCGCTGGCGCGGCTGCGGCGGCGACGTTGGCATCTCTCTCGTATATTTGATATGCGTGTTGTGCGGACGGAGCGAATATGAAGAAGGCGTTGAAGGTGGCGGCGATATGTGTGCGTCTAACACTCAATGCCTGCTAAACGCGCAATGGGTGCACGCGCAACAGTTTGTGGGTTGGCTGTATTTTGTATTTTTGTGCATTGGCGTGCGAACCCATCTACACACACATACAGCACACAAGTCACCCACAGTTTTAATAAAGTGCGTACACACAGTGTACGTTGCTACACACACACACACCTGCTCGGAAAAAAAGCCAAGATCATAAAAGAAACAAGTACTTCCCAAAAGTAGGTGCGATACAGTTCCAGCAACCCGACTGCGGGGATAGGACAGTGCACCGTGTTTTGGCATTTCAGGGTTACTTGAAGCTCAGACAGATCCCTGAGTCTTTTTTGGATGGGGTGTCGCACTCATAAAACGAAACAAAATGGATTTTGTTTGGTATTCGTTACGTATTCATATTGTTCCGAGTCAACCGAGTCACGGAATTTTGACGAACCTCCATGTGGGAGTCGGCTTTGCGTCCATGCAGCCCTCTCGGCGCTTCCTGCATTTTGGTGTTGCTGCAGTAATTCAATTAGCAACACGAACGTGAATGAATGTGCATGTCTTGCGTCATGCTTTTGCAGATTAGGGACGCGTCCCATTTGATTATGGTGGACACTCTCCATGCCGAGTTGCATGATCAAAAGAAAAGATCCTTTTATGGATGTTTGGGATAAGTAATCCCGTGGGAATTGCAGGTGGGGCTTTCTGCTATGATCATCGAGCAGCACCGCGCGTGAATTTGGTGAAGGAAGGAAGCCACCTGCAGAATGGATACAGATTGCGCCACTCGGCGTCGGATCTGAATCCACCACCCACCATTGGTTTTAATAGATCTGGGTTGTATCAGATTTAGAAAATGCATAACCATTTAATACAACCGGTTATTCGTTACCGGCTATAACTGCCTTGCATAACAGCTACCTGCAACACAAAGCATTTTGACTTGGGAAGCGCCAAATGAGTGTGACGCTCGAGCGGATCGGCCACGGCGCGGCGTTCGTGCTCCATGACAGCACGACGGCGACGACGCTCCTGCTGAGCTGCGGTGAGGCAAAGGAGCCGCGTGCGCTGGTATCTGGCGATGCTGACGCATCAGGGAAAACGAGTCATTCGGCCGACGACGGCACGGGCGACGAGAGCGCGGGCAGTGCCGACGACTCCTCATCGGCAGCCGGCGTCGCTGTCAGTGGTCCGCTCCCGCGTAACGTGCGGCGATACGCGCGCGAACTGCAAGAGCTCATGAAGCGCGAGGGCGACGCTGCGGTCACGGCCGTGCTGATCCCAGACTACCGCCCAGAGGCGTGCTTCATGCTGCCATTTTTGACGGAAAAGTGTGTTGTTCCTGCGATGGCAGACGCTGCTGCGGCGGCACAGCAACCCCAAGCGTATCCTCCTCCCATTTTCCTCACGCACGGAACGCGCGCGATCGCGCCTCACCACCTTACAGAGTACTGGTACGTGCGTGTATGAACATAGTGCTCATTGTATACCTACAGCTTAAGGTTTTTTGCACCATTGCGACAGGAGCACGTTCTACACTGGGTCCAACAAGGAGAAAATGCCGCTTTACGATGCTGCGGATATCCCTGCGGCGTTCCAGAAGACGCGCGCGATCGCGCTGAAGGCGTGCATTACGGTGAACGACCACTTGAAGATCACGGCGTTCCACTCTGGCCACGTCGCAGGCGGCTGCGCGTTTTACATCGAAATCGGCGCCACGACGGTCTTGTACGCACCCGACTTCAATCTCGGCGGCGGCCGCGTGCTGTTACCCGCGCAGATCCCGCGACTCGAGCCGTCGGCGATGATCACGCGCAGTTCGTTTGCTGCGATAGTATCGGAGACCAGGACGTCCATGGAGCGCGACTTGGTGCGCGTCGTTCATGAGTGCGTGAGTTCCCAGGGGAAAGTCGTAATCCCCGTGTACCGCCTTGGCTTCTTCCATGAACTGATGGCGATCTTGCTTGCGTACTGGCGCCAAATGAAGCTCAAGGTTCCAATCTATGTGTCGGATGCCACAATTTCGTACCCGAGTCGCTTCACGCCACTGGTGCGGCGTACGTTCACGGACGAGTTTCAAGCGGCATTGCAGCAGCGCGAAGGCGATGCCACCGCATATCCTCAGATCGAGCCGTTTGATTGGAAGCGTCTGAGTTCCCCAAACCATCCGTTTGTGCTGTTCACGGGTCCAGCGAGCATTGCGCACGGCGATTCGTGCCGAGCGATCAAAGCATGTGCAACGGACCCAAAGAACCTGATCGTCCTCTCCGAGTACTGCACGCCTGGCACTGTCAATTACTCGTTGTATGCGGATCCACAGCGGGCTGAAGTGTTCAAGCGGCTTGGGATCACATTGTCTTGCGGGGTTCACTACTTTCCGTGCGGTGACGAGGTGGACGCGAAGAGCATCGTGGCGCTTGCGACCCGCGTCGCACCGCGGCACGTACTCTTGGACTCCGTGGTAGCGGAGGATCTGGAGTTTGTCAAGACCCACGTGAGCAACCACGTCAAGTCCAATGCCGATAATGCTAGCGACGATGACTCTGTGTGCATTTCGGCCATTTCTACTACGGGCGATGCGACCCAAGTCTATGCATCGAGAGACATCCCATTGCGCATCCATCGCTCCATGTTCAGCAATCCGTCGGACGTCCAGGGTCTGCTGATCGCAGAGGCAAAGCGCAAGCTTCTGCTCGTGTCGACGGGCACGGGCGCGCGTCGACTCAAGAAGAAGCGTCATGCGCTGCAGTTCGCGCTTTCGTGGAAGAAAGAACCCGAGCCAACGTCGTCGTCCTTAAACCAGAGCTCGACGCAAGGGAGCTCGAAAAAGAAGAGCACGTCGTCGGCATCGGCATTGTCATTCCTGTTGTCGGCGGCCGTGGAATCCGCCGATGAAGACGACGACGACAACCAGAAGGACCCCGACGACGCGCCGCCACCACCGCCGCTCGCGAATGTCAAGGAACTACTCATCGCTCTCGACACGAGTCTTCGGAAGTGGCTCCGCGATGTTCCCATTGAGAAGCAGGACGATGGTCGGTGGCTCAAGATCCGATCCGTCGGCGTCTCGGCCTCACCCGAGTGGGAAGTCCATCTCGAGTGGTCATACGAAGACGAAGAGCTCGCTGGCCGCGTCCTCGGACTCGCCAAACAGGTTATTAACGCAGAATATGGACGCATGCAACAGCAGCAGGAAGAGTAGTAAGGGAAGTCATATTACTGCTACACACACAATGCATCTAGGGAGGACGCATTATCGTAACATCGGGCAAAAGTATAGTGGCTGGGCAAATTCTGGTCGAGTTGTGCCTCATTGGAGGGATGGAGATCTTAAACCGAGGATATCTTCAGTCTTCACTCTCGCATCATCACACTCAACGCTGCATGCGGAAAGACGGATCGCGAGGGCGTTGCCTCAAAATCATTACTCACTGCAGTGCACCTGCACTGTGTAGGTGCGGAATCGGGCATACTTGGGATGAATATGATCATGGATCCGACGCCTGACAGCCCCATGACCGGTATTCATGGTGCGATTCTCGACACGCTGACTGCGCCTGCTGTGTGAAACTGCGATGAGATGGAGACTTTGAATGCGACGTCTCCGTTTGTGCTTCGCATGAGAGAGTGCCTGAATAGTACACGCATTTGTGACCAAGAACTCAGTATCTGTGCTCGGCAGATCAAAGCAGGTTTCAGTGCGAAAAACGGGCCACTGAAGGTGAAGGTTTGCGCTGATTGGCTGGTTGTGCATTCACCTTCAAACCTTTTAACCGTTAGAACCACTGATATCCTCCGAGAGTTTTACTGACTGACGTCGAGTTTAATTGCAGACAATTTTTAGAATTTCACTTTTCGATTTGGAGCCCACTGGTCAAGTCACTTTTCTCAGTGCTACATTGCAGGAGGCTCCTCATAAGCGAGTGAAGCTGTCGCTTGTGTTTCCTTAGCGCGATAGAACTGCACAAGTTGGGCGTACACGTGGCCGAAGGACGGCGTCGGGGGCTGCACGCGCGCTTGGATCCACTCGGGAAGCCGTTTGCGCACGATTGGATTCGCGTACCGGTGATCCACGAGCACGATGCTCGCATAGTCGTTCTGATGTCGAATGGACCGACCGATGGACTGGTTCACGGCTTTCATGCACAGACTCTCATAGTATTGCCGCCCGGCGCCGGGTGTGCGCTTGTCCAGAAACTCCATTTTCTCGACCAACTCGGCGTCGCGCGCGTTCGGGTACGGGAGTCCGACCATGATGACGCAACGCGCGAGGTCGTCGCTAAAGTTGATACCTTCCGACATTTTGCCACCAACGACACTCAGCAGCATCGCGCCTCCACCGCGTGGCGAAGTGCACGCGGCCGAGTACTGTGAAAGGACACGCGCGAGTTCATCGGCTTGCTTGGGTTCTCGAAACACCTGCTTCCGCGCATTGAGGTCGTGGAATTGCGTCGTCGTCTGCCAGCGCTGCACCGTCATCTCCTCGAAGCGGTACGAAGGGAAGAACACGACGATCCCGCCGGGCACGACCCGCACCAGGTTGAGCAAAATGCGTCCGAGCTCGTCGAGTGCCTCCGTATCGCCGCGGCGTGCAAACGTAAACTCGAGGTGCTTTTGCGACGGACCGCTCGAGAGACTGAAGCCCACAAGATTCTCTGGTGGGATCACGTGGCCGCACGAAAATAGGTCGACGCGATCCCGCGGGATCTTTGAAAACAATTGACCAATGACTTGGGAGATCTGGAGCATACACGCATTCGCACATTCATGGTACATCACAATGAGAGCAAACAACACAATCCTGATAAGATACTTTTTGGGAAACGCACCGGTTGCATCGTGCCGCCAGCGAGAATCACACTTCGCGCTTTCTCGACGATTTCCTCAAAGTGGATCGCTGGATTCATTAAAATGAACTTGATTGCACCTTCGATACCCTTGGCAGGCTAAACGACAGCAAGTATACACAAACACGTCCAGTCAGCATCTAACTCAATAAGGGATTCCAGCAAACAATTTCATTTCAGCACGTACTTGTGGCGGCTGCGCGAGGATTCGTCCGTCGCCACCGGCACTCGTGAGCGCTTTCAGCAGGGCTTCGATTGCTCGTAGCGGAGAGATATGACGACTTTGGAAGACATCGTCGTCGTCGTCGTTGATGCCACCACGGCGCACTGGTGGTGGCAGCGTATCGGTGGATGCTCCAGCAGCCTGGGTCTCAGCATTCTCAGCATCGAGAAATCCGAGCAACTTCTTTGCCAGGCCGCTCTGACCCAGATACTGGATGATCTTAAACATGTTGAAGTGGTCCACTTTGGCGCTAAACAAAAAGTCATTGATCGGCATCATCTTGGCGCCATTCGTGTCTCCTATGTCACCGGCTGCGTCTGCGTCCGTGATTGCTGCACTCTTGGTAGATTTGCCCATTAGCCGCAGAAATTTCGTAAGCAGCTCCAGCACTGAAAGTAGCTGTTTGATGTAGAACGTGTTCTTCCCCTTCAGACGCGTTTCGTACTTCTTGAAGTACGACCAGAGACTGCGGCGCGCGACAACAAGTTGCTTGCTTGTGACTTCGACGCTGTATGTGCTGTTGATGGCTTCGATGATGTTGTGCGCTTCATCCAGGATCACGATGTTGCCGTCAAGCGCGACACCAAGCGACTCGCGTGTATCTTTACTCAGCAGCATCGAGTACGGCATCGTGATGACCTGTGCGAGCGGTACGCTTTCACGAGTGCCGTAGTACGAGCAGATCGACATTTCGTCGCCGAGTTGATGCAGCTCTTCAATGTCATGGACATGCGCCTAAAGCGTGTTGAGTCCATCATTAGCAGCAAGTTTAGCAAAGCTCTTCTGTGCCTAGAAGCTGCATGTGTGAACCGCAAACACCACTTACCAGTGCGTAGTCTTTGTAGTGTCCAAGCAGCTCTTTCTCGTAGAACGGGCATTTCCCAGTCGCCTTTTTCCTTTGCTTGGCTGCTTTCGTTTGGTTCTTTGCGCCTTGTAGCATGTCGAGACACTTGTCAACCATCTGCAGATCAGATCGGAGACTCGCGACGCTCGGGTTCGTGCACAGGTTCTTGCGCGACCCCAGTGAGACGACTCGAATGTGGTCGCCGAACACGGTCTTGCGAATCTCGCGCACAAACTGCGAGATCTGCGAGTGCGTGCGACTGCAGTAGATGATCTTCACGACGCCGTACTCGGGCGGCGGCTCGGGCGGACCACGCTTTGTTGACGCCTTCCCTGAGTCACTCTCGCTGTCGCTCGACGCCACATGCTCGACGCGGTCGCTGTCGTACGCGTCGATGACATGCTCATCGCCGTCTTCTTCGTCTGCTTTAGACTCCCCGGTTGCACCAGCACGTCGCGACGTGGCGGGTCCCCCTACCTGGCGTCGTCGGCGTTCCTGGTGATTGTATGCAAAGCCGATCTTGCGCTTCTTTGTGTTCTCACTCGGCTCGGCGCGAATCGCTTCGATGCCTTTCAGCGCCGCCTTTGCAGTGACCTGCTGCTGTTTCGCCTCCTGCTGCGCGTGGTCCTGGTCAAAGCGAGCCAGCCAGCTCGGCTCGGACACCTGGGTCTTGGTGGTGGCGTCATCGCTAGTTGGTGGTGCGTCTGCATTCTCTTGATCATCGTCCGATGCTGCACGGAGCAGTCCGTACTCGTCCGTGTGCTTCGTGAGCCACGACAATGCGCCACAGATTAGACTGATCGATTTTCCCTGATAAAATGCACGACAACGCACACACATAATGCGCATACAACAGTGAGCTTCGCGCATCCGTGGGTAGAGTGCATCGCGGCAGCGCATCATTTTCAGTGACAAGAGCGAGTCATTGGGATTTCGTACCGTGCCTGTGGGACTCTCAAAGATGCCGACGTGCTGGCTGTCGATCGTCGCGTAGAGCTGCTGCATGAGCTGCAGCTGGATAGCGTACGGATCGTACGGGAACGAGAAGAACGCCTTATCCTGCGCCACGGCGGCTTCGCCTGCTGCAGCAGCGTCATTTCCGCTCTCTGCGTCCCGTGGCGCGTCGTTCGCATGTGTGGTCGGAGTCGCCATCTTCGTGGCAGCTTCACCACCACAATGACAAGTTTAAGTACGGTTTTCAGTTCGAGATGCTAAGTACGTGTCTATCTCGTACTGTTTGAGGTCGTTTAGATACGAATTTCTAAATGGCTACAAGTGTACCCATTTCACGAAGAGATGCCTCAAAGCAAAGACAAAGTAGTGCAGGGTCTCAGTCAGCGAGTGGTCTTTTTCTATGGCTCCTCCCTTTAGAGATGCTGTAAGGAGATGCCAACGTCGTTAATCTTAGTTTGTGCTTCCTGTTATTCATTCTTTGGCGCGAGTCCTGCGAACTTAAGCAACCGTTTTGATGTTCGATGTATGCGTCATAAAGAGGTTATCCATCACCAAATTCGCAGGATCGGACTAGTGTCAGACAATAGCAGTCCGAATTGCCAAAAGTCAGTTCGAGACAGATAACCTCTTTAAAATGGATGGATCCAACAAATGCCTACGAGCAATGGACAGCGTCAGCAAACTGCATGGAGGAACCAGACAGAAAGCTGTGCTGTATCCAGGCTGCAAACACGCATGTGCTATGTGAGCGCCACGTTCAAGTTGCCTAAAGCAGGTAGTGCATCAGGTAGTTCTCACGACGACGACAGCGCCATGAATAGGTTACGTCTCCGTTTTGACTTGGAACCGACGCGGCGGCGGGTTGGTCTCAAACGCAATTTCTAGCGGAGGCTTCGTTGCCACTACTTTTGCCATCTGGGGGTGTCCAAGGCAGGCGAGGGACATCATGCTGCGCTCACAAGACACGAGAGCGCGCCGACTCGCGCGGCACTGCTCGACGCCTACAAGCAGCAGCATCGCGCACGTGTAGAATGTGCTCTCTGTGTGCCTCTCTTACTCTCACGTGCCTTGTAACACTCATATTTGCGTGCTTCTTGGTCGTCGCACCTCGCAACTGCTCCTTGCAGGCTCTGCGCGAGAAGAAGAAGCAGTAGCACAAGGTGGTGATCATCGCGGATGTACACAAGCGTCACGCAGTTGTCAAACACGCGGTGCTGACGAAAGACCCGCTGCATACCAGCAGTGGTCACCGTTCCCCTCCAAAAAAGAAGAGGCTTCTGGGGTTGCACGACGCCCTCGAGGACGAAGTCGTGGGGGGAAATGCAGTACATCAAGAAGTTCCTCCAGTACACTCAGCTCATGCCCAGCGAGCAACGCGCGCGTCCCGAGGGTTGGGCCGCCGCCAAGATCAACCGCGCGATGCAACGGTACTACATGATCCAGCTCGTGACATCCAGTCGCCTGCCCAAGTACCTCCACGCGCAGAGCAAGAAGCTCTTTGAAGAGTGCTGCAAGTGCCGGCCGCTCGCGAACGGACCGACGACATCGGTCGAGGACGACGGGATCCTGCGGCTCGCGGGTCCAGATCTGCCGAAGATTCGGCGGCTGCTACGCAGCAAGAAGAACAATGATCTTGATCTGCTGCAGCCTCACGGTCTCGCCCAGTGCGTGTTTCTCAGTGCTCTGGCGTTGCCTTGGATGGCTCAGTTCTTGCAGCCTGGTTTGGATTGTTTGTAGGCATAGCGTGATGCACGTGGCGGCGCAGCGCGGGTACACGGAGCTCGTGCGGGAACTACTCGCGCACTGGTCGAGCCACCCGATGGAGTCGCCGTACCAGAGCTACAGCATCGTGCTGCTGTATCGTCTGCTCGAGCTCGTGCTTCAAATACGCCAGATAAAAGCGCTCATGAGTGAGTCGTCAGCATCGGAGCTTCACGAGGTTGTCACCAAAATCGGCACGATCCCGTTCGCCCAGTTCGCAGACGCGCTCGACCAGCTTCGAGACGACGCGATCACGCTCCAGGACCTGCTGCGCATCTGCGGCCATCCACTCGTGCTCTGTAAGGACGCGTCGGGTAACACGCTGCTGCATTACGCGACCGAAGGCGGGTACCTGTCGCTATGTCAGCTCCTGATCGAACACGGTGCGAAGATCAATGCGCAAAACAAATCAGATGAAACGCCGTACGTGTGTCTATGCGAGTGTCCGCCTTCTAATGATATGGCATGATCTAAGGCGCTCACACACTCTTCTTGTTGTGCAGTCTGCATTTCGCGACCTCGAGTTCGCATGCCGACGTGTGCATGCACCCGGTCAAACACAAAGCCGACGTGCGCATCGCGCGGTACGTGACGCTGACCTTGTTGAACAATGTGACGCTGCTGGGTACGCTGGTCGACTCGCCCCATGGCAACGCCGTGTGCAAAGTCATGCCGATCCTGCAGTCGCGGTCCAGGACGAATGCATTGGCAAACCATATGCGGATGTCCGACAGCACCTCCAGGGTGAGCTCGTTGCTTGGGAGCAATAAAAACCAAAGCAAGTTGCCACAAGTAACGGAGACCACGACGACGCAGCAGCAAGTTCCAGTTCCGAAGAGACCCACGTACTTCAAGCACGTGAAGCCCGTGGTCTTACCCAAACCTTCAACGAATTCCCCCCACACAAAGGAAGACGCGAATGCCACGATACCGCCAGCGGACGAGGGCATGCACATACGCGTCGAGTCGCTTTCGTCGTCGCCGCTGTTTCGCGATCGGGATCCGCGGGACGTCGTGTACTTCCGCACGGCACCTGGAAGTTCGCTGATCAAGCCAAACGTGCTTTGCGTGCTGCTGCTAGGCGACCACGTCGCGCCTTCGGAGATGCTCAAGGCGCGCGAGGCTCACGAACGCGGCAAGTTGTTTCACTTGCTCATCGAGAATCTGCCGGACGTCGCGGTGCTCGCGATGGATTCGTTCCGGACACCGCTGTTTCGATGCGTGATGATGGCCAAGGTGCGCGAGTTCAACCAGCGCTGGGTCGTGCCCACGAAGCTCCAGACGCTGCGAGAGAGGCGCCACGCACTGCTGACCATGAAGAAGGGGACACACGGCGCCGTACTGGACGCCCACTCCAGGCGTCTTCGGCAGCAGCGACGCCGAGCAGCGCAGCAATGGTTCGTAAACGCGGTCTGGCGTGGCATCAAGAAAGTGTACAAGCTGCTGCGCAAGCTAAGGCTTGCGTTGAGCGTGCAAAGCGTGTTTGATGCGTCCACGACAGGCGAACATAAGGCGCTGGGTCACTCCCACGACCACAGTATCATCTGCGAGCCCAAGGGGATCTTGTACGAGTACATTTACGACCACGCCGAGTTTTGCGGTGGATGGAGCCCCACGCTCGCATTGGTCGTCCAAGTGTGGCATCCTCGCAGATCTCTCTCAGCTTTGCTGTGATGCAAGTATGGACAGCGCTGTCTGATCTTTGTGTGATGTTTGTGCGATAACAAAGACGGAAAACGAGCAACTGATGGAGCATCCGTGGGTCAAACAGCTCATGAACCACAAGTACGAGCGTGCTGTGTGTGTCGAGTCGCAGCCGTGTGAAAGGAAAGCCACTGATATATGTTGAGCCTGTGTGTATTTGTTACCGCCATCAGGTGGAATTCGTTTGCGCGGCAGACGTTCCGTTCGGAGTTCCATCTCTACTTTGTGTACTTCGTCTCGGTGTTTATCGCCACGTGAGTTGCGCATATCGACCAAAAGAACAAACTCGTCTTCGAAAATACTTGCGACGATTGTTTATGTGTGCGTGAATGTAACAGGTACTTGCACATTGGCGATCCGTCCGTGGGGATGCCGATCGGCGGCTACCGCAGCAACATCTTCACGAACCACGTGAGCGTGGCCGAGTACGTTCGCGACACCGCGCGGTTCGTGTACACTCATCAGCACCTTTTGCACCTACGACGAGGTACTTTGTGCTCTTCACTTGCTCGTTGTTGGCTATCGTTTGCGTTATTCACATTCGTGATCTGAAGATTTTGCACAGATTCGATCTCGTGCAGATCCTGTGCGTCTGGCTGCTGCTGATCACGGAGATCATTGACATGTTGATACCCGAAGGTGCAATACCTCAGTCGTTTTGTGCTCTTGCCACATGCGTTTTGACGTTTCCATTTCTTCTGTTGCTGTTGTTGCAATAGCCGACAATATCCCGGATTTCGAACTGGTCGTGTTCCAGGAATCGCTCTACAGCACGGCTATGTGGCGCAAGTACAACCTGCGCATCACGTTAATGAGCATTGTCGGACCGCAGGTGTGTATCCGGTGGATTCGCTTTGCTCGAGGCAACCTGACGCTCGGACCCTTTGCCCGCATGATCTTCAAGGTTGGTCATTATGCGTGTGTGTAGAATGTGTCTGTCATCCTATTGATGGTGCTCACATGAATGCCACTTATTTGCCTGTTGTTGCAGATGTTTGAGGACATAGTGCTCTTCCTCATGGTCTTTGGGCTGTTTCTCTGTGGCTTTGGGTTCGCGTTTTTCATCCTTCAGGTATGGATACTTGAGTTCACACATCCCCAACACATTTACACATGTTCACCTCCATCATGTCTTACGTCTTGTATGCCAAATCACAATAGTTGGAAGGATGCAAGACATACTTCACAGCGCTCTCGTCGGTGTTCCAGATCAGTTTGGGTGCTTGGGACTGGGACGTGATCTACGAAGGCGGTCCCATTGCCATCCTATTTTTCATCGCGTACGCCGTCATCGACACGATCATGCTGCTCAACCTACTCATCGCGGTACGAGCAGAGTATACGTGAGGTGCTGATGCGTGTGCGCTGAAAGGGAGCCTCACTCTGAAATGCTTTGTTCACCTTCTTGCTTGCTAGGTGCTCGGCAATACATACGACAATATTTGGGAAGATCGCTTGCTCTTTTGAGCTCGAGCGGGTATGAAAACAGAGAATGGGCATACCCGCAATACACAAATCTAAGCTTTGTTGTTGTCACTCTCCAGGCCAAGGCGACGATCTCGATCCAGACGGCGCTCAACGACAACGAGCACGACGAGCGCTACTGGTGCCAGCAGCTCTACGTGCTCGAAGGCGACACGCCCATTGAGGGCATCCAATTTCAAAAATTCTAAGACTTCTGCTCAGGCTCATTTTCGCTGTGTATATTTACTACGAGAACACGCGGTCGACAATGTCGAGAAATCCGACGAGGATCATGCGCTTGCCCTCGAGCACGGGTGCGCCGGCGTGACGCACTTTGCCGCTGTGCACGACCGCGTCACCCTGCGTGATGTGGATCGTCTCCTTGGTCGCTTCAAAGAACGTGCCGCCACCGGTAAACTCTCCAGCATCGTTGAGCAACACGTTGAAGCTGAGCACAGAGCCGTCGCAGTGGATGCCCAGCTCTGCACGCTCGCCGGCTTTGGCCTCGTACTTCACGTAAAACAACTCGCGGAACGTGATCTGCTTCGTTTCGCGGGGGATCGCGTAGCAGTCGTAGAGCTGTGAGAATAGCCTGGAGACCAGCGTGCCACGCACCCAGGACTCGATGGGCACGACGCGGTAGCACGGCATGTCGGTCGTTGGGTACGCTGCGTGGCGCTGAGTGCACCAGCCGTGCTGAGTGGTCACGCGCTCCACCACACTCAGGACCTCGAGGCACTCGTCCCGAGACCAGATCTTGGGAAACTTGTGCGATTGCAGCATGGACGGAGGCGCGTCGAGGCTCGCAATGTATCGTGCTTTTGCCAGTGCATCGCGTTCTGCTTGAAGTGCGGGTAACGACGCGCTGTCTGGGATCGTCTCGGATGGGGTCAGGGGCTACACGCAGCAGTACAAGTGTGAGTTAGTCAGTAGTCATAACTAATATACACTTTGTGCTATAGCGTTGCGCGCAGTACCTGTAGCAGTGCCGCGATAGAGTCATGGCCGTGCAATGCAGCGAGTCTCAATGGCGTATTCCCGTCCCAATCCCTTTGGCTCAGATCGAACTGGAACGGCGGTGCGAGGAGCATCTTGACAATACCGAGCTCGCCCTTTTTCGCCGCCACGTGCAACAGCGAGCTCCCGCCGCTCGTGATGTTCTTGCCCTGGATCTGGTTTTTGCCCATGGGCAGCACGACGTCCTGCGTGATCACGCGCGCGCAAATCTGCTTCAGTATGGCGGTTCGGCTCTCGTTTTTATCGTGTTCTGTCCATGCGAGGAGATCGTTGGCGACGCGCGCTACGAACTCGTCCATTTGGGCCTCAATCGCGTAGTGCAATGCGCAAAACCCGTGACTGTCGCACGCGTTGTCGAACACCTGACGCAGCAGATTGAAGCGATGGCTCTGCTGCTGGAAGCGCACAAACCCGTTCCAGACAAGCAGCGCGAGCTCCTCATCGTATATCGACGTCGCGAACAGCAGTGCGGGCTTTCCCACCACCAGCAGCACCATCTCGGCGTCGATATCGTCGTCTGTGCTGTCGTCTTTATCGCCTGCAGTAGCAGCAGCAACAGCACGGTCCTCTCCATTGAGCGCGTCAAACTGCGCGACGATGTCTCCCAAAGCGCGCGTCGCTTGCGCTGGCGCCTGCCACTTGAGGAGCTGCGTGAGCACCAGCGCGCGCGCCGCGTTCTCCTCGAAGCGCTCAAAGAGGCTCGAGAGCGCCTGCGACGCCGTCGCGAAGTCGTTAAGCTCCTGCAGCGCGTCGCGCATCCACGCCATGCTGCGTTCCTGTTGTCTGCTTTCACTCGTGTGTGCCTTATTTATGCAACATTTGAGACCACAAAGTACGGTTTCCCAGCACTCCGATGAATCATTAGGTACGCACATGAAGCAGCACAAAGCATGCACACCAGCTCAAGTGCCAACCTGAGGTTTGTTGCCTTTTACCATCATTCCTTCTTAAGTGCGCATGGCATTGTTGTGCTACAATTGCTCGTCGTCGTCGAACTCCGGGTCGTTGATCTTGTCGATCGCGGCCTTGATCAGGTGGTTGTCCTTCGGGTGGAAGTAGAGCGCCGTCGTGAAGAACTTCATCGCGTCGTCCACGCGCCCGAGCTTCTTGGCCACTTTGCCCATCATAAAGTGCACCGACGACTCGCGCGGCGCAAAGTTGCGCACGATCTTCAACTCGGCCAGCGCCTGTCATGCAACAAGCAAACGGATTAGAAGCCCCACACAATACACAACACAAACCAAAGCACAAAGCTCACCTCCTCGAAGCGACGCTGCGTGATCAACACGTTGGCGCGCTGGAACCGCGCCTGCGGGTTCAATGGCTGCAGTTCGCCCGCGATCGCGAGCACATGGAGCGCTTCATCAAACTTGCGCGTCGAGTGCAGCACCATCCCGAGGAAGCAGTGCAGCAGCGAACTCCGCGGATTGATCTCCAGTGCGCGCTTGAAATGGTACTCGGCAAACTCAAACTTCTCCTGTCGGTAGTAGATCGTGCCGAGACCGTACCAGGCGTTGTAGTGGCGCGGATCCGTGCGAATCGCGTGTCGGTAGCCATGGATCGCCTTCTCAAAATCCTCGTTCGCGACATATTCGTGGCCAGAGAGCGTGTACGCGTACGTGAACGACGGGTTCAACTGGATCGCCTGTCATATCAGTGCATCACAGTATGCATTGTGTGAATATCAACACATGGAAACCATTTTCATGCTGATCAAAATGCGTACCCGCTGGAAAAAGATCAGCGCTGTGTCGTGCTCCTTCTGGAGACTAAAGCAGTTGCCCGCGACGCACCACGCTTCGCTCGACAGTTTATCGAATTCCGTGACCTCCTGCGCCAGATACGACAGCTCGACTTCTTTCTTGAGGTGCCACAGTGTCGTCGAGTACACATCCAGTCCTGCCATGCGATGCGGCTCAGCACGATGCATCGCTTTAAACACTTCATGAGCCTGTAATTACACATTTATACACAGCGACGGTATGAAACGATGACAGTGGATGACTGCATCAAACGAATGAGCATTTGTTATCACGCAATATCGTACCGAATTATAATCGGCCATCTCAAAATGTGATCGGCCGATCTGATGCTGTGCCCAGCCAGATGCAAGCTGGGATGGTGGAAGCTGCTGAAGCAGGTACAATGCCTCGCGGCACATGTACACACACACTTTCTGATAAATCGAACCAAACGAACTCAGCAGACAGAGCAGTTGCTGCGGAGAAGGCACGACATAGCAAATGAGATGAGTTCATCTTGGTCTCAGCAGCACCGCCAGATTCAACCCGTTTGCGCCATATGAGTAGACGCACTGCATACCTGACTCCCGTCGCTTGCATGCCCTCGCGCAAGCTTTCGTCTTCGCCTTCGGTCCGAGACATCGGACTCCTCCGGGGTATCCTCGCGATGGAAGAGCCTTGTGGCGACATGAGGTGTGATCAAAGAGTCTGTAGAGGTCGTAGTCCTGGGATTAATCTGCATACGCAGCATACCAAGCAGAATAACATTAGCTTCGTATAACCCAGAGAAAGCCCATCCACCACGCTCTCTCTTCGTACCGGCGTGTCGTCCGCTGACGTGACGGATGAAAACGACAATCTCGAATTTCGACGAACAAACGCGTCGTCCTCGTTCTCTTCAGCTAACGGTCGTCGATACGATTTCCGAGCACGTGGATTGGGTGTCCCGCCACCTGCAACACCCGCTACGCGCGACTTTTTCACCGCCAACACCGCTGCATCGGCTGACGAATTGCCCGCACCGCTCACGTTTGGGGTCTTAAATGACGAGTGGCTCGGTGGTCTTGCAACAGCAGCAAGCCAGGATGTGCTTGCGCTAGTATCACTAGGAACTGCTGCTGTCTTTGGAGTTGACAAGGCGATCATTGGACGCGGTTCGGGCGTCGCAAATGCATCCTCTTCGGGTGGACAGCATGGAATGGTGTCGCTGTCTGCATCTTGGTTATTGTCATCGTCAGCAGTGTCATCATCACCTTCCCGATTCCAGGTTTCTGTCTTTTCGGTTTCGTCGGACGCATCTGTGAGTAAGCAGAAAAATCAAATCATTAGGACGTTAGCTTTGCGTCATGGGCGTGGTTATCAAAAGCAGATTCTTTTACTTGTGAAGTACGTGGCCGATCCAAAGAAACAACTCGCGTCAATATCGGCACCGAGCTCACAAAGCTCTTCGTACGCTGACCAGAGCGTTGCATCCGCATCCAAACTATAACCACAACAAAGATGCACGTCGTTAGTGATAACCGCCACTTTAAGTACCGTTCCGATTGAGTGCTCTTACCTTTTAACAAAGTACGCGATGGCTTGTTCGCGTCGATTGGCGCGGCGGCAGATGCGGCCCAGCAGGTAGAGCCCTGCAGCGCCACATGGGATCTCTTCCTTCGCTGTCGCGTCCACGAAATGCCAATCGCCTTCGCCACGCAGCGCGTTCTCTGCTTCCACGAGCTTGTCCTGCTGGAAGCAGCACACCGCGAGCAAGTAGCGGTTCGCTGGTGCTTTCGCGCTCACGAGCACTGCGATCGCTTGGTTTACGCGGTTGGCACGGTGGTAGCACGTCGCTAGGAGGCAGAGATTGTCCTCCGAGCGATGCTGATGAGCGCACGCACATACACACACATAACATTGTCAGCATGGTTGCATATACACATAGCAGTAGTAACTGCAGTCGCATAGGCTACGCACATGTGCTACAAGCCGTTCAGCAAGAAAGACTGCGTTCGCGTACACACAAGTGGCCAAGTAGTGCTGCACTTTTTCCACGAGCGTCGCCTCCAGCGCGTCGAACCACCCGCTCTCAGCTCGTCGCGCGAATGCGTCTGCGGGTGAAGATGCACTGGCTGCTACTGCTGCTGCGGCCATTGTCGCCTCAGCAAGCAGCAAGGCAGGATCAACAGAGGCAAAGAGAGAGAGAGAGAGACGCTGATACACCCGCGCGACGCTTTCACCTCCAAGATGTCGGCAAAACGGTCAAAATGGTCTGTGTGGGCGAAACCTCTGTTCGCGCAACCTTCGCGGCACCTTTCGCGCCGTTATGAAAGGCTGCTTCCTTTTGTGGTACACTACCTACTAAATTTAATACATATATACTTCGTATGCTGCCCTATTTGATCAAGACCTCTATTGACTCAAAAAAGTGCAGCTAATACCCTTTAAATTACATAGATGAATCAAATATCAAGTTTAGGTGTGTCGCCACATACAGGAGGGATGACGGCACTGCAAAACACAAAATTGAGCCTCCAAGATGGCCGAGTTGGACACATTTTACACGAGCACTTTGACTTGGAACAAGCTCCTCGACAGCTCTGGTTCCTCCCCCTTCTCCTCTTCCTCGTCGTTCTCCTTACCACGACGTGACCTGCGCTGCCGCTGACGGTAGGCTGGTGACAACGACGGACTGCCTCGTTGCGCACTGTTGCTGGTCGCTTTCTCGCTTCGCTCGTGGCGTCGTCGCCGCGTCTCGTGTCGGCGTCTTGCTGATGATTTCTCCATCGCGACTGCTGTTGATGCTGCATCAGCAGTTTTCCGTTCCGCCCTCGACCGCTCGTTAGTAGCGACGCGGCGTGGTGAGAGCGCTTCGAGCTCCTTCTCGATGTTGTAGAACCCGCGGCTCTTGATGACGCGGCTGTTGCGGAGCACGTTTCGATCACTCGCGGCGAGTTCACTCGTGTCTTTGCCACGTCGAGGTGACACCGTCTCAGTGATGCGCGGTGGACCTCCTCCTGCTCTTGCTGTTCTCGCGTCTTGTGCTTCGATTTCGTCAGGACTCAGTGCCACAAACACGCTTTCGCCCACAAGAGACTGGTCAAGAGCATTATCGGAAGATGGCAAAGCTTCCTCTTCATGCTGTGTCGTTGTTATAGCACGAAAGCCCCGGAATTGCGACAGACGCTTGATCCGCGGCGAGCCCATCACATTTGGTGTCAATCGGTTCTGCGGAGTCACTGCCATGAAATCGTCCATGGAGATCGGACTCGGCTTGAGCTGCTCGCGGATGGGGGTGCGAGGCACATCGCGTCCCAGGCCAAGCACTGCGAACGACCGCTCCATTTGGTGGATTTGCGGCGATCGCTGCGGAGTGGAGAGCGACGGCGCGTTGTACTCGCGCAAGGGACTCGGTAGCATGACTGGATGGTGCACGTTATCGCCACTCGAGTGCGGACGGAAGCTTCGCTGCGATTGCTCCTCGTTCCGCCATCGTCGCTGAGTTTCCAAGAAAGCCGCCATCTTTTCATTCTCGAGCTGCAGAAGCGCGCGTTCTAGACGCAGTTCCTCTTTTTCCTTCCGCAATTCTTCTTTCTCCTGGCGCAATTCGTCGCGCTCGCGTCGGATGTCGGTCAAGAGCGAGCGGTATTCGCTGATGAGGTGGCTTCGGGACTCGGCAAACGCGTCGTAATGCTGAGTAGGTTGTTGTACCTCGTGATTCACATTCACTGGTGGCATTGGGGAATAGCTGGAGCGAAACGGAGCCGGAGGTGGCATTGTTACGCCATTATCGTCGGGAGTAGTGCAGTAGTTCTGATGGTACTCGTTTCGCTGGGACTCATTGAACACATACCCATCCTCAGTCAATGTCGGTGGCTCGTAGCGTCGGCGGTAGTCTGAGTGCTCCTGGACGAGCGGATGATCGGATATGGACTCGTACGTCCGCTGAGGTGGGGGGGAATGCTGCATTGTGTATGAACTGGGTTGACTCTGTGGCTGGGAGGCTGTTGCTGTTATCTGGTACCCGAGTCTCCGCTGCGCTCGCAACTGCTGATCGCGGAGAAAAATCGTTTCCTTCTGCGCTGCCTCCCTTCCGCTGCGTTTTCGCTCTTCCTCCTCCTGCTGCTTGATGCGCGCCTTCTCGCGTATCTGCTCGTCCAAGATGCGCTTCCACTCCATCTGCTGCGCGCGTTCACGCAGTCGGTCGTCCTGAGTGTACGGATCCGTGATACGGAAGCGCGTGTGCGCACTCGCATGACCTCTGTCGATACTCGACGATCCACTGAGTTCCCCTGCTGCTACTGACGCTTGTACTCCAGAAACCGAAGTAGATGAAGGGCGACGAGACGGCGTTGATGAGGACGTTGGTCGCTCAGCCATAGAGTTGTTCATCTGGGACCATGGCGAAGGCTGCTGCTGGAACGAGCGGTGGCCATTGCTGTTATTATACTCTGTGTGCTGGATGTCCGGCCTCGGCGCGTAGCCTCCCTCGATGAGCCATTTCGCGGGCGAGCGGTCATCCGGCTGGAACTTGCGCTCCAGCTCCTCTTGCTCCTGCTGCTGCTCGCGCTGGATCGCGCGGCGCAACTCGATCTGCAGCTCCAGGTCCTTCGCGTACTCGAGCTGCTTCTGCCGCTCGGCGCCGGCGTCGACCACAGCGTCCGGCCAGATCATGGCTCTTTCTCCCTTCCCTGTCTGCGCTGCGCCGCCTTCTCCAGTTTTCGAATTCAAGGGAAATGAATATGGGCAGATTCGATGTGCGAGGGAAATGTGCTGATTGGCTCAAAACGACCAATAATAGATCTTTATTGGCTATATTTCGTCCAAAAGTCAATTCATCGCTATCTGATTGGCTGTTTCTGCGCTGTTTGCTTCAAACAACTGGAAAGCGCATGGAAAAATGGGAAATACATGGCTAACATGGCTGAAAAAATCCTTGGCGTTGGGTGTGCATGTGGATGAGAGCGTACTACCAGAACTCCATAGAAGATGGAGCGTATGCGCGTTTGCTCGCGTTGTGCATGGCGTCGCTGTCTGTCTTGTCTACTGAAACGTGCTCGTGCTGGCGAATAAATAGTTGTCGGTGTACTCGCGGCGCAGATCGGCGAGTTGCCGCTCGACCTGCATCTCGTACCGCGTGTTCTCCGACTGCAACAGCTGGAACCGCAGCGCGAGTTCGCTCTGGTACTGCTCCAACTGGCGGCACTGGGACTTGAGCTCGCGCTGGCTGCTTTTGCTTCGCTCTTTCCCGCTGTGGTGGTGGCTCTTGTCGTTTTTCTTTCGCGAACTGCGCAGTATCCGCTGCACGCGCTTGTGCTCGCGCGCGCGGTACTTGTACTCCTTGGCCATCACCTTGAGCGCCTTGTACTCCTTCTGGAGATGTCCCACCAACTCGCTTTCTCGCCGGAACGTCTGCTCCTGTTCGTAGCAGAACTGCTTCATGCGCTCGACCTCGGTCACTAGCCGCACCATCGTCTCTTGGATCGTCGCGTCGTTCACAACATGCGGCGTCATCTGCATATCGCTACTACTGAGCGCAGACGTCGAAGGACGCGTGCTGCTGGCGTGGATAGTCGCGTCGTCGCCCTCATCGATCTCTTCAATGTTATTCGTGCCATTCGCATCATGCTCTTGATAATCGTCCTCCACCTCCATGATTCTATCTCCAGTCGCACGGTCATCATCTTCATCATCCTCGTCGTTGTCGCTACTGGCACTTCCACGGGACTTATGGCGCACGGCCATCTTCACGACGACGTGCTTCTCGCTGCGGATGCTCGTGTCTCCACCGCTGTCTCCATTCGCACCGCGGCGGCGGCTGCGACTGCGCTCGCGCACGTGCATCTCGCTAATCGTGTGGGTCGTCGTCACGACGTCGCCGCTGTCGCTGCTGTTGTCGCCGCCGCCGCGAGACCGGTTGCGCAGCCGCATGGCGCCGTTCGTTCCGCCGTACGTCGCGATCTCGTTCTGGTTCGGGTCCGACTCAGTGCCGCCGCGCGCGCTCGCGCTGTCCCCACTGCTGCTGCTGCCCATGACGTTGTTTTTTTCTGCTGTTCGTTCGCCCTGCTCTGGTTCAAACGCTCGAATGCAGATCACAACCCCCTGTTAGAGGGCATACCCTCTCGTAACAGATATGTTGAACTTACAAAAAGCATGGTGCTGACGAGAGATAACCGAAACCAGTGCATTTGCATTAGTTTATGTTAGAAACGCTCGGTTTCTAATGTGCTGGGATTGAAATGATAATACAAATCAGTACATTGGCATGTGCGTTTTCCATGTCTTTGTTTGCTACTATTGGATTTCTCGTGTCTATCGCATGGGGCTCGTGCCATACAAGTTGCGTCAAATCGAAAGGATGCTGACGGGCTTTCGCTTCCTCTGCTTAAAGAGATTTGTGAGGGACCTCTTGCGTGTTTGAGAGCGGCGTGAGCAGCGGCGAGAGGATGCCGCGCGACGAGTGCATCAGCGCCACCGAGTGGGCGCCACCAGCAGATACCTGGCGCACTGGAAGGGAGCCCAAGTGGAGCGGCTGCGGCACCAGAATCGTCTTCATCTCCACGGATCCAAGGCGACCGTGGCTAATGAGATGCAATAGTACCAATACAAACATCGGTTAGACACACTGCGCAACAATAGAACATTCAGCAAGGTCAAGGTACGTACTCGGCTCTTCCGGAGCTGTACGCGACGCCGTCTTTCGTGAGGAAGAGCGTGTGCGAGCCACCGCACGCAGCCTGGACGACAACCTTGTCCTTGAGCGCTTCCACCTGCACAAATGCGCGTCAAGCGACATACCTAGGGTGAGAAATGGCTGTTGCACCACAATTATGGAGAGTGAGAAGGGTCAGCCTGCCTGCTGAGGTTTGTAGCGGCTTCGCGTATCGCCAAGACCCAGACGGCCGTACTCGCCACGTCCAAACGAGTAGCAAGCGCCGGACTTGGTCACCACGACTGTGTGCCACCCACCACACGATACGCGCCTGCCAGAGTTTCAATATAGTAAGCATCGGTAACCGAGACAGAGTCAATAGTCAGCAAGAATGCACACGTACAACGCAGGCATCGTCTCGAAAAGCTCGATCTTCTGTGGCACTTGGATGTCCGAGGTCTGGCCGACGCCGAGCATGCCGTAGTCCTCCTTGCCCCAAATGTACACACTGCCAACTTCGGTCACCGCAGCCGAGTGGAACGCGCCACACGCGACTTGCACCACTTTTTCGTCGCCAAAGCCCTCAACACGGTGCGGACGACTCACGCCCAGCAGCCCTTCGCAATCGGAGTCGTGGAGCCACGCTTGGCCGATACCGAGCTGTCCATTGTCGCAACGGCCCCACATGTACACGTGCCCCTTATCGGTCAATGCCGCCGTGTGCGCGCCACCTATCAGCAGACGTTATACATACAAAATGCGCATATGAGCCAACAAACGACGGCATATAGTCCATCTTTGTATAGAGGAACGTACCGCAACTGATCTTGACGACTTTCTCTTCGCTTCCGTCTTGCAGCACGGGACACTTTGCTGGAAGTGACTGATGCAAATCGCTAAACTCCTTCGGCAAGCCGAGTTGGCCCCAGTGGGCTTCTCCCCATGTGTACACAGTGCCTGTGTCGACCGTAGGAACGGTTTCCACGAAAACGATCAGTTGTGAGCAGCGCACAGAGAAATTATCAACAACACCACAGGACGCACCATCTTTGGTCACGGCCGCCGAATGGCATCCACCGCAGGAAATGTACTCGACAAAGAGCCTCTGCGTCGCGAAAAACTCAATCTTGCGAGGAGCGTTGGAGCTTTTGAGGTCGCCATGGCCGAGTTGACCCATCTGCACATACACAAACAAACACATACACGCGTTAGACGATAGCGCATACAGCAAATAGGATCCAGCGACAAGAGGCAACAGAACGCACCGATCCCCACCCCCACGAGTACACTTCACCCTGCGTCGTGAGAACCATCGTGTGGCGCGATCCGCACGAGACGGCGGCGATGTCGAGCGCAAAGATCTCCTCGATCTGCTGCGGGAAGTGCGCCGGTGACACGTCGTCGATGGGACCAGTGAGGCGGCGCTTCTCGCCGCGACCCAATTGGCCGTCGTCGTTGCATCCGAAGGCGACCACGGCGCAGTCTGTGGCGTGCTGCTCGTTTGGCATCTTTGCTGCTGCTTCTGTGCGTGTATAGGAGATAGAGAGAGTGCTGCTCCTGGAACGGATCGCTGTCGTTTGGCGCAAGAACGAAAGTGAAGGCTGATGGAGTGCGCATTCAGTCGGGAGGATACTGTGGGCAAATTCGCATGCAAGCGCATTTAGAAATAGAAACGATAGACATGTGGAATATAGAGATCCAAACACAAAAGACAGATTTCGATACTTGAAAGGATAGCAATGGGATTTGGATCGATAATTGAGCGGTCTTGTTGGTTTATCTGTGACGTGTGAGATCCGATCCGATGGCTACACATTGGTGGACTTTATCTTGGCGGCGAAGCGCGCTGGGTGAGTGCGCAAACTGCGACCATGGTGCGCTACTGTTGCTAGGCAGCAAGGGACCAATTGCGACGTTTTTCGCATGAGATCGCTGTCTTGTTTTCTTGCGTTTGCAGGAGGAGATGGAGGATGAGGATTGCAAACCATCTCCAGTCACTCGCGCTCCCGTTTCACTCGCATTGATGCATTTTTTGCAGAAGAAGACGACGCGTACAATTGCGATTTCGGGATGCGAATTCTCGGTCCTCATAGCTTGCTCTTCGTACCCTCCAGCTTCCGCTTGAGCTCGTGGAATTTGGTGCTGTTTGGGTGGCGATTCCTCTTGATCGCGTCCTGCTGCTCGGATGCGTCGTCTTCTTCTTGGATGGTGAGTGCATGGAGCTGCTGACGAAGGGCTTTGACTGGTGGAGAGCTCTTTACTGTTGCCGCTGCCTTGAGGGAGTGGTGGATATGAGCGTGCGTCTCCGGTCCAACCTCCTCTTCTTCTCCCCGGATCTTTGACTTCTTCACTCCCACCTTGTCGTTTGCTGGTACCGCGAGCATGCGCGCTGTGGCTTCCACTTGGAACCCGAGTCGGTATTTCGCAAGTAGCTTGGAGCGACATGCCTTGGTGCTGTCCTGGTCGGCGCGTGCGCGTTGCTCGCGTTTGTGTGCCTCCATCTGAGCCGAGTACTGCGTCTTCACCTTGAGCGCGCTGCATTTCTTGTAACTTGTGTGGCCACGAAACAGCTGCTGCACTTTGATCGCAGGGGACTGCTGGATGCCGCGGAGCCATCCTGTTTGCCGCTTGAGCTCGCGAAACACGGGCCGCGTCGTGAGTCCGCGCCAGCGCGACTGGATGCGGCTCACGAGTACATATTCACGGAGCAGCATGCGCTTCGTGAGTTCCAACACATTGGCCTCGACTTTGATCAGCGTTGGTCGCCCACCCGAGCGGCGCACAAACTCGCGGTAGTTCCAGAAGAAGACATTGCGCTCGGCCGGGTTGTCGTACCAGAACACTGGCGGCTGGTCTGGCCGCGCCGCGAGCGCATACGTCCAGATGGACGGGTGCATGCGCTTGATCACGCGCAGACAGCGCTCGATCAGCGTGTGTCTTCGCGCCTGCATGCCGCGCACGCGGGTCTGGATCCGCGTCGCTGCGCAGTTGATCTTGCGCAGATACCGCTCGCGCTCCACTTTGCGGCGCCGGTACTCCAAGCGACCGAGAAAGCCGCGCGCGATCCACTGGATCAGCGCAGCCGCGGGCCCGCGCTTTCGCTTAAACTCCTTGATCGCGATTCGCTCGTCCTCGATTTTCTCCTGGAAGCTCACGACACCCGCGCGCATGTACTTGGAGCTCCCACAGCCCGTACAGTTCGGGAGCTGCTCGTACGCACTGTCCTCAACATGTTGGTCTGGTTGTAGGTGGCTCTGGTTCTTTGGTCGAACGCGCAGGAGGTTGATGAACGTGATGGTATTGTATCGCGAGCACGTCAGGTACGGCGTCGATGCGATCGAGAGCGCATCAAGAACGGCGGCAGCTTCTGGGGATATCGCTGGCGGTTGAGGTAATGCGTTGTCTTCTTGTTGGGGACCACATGGTGGTGATTCTTCTTCACTTTGAGATGGTATTGCGTCTTGGTCATGGCGCTTGGTGTCTTCCATGAGAGAAATGACGAGAAGAACGACTGTTGTTGCAAAGCTAAGTGGTGCTTGGTGGCACGAACAGCTGTGACACAAAGCATCCTTTCGAGGTGGACATGCCAAGTTTGGAGCTGATTTTCATGAAGGAAAGTCGTGGGGGATTGCAGCATGCATTTGTGTTTGTGTTTGTGTTTGTGTTTGTGTTTGTGTGTAGAATGATAAACGATACACAAATGACTCCTACAGGGTGCACAGACTGCCATCTCTTTTTCTCAGTCCTCTTCGGCAATGTCTTCTTCCATCTCACCGTCGTCGTTCGGATCGATGCCGCCATTGCGAGTCTTGGCGTCTCGTCCACCAGAAGTCATTGATCGCCTCTGGCTGCTGCCACTGCCCGGTCGCTCAGCGCCATCGCCATTGTCGTCCTCATCGACACTCATCTTGTACTCGCTGTGCATCGATGGGCGACGCTTATCCTCGCCAGCTCCCGCTCCAAGCTTCTGCTGGATATCCTGGAGCAGACGCGGGTCGACGTACGACTTCACCATCAGTCCTCGCAGCGGATCTGAAGATCCAAGATGTAAGCCCTTGAATGATTTGAGAACGTCAGATTTGATCACTTGATCGTTTTTTCCCTTACTCTTTGCAGGCACAAGGCATGACTTGCTTGCACTATGCAGCCTCTTGTGGAAACCTGAATATCCTGTTCAACATGCTGCAAATTTGTGAGGCTGAGCTGGTGGAGAAACCAAACAAGGTATGAAGCATCATTTACAGCGTTTCGACGAAGAAACTAGTTGAGTCGCATTGAAGCAAGCATGGGTTTGAGTATCTAGCATGCTTATCCGCGTTAGTTTGGCGAGACAATTACTCAACTTGCAACTTTACGGAATCAACCGAAAGTGCTGGAGCTAATTGAGAACTGGCAGACTGGCAATCAAGTAACATTGTCTGGTGAACGCGAGAGTACTAGTGGCGATGAAGACACTAGCGATAGCGATGATGACAGTGACTATGCATCAGAGAGTGACTGAGTTGAGAGCAACAGAGTGGTTTAAGTCACAGCGTGTCTTTGCCGACATCCAATTTCGAGGCGAAGCAAATTCATAAAGTGAAGAAACTTGCATCAGAAAAAAAAAGAAAGCGAAAGCTAGGGATGTCTATAAAAATTACACTCACTCTACTTGAGCTTCTCAAGAAGCAGTTTCGTACCAGTCTGCGATTCTGCGAGTTTCTTCAGACTCGACAACGACGACTTGAGCGCCTTCGACACAACCTTCGAGGCGTCCTTCGCACCGTGTTCGGACTCAAGGAACGCGAGCACGACAAACGAACCGCGGTTCGATGGCACCCAGGTCGCCAGCGAGCTCTTCGCGGCATCTAACAACGGAGCGGAGAAAGCCGTCTCCTTGATGATGCGGCGCAGCGCCAAGTGAGCAATAGCATCCGAGTAGATTGGCTCCTGGCCTTCTTCCGTAGTCTCACTCAAGACAGCTTCAATAAGAGCAACCTGAACGTCCTCGCTCGAGCTTCGCTTGAGCACTTCCACCAAGACATCACGGCCTTCCTTCGATCGCAACAGTTCCGTCATGTTGGCAGCGCACACTTCCTCCAACTTTGGCAGCAAACCCTTCAACAGTTCTTCACGACGCGAGTCCGGGTCCTTCTTGTAGTTCACAACCATTTGCGTCGCATCCTCTGGCGATGGCACCATTGGAGGCGCGAGAAGATCAATGTCATCTGGGGACAGGTACTTGTTGTTCAATGGGCTGAACAATTGGAGCAGCACTTTTCGGCCAGTTGGGTGCATCGCCACCGCGAGCAGGTGATCGTTCAACTCCGCGAGAACCGACTTTTGCACGAGAACGGTATCGTCGACCACATCGAGGATACGCATGATGACCAAGTAGCCACTTGGGTGATTACACGCATCCAGTACCTTGTCCTTCAAGCACTTGATGATACGCTTCTTGTCCTTTGGCGTACCCAACGAGATGCACTTGTTCACGACACGAGCGCCGTTGCGGGTCGCCAACAATGCCAGCGACGCATCGCGCACGTTCGCGATCATCTGCATCACATCGTCGTGCTCGGCGTGGCAAAGGTATTCCCAGAGCAAGGTCTGCACGAACGCCAGACCCAACAATTGCTTGTCGACCATGCGGTTCAAGATGGTAGCCAAGTGCTTAAGCACCTCGTCCTTCTTCTGTGGGTTGGCGCTCAAGATGTCAGCAAGGTTCTTCTTGTTCTCGGTCTTGAAGTACGCAAACTCCTTGCCGTAGAATTCGAGCTTCAAACCGGACAACTGAGCAGGCTTCAAGTACTCTTGCGCGTATTCCAAAACGTTCGCGGCAATGTTGTGCGTACCAATCTGCACCGCTTGGCCTGTAATCTGCTTCACAATCGTCGCGCGATCAGCGACACTGCCGTACTTGATCATCTTTTGCACCAGGAAACAACCGTACTGCATCTTCGACAGATCGATGATATGCTCGCGGAGTTCCGCCACAGTCTGCGTGCGGTGTTCTGGCTTGCCGTACTTGAGCAGCGCCTGGATCACACGTGACGCATCGTGCTTGGCAGCGACATCGTAGATCTTGCCCTTGACCAAGTCGAAGAGCTCCTTCACCAACGCTTCGCGCTTGGCTTTCTCGACATCGCGCTCACGGATGATGTTCCAGATTTGCTTGGCGCGCGCGACCATCTCGTAGTGCGGGCGCTGCATCTTGCGCTGCTTCTTGGCTACTTTCTGGTCCATGAACGACTTTTTGGCGTCCTTGTCGGCGGCCGCAGACGCCGGGCGCTTCTTCGCGTTGAAGCCGCCATCCTTCTTGTTGTAGCTGCTCCCCTTGATGCCTTGGTGCGCGTTCTTCTTGTCGTCCTTGACGCCGGCCATGGTTGCTGCTGCTGCGTGTTCGTTCCCGACAAAGAGCGCTCCGGCGGCTGCTTCTGCTGTGTTTGGCAGCAACGACTATTGTCTACTGGTTTGCCTCACCACCACCACCTTTTCAGCCAGTCAAAAAGAAAACACACATGCAACAGCAGGACCATCACTCGGATCATGTATGTGGACCACATTTCCTTGAAAGTCCTTCACACCTCAGTAGTTGCATATAATGGATAACCAACACTCTCGCAGACACAGCTATGCAATTGAAGAGGGAGTTGAAGGTTTCCCTTTTGATGTCCAAGTCAATGCAGGCATGAGAGCAGCAAGATGGAGGAGGGAAACGAGGGATCTTAAAGCTCTGTGGTGTATGATTTGCTCTCCTGATCGTGACGTGCGTCTACGAAGTGACTGTGTGTAGACAGGGACTCGCTGCGTGCGTTGACATCGTCGTGCAGGAGGTATGGAGTCGCAGCAGCACGTGGCGACGACGAAGAGAAGGAAGTCGCGTCCTCAGTCTCGGAGACCCACTCGTCGAGGGAGCCGCGTCGCTTGCCGCTGCTGTGGCTGCTGAAGCTGCCGCAGCTGTTGCTTGATTCGTAGACGAGAGACTCGTCCAGGAGCTGCTCCCGTGCGTATTCAAGCAGCGTGGACGTGTACGCCTGGTGGACCATTGAACAGCAATAACACAGCAGTAAGCGTGATGTTCACTCGGCTCGCTAGAACAGAAGGAATCAAATGACCTACTGTCGCAGTGAGCTGTTGTGCGTTCCGAGCTCGAAGATCTGGTGGGACCGAAAGTGCAGTCCGGCCAGCTATCGTGCATGAGAGAGAGGTGGACGTCAGTTATCGAGCATGCAGTCCCTCGAGCCAAGAATCGTTCATTCATTTACCTGAATCAAACGCCGAAGGAAACAAAAGTCGGCCGCCTGGAGATCTCGGAGACGTCAGATGTCGAGAGTTGGTGAAGATGATGAGCTCGCGCTTGGAATCTGAATCGATCCACGTGGCGCCACGCATCTGTTTTGGTTGTGGAGGTGAGCAAATGAAAATGTGAGCTGAGTTACGAGATTTGTCAAGAATCCATATCAAGCATTCAAAAAGCGCCTGCTTGCATTTCGCGTGGAGTTGCATGCACAGGCTTTGTCGGGGCAGACGCGACTGCAAAGCCGTCTCGTGACTCGCACAAGTTCTCGTCCTTTGGTTTTGGTGGAGAAGAAGATAATCGAGACGAAGATACCAAGCGTGGAAAAGTTGACAGCACTGGGCATACAGTACATGTACGCAGTTTGCTTGACGTACCAGGTCTTGTGTGCCTCCGGGTTGATTTTGAGGTACATCGTATTCGCTCCGCCGAGCAAGAACGCGAAGAACATGATGGAACCGTAGAACGCGAGAAGCACTTGCCGGATCAACATCACTCAGAAAATCCTCGCGTAGTCAGACTGGTCGAATGCATCGCAGTAGGCTCCCCAAAGTGAACGGACTGTGATCGGACCGAGGACGGCGCTTACCCCTAGTCCAAGTATGGTGAACGTGTGAAAGTATATGAATCGGTCGATTCCTGCATGTATCCAGCAATTATCGAGTCCCGGAAATGGCTCATAGCCCCCAAAGATCCAGCACGCGGCGACGGTAGCGCTTGGTATGAGGAATAAACTCGCGTACGCTGTTTTTGAGTGCTTGGCGAGCAACTGGATCGGGACTTGGCGAACGGCAATCTGGTCGGATACAAAGAGAGGCGTGAATTACAGCGTTCTATCCAAAGTTGCCAGTCAACGACCTGGAAGCAAGTTTAATTTGTTACCATATAGAGGACGACGATGACCGAAATCGCAATCCAGACAGCGGCGCAGGTGAACCAGTGCATCAAAGTTGCTTGGATCCTGCAAATTGTCGGCCATGGATGGGTTTGTAATCGCACAACCTTGCTATCCGTGACGGTGCTTATTAGCATGCTCCCATGAAGTCCGCACAATGTACCTCTATGCAGCAAGCTTTCAGTCAGATTGCGCAAATACTCGATTTCGTCGATGGGAACATGCATTCTTACAGCAACATCATGAAGATGCTATCGGGAAATTTGCGATACTCTTGGTTGCGAATGCGAAGAAATAGTACGGTAACGGCAGCGACAAGCGAGAGTATGGTCAGCGGCTCATTGAACGTCTGTTGGTCTTTGTTACACTACTGAAGCTTGTACGCGGCGTAGCGCTCATCAGAGAACTTTGTTCTCCTGCTGCGTTCGCGTGAAAGACAAAGGAAACTTTGATCAATAGGAAGTGCAAATGGAGACGTTGTTCACTGAGAGCTCATTTTTGCGTGGTGGTGAGTATGGGTGATCATCTTTCTCGATCTTTTTTAGTTGAATCTCAACCAGTTGGCTGACGCAGCGTTCGCAGGAAGCTCAACGCGCAATTATATCAAGTGGCATCGCTGCGCGTTTGAATGAAGCGCATTTCTGTTATCCCACATTTGCAACGAAGACACGGCGATCGAGTCCGTGGCTACGAAAGCTCATCTAAGATACTCCTAGTACGCGCAAATTGTTTCGGGAGCGTTTTGATGATGGGCATCCTCATCCGATTGGAACAATTGACTGCATCAAGTTCACGAAAATGACGCAAGGTCGCGCCGGTTCGCGTCCAATATGGGTGTTTGGGATCTTCCTTGCACTCCTCCACCAACAAAGCATCCCAGTCCGAGAGTTGCGTTGTCGTCTGAAGGCTGCAAGCACGTATCGCGACCATTCAGTGGCGTCATGTGTGCGCTCTTTTACGGCTACAATGCACAGATTCCGTCGAACCACCGGCATGTGTGCTCCACGTGGGGGGAACTAGACCCAGTGCTGGCCGTGGCTCTCGAAAACCGTGAGGTGCACTTTTCACGGATGAGGTAGGCTTGAATCGTGGACCTGCTCCTCGATTTTGCTGCTCTTGTTGACTCGGGTTTGATTGCGATGTTGTGGTTTTCGAAAATGTGAGTAGGGAGACAAGAGTCCAGGCAGCGAAGCGTACGGGCGTAGTGCTGATATTGTCACGATGGCATGGCAGCCTCGGGGAGGTGCTCTCGCGGTCGGATGGAGTGACGGTAAAGTTGGTTTCTCCTTCTTAATGCTGAGGATTTCCAATGGAATTGATATTGACGTGTTGTTTTCTCTCCTTGGGATGACGCGACGCAGGGATGGTGTCGTTGTGGGTGTTTAAAGAAAATACGGCGCGTGAAAGTAATTCGCCACACACTGGATGAGCGGGTGTTTTGAGATGGGCGCCAGCTGGGAATCGACTCATGTCTGCGGACGAAAATGGAGTCTGTGCGGTATGGAAGGTGGATACTCGCTCCCAGTTATCGCTCAGTAAAACGTACACTCGACAAGGAAGCATCACGCATTGCGTTTTTGCTACGAGTCCAGCGCAGCGAGAAAAGCTACTGAAAAGGTTGGCTACATGCACGGGCATTCTTTTTCTTTGCCTTCAAGCTCAAGACAAAGCACTGACGTTGTGCTTATTTGCTGCCCCATTTAGCGACAACTTCTCGCAGCATGCATGCCCAAAATTCTTCTTTGGGGGTGAAATCGGATCAGTTTATTATGCAGACGATCTTGATCACATCTCAGAAGTTCAAATCCTCAACCACGCGATTGACTCGATGATGTTTCACGAAGAGTACAATCGACTCATTGTGATCACGCGAGCGCTTCAACTGGATGTGTTTCAAGTCGGCACTGCAGATGGCACTGTCAAAGCAACAGTGAAGTTTAAACTGAGTGTAGCTGGTGATGGCAGCCTTCACGAAGCCAAATGGGCGGGTCCGGGGTTGTTGGCGCTTGCATCGGGAGAACCCCTCGTTCGCTTTTGGGACCTCCAGGCTGAGGAAAATAGCGTGCTGAGTGTACCAAAATCTGGCACAGTGAACTATCAAGTCAACAGTATCGATTTTTCTCCACGAAAGCGCATTTTGGTTGCTGGTACGACTCAAGGTGTGGTGTTCTTTTGGCGTTGTATGACGCTCACAAATACCAGCGGCACAGGTGCTTCCGTGACGTATCGATGGGATATTATCTTCACAACTGAGGTTGGACGAAGTATCACTCGAATTGGGTGGGGTGGTATCTACTCAACGCTGTATGCGAATACATCCGAAGGCGTGGTGATCTTGCATGAAGGAAGTCTGCAGCGATCACTGTGCGGAGAAACCGCAGTCATTCAAAACCACCCCAAGACGCTTTCCATCGAGAAATTCTGCGATGGTACCGTGACCCAATCTACACTAGAAACGTCACTTCCGATCAAAGGTTTGTCCCACGACATGACCTCGGTGGTCATTTGGAACGGTTCGAAAGCGGAAGTGTACGAGATCAAAGGTGGAGATAACAAGCGAATCGGTCAGTTCAAGAGTGATGCGAGAGCAGTAGTCATTCGAGGAGACTCCATTTACCGGACAAATGGGAACCACGTCGAGATTTGCAACATTCAAGGGGTCGTCAAGAATGCGATCTCGTTCACGGAAGCTGAGGGATGCCCAACTCTACTGTCGCTGCAGAGTAAGTTTCTTGCTGTGGGTACCGATCGCGGGATGCTGCGCGTTTCCGATTTATCCCGGCGTGACCCTAAAGCCATAGGGAGTACGAGCAACTTTCTGGAATCATACGGGGATGAAACCAGGACGTCTATTATGCGAGCAATCGCTGTGAACACTGATGGTACTCGAATCTGTATCCTAGCAGACATATCGGAAGGAGCGTTGAAGATCCGCGTGCCACTGAACAAGTTGCTCCTCTTCCAGACCGATCTGAATGTTTTCCAGCAGTACGATTTCGGCGTAAATCGGCACCCGATTTCGGTCTTCTTTGATCCACTCGAGCCTCGCTTGCTCGCCTGTGAGAGTTCGAAGAGCAAGGCGGATGCAACGACAGCAGGGGGAAGCCAAGCAAGTGATCAACGCGATGTGTCCTCTGAAGAAGGTGGTGGCTCTGGAGGCAACAGCAACCGTTCATCGTTGTCAGACAAAGAAATCACGATTATGTTTGCGTCGAATGACCATGGAATTCTGACGCAAGATAATTATGAAATGGAACTGAAGTACAGCGCACTACTCGGTATCCAAGCGCCGCGCATTTGCTTTGTTGCGCAAGTGGAAAAAAGGTCTAGTATTGATGCGACGACGATTGTCAAATGTGGCAGCAAGAAAGACCGAACGAGCAGCTTTTCAAAAGCTTCAGCTGCGAGCAACGAACCGTCGAATTTCTTGGGCACGAAGATCACGCGCGATTTCGTGGGGTTGGACAAAGTGGACGAGAAGGGACGTGAGGCACTCATCAACTTTTGCTACTACGTGGCGATCGGGAATATGGACGAAGCGTATCGGTCGGTGAAGCTGATCGAGAATCCATCGGTGTGGGAGAATATGGCGCACACATGTGTGAAAACGAAGCGTGTGGATGTCACCGAGATCTGTTTGGGGAACATGAGCCATGCTTGAGGGGCTGCTACTGTGAAAGAAGCGGCATCGCAGCCAGAGCCAGAGGTTCCCATTGCCATGGTCACGATTCAGCTTGGTTTGCGCGACGATGCAGCAAGATTGTATCGCGAGTGTGGACGATACGATCTGCTGAATAAACTCTACCAAGCGTGTGGGTGCTGGAAAAAGGAGATTGATGTCGCAAACAAGCGAGACAGAATTCATTTGAAGAGTACGTACTACGCGATTGCACAGCATTACGAAGAGCTGGGCGAGATCAAAGAGGCAATGGAAGCGTATGAAGATGCCGGGACTCATTTGAAGGACATTCCGCGAATGCTGTTCAAACTGGGCAAGTTGGATTTGCTGCAAAAGTACACCTTCACGTCGAAGGACCGCGGGTTGATGATTTGGTGGGCTCAATTCCAGGAAAGTCAAGGGCATTTTGATCTCGCGATCGAATGCTACGAAACGACCAAGGATTATTTGTCGATCATGCGCGTGCTGTGCTTCAAGAAGGATTTCCAGGCAGCCGCCAAAGTCGCGGAAACAAGCGGTAATCGTGCTGCTGCGTATCACTTGGCGCGCCAGTTTGAAGTCCATGACGATGTTCAAAGTGCGATTCACTTTTTCGCAGCGGAGGGATGTTACAATCATGCTATCCGATTGGCAAAGGAGCATAGTATGGATGCAGATCTCATGAGTTTCGCTCTCATGAGCAAACCAAGCGATATGCTCGAGTGTGCTGTGTACTTTGAGGGACGCCGCGAAATGGAGAAAGCAGTCCAGCTTTACCAGAAGGGCGGCAACCTCGCCAAGGCGCTTGAGGAGTTGCATCACCTGACGGACGAGCTCGGTACGTCGAACACATCACCAACAATCCTGAAAAAGTGTGCCGACTTTTTCATCACAAACGGCCATTACGCCAAGGCTGTCCACTTGTGCCTCATTGGAAATCGCATCAGTGAAGCGCTCGATGTGTGTATGCAGCATGGTGTCAAGGTCACGGAGGAGATGGCGGAGAAAATGGCACCACCCAAGGACGAGAAAGATGCAATGACTGCGGGCGATAAAGTGCATCAGAAGCGACGCACGGATTTGCTGCTGAAACTCGCGAAATGCTGCAAGAAGCAAGGCGCGTATCATCTTGCAACGAAAAAGTACACGCAGGCTGGCGACAAACTGAAAGCGATGAAGTGTCTGCTCAAGTCGGGAGACACCGAGAAAGTCGTGTTCTTTGCGAATGTTTCGCGGAACAATGAGATTTTCATTCTCGCAGCCAACTATCTGCAGAACCTGGACTGGCGCAAGGACTCAGAGATCATGAAAAACATCGTCGGGTTTTACACGAAGGCTCGCGCTTTTGATCAACTGGCTGGCTTCTACAGCGCATGTGCGCAAGTTGAGATCGAGGAGTACCGCGATTATGAAAAAGCGATCGGCGCTGTCCACGAAGCGATCAAAGTGCTCTCCAAGTCGCGCTCCGAGCAGAAAGACAAGATGGTGCAGGCATTCGAGAGTCGAATCCAGCTGATGGAGCAATTCGTCGTCGCGCGACAGCAAATGAAGCAAAATCCGATGGAAATGGTCGAGATCGTGACGCGGTTGCTTGGTGAACCCGGGATCGAAGAAGCCATCCGCGTTGGCGACGCGCACGCAATGCTCGTTGAGGCTTACTACAGCCAAGGTGACATGGCGAAGAGTCTCGAGGTGATGGAGACCATGAAGCGCCAGCATTTAGAAACACCATTCCGAGCTGGAACAGGTGCTTCCCCGCTTCGATGCACATCATCAGCGCTGTTTGTCCGAGGACCTGAACCAAAGCTATCTGTCATTCCAACAAGATCCATATCCAGAGAGTAATAACTCGTACATTTCTTGCGTTCACGTCTGCTCCCAGCTCGATCAGCGTCGTGGCAGCCACCTTGTTTTCGCCAACGACCGCCAGCATCAATGGCGTGGTGCCCCATCGGTCTTGCACATTCAGATCGGCACCGTTCTTGGCAAGCAGCCGCACGATGTCCAGACTTGCCACTCGGCTAGCCCAGTGCAACGGGGTCCAGCCGTCTCGCTAGTCACACTCGCTAATAACAGTCGAATTCACGCGGAAATGGTCAATATATCAGCGAAAGCATCGAAGTCATCTACACTCGCATCAACTCACATCTTTTTTACTCAAGGATGCGTCTTTCTTGAGCAGCACGTGGCAAATGCTGGTCCGATTCAGTGTACATGCCCAATGCAACGCATTTCGTCCATCTGACCCAATTGCATCGATATCGATCTTGTTGGCAATGGACGACAAGATCTCGTCCACATTGTCTAAATACGCAAAAGGCGCAATACCATGAGTGGCGCCAAAGAAAACGAGTGCACTCGCCGCACTAGTAACACACCAGTTTTCGCAGCAAGGGTGAACCCATCGGCGATTTGACCATTTCGTTGCTCCACCTACTTAGTCTTGAAAAATAAACAACACGAACATCTCTCTCGCCTGCAAATGCGTAAAGATGCAAAATTCTGTGCGCCAGCTTACCTGGTATGAGTGCGATAAACGCCACAGCAGGTACGTCGTTGTCGCGAATGGGATGTCAACAATAGCGAGAAGATGCGACGGCGCCGACGAGATGCAGGCAAAGTTGTCGATTTCCAGCGTCACTCGGCATTGCGCTTCGTACTTCCACACCATGTGCTGCCAGGATACCACGGCGGGTATCAGGAAGACAACCTGGCAGAACGAACACACCACCGAGTTGACGAGCGTGGTTTCTTTCCCCTCGCCGTCCCACGTCGGTGTCTTGACATCCATCACCGCCATCATACTGAAAATGAAACTCGCGGTCACTGCCATGAGTGCAAGCACAGTGAGGCTACGCGTGGCGGTCGCGAGTCCCTGGCACCACGGATCTTGGGAGCCTATGGAGGCAATGTCGCTACGTAGGCGATCATATCCAATGCGCATGCATCACTCCATGAGCAAGGGCATAGAATTCTAATAAAATACTATAAGCAAGTTTGCCAGTAGCGGTTGTAGACCGCGAACGCTTGTTGGGCTGTGGATACCTCGCCATTCTCGATCGACAAGCTCGCATTGATCAGTTTGTACTGCACTCCCGTTCCCTAGCATGTCCGCATAAGGCAGCATACATACAACACCAGCATACTCAGTCATTATGAGGGGAGGGGGGAACAGCCGCGACCACATACATGGCGAACTCAAAGCACCAGAATCTCGTGTGAATCTTACCGCGAGAAACCAGAGGCCGATGTCGACGGAGTTGGCGGTGTCGTACGCCCATTTCGGCTCGCTGCACGCGACCAGCAGCAGGATCACAGACACGCCGCTCAGCACATTCCCTTGAGCATGAATCGCAGTGCTAGGTGAGGAACGTGGACACGGGAGAGAGAGAGAGGCATTCATTCACATACCGAGGACGAAGCGGACACGCATGACGATGCTCTCTTGATGCGCATGGCAGCAGCGCAAGCTCAGCACCACTTCAACCACAATCGACAAACACTCCCACGACCCGTAGCGACATGGAATGGCGATCACGACCCGTCACGACACCATCCAGCGCTCTTGAAGATTCAACGACCACGTCAGTCGCCGCTGCAACTGAACGGCCAGGGTTCCGAATCCTCATGAGATCGCAAAGTCCAAAGACGACGGTGGCTAGTGGTGCTGACACCACAGACTGCTGCAGTCGCCATTGAGAGGGGCAGGAAGGAGAAACCGAGATTCACTTGGCTTCTGGTTTGTATGGACTTGCATCCTCCTGCAGCGCAGGACGACCAAACACTAGACTCATTACGACCCGCCATGACACATATGGTCCTTTCATGACGCTTGACAGCACGATCAGAGCCGAGATTCATCAGACACGTTGCAACATAGCAGTAGACTCGTCGCAAGAGTTATACGATCGGGGTTCTGAATCCTGGCGGATTGAGTTGGCACAGTACTCAAGATAGTGCCCCAGTTGTGGACCTTTGTCCAAGGCGGCAAAGGTGAGGAAGAAGATTCGCTAAGCTGGTGCTCTCTATGGACGTGCATCCTTATCTTGACCCCCAACAGTTCCCAGAGACGATGACCAAACGACCAAACAGCACACACTGAGGCTTGCTGCGCCAAAGATGAGAAGAAAAAAGAAAACAGCAACAACCCATCTCATCACCCAATGCTGCGATAATCCTGACTACCCGGTTGTCCATTAGCTTCCGAGACAAGCCAGTCGATCGTGCCCGTTTCCGTTTGCTGGTGTTTTATTGGTGGGTAAATCTCTCTATCCTGCAACCCTAAGATTCCGACCAAGATTCAAGGTCCTTCCAAAGTATGCAAACATCAAGTGGTAATGGAGTGGTGGAATCTTGACTGAAAAAAACGTCAGTGGTGACGGGTGGGATTTTCGCGACGCACGTCCCAGCGGAGCATAGTGAATCTCCATAGTTTTTCTTTTTCTGCGCGCGTGAATCTTCTCGGTCATCTATCTGTGCAGAATCCCCAACACGCAGTGCGAAATTCGGTCCGTCGTCCGCAACCGCAACGCCCTTCGCATCTTCCCGCCCGCATCTTCTTGAGTCAGTCGGCGCTCGCCTCGCACAGCCATGTTCCCTGCTGCGTCGTGCTCATTTCCAAATTCGCTGAGACCCGCTCAGAGCCTCTCCTCGTTCGCGCTCTCCCCGATCATCATGAATGTCCAAGACATGCTCAGCCCTCCTCAAGGCGCCAGCGTCTACGAAGGGGTTCAGTGCCCGCCTTCGCCTGCGTCCTCGACCTCGTCGAGTATGAGTGCGGGCGACAACAGCTCCTCGGAAAGCGACTCGCTCAAGCGTGGATGGGTGGCTCCGTTCCTGCTGCACCTCCACCAGATGCTTCGTCGTGAGAACCCAAAGATCATCCGCTGGACGGACGATGGTGTCGCGTTCCAGATCCTCGACAAGGACGCGATGACCAACCAGATCCTCCCACGCTACTTCAAGAACAAGAACTTTGCCAGCTTCCAGCGCCAACTCAACTACTTTGGCTTCCGCAAATGGAGCAAAGCCCGCGCCAAGTATCCAACCTACAGCCGCGAGCACTTTACTCGTGACAACTACGGTGCGATGTCCCTGGTGAAGCGCCAGAGCAAGAAGTCCAGAAAACGTCCAGCCTCGGGAAGCATGGACAGCGATCAGGACGCCAAGCGCCCAGCCGTGCAGTCGTACTGGATCCCAAGTGAGAAGTGCAAGCACATCCTTCCACGCCCCGACGCGTCGGTCGAAGCTGCTCGCGCGGCTGCGGCTGTCGTCCCAGTGGAACAGACCATGTCTCCAGCTCCCAAAGTATGGACGGCTCCGTCGTCGGACCTCTTCGTCCGCGCTCCACCAGCGACCAACCCACTGTTCAACTTGCCAGTGATCTCCCCCACCCGGAAAGTGTCCAGCGGCTGCAAGCTCCCTTCCATCCACGATCTGTCGTTCTCGAACGCGCTGACGTCGACCAACGCGGCCATGAGACCTCGCTGGCTCGCGTAAGCCTTTTATCTGTGTTGTCCAAGTAGTTTAGTTTAGTAGTTGCACACACACACACACACACATATGTGTATATATATTTATTTATTTGCACACCTCCAGAGTGGCATTCATCCATTTAGGAAACCTTGTTCGTTTTGTGCACAAAAATATCACGAATTGACGTTCTCCTCACTTGAGACTTTTAGTAAATGCCGCTCGCTGCCTCATGATTCGTCCGCACTCTAGCATCAATGAGTTGTCTGCCTTCGCCCCATTCACAGGCAATGCAAAACAACAAGTTGTCTGGGCGTTTTGAATCTCGAGGTCATGAGATTCCCGTTTTCCTTGCTTCGCCATGCAGGTTGAAAAAGCCCCCTCCCTCTTTGTCGCTGTGTGCCACTGGTTCACTGTGTTCGGGACGCGTCCCTTGTTGTCCCTCGTGTAATCATGGAAAAAAAGAACCCTGAAAATCAGAGATCCTCCTAAAACTGTTCAATACGGTCTTTATCGAGAGCGTCATTTGACGGTTTTAATAGAGATCCATCCATCACTAAAAATGCACACTCTTTATATAAATGACCTGTATCACACAGTTTTCAGATATGTTTACATTTGGATATAAACTTGCTAAACACTTTGATAGTTGCTATCCGAGATCTCTTTGGATCTTGCAGTGTGCGAGACATTCTGAATCTGATTCCTGATTTGTGTCTGCACACACAGCGATCCAAAATGTGTGACTGATTCAACGCACGCAAGCGTTGCCGCATTCGTCGCCCTTCCTGCCTGCGCCATTGGATCCCAGTGCGATCCGACGCAGCAAGGCGTGCCTTTATACAGCAGCTCCACTCGCTCCATTTGCGCATTTACCCGCTGACAGCAATGAGGCTCTTCAGCGCAGCAGCGGCCACGATCTTGTGGCTCGGCGGCGTCCATGAGACCAACGCGTGCACGATGATCGCCGTGGGCAAGCGCGCGACGGCCGACGGATCCACTTTGATGGCACATACGGACGACGCCGGCGGTGGCGCCGCGGATCTTCGTCTCGTTCGCGTGCCTGCGCAAGACCACACAGACGGATCCACGCGCGCAGTGTACAGCTTCTTTGGCGGATTCCCGCGCCTTGTAGCGAACGAGCGAGGACCGCATTATGCGCCGAAGGACAAGAGTGACGCACTCACGGAACCACTCGGGTTCATCCCGCAGGTGCTGCACACGTATGCGTACTTTGACCTGGACTATGGCATGATGAACGAAGTGCAGCTGAGCATCGCCGAGAGCACGTGCGGCGCTAGGACGGTCGGCTGGGCCAAGGATGTGTCCTACGGCTACAACCTCTTTGGCATCGCGGAGCTGTCGAAGATAGCGCTGGAGCGGTGCGATTCCGCGCGGTGTGCGATCCAGACCATGGGAGATCTCGCGGTCGAGTACGGCTTCTTCAGCGAAGACAGCGGCGACCCGGCCGCGCCTGGGTACATTGACTCGGCCGAGGCGCTCGGCATCGCCGACAAGTACGGCGAAGCGTGGATCTTCCACGTGCTCACGGGCAAAAACAACGCGAGCGCGGTGTGGGCCGCACAGCGCGTGGCCGATGACCATGTGGCCGCCGTCGCGAATGCGTTCGTGATCCGCGAGATGGACTTGAACGACACCGACAACTTCATGGCGTCTCCGAATGTGCACTCGTTCGCTCAAGAGATGGGCTGGTGGCATCCCGAGGACGGTCCGTTCGACTTCACTGCCGCCTATGGCTTCCGTGACTTTGACCCCGTGCGTCCGTTGTACACGGGCCGTCGTGTGTGGCGCATCTTTGACCGCGTCGCGCCGTCGCTCAAGCTCGACTCGCGCCTGGGGCTCGTCTCGCAGTACTCGACGTATCCGTTCTCCGTCAAGCCTGACACGCAATTGAGCACCAACGACGTCATGGAGCTCTACCGCGACTACTACCAGGATACCGAGTACGACATGTCCAAGGGCATGGTTGCAGGACCATTTGGCAACCCGTTGCGCTGGGATGGCGACAACAAGGGCGTGACTGGTGGCTGGGAGCGTCCAATCTCGAGTTTTCGCACGATGTTCAGTTTCGTGCTGCAGGCGCGTTCATTCCTGCCCGATGGCATTGGAGGCATCGCATGGTTCGGCGAGAGCTCGCCACACTCGACGGTGTACGTGCCGTTTTCGTGCCGCCAGAGCAGCGTCCCGAGCGCGTACCTGGAGTCTGTGGGCAAGCAGAGCGAGTTCCACCCCAAGTCGGCGTGGTGGGCGTTCAACTTTGTCAAGAACTGGAGCCAATTGCGCTTCGACGCGATCCAACGCGATATTGCCAAGAAGATCGATGAGCTCCAGCATGCTGCGTTTGAAGCGCGCGCTGCAATGGAGAAGCAGGTGCAACAGGACTTTGGCAACAGCACCAACGATATTGCAAATGCCGCGATCGATGCGTACCTGGAGAAGCACGCAAACGAGTTTGCGGCCAGTATCGTGGACCAGTGGTGGCAATATGCATGGGAGCTTGTTGGGAAGTTCGCCGATGGGTACATCACCACGGGCGAGCGACCTGAAGACATGGTCACGCCAGGATACCCTGCGTGGTGGCTCACAGCGACGGAGTACGCCAAGTGGCCAGGAGATACGTTTACACCGAAAGGAGGTATCAAGAAGGAGGTGACTGCCATTGGAGCGCCTCAACTGCCAACGACACCTTCGACGGCGCCAACGACGGATGAGCCCAGCGCCACCCCTGCTGTCGCCACGGTGGCTACCGGCAGCAAGGACGATGGACAGCCATCGAGTTCGTTCTCCTGGAGCCTTGCGGTGGCACAGATCGGCGGTGGCGTCGTCATTGGCATCGTCGTGACGGTGTTGGCCATGTGGATCGTTGAGAAGAGACGCCGATCTGGGTACGAAGCTCTGCTGTAAAGCGTAGAATAGAACTCTACTTGATATTCATCGCTTAGAGCGTCATGTATGCTAATTGATGCTAATCCAAGATCTACCAGAAAAACCGTCGCATTCGTCTAGGCGCTAGCTGGATCCTTTAGTGGGATCGCGGCTGCGGCGATTCCTCGTTCGCTCCGAGTGGCAACTGTCAGGACGACTTCATTGCTGAGGACATCGCGCATACAGTGCTGTATAAACGGCTCCTGCTCAACATTTCCACGCAGAAAACTCACGATGAGCAGACTTTGCGTTGTTGAGTTTGGCGCCAAGCAGACAGCGCCTCAGCGACCATGCTGGCGTTGGCGTGCTCTGGGACAGGGAGAAAGAAATGCCACTAGTGTCGTTATGCTGGAAAGAATGATCTGTTTTGTCTTGAAGTTATGCGTGTGCGAGTTAGTCAAATGGTCTATGGGTTCTAGTCAAATCCTACGAAATCGGTTTCTTTGTGTGTAGACTCAGGGAGAAGTTAGAACTTTCTTCCGAATCGCTCGCTTCGTTCACGCGATCGCTGTTCTCCACGGTCACGGCGGTGCGACGTCCGGGGTGGGGAACTACCACTTCGTCCACGAGAACTTCGTGCTGGGGACGAGCGTCCACGCTCTGGACCGCTGAAACGAGCCGATCCTCCTTCACGGCGTTCAGAACGTGGTTCCCGTCCGCCTTCACGCTTGTTCAAGTCGCGACCGCCTTGGTAGCGCTCTCGTGGAGGCGATGCCGACGAAAAGTCTTCATCGCGGCGTGGTTGACGGTCCTCGAAGCTTCGAGGCTCAGAACCGCGTCCACGACGCTCTTCCGAGTGAAATTGTTCCCGTGGAGCCGAGTCCCTTCGACGCGAATCTCGTCGGTCTCGGCCGCCGTCACGACGACCAAAGGAAGATTCGTCCGAGTTGAATCGCTTGGCGGACGCAGGCGCTGAGTCGCTGCGACGTCCACCGCCACGGCGTGCAAATCGTTCTTGCGATCGCGAATCAAACCGCTCCACTTCTTCTGGAACAGGCGAACCTGGCTCGCCAAAGTTGCGCGGTTCACGGCCGTATCGCATACTGGAAGTTTCCGTCGCCGATGATCGTCCTCTTGGCTCGCTCTCGCTGCGTCGTCCTCTTCCTCCACGAGAGCCACCACCGCCGCTCGAGGATCCGCCAAACTTGGCTCGGTCTTGCTGCGATGCTGGTTCGAGACCCTTCACACCAAACAAACCCATCTTGCGTAAGATCTTCTTGTCCAAACGTGGCGTCTCATCCAAGCCCACGAGGTGGCTGTAATGCTCGGCGAGCTCTACGAGCGTCTCCTTGTCGAGACCGAGCTTCTTCTGGTTAGAGTTGTAGAATCCGAGGAACGCCTGGTACGATTGCTGCGCCGATTTCTCCAATTCACTGCCTGGTTTCAGTTGCGTGAGCGCCTGCGTCGTACGGAACGCCTTGCCGGCACTGTCCGCTGGGATCGCCTTCTCCGTGAGCGGCAAATCCACGAGATCCTTCAGGAACGGCGTCTCAAAGTCCGCGAGCACCAAGATGCCGCGGCCTTCCATCCCCGCACGAGCCGTACGACCCAGACGATGGATGTACTGGTCGCGGTCGGTTAGACCAACTTGCAATACGAGCGAGACATCCGGGTAGTCCACGCCACGTGCCGACACATCGGACGAGAACATGATCACGTTCTTGCCCTTGCGGAACGCATCAGCCGCTTTCGTACGCGCAGATTGGCTCTTGCGCGAGTGCATCTCCAGCACATTCGGGAACTTAGCCTTGACGAACAGCTGGGCCATGAATTGCGCCGCACGTGCCGTTGGCAGGAACACGATCACCTTGTACTCAAATTGCTGCTGCATGTGCTCGACCAGGATGTGCTCCACTGCAGGGATGACAGTCGGCAGGTCGCACGTGACGAATTCCTGCACGGTCTGCACATTCGTCTGGTGGTCGTCTTCTTGGATCGTGTCCACGAACGCGTAGTCTTCACGGAGTGCGACGTCCTTGAGCTCCTCCGTGGACTCGGGAAGCGTGGCACTGAACAGCAGCGTTTGGCGGTTCTTTGGCAACACGGAGATGATCTTCATGATCTCCTTCCGGAAGCCCATGTCCAAGAGCCGATCCGCTTCATCGAGCACAAGCACACGGAGATTCGCGAGCTTTTGACGAATGTTGCCGCTGTTGTCGTCCAAGTGCGCTTGCAGACGTCCAGGCGTCGCGACGAGCACGTCCAGCGGTTTTGGGTTCGCGAGCTGCTTGAGGTCGCTGTTCATCGACGTGCCGCCGACCAGACACGCCGTGCGCATGTTGTGCGCGCTCGTGAGCTTTTCCGCTTCGACCGCGATCTGGTTGGCGAGTTCTCTCGTCGGCGAGATCACGAGCGTCGCGATCTTGGTGTCCTTGTCGCAGTGCGCTTGCTCCTTCTCCTGCACCAGCTTCTCAATGCTCGGCAGCAGGAACGCGATAGTCTTGCCATTGCCCGTCTTGCCCTTGGCGAGTACGTCCTGGCCGTCCAGGATCAGCGGGATCGTCTCGTTCTGCACGTGCGTCAGGAACTCGTACTTCATCTGCTGCGTGAGCACGCGCTTGGAGCGATCCGAGATCGGCAGCGACGCGAACGGTGTGTCCGTGAGGTACTGCAGCGCGCGCGACGAGTGCAGAGGCGCGTGGCGCTGCGTGAACACGTTCGCGTTGCGGCGCGTCGTCAGCTTCGAGAGCCACATGGTCTGTTGCTATCGTCGCCGCTGGGTCAACTCACCTAATGAGCTGGCGGTATCATGGTGATGGTGGGTGGAGCACGGCACATGCGCTCATTTCATCGTAAGAAACGGATACAACGAGACCTGGTAGTCAAAAACCAAATGACAATCTATGACCATCACTCCTTGACGGGTGGGTCTGGTTCGGGTCAAACTGGGCCGACACTGCAAAAGTCAAACCCGATGGAAACCCGTTGACCCGTTTCTAGCGAAACCCACCCGTTGCTCTGGATATACGCGTCCCCATCGCGTCGCCCTCGCTCTATCGGATCAGTAATTGAAGGGGAGCTGACAGGTAAAGATGGTGGCGCGCTCGCTGCTCTCGATGGGGGTGGCGCTGTTGGTGATGACGCTCGCGACGGTGGACGCGTTCATCGTGGAGATGGCGTCGTACTCGCAGGAGTGCTACTACGAGTACGTGCGCACGAAGCGCACGGCGTTCCTCAAGATCGGCGTGCTCGAGTCCCAGGACAAGTACGACATCCGCCTCAAGGCGTACGGTCCGTTCACGCAGCCCCCGACGGAGGACGACATGTCCATGAACTTCTTCGACCAGATGGTCACGACGGAGCGCGACGAGCAGCACAGCAACGACGTGCAGCACAACGGCTTCAACTTTGAGTCGGAGCACCGCGGCGGGTACTACAAGTTCTGTCTGGACAACACGCACAGCGCCTACGAGGGCAAGATCGTCGAGTTCTACACGTCGTTTGATCTCTCGAACGAAAACGATCTCGGCCATGAAGACGAAGTGGAGAAATACGCCAAGCAGCGTACGTTATTAATCAACCATGATGATGATGGCAGGCTGTTTTGAAAATGGCTAACGATGTGGACGCTACGATCCTTTTGCATGTAGAGCACATCGATGACGTGGCGACGTCGCTTAGCCGACTGAAAGATCTGCTGGAGCTCATCAAGTCGGAGCAGCTCTACTACAAATCCAGAGAACGTCGCCACCGACAGAGTACGTAGTAACGCGCTGCATGAGTGAGTAATGTGAGGACTGACAAGTGGATGTCTTTGCCCTTTGTCTTGTATATAATATGCAGCCCTAGAGAGCAACAACAGCCGTATCATGTGGTGGACTTCGTTGGAGATCGGCATGCTGGCGCTCATGTACGTTGCGCAGTCGTGGTTCTTGCACAAGTGGTTCAGCGACCGAGGCATGTTCTCGAAGCGCCAATGGGCTTAAGCGTAGAAGGAAGGAGGAAAAGATGAGCATTGGGATGTGGAGGACGGGACATTTGGCGTGTGCATTGCGGATGAAACGATGGAAATAAACATGACATCCAATGTGCGCATACGGCATTTCACTGCCAACAAATAATTCTTCTCTCACTGCCATTTAGCCACGCATTGTGCACGTGGGTAGATGCACCAAGGATATCTTCTACTAAGCTCATCTCATCTTTATTTCGTCAGCTCTTCTAATTCACGCAGCAGCCCTTCGCATGTGAGGCGCAATGCGTCAATGTCTTCTTGCGTGGCTTCGCCGGAATTGTGCTCCGCTGCGATCGCCACTTCCGAGTCTGCGCCATCAGAGCCTCTCGAAATCGACAGGAAGAACGCTCTCTGTAGTTGCGTATCGCCATGTCCTTGGGCAGCAAAGCGATACGAGCCAGCATCACCTGTCACCATCGCGTCCAATGGACTCAGCTGCAGCACGTCACGCAGTCGATGTAATGCAATCTTTCTTGAAGTGCATTGTGTGCTTGGATTGATACGAACGTCTTCTCGCCGCACAACTTCAAGCTGAGCTGTCTGGAAGAGCGAGATCCGAAGTGGAAAGCTCTTGTGCAGCGGTGCGTGTGTGCCGGGGCTCTGGAAGGTCAGCTCAATGCGACCAGCGACTTGCTCCGCTTCGATCGGCACGCGCACAACATGCTGTTCCCCAGGGTCAAATGACGCGAACGACTGGATGGATAATGCGAAAGCCTGAGCGTCTGCCTCGGCAGCGTTGGTGCCATCAACATACACAGAGAGCGTGATCTCTCCAAGCAGGATCTGGGAGCAGTTCTCGATCGTGGCAACGAGCTCCCGAGCCACCGCGTCGAACGCGTACTCCAGCCGCAGGTTCTGCAGCAGCGCAGCCTCCATGACGTCGTTCATCATCTGCATCATCTGCGCGCTCTGCGCCAGGCTCTGGCCCACGCGGTCGAACACGGTCGAGAACGACTGCTGCAGCCCGCCGGCGTACTCGTTCAGCATCGCCGCCATCTCCTCCATCTTGTTGGCTTTCTGCTTTTTGCCACTTGGCGCCACTTTCGACAAGCGAGCTGTTGAGTTCGTGCATTTCCAGCAATTAACAGCCATCATCCCCTCTTAAAAGTAATACTGAAGTGAGATCCCTCCAATACTGCATATTCAACACTCAACTTACAAAATAATTACATGTATGATCAAACATGGTGTAAAAAGTACAACTCGCAGTGCAACCTGGCATGAGGAAGGAGATTGGCGCTAGAACACAGTCTCGCGTTGTTCGTCCCTCGGCGATGTGCAAAAGAACGTGTTGGAGGTAGCACAGCGCTTCGACAGCAAGCGGGCCATAGAAGAGTCTTTCTTCTGTCGGTCCCTTGCCAGCGAAGAAGATCAGGAGGCGCGTACAGAGTTTACGCAGACAGACATCGCCAGGGTTCAAAGATGGCACCCTGGAAGCATCCAAGCAGGCATGATTATCGCACTGATGGACGACACGAAGGTCAGGGCGTACCCAGACCGCTTTGGGAGGATCGATCACTCCGCGGAAAAGATGTCATGTGCGCCGCTGGCAAACATCACTTTAGAAAAGCTCGGCAGCACCGCATTGCGTGTTCAAAGAACCCGAAAGGGGAGGAAAAGGTTGGCATGCACAAGGACTGTGACCACGGCGACGCTCAGTGTAACCTCTGCAGCATGGCTACACCAGCGGCTCCAATCCGAGAAGCCACAAGCTACGGGAGCACAGTAAAAGTAAGTGGAAATTGTTTCCGTATACTCGAATAGTGAAAGCCGTTGCTTTATTGCAATGCACGATCGTTTCGTTCTCTTGGAGAACTAGCCGAACGAGCTTCACTGCATTTCGCCTCGCATCTACGAGACCAGGCGACTAATGGACTGCGAAATGACAGCGCCGTGAGTGTGCAAGTGCTTAGTGGGTCAGATAGGTATATTTTCAACCTATGCAAGCCGACTCGGTCGCAAGTGATCCTCGCCCCGCTTCGATAGAAAAGAAAAGTGGGTAGGCTTCAGCTTCAAAAGGTGTCATACCTTGCGTTCACATATACAAAGCACCCACGCGAGCAAGAAGAAGTCCGCCATCTCCTCGACTTGCGCTTGAGTTTTGACAAGAATGGTGTCAGATTCGTTTGTTCACAACAACTAACTGACACTAAATGAGAGATCCTTAAATGAAAGATCCAAAATGGTGGTTCTCAAAGGTAATACTGAAGTGAGATCCCTCCGATACTGCATACTCCTTTTGCCGTTTCAGCATGAAACGATCCTGCGAATGTGCCCTGTTTCACCGCAACTTACTCCTATTTTAATACCTTTTTCACTTGATACTCTGGCAATCAACTCTAATCAATTTTACTATAATTATTTGTAAATGCCTTTAATAATGTGCACTCAGTCGCATTTTTGGTGAGTTTGTAAAACAGCCTAATGAGAGGGTTATCAACACTTGTGCTGTACCGTATCGGAACGAAAGTATGCGGTACTGGAGGGTCGTTGTAGGCTGTTGGTTGTGAGCGGTGCCACGAAAAAGGCGAAGAAGGAATCCAAGCACGAGATCACAATCCAACTCGCCGTCTTCCTCGCCAGAGACCCACGATGCAACGCCAGGACGCCACTCCCCAGAAGCCCAAGCCGCAGCAGCAGCGCTACCGCCAGCGTAAACCCAAGCAAGACGGCACCGACGGCACCCCGCCGGCACCTGTCAAGCGCACGCCGACGGACTCGGAGCTCAACGACAACAAGAAGAAGCCGCGACGTGGCGGCCGCCGAAAGAAATCCTCGGCTGGCGCTGATGGCAACGGAGAAGAGAAGCGCCAGCACGCTGAAGAAGAAGGGGATGAGGAGGACATGGACGATGTTGAGGAAGACTCGGCGCCGAAGACCATGGACCACTTGTCGGACGTGCTCTTCTCGTCGCTCGAGATCTCGGAGAAGACGAAGCGCGCGATCGTGCAAGACCTCAAGTACGAGCGATTGACGCACGTGCAGAACGAGACGTTCGCGCACATCTTGGCGGGCAAAGACGTGCTCGCGAAGGCGAAGACTGGTAACGGCAAGACCATCGCGTTCTTGCTGCCTGTGATTGAAAACATGATCCGCGAGGGCCGCCGTCCACACTCGGTGCCTGTGCTCGTGATCTCGCCAACGCGCGAACTCGCGCTGCAGATCGCGACGGAAGCGCGTCGTCTCACCAAGTTCCACTCGTTGAACATCGCGTGCTTTGTCGGTGGCAGTTCGATCGGAAAGGACGTAAAGACGCTCACGGGTGACGCTCCATTGGACATTTTGATTGCGACCCCGGGTCGTCTACTCGACCACATTGGCCAGAACACGGGCAGCGTCGTGTCCAAGTTGGGCAAGTCGAGTGTGCTCATCTTGGACGAAGCCGATCGTCTCTTGGACATGGGCTTCCGCCCGGAGATCCTGAAGATCATCGCTGTGTTGCCAGAGGACCGCCAGACGCTGCTGTTCAGTGCGACGTTGCCGGCGTCCACGGAAGAGCTCAAGAAGGTCGCGTTGCGCGCCGATTACGAGTTCATCGATACCATCGACGAAGACGATCATCAGACGAATGTGCAGACTGTGCAGGAATCGATCGTGTGTGATTTCGATAATCTGTTCCAAGTCGCGGAGCACATCTTGACTGAGCACATGAAGCTGCCTCAATACAAGGTGATGGTGTTCTTGCCGACGGCGCGTGCGGCGCAGTTCGCGGCGCAACTGTTTGTTGAAGCCGGGTTCCCGAACGTGTTGGAGATCCACTCGCGCAAGAGCCAATCGGCACGTACGAAGGCGGCCGATGCGTTCCGCAAGGGCAAGAAGGTGGTCATGTTCTCGTCCGACGTGTCGGCGCGTGGTGTCGACTACCCGGATGTCTCGCTCGTGCTGCAGATTGGTCTGACGGACCGCGACCAGTACATCCATCGTCTGGGTCGTACGGCGCGTGCGGGGATGGAAGGTCGTGGCGTGTTGGTGCTTGCGGATTTCGAGAAGCCGTTCCTGAAGGATCTGGCAGACTTGCCGCTCACCGAGCGCGCAGCACCGGACGCAAGTTTGCTCAAGGACTCGCGCGTCGCCAAGGTCATGAAGACGCTGATGTCAGGAAGCGAGCTGGAGAAGTCAGCGCAACAATCGTACCAGGCGTGGCTGGGCTTTTACAACTCGAACGTGCGCCGCCTGAAGATCGACAAGCCGCGCTGTGTGCAACTCGCCGAGCGCTACAGTCAGTCCATCGGTCTCTCGGAGGTGCCGCGTCTGGAGAAGAAGACGTTGAGCAAGATGGGGTTGCTGGGCGTCGCGGGCATTGAGCCATCGCCGTACGTAGCTCACGCGGGCAGCAATCGCGGCCAGAACCAGAACGGCCGCGGCGGAGGCTTCGGTGGAGGTCGCGGCGGTGGCCGTGGTGGTGGCTTCAGAAGATAGAGAGCGACTTTTTCTTCGCGTAGACGTGATTGCTGAAAAGCCCACAACCAGGTTAGATTATTAGAGTAGAGCAAGAGCCGCACTTCAATTATAATAGTCCCTTTATGCGTCGTTGTCGAGTGTTCATTGTGGCAGTAAGAGTGTGTGCTGAAGGAAGCAAAAGAAGGACGGCGAATGAAGAGGTGCTCCGAGTGTATGGGTTGACTCTTTTGAAGCAAAAGACCCTCATTTTGTTATTGTGCCCACAATTGTGCAACATTTATGAGATTAGCTATCCTGTCGAAAATGTCAAAAAGTCAAATACGCGCTCTTCGAGTGCATTTTGGTGTTGGAAAGCGAAAACAAAGAGCTCCAAGCAAACAGACCGAGACAACATGTCGTCGCTGGCGGACTCGTTCCTGGAGGATCTGGATGAGCTGAGCGGAGGAAGCAGCAGCGAAGGGGAAGGCTTTGGTGAGGAGTCGCGCGCGCTTGAGCGTATTGACGAGGATGGCGGCGATGACGACGACAACGAGAACGAGAAGAATGGCGAAGGCGATGCCACTGGCCAGTCGACGGCGACCGGAAAGCGCGACTTCGCGACGTTCTCGGCGACCAACGGCGACGTCGACGACATTGAGCGCATGCTGCAGACCAAAGCGAAGGCGCGCGGCATCGAATCCGTTGCGAGTCTGAAGCGCTCGTCGAAGTACCTGGACCACGTGCGCACGATCCAGCAGTATGTCGACCAAAAGGAGGCGATCGACCCGGCGCAGCTCGTTGAAGGCACGGACGAGTACAATCTGGTGGTGACATCGAACGACCTGATGGTGCAGATCGACGACGAGGTCATCGCGATCCACCACTTTGTCTCGGAAATCTACGCCAAGAAGTTCCCCGAATTGGACTCGCTCGTGCCGAATGCGCTGGACTATGTGCGCGTCGTCAAGGCGATCGGGAACGAAATGGACATGACGGTGGTCGATTTGTCGAAACTGCTTCCCAGTGCCACGATTATCGGTATCTCCGTGACGGGCTCAGGCACGAGTGGCAAGCCGCTCTCGGCCGAGGACCTCAAGACCTGCATGGACGCGTGTGACGAGCTGCTGTCGCTCGACAAGGACAAGAGCATGATCCTGGGCTTCGTCGAGAGCCGCATGAGCTACCTGGCGCCGAATGTATCACATCTTGTGGGCACGCGGATCGCGGCGCAGCTGATCGGTCTCGCTGGCGGCGTCGCGAATCTGTCGCGGATCCCATCATGCAACCTGCAGGTGCTTGGTCAGCAGAAGAAAGTGCTCAGTGGGTTCTCCTCGGCAGCGGCGCTCAAGCACACGGGCATCATCTTTTACGCCGACGTGATCCAGAATGTGCCGCCATATCTGCGCATGAAGGCGTGCCGCGCGCTCGCGGGCAAGATCGCGTTGATGGCGCGCGTGGACAGTCAACCGCACCAGAGCGACCGCGAGGGCAAAGTCGGAGCGCAATTCCGCGACGAGCTGATAGCGAAGATGGAGAAATGGCAAGAGCCACAGAAGGCAAAGACCAAGAAGGCGCTGCCGATCCCAGACGAGAAGCCACGACGCAAGCGTGGCGGCAAGCGGTACCGCAAGATGAAAGAGCGGCTGCAGATGACGGACGTGCGCCGCGAGATCAATCGACAGTCGTTTGCGACTGCCGACGAAGAGTACGGCGACAATGCCATGGGCATCACGGCTGGTCGCCTCGGCCAGGAAGGATCGGGCAACTTGCGCATCGTGCGCAAAGAGCAAAAGCAGATGGCCAAGAAGCTCAAGGCCGCGAGCTTCGCGTCGTCATCCAAGCCGCCGATGTCCGGGCTCGCGTCCAGTCTGGCGTTCACGCCTGTGCAAGGCATCGAACTGATGAACCCCGAAGCCGCTAAGGCGCGCGTGAAAGCCGCGAACGACAAGTACTTTGCAGCGAACAGCGGCTTCGTGAGCATCGTCAAGAAGCCATAGAAAGATAAATGAATAAGCAGCATCGGGAGTACTTGCCATTAAGGAAAAACAGAGAGAGGAAGCATTTGGATGCAGCACAACAATACAATTTCGATGCATTCTGGTACATTTTTTCTAATGTGAGGACTCGATGCGACTTAAGTGAGGTATACAGGTTTTGTCACTCTTGTCTATATATCAATGTACGCTTTTTCTATCAGTATAGAGGTTTCATGGATGATAAGAGAGTTAACTCTGTTGCATCCTTCCTGACAGGTGGAAACGGATGTGTATGTTACGTGAAGGTGACGCCAAGACTCGTTTTCACTGGAGCTGCTGGCGAGCAAGTATCCTTTCGAAGATGCTGCGCCTCTCGTGCCTCTCGCGCGTGTTCGCGCCTGCGCCGCTGCGCCTCGGCCGCAAGAAGCACGGCGCCTTCGGCCGCAAACTGCACAAGTTCTCCACAACCTCCAAGAGCTGCGGCGACGACGACGATGACGATGATGAGCACGACTACCACGAAGCGGACTTTGACGACATGGAGTTCAGCGACGATGACGACGATGACGACGATGACTTTGACGACTTTGACGACGTGACGTGGATGGAGCAGGGCAACGTGCAGCTCCTCGGTGCCGCCGACCGCAAGATCGAGGAGCACGTGAAGCAGAAAGTGCGCGTGCAGCGCGCCAAGCACTCGAAGCGCCGCTTCGTCGACCGTATTCGCATTAAAGCAACAGGTGGACACGGCGGCAACGGCTGCTCGAGTTTCTTCAGTAAGAAGACATTCGATTGTGCGATTTAAGCAATTGGTATGTGGACTGACGTTGTATCATACGTGTGTGTATCTGTAGGCGAGTCGGCGATGCGCAAGCGTCCGAATGGTGGTCACGGCGGTGCCGGTGGCAATGTCATCATCGAAGCCGACGACCGCATCCAGAACCTCGCGAATGCGACGCACCACTTCAAGGGCGGTGCTGGTCTCAACGGAATGCGTACGTTATGTCTAATCGATCTTCACTTGCTTGTGCACATATGTGTACTCACTCTTTGCATTTGCCAAACGATTCTTCTTTATAGCGAATGACGCTGCTGGTCGACGAGGCAAGCACTGCTTCGTCAAAGTTCCATGCGGAACGCTCGTGAAGCGCGTCAAGCGAGTAAGTGGAACAGTATCAAATAGCGGTATTATTGGGAAAAAGGCATTGACTTTAGCCACATTTTGCTGACTGCAGTTTGAACGCGAGCTGGAAAACGGCGAGTTTGAGATCGTGGACAAGATGGAGACCGTGTGCGATCTGGACAAACCCGGCGCGACATTCCTCGCCGCGATCGGCGGCAAGCCTGGGCTCGGCAACCGCATTCTCGCGGGCAAGACCACGAACTTCGGTCGACTTCGCAAGCACATGCCCGACAACAAGGGCATCGGATCGCCCGGCACGTCGCAGTACTACGAGTTGGAACTGAAGACCATCGCTGACGTCGGGCTCGTCGGGTACCCAAACGCGGGCAAATCCACTTTGCTGAGCACGCTGAGCCGCGCGACGCCCGAGATCGCGCCGTACCCGTTCACGACGTTGCACCCGTACGTTGGGATTGTCGAGTTCCCAGATACGTATCGCCTCTCTGTGGCCGATATTCCTGGACTCATTGAAGGCGCACACCGCAACGTTGGTCTCGGTCACGACTTCCTGCGTCACATTGAACGAACCAAGGTATGAGATAAGTGTGTGAGTTGAGTGTGGAGTCAATGGCGCACTGACGAAGCACTTTTATGCGTGGTAACAGATTTTGATGTACGTGCTCGACACGGCGGGGACCGAAGGCCGCGACCCGATCAGCGACTTTACGCACTTGCAGCGCGAACTCGAGCTGTACGCGCCGGACATCACGACGCGTCCGTCGCTGATCATTGCCAACAAAATGGACGAACAAGGTAAGACGAAATACTGAGCACTCTTTGGCCATTTCTGCAGCACAAAAGGAGGCTGACGAAATGGATGGGATCTCATTTTCTGGTGTCTGTAGGAGCGGAAAAGAATCTTCACAAGTTGCGTCAGGCTACAGATTTGGCAGTGCTCCCAGTGAGGTACGCTGCAACTAATTGGAGGCGCTGCTTGGTGCATGTTCGCCTTTTGTTTGCTGTTGCTGACGGGTTGATTTTTGCTTTCAACTCTGTCCTTCTCTCTTTTGTTCTACAGTGCGCTGCACAAGGTGGACATCGATTCGATCGCGCGGACGCTGCGTTGGATGATGGAGAATTACGGCAAACTCACCAAGTCATGATAGAAACAAGCGACCACTTCTCAAGAAAGAGATGAAAAGTTGGCTCTTTGCCGTTGTTGCTGCAAAATATACCAGAACGTTCTTCGGCTGCCCTTCGTAGTTGTGAGTCTATTGTGCATGGGAACAACTCTCATGAATGTCAGATGTTGCTCTCCAGTCGTGGGCTCCACTTGGTTGCGTTCCGAGCATTAGCTCCAAGAAACGAGAATCGAGTTGACCTGACGGATATTTTCGACTTTTATGAAGTCATTTATAGCGAGCGCCGGTCTCGGGGTAGGTTGCACGTATGCAGAGCTGACTGGCAAACAGGTAAAGCCCCAAGACTTGTCGCCTGCCTCCCAAACACATACGCTCAGGTGAGGATGCATCGATACGAGACAATGGAGCTGCTCGGCAACGGGTCCTTTGGCGAGGTTGTCAAGGCGCGGTCGCTCAAGACGAACGAGATCGTGGCGATCAAGAAGATCAAGGCGCTCTTCCCGACCTGGGAAGAGTGTCTCCAGCTCCGCGAGCTCAAGTCGTTGCGCGTCTTGCGCCACGAAAACATCGTGCAGCTCAAAGAGGTGATTCGCGACAAGGAGGAGCTCTACTTTGTGTTCGAGTACATGCAGTCGTCGCTGTGCAAGGTCATGCAGCTCGCCAGGCACCAGCAGCACAGCGAGAGCGATATTGCGGGTGCTACTAGCAGTAGCAATGGCACTGAATCATCATCATCGCTGCCTGCTTCGCCACCATCATGGCTCTCTGAGGCGCAGATCCGCTCCGTCATGTACCAGCTCTTCTGTGGTCTCGCGCACATGCATAAGCACGGCTTCTTCCACCGCGACATCAAACGGGAGAACCTGCTCTGCCACGAGGACACGCTCAAGCTCGCGGATCTCGGCCAGGCGCGCGAGATCCGGTCGCGGCCGCCGTACACGGACTACGTCTCGACGCAATGGTACCGGGCTCCACGCGAGCAGCACCAGCAGCTCCCAATTGCCGCCGCCGAGAGCAAGTCTTCGTTGTCGTCATCGGCGTGGCGAGACGCGGGGAAAAAGAGCGCGAAGGGTGGCAACGACACGTGCCACTCGGCGCGGAAATGCAGCGTCGCGTCGCCCGAGGACTTCGATGACAGCGTCAAGCACAAGGATGGCAAACGCCATCACCACCCTCACCTGCAACAGTCCATTCGCACACAGAGCGAGGACCACTTGCTTCAGGACCTGCTCGACGAGTTCATCGCGCAGCAACACAACAAACAAATAAAGCTAGTGCCAACAGTCAAGAGTCGCCACATCCACACCGAGTAAAACAACAAAAACACAAGTTTTAAAAGTTCAGCAGGTATTATCGTTTAGATTAAGCTCGCATCACGCTGGTTTTGCAACACTTAGAACTTGAGCGCGTGAGCGCGGTCGTTCTTGGTCAACGAGAACTTGGCGTTCAAGTACGCCTTGAGGAATGGCTCCGCGTCGATCTTCTTGATCAAGGCGGCGTCCACGGTCTTCTGGTCCTTCTTGCGCTGGTCTGGGATGACTGGGGCCTGTGAGGGTGTCATACAGAACGACGGGGTTAATGCCTTGTGCGGTAGGGAGCTTTTGTCACGGCAGCGATCCCAAGCGCTGATAAGTGAAGCGACAATGTCTCCCAGAAGAAGACAAGTCAAACTTCGTATACCCTTCCAAAGAGACCGCGTGGAGTAGCCTCGATGGTTGGGTACGGTGTGTTCAGTGACAAAGGGGACCGGTGGTATGCCATCAAGTGCAAGACCAAAATAGAAAAGTCAACTTACAGCAGCAGATTGCGCGAAGAACTGCTCCTCCTTGGTCTTCTTCGACGACACCTTCTCCTTGGCGAAGTATGCGTCGTTGATCTCTGGGAGCGACACACCCTCAAGGTCGACCTTGGTCGAGGTGGCGATCACGTACGCCTGGTTCACGCGACGAAGTGGGACACCGTTCACCTTGTATGGACCTACAGTAATGAAAGCAAGCATGTCAGCAAACGCTGGACTTGATAGAGATACCATGTCGTAGCTCACGTCCGCCGCACAGTGGTATGCAGAGGCACCGGAGTTCCTCAGCTCTCATAATCTTAACAAATCTTCGGCAGGTGAGACCAGACAACAAAACCAGCACTCCTCCCACAAATGAAAGAAGACGATTAAGGCTCAAAACTGCCTTCTTCCTCCCTGGCGGTCAACACTATAAGCAAGTAAACCCGCTTGCAGTGCATCGTCCCACCAGAAAAAAAAAAAGAAGAAGAAAACAGCCTCAAGCAGAGTCCAGTCTCGGTTGCCTCTCGATGTAAGTTTGCATCATCGGAACTCGACGAAGATGCTGTTGGCTGGCGTGTGCTGGCATGCTGCTGTATCGAAATGCTGACGTACCAGTGACAAGGAGGAGACCCGACTCGAGCTGCTTCAAGAACACAACGCGCTTGCCACGGAAACGGCCCGAAAGGAGGATCAGCACTGAACCAGGCACGATCGACTTGCGGAGCTTGGCGGTCTTGACCGAGTTGCGGGCGGTCTTGGCCGATGGCAATGGCTTTGGGATGTAGTCAGCTGGGTACCACTTCTTGGTGGACACCTTCTTGGCAGCGACAACCTTCTTCTCGCCACCCTTCTTGGCGAACTTGAAGCGGCCGTTCGTCTTGTTCAATGAGTTGCGGCTGATGGCGTTGATGCCACGCGCAAGCACGATGTTCTGGCGCTTCGTGGAGGTCTTGGCGGCTTTAGCTGGCATGATGCAATATATACCTGTTGTTGTTATAGCAGACGTGCGCACACGTAAGTATGTCATTCCTACTCATATTCGCGCATCTTCGCAGAGCTTCTCTCGCCGTACCTGTTTGGAAAAACTGACTGAACGATTCCGCAGCATATGCGCCTCACACCAAGAGCTCTTCACCACCCAATGGACACCAACCATCGACGGTCCCAGTCAGAGACCGGTTCACCTGAACCGCGCACTGACTGACTCGGAATCAAGTTGATAAAATGAGGGATACTACGTAAATACCATATCTACCAGCTTGAGACGTAATTTCGAGGATATCATCAGCACCGTATCTACTCGAATAGTGGCTCTAAAACGATTCTTTTCCAATTGCAAGGGTTAGTGCTGTTAGCCACATTGCCAAGAGAGATGGCGCTGCTGCATGCGCATTTAACGGGTCTGTCGGACGATCTACTTGCGCGCATACTTGCGTTCGCGACGCCGCGCGACGTGGAGACCATGGCGGTGGCGTCCAAGACTGTCGCGTTCCACGTGCTGCCGCAGTTCCCGCTCTGGAAGACCATGTTTCGCCACCGCTGGGCGATGTTGAACTTTTCGCTCGACGACGCCATCGACGTGGAGATTGACGCACGGCTGCGCGCGCTCTTCCCCAGGTGCGCACGTTACTCTCTGCGTATAGCACTTGCTCGTGTCGTAAATGCTTATTCTGATGCTGTGGCGTGTGTGTATCGTTTTGTACGACGGACAGCTCGTGCAGTGAAAGCCGCATGTACCAATTGCTGGCTCATGCCGTCACGCCTGTGCCGTCCTATGCCGATATTCCAGCGACCATGCAGTATCGACAAGGAATCAGTAACACGTGCGTGTGTATAAGTGGGGACGACGCAAGCCCATGGTGGCGAGAAACTGTGTCTATACTCACGCATGGCGTTTGTTTTGTTTCCTGCTCTTGCTGCTGTTTGTGTGTGTGTGTGTCAATTCAGCATCGTGGCTCTTAACAACGATTTGAGTGTGTGCGCCGTAAAGCCTCGTCGTGGCCGTGGAGCGCGAACTTTGGATATCGCGTTTGCAGGCCAGTTCCTAGGCGGAGATCGCAGCGTTCGCGCCAATGCGGCATTCCCCACGATGTTCCATGTGCAAGTGTACAAGCGGAGAGTAGACTCCAAGTTCAAATACGAAATCGGCGTCACAGCAAGCGGATATTTCGAGATCACGATCGCGAGACGCAAGCAACAGCAGCAATCACGACACCATCTGCGCTTGGGGGGGAGCGACATGTCGTCCATCGGCGTTGGGACACCCCGTTTTCGCCTCGTGGACAAGCAGCCTGGGTGGGATCGGCAATCGTTTGGATACCACGGCGACGATGGACGATTTTATCATAATACGGGATATGTGAGTATTTGTTTTGCAAACATTGGAGGGAATGGATGCCTTTTAGTGAGCTGAGCCAACCCTGACTTTAAAAACTGTTGTGATGCTTTTCAGGGCGAACACTTTGGTCCGTCGTTCGATATCGGTGACACGGTTGGCTGCGGCGTCTGGCGCGATACGCAAGCTTCTCACTCGTCGGTGTTCTTTACGAACAATGGAGACCTGATCCCGAGTACGTTTGTTGCTTTTGTTTTATCACGAGGTTGGCTGCTTTTTGACGTTGTTATTGCATCTTTATGTTGTGTGCGCTTTTCTGATATAGCTGGAGACCGTGACATTGACTGCGAACATGAGGATATGTACCCGGTCGTTGGACTGGACTCGCCACACGCCATCCATTTCAACTTTGGCCAAGAACCGTTCCGTTACGACATTGTTGGTGAGGAAACGTGATGCCTTAGGGAATTGCATGATCTTATCTAGTAGTGTGTCTGATCATTTTGTGCTTGTACTATGCATCTGCGTGTGTGTAGATGAGCTCTTTGGAGAGTGCGAAGGCATGGCCGGACTGCTCGCAACCCAGTTGCAGTGGTACACTATCAGCGATTCCGACGTCGAGAGCAGCGACAGTGAGGATGACGAATACGCGGACGAGAGCAGCGCGGACGACGAAGCACAGTACGTCAATTCTGATGATGTGGAGCTTGCGGTGCGACGCATTGTCGCGTTGTATGGCGACGAGCCCGGTCTTGACGGCATGGGAGATGTGGACGATTCTGACTACATTGAGTCCGAGCTTGAGTTTGAAGATGATGACGACGATAACGAATAAGAGCAAGAAGCAGGCGGTGAGGAAGACGAGTCACTGGAGGAGATGCGAGCATGATACACTCGGAAATGAAGGAATCATCTCGCGCAAGAAAGCTGAAGGAAAGCAGCTTTGTCGAGTTTTTGCGATGTGTTTTGCTGCTTTTTATGTGGAAGAAGTGTGTCGTTATGTCTAAAATGAACAAAGTCCAAGTATTTTCGAGTTTGCGCCAAAACACATCCTTTCTCTTGCATAAAGTCCTTCCTTCCTGCTCAAACGCAAACTAGCCTCAAAGGTAACTGCCCTCATGGTTTGGTCATGCGATCTCTCTCTCTCGTTAGCGTTGTGCCAGATTGGCTTGGATCGCGTTCACGAGCAGTGGGACATTAGACTTGTCGAGGTTGTGTCTCTGGCAGAACGCCGTCGCGGCGTCCTGGACGTTGTCGTTGCGATGGAAGACCAACTGCAAGCTGCCGCCTTCGCCGTCGTCAATGTCCAGCGTGAACAGCACGCCACCTCGCGCCGCTGTCGTGGCTCTAGCGCGTTCCTGCTCTTCTTGTTGGGATTGTGCTCGTTCTTGCACCTGCATTCGTGCTTGCTGATCTTGTTCTCGCTGTTGCTGCTCCTGCTGCAGTTGTCGTTGCTGCTGTCGTTTCTGCGTCGCGAGTCTCATGATCGTGTCGACGAGCACGTTCTTGCACTCCAGGAGCTGGTCGCCCGTGAATTGCACTCCGAGCTCGGTGCGCACGATCTCGTGTTTCTCGACGCAGAACGTGTTGGCCACGTACGCGGGCTCTTGGCTCTCAAAGCACTCGAGCGTAAACACCTGGTTGCTCAATGTGACCGGAAGCGAAAGCAATGGCTCCGGGCGACTCGCTTGCGCATTTGCTTGCTGTTGATGCTGCAGCTCCTTCTGCTTGCGCGCCAATGCGTCCTGCTGCTGTTGTCGTTGCTGCTCCTGCTCGCGCATTGCCGCCAAGCGCTGACGCACAAGCCCCGAGAGCTGTGCAACGTTGTCGTTGAACGAGCCATCGTTCTCGAGTCCGACATTATCGAGAAACAGCTCAACAGTGCGCTCAATGCTGTCGCCTTCGTAGCACTCGAGGTTCGCCGAGCGATTATCGCCGAGGTTGATCGGGATCGTGACTAAAAGCTTGCGCGCAGGTGGTGCCTGAGGTGGGGTTTATTCCGCGGCCGCCGCTGCTGCAGCAGCTTCGTCGCGCAGGCACTCGCTCATGCGGGTGTCGAGGATCGGCAGCAATTGCGTCAAGTACGAACCCAAGACTTCGGGGTCCGTGATCCCGTTGTCGCTCAAGAACCGGATCGCAGTCTCCCTTGTTGTCGCACCTTCGAGATGCACCAGGACTACAGCCTGATTGTCGATCGTGAGCGGAATCGAAAAGAGCTCTTTGGGTGGCGATGCTGCTGGCTGGTTCTGTGCTTCCGTCGCGGTTGTTGACTGCGAAGGCGAGGCAACTTCATTGATCTGCCGCGAGATTTCGTTGGCGAGCTGAGGCATAAGGCAATCCACCATCTCGCCCTCGCTGATGTCGATCGAACGAAGTGTCGCGATCGCTTCTTCCACGGGATTCCCGCCCTCGAAATGGCGCACGGTCGCTGGTCGTCCGTCGATCGTGAGATCGAACGAGAACAGCTCCTTGCGTGCCGGCTGCAGCTCACTGAGCTTCTGGTTGAGCAAGTTCGCGAGCTGCGGGTACAAATTGCGCATCGTCTCCATGCTGAAGCCCGTTGCGTAGAGAAAGCGTTCGACGGCAGCATCGACGGTCTCGCCCTCGAGCTTCGTCAACTCCCCCGAGTAATTGTCGATGGTCAACGGGATCGAGATCTGCACGCTCGGCTGCGTGGATCTCGTTTGCGGTTGCGGAGGCTGCTTTGCTGCATTTTGCGTGTTGAGCTCCTCCATCTTGTCCTTCAAGATGCCGGACAACTGATCAATCACTTGACGCACGCGCTCATCGGGGAGGTTCAAGAACCCGTTCGAGCGCGCAGCGTCCTCGAAGCTCTCGCCGTGCATGAGCGACAGATCCTTCATGGAGCCATCGACGTTGATGGACGTCGTGAAGGGCACGTCGCTCGCTCCGCGGTTCTGTGCATCCGCAGCAGCGGTGGCCAGGATGGTGCCAAGCAGCAGCGTCTGTCGTACTTGCTTCCACATCGTTGCGTTTGGCGGCAGTAAACTGGGAGGAACTGGAGTGGACTTTGAACTACAGGGAACCGGAGGCTGGGAGAATTGGGGGGTGGCGGCACTGCTGCAAACGCGCTGGCGGCAGAGCCAAAGGGAGAGCATGTCCTTTGCGCGTCATTGAAAAGATCTTGTCCGACATGAAAAGCTTCGAAAAAAGATCTTTTCTGTCACCGGCCCCTGATACGGCAACTACGTGTTCTGCAAAGTTTACAGTCAGTCATAGATATCAGATCTGAGACGGATAGATAGCTGTCACTTGAGGGGAGGGAGCGGATCATGTGACCCTTTGGGGTACACTTGGCGTCAGCCCCAGAACTGTCGAAGAAATGAAATGATCGGAGGGGACATGGAAGAGTGGAGTTGCTGTGGCTCTCTGCGGACACAGAGGAAGCGCGATGGGCAACCGCTCTATGCGCATGCATGAGTAGTTTACACATTGCTTCACTGTAGCTGGCGTCGTCATTTGAATGCGCACGGTGGTTCCGTAAGAACAGCGACGAACGAGTCAACACGCAAACTCACACCATCATCAACGTGTGGTGGTGATGCGTCGAGTTGAGCCCCACTGTTGAGAGCGCTGTTCCTGACACTTTCCTGACACTTTGGGGAAACTAAGTGGTGATGGAGGAAAGACAAATCGGCGTTGTGCTCGCTGGAGCTGGCGCTGTCGGGTCCGCGTTGCTGCATGTGGTGGAGCGCTCGTTTGCCTCACTGCGCGTGGTTGCGATTGGCGATTCCTGGGGCTTTGTGGTCAGTCGCGCAGGGTTGTCGTGGCCGCATATTCACGAGATCCTCCAGCATAAAGCGAGTGGGAACGCGATTACAAGCTGGAATCCAGTGAATAAAAGTGCTGATATTGAGCGTATCGAGGCATTTCTGTCTCTCGTGGAAGACCTCGCGCATGCGGAGAGCAAGGCGTTCGGCAACTACGTCGTCGTGGACTGCACGTCATCGCAAGCGACGGCGCCAGCGCTTATCCGCGCAAAGCAGTGCGGCTTCGGTGTTGTGACGGCCAACAAACTCCCGTTGTCGTTGTCGACCGAGGTGTACAACAACTTGGTGTTCGATGCCGATGGCACTCGGAGCCCATTGGTGCAGTACGAAGCCGCCGTTGGCGCCGGGCTGCCTGTGATCAGTGCGCTCAAGCGCATCGTTGCCTCTCGCGACCGCATCATCTCGGTACAAGGCAGCTTCAGCGGAACGATCGGCTACGCTCTCGCAGAGATGAATGGGTACACACTATGCATACAACCTTCAGCGGCTGCATAAAGGAAATCAGTGGCGGGTTTGTGTTTGATGCATTTGGACAGGGGGAGAACATTCAGTGAAGCGCTGAATGCTGCGCATGCGCTCGGGATCACTGAGCCTGATCCACGAGACGATCTTTCGGTATTATTTGTTAAGATATTTCATGGGATATTGTATCGCTGTGGACTCATTTCCATCCACCGATCGCGTTGTAGGGTGCGGATGTGACGCGCAAGATGGTGGTCCTGGCGCGCGAGATGGGTTCGAGACGGAAATCACGTCGGTCGAGATCGAAAAACTGTTCCCAGATGCGTTCTTGACGCTTCCAGTGCCATTATTTCTCGCAGAAATCCCCGAACTCGACCCAGGTATGTTTACTTTGCATTGAGCCATGCGCTGCAGATACATACTGGGAACAAAACATAGCCATACCCACAGCCAGCAATGTGTGTGTTATGTAGGGTTTCATGAGAGGCGACGCGCTACTGTCATGGACCACAACGACTCTCGGCTCGCGTACCTCGGGACGATCACCTCGACCGGCACATCGCACTGGAGACCGTGCCACGCACGAGCGTCTTCGCCAACACCTCAAGTGCGTATAAATCGCTTTTTTAGCCCTCTGCACACACATCAACAGCAGCACTCTCGCTCTAATCGCACTGTCGTGTATGAACTCATCAGGCACGGAAAACGCGATGGAGGTGTTGACGCAGTGGTTCCCGGAGCCGCTGGTGCTTCGCGGCACTGGCGCAGGCGTCCACTCCACGGCTGCAGCGCTGGCCGCCGACCGCCGACCTCGCGCATGTCAGCGCAGCGTTCGCGCGCCGCTAGAGACCCGCAGCCACATGCCACATGGCTGCAGTGTGATGCACTCATGACCTCCATTCATTCACGTTCCGACGTCATCCAAGTGGGATCAGCGACGAATTTGGTGTCAGAAAAGATCGGCTGCAGAAAAATGAATTGCGCATCACATGATCTTTATTTACCTGTTTAGTTTCAATGAAGAGGTTGGAACCGACTACACCCGGTGAACAGTTTCTGCACGATCCGAATCTTACCCAATACGTGAGGGCAACAGCTGTGTGGGAATGAATTGCGTTTCCATCCACGATTCAAATCTGTGTGGTTCTATCCTCTATTTTTTGAGACTGTTTGCCTTCCTATACCCTGCTTAAATCAGTCTTTCATATTTCCACTTAACAAAGTCAAGTCTGTCTATTATCCTCCAACAAGTTATACACTTGAATTTCTGATGATGTCGATCGTGCCTTTACCAAAGGGCTGTCGGCATTCCTCGCGTTTCCTTTCTCCTTTCCCCAAACTTCAATCGTGTTTTCTTCTCCCACGATTCAAACATTCAAATCAAGAAACAGCGACAGAAAGGGCCGCTTTGATCAATTCATTTCAAATTTTAAACCTGAGTGTCCAAAGACACAAACACGCGCACTCCCTCAATCGCGAGCGCACAACCCAAGAAGCAACCGCGTCACGAAGAAAGCTCTTAGAAGAACATGGCCGTCCAAGTCGCGCAAGCCGCCGAGCCGCAGACCCCCACGACGTTCAGCGATAGCGTGCTGTCGCCCGTGTCCAAGCTCGAGGTGGCGCGCAAGCACGCGGCCGCGGAGCAGCAGCGCCGCATCGACGCGGCCTGTGCACGCATGGTCGAGGTGAAGAAGGAGAACGCCAACAAGCGCAAGGCGCTCGAGGAGAAGCTCGAGTCCCACAAGAAGACCAAAGTGCAAAAGACTGTTACTAGTACTACGACGACGGTGGCAGCAGCAGCGGTGAACGTGCAGGGTGAGGTCACGATTGCGAAGAAACTGGCTGATAACTTTGACGACGACGACGACGAGAAGGAGAACGTGAAGGTGGTGCAGCAGGTGCGGATTCTATTGTGCACACATTGATGCTTGCGGTTGCGTGTTAGTAATGATTGAGGTGTGTGTGTGTGTGTGTGTGTTATGTGCAGACCAAGGTTGTTGAGCAACAGCAGACGACTGTGACGACGAACAACGCCAGTTATGACGCCACACAGGAGCTCTTGCGGTAGGTGGTTGCTCTTGTGACAGTCGAAGCATTACTGCGACCAGAATGCTGACTGCTTGCTCATTTAAATCACGCACACAGTGCTACGCGCAGCAAATTGAACGAACTCGTGGATGCAACGGAAAAAAGTGCCGAGACCAACGATTGTGTGAAAGCGGAGGATAACGCCAACGATGGCGAATGGAATGGACCATCGACTAACTACCACTTGAAGCAGTTGGGTCTCACGGCAAAGAAGATCGATATTTATGCGCCGGTCGAAGTGCAGCAACAGGAAATCCGTCGCCTTCGAGACCGTTCTCGCTACGGTCAAACGCTTAAGCTCACTGACCCTATCGACGACCACGACTCGGAGAACGATTCGGACTTTGTGCCAGAGGAGACCACTGACGAAAATGATGCCGATGAAGACTCCGATGCTGAGTCGATCCCTGAAGTCGATGCCGACGAGACGCAGCAGCTTGCCCAGGAAGCCACCGAGTACGAGCAGAAACTTCGCCGACGAGCGCAGTTGGTGCGCATCCCAGTGTACGTCATCCTGTTCTGCATAGTCGTCATCGCCTCGCTCGCTGCGGTGGAGCTCACGCAGCGCCACTACGCAATCTGTCCGTTGGACGCGCAGCCAGTTGGTACGTTGCCATTTACAGTTGCAATGCGGGTATCGTTGAGCTGTTAATGACGCTTTGTGTATGCACGTTTTTCAATCAGATACCGACGACCGCATGATGAGCTGCGCTTCGCTCCTGCATGCGCGTGCCACCGCGACGGCGTTTGTTCACGATTCGGTGGTTGCGGCGACCACGTTTGCACAGGACACAGCAGCCTCGATCCGATCGCGCTTGGAGGAGCTGTAGGACAGCAAGTAGGTGGTGAATTTATTGTAAGGTACTATACATCTTTAGTCAGTAGGGAACACATGCTCGTGCGTATTTGGTAAGCTTCATTGGATAGGAAATACAACGTTAGGAAAGAAGAACGCAGTCTTCGAATTGCATTTCATTTTGATGGAGGAATGGTTTCTTTTTGTGTTGTGTTACGAACGTGTTACGTTACAAAGCACGATGTTTCTCTTCCACCAAAACCTTTTTACAAGGGGGAGTGACATTTCAATACACATATTAAGTGTCAGCAGCCTCTATAAATAGCATACTCCCTTCAACCACCCTCTGTGGGAGAAGAGTGCATTCTATAGAACACAATTACCGGTTCTTAACGTGATATGATCAGAATCAGACCCAGCGTGCTGTTCTCCACCCACCCAATCAGAGCGAACGTCACGGAAAGAAAAGGCGGCAGTGCTCGTCCATTTCTCCCTTCTTCGCACGCGAACCAGGACTCCCCCTTCCTCCATCTCCGTCCCTGTCATCACGACCGCCATGAGCACCAGCACAGTTGAGAAGCGCGTGCTCTCGTTCGCCGGCGAGCGCGAACTCGTCTCTGCCGAGCGCGCGCAGGAGCTCATCGCCGCGTACGCCGACGTGGAGAGCGCGTCGGATGTCGCGTTCACGCACATCACGCTGCGCAACAAGAGCTACACGATCGAGGCGGCGCGCGTGATCGCGGGCTTCTTCGCGCGGTTGCACGCGAAGAGCGCGTTCGAGCACCTGACGAGCGTCGACTTTGCCGACATGATCGCCGGTCGCCCCGAGGACGAGGCGCTCCAGGTGCTCGCGACGCTCTGCGATGCACTCAAGGACATCAAGACGCTCACGCGCATCGATCTGAGCGACAATGCGCTTGGCGAGAAGGGTGTGCGCGCGTGCTATGGGCTGCTGTTGGAGCAGGAACACTTGCAGCACGTGTACTTTTGCAACAATGGCATCTCGGCGGCAGCCGCGGGCGTGATCACCGATGAAGTGTTGTTGTACCGTGGCCCCGAGACGCCGACCAAGTTGGAGACGTTCCACTTTTACAACAACATGAGCGGCGATGGTGGTGCGATTGCGCTCGCGAAGCTGCTGCCGCTGTCGCCTGCGCTTCGTGACTTGCGCTTCTCTGCGACGCGTGCACAGCGCGCTGGTAGCCTCGCGTTCGCCAAGGCGTTGAGCAACCTGCACAAGTTGGAGCGCCTCGATTTGAGCGACAATACGTTCAAGACCGAAGGCGGCGTCGCGATCGCCGCGGCGCTCAAGCAGCAGTCCAACTTGGTCGAAGTGAACCTCCGTGACACGAGTCTCGAGGACGACGGCATGATCGCGATCGCACGCGCGCTTGCAGACAAAGCACCGGGCATCACGGCGTTGGATGTCTCTGGTAACGACTTGACGGCCGACAGCGTGCGCGTGTTGGCGCAGGCGGTTCGCAAGTTGCAGCACCTTCGTGTGCTACAAATCGAAGAGAACGAGATCGGCTCGAAAGGCGCCAAGACCCTCGCCAAGGCGATCAAGAGCCACGCGCCGCGACTGGAGAAGCTCGTGTCGAACGTGAACGAAATCGGTACATCGGGTGCAGTTGCGCTTGTTGCGGCCGTCGCGGACAAGCCAGTGTTCACGCGTCTCGACATCGATGGCAACGCGATCTCGGGCGTGGGAGTTGCCAAGATCGTGTCGATCTTGGAAGCCAAGAAGAAGAGCGACGTGCTTGGTTCTCTCGAAGACAACGACGAAGATGGCGACGAGGATGACGAGGATGAGGACGACGAAGTTGAGGATGAAGATGACGAAGAAGAGGCCGAGGTCGAGCCGCAGTCGACTGTGGACAACTTGGCGGCGCAGTTGGATAAGTCCCTCGTGATCACCCCGGAGGCTCAGCCATTGTTCGAGTTTGAGAGCAAGCAGCGTGAAGTCGTGGATGCGGCGCGTGCTCACGCGTTGCTCGCTGCGGCGGGCGTCGATGCGAGTGCGACGACGTCGCTGTACTACACGGCGATTACGCTGCGCGGCAAGAGTTACACGGAGGACGGCGCGCAGGTCATCGCCGATGCGTTCCTTAGCCGTCTGAAGGACTTGAAGGTCGCGGACTTGGCGGACGTCATCGCGGGCCGCCATGAGGACGAAGCGCTGCGTGTGCTCACGATCATGTGCCGTGCGCTGCGCGGCCACGCCTTGGACGAGATCGACTTGAGCGACAACGCGTTGGGTGAGAAGGGCGTGCGCGCGTGCTTTGACCTGCTGATCCCACAGCCGACGTTGCGTCGTCTGCTGTTCTGCAACAACGGGATCTCGGCGGCCGCCGCGGGTGTGATCGCGCAGGAGATCATCCTGCAGAATGGTGCTGATGCGCAGTCGACACTAGAGGAATTCCACTTTTACAACAACATGAGCGGCCACGACGGCTGTCTCGCGGTCGCGAATGTGCTGCACCGCATGACCAAGTTGAAGGCGTTCCGGTACGCGAGCGCGCGTGCGGGTCCAGACGCGAGTGCGGCGCTTGCGCGCAACATCGACTCGCACCTGACGAACCTGACGTCGCTCGATGTGAGCGACTGTACGTTTGAAGACGAAGGCGCCGACGCCCTTGCCGCTGCCGTGGGCAAGCAATCGCAGTTGCGATACCTCAAGTTGCGCGATGCATCGCTCGGCGTCAACGGCGCGACCAAGGTCGTGAAGGCGCTGGCTGCCAACAACATTCAATTGCTCGAGTTGGACTTGTCCGGCAACGAGCTGGAAGACGATGGTGTCGTCGCGATCGCGCCGCTCCTGAAAACGCAGCACGCCTTGAAGGTGCTGCGTCTGGATGAGAACGAGATCACGTCAGAGGGCCTGAAGGACTTTGTTGCGGCCGTCGGCTCGGACAGTTTCTCTGAACTCACCGAGTTGTCATTGATAGGCAACGAGATCACGGCCAAGGGTGCGCTCGCGGTCGTGAACACGATCGTGCCGACCAAGCAGCACCTGCAGCACCTGGAGTTCGACACGAACCAGATCTCGGACAAGGGCGTCGCGGAGATTGAGGCCATCTTGGCGCGTCTCGGCAAGAGTGCCGTGCTCGGCTCGCTTCAGGAGAACGACGGCGACGAAGAGAGCGACGACGAGTGAGCGAGGGGTGTGTTGCATGCATGTCGTACAGCAATTAGTAGTAGAAAAGCAGAGCTCATGATAGTAAGTAGTCGAAAGTGAACAAACAGCGCTGTGTCCTTCATAGGATTTCAATCATTTCGTCTTGTACTTGCACATTTTCACACTCACACGCACACACTCCAGAGCTGCATTGTTCTTGTTCTCCTTTGCCTTTTACATTTGCACATTTTCCACTTTCAACACCAAAGTTGTTCATGTTTCGTCCATCGACGCCTCGTCGTCGTCTTCTTCAAACTCGAGCTCCGACTCGGTGTCGTCGGCATCGCCGTCGTAGTAGTCGTAGAAGGCGTCAAGATCGTCGAGATCGTGGTAGACGCCATGCAATTCAAGAAAGTGTTCATTCACAAACTCCGCATCGAACATTTCATCGTCCTCATCGTCGTCCTCATCATCGAAATTGCTTTCGTCTGCATCGCTTTCGCCCATGACTCCGTCGTCCTCACTGTCACTTGTCTCACCATCGGAATCGCTGATAGTGTACCACTGCAATTGGTTCGCGAGCAGTCCGGCCACACCTTCGCTCTCCTTATAAAACTCATCTGTGCATACACACGAGCGCAAAAGAGCAAAGCGATCAGACGTATTACTAGATTAGTTAATGGAACTCCTCCAGACATCGATTTCTTACCAGCAACATCGTAACGGAAGGGTTCTTGGCCAAAGTTGAAATGAATGGCGTGTGGCGAGTCCAATCCAACGAGCGGATACCATTCCCCAAGACCGCGCTCCATGCCGCCGTCCTCAGCTACACAAGAAAAACCACCCCATCAAGCACCACATCGAAAGCTCTCAACTATCCCGTAAGCAAATCACATACCTGGAATCAGCTCTCCATTGTTTGTAAAAAACAAAGACGCCTTGAGGGTTTGCATATTGCGCCGCACACCGCAGCCAACTGTGTCGCCAGCATCAAAAGGCGAACCAAAGGGATGACCCTAGCAATATCGCAAAGCAGGATAACAAAGCGAAAATGTCAGGGAGACGAGTCTACGAGCGAGATCCATGCTTTCCTTCAACGCCTGCTGTACTCACGTATCCCGTTTTGTGGTAATACTGCCCGTCGTCGCCGTGGTATCCATACGAATGCCGATCCCACCCGGGCTGCTTGCCCACGAGGCAGAAGCGATCTGTGCCGACCCCGATCGACGTCAGGTCGCTCCCCGAGACACGCGATTGGCGTTGTTGCTGCTCTTGCTTGCGTTGCGCAATCGTGATCTCGAAATACCCGCTTGCCGTGACACCGACCTGGTACTTGAATCTCGAATCTGTATGTGGAATTCTTTGCTTGTAGACCTGCACACGGAACGTTGGTGGGAAGCTCGTATTGGCGCGAACGCTGCGGTTTCCACCAGGAAATTGACCTGTAAATGCGATATCCACGGCTCGAGCACCGCAGCCGCGACGCGGATTCAAGGTGCATACACTCAAATCGCGGTTGAGATGCGCAATGCTAAGGTGGCATAAACGTGCAAGCACAACAGAAAACAAAAGAAATTACAAGCATGAGTGTTCGCAAAGCACCATGACCGTGTACCAGCCTACCCGCATATACGTACGTGTGCTCCATCATGCCGAAGCCCACTTCTCGACGATACTGCATCGTCGCTCGAATATCGACATAGGACGGTACAGGCGTGATGGCATGCGCCAGCATTTGGTACATGCGGCTTTCACTGCAGGAGCTGCTCGCACACACACACACACACGGTCAGCATTCATAGTAAACGCCAACCAATGCTAACGAACGAACAACCACGTACCTGGGGAACTGTGCGCGCAGTCGTGGATCAACCTCTATCTCGGTCGCGTCGCGTTCTTCGTCGACGCCGTCGAGCGGGAAGTTCAAGATCGTCCAGCGGTCGCAGAAGATGCGCTTCCAGATGGGGAACCGCGGCAGCACGTGGAGCGCGACGGTCTTGAATGCGACCGCCACGGCCTCCACGTCGCGCGGCGCCGCGAACGCGAGCATGCGCGCGAGCACATCGTCCGGCAGACTCGTCAATTGAGCGTGCGGAATGGGCGTCATCTTCTTCTCGGCTTTGTTAATGGGGAACCCATGCAAAAAAAGTGAAGAAACATGGAAAGAATGTCCGAGAGTGCCACTATTTGGGTGGGAATCAGTACGCATCTCCTCTGAACGTCAAGTGAATCGGATTTATTTACGACCATTTGATCTGATTTGACTATATTTACGATGCCAGCATGGGTTTCAACATGATTTGTTCACCAAACAGTTAAATGAAAGCAGCTTTATTTACGGCTGCGTTATCAGGTACTACGGAACAGAAGGGTGTATTTACGGCAACTACATATTGAAAACATGTGGGAAGACTTATGCTTTAAAAGACTGTTGTGGGGTGCTACCTGCTAAACTAGGAACAAAGACACAAATAGATAGAAAAGATGCTTTGCGCGACGCGCATTCATCTTCCATGACCGCTGCGCTGGCTCGCCACGACAACGCCATACATAGAGAGGAATAAATGAAGAGCAGCTTCAGAGCAGTTGCCCTTGGCGTTTCGGTGCTAGCGTCAGCGGACAGCTGCGCGATGAGTCAGGCACCGAAAGCGCATAGGCACGCGAAATGGTGAGGTCGTAATCGTTCCGCCCTCGAAAAAACGAATGAAGCGCGTGTCTTCGTCACCATAAATACAGCCGAGGCTCGTCATCGTCGTCATCGCTGCCCGACCATCTCTGGCCGTCATCACTGTCACACTCGCCTTCGTCGAAGATTCTGTGCCACGGCAGATGAGTTGTCACCAGATCCGCCGCCTCTCGACACTCGTCAAAGAGCTCGTCTACAGGAAAATCAGCAAAGACACGCAAGCCCAAGCAGAACAATGGCGCCGTCTCAGTTAGTAAACAAAGGTACGCACAAGCACACACAAAATGGACCACTCAGTTGCCTCTTCCTACCGATAACGCCGTCATAGCGAAATGGCTCTTGCCCAAAGTTTACGTGGACCGCGTTGGGAGAATCCACTCCAACAACCGGGAACCAGTCGTCGTAGTCGCTTGCAATGTCGCGATCGCCGCTTGGAAGCAAATCGCCATTGTTGGTAAAGAAAACCGACGAGCGAGTTTGATCGGAACCGCTGCGCCGCACACCGCATCCAACCGTGTCACCAATATCAAAAGCTGGTCCAAAGTGGTGTCCCTGCGCATTCCAAAAGCAATAATAGCAAAGCGTCAGCACAAATGTGTAGGATTGTACTCGCACAAAATGGAACAAAGACGTACGTTCCCAGTGTCGTGGTAGAACCGGCCGTCGTCGCCGTGGTATCCAAACGAGAACTCGTCCCACCCTGGTTGCCGGTCAACGAGGCGAAAGCGCTCTGTGCCGACGCCGATGGATGCCATGTCGCGGCCAGAGAGACGAACAAATGGACCCTTTTGCTCTCGTCGGCGCGAGATCGTGATTTCGAAATAGCCACTTCTAGCGACGCCGATCTGATATGCGAATTGGTTGCGAGTATTCGGGATCTTCCGCTTAAATACCTGAACGTGGAGCGTGGTCGGGAACGCCGCATTCGCACGCACACTACGATCGCCGCCTAGCACTGGCCCCGAGTACGCGAAATCCTTAAAGCGACGCGCATCGGGATGGTAATCAGCATGTGTTATGTCGGCGCTGAGGGGCACAACACTGGAGACAGCAAGAGAAGCACACATACGAATTAATTAGTCGCTGGTGAGACATATCATAGGCAGCACATGAATATGAGCGTCGTACGTACATGTGCCCGGTCCACGTGTATGGATCACTTTTCCTTGTCGCTTCAATGTCGACATAGGACGGAACTGGAGCAACGGCATGTGCCAGCAACTGGTACATGCGACTCTCGCTCCACGAGCTACAGCCATGACGCGACCACACACTCACTCATTAATTTCATCGCATCCTGAACCCGAGAACTCGCACAAATGACAATAGCAACGCACCTGGGGAATTGCTTGCGCAGTCTACCATCAATCTCAACCGAAGTCGGGAACTCCTCACAAAGCGCTCCATCCAACGGAAAGTTGATCTTTTCCCAGCGTCTACAGAAGATGGTTTTCCAGATCGGGTACTGCGGGACCACTTGGAACGCGATCACTTTGCTCGCGACCGTGGCCGCTTCGACGTCGCGGGCCGACACATACGCTAGAATCTGCGCGAGCACAGCGTCCGGCACGTCGTTCAGCGTGCGTTGCGGCGTCTTCGACTTTGACTTCGAGGGCCACGCCAGGTCCGCCGCCGCGAGACGCGCGCTGACAGCGTCCAGCACGCCGCTGCAGAGCACGCTGACAAGGAGATCCATGCGAGTGGCTGGTGTGGAGTGCGTGGACCGCCGCGAAAGAGGGAATGAGCGCGCATGAGCGAGTGAACAAGCGCTGAATGATGACGCCCATTCGAGAACTCCCCTCACCAACATGGATGTGTGCATTGTCTTGATGATCAGGTCGATGAATGTTTATGGCATTCAATCGGCGCCTCGATCTGATTCGTCAAAATGGACTCATCCACGCGTCGGATTGGTACAAAACAGCTAGTCGGGTTTACGAGTTCAGTCACAGCACCATCAGTCTTTTTTCGCAGACCCGACGGGCTATTATTGGAAGCAGATTATGTTGGATGATATCGATCATCACTCTCGCTGCAACCATCTGAACCACCAATATAGCGTTATTTGCGGGAAGCAAGCAAGTTACTTATGGTTTCCAAGCACAACGCACCCACTTTGAGGCACTGTGCCTGTTCACTGATTGATTACTGTATCGCTCTGGCGTGCTTGCCTCCAAGCATTTCTCTTCATTGAAGTTGAACTTTGTCGGCTTTTAATGTGCCGTCCTCGATGCTCTTATCACTGTTCGCTTTGCGCAGTTGTTGCGGCTGTTGCTGGATCTGCAGCTCCATATGCAAGCGGCTCGTTTCACGCTGCGAGAGCGCGAGTTCGTCCATGAGGCGCTGGTTCTGATTCGCGAGCATGCGCACTTGGTGCTGCAGCTCAATGAGCTCGCGTTCTCTCGGCTGCAAGAGCGAAGAATCGAATCGCGCAGCGTATCGAATCGATTTCAGCGCCGCGTCCACCGTGAATGCCAGATCATCGCGAAGGCGGAGCTAATGGGAACGAAGTACCAATGATCACAGACGTGAGAATCAAGGGTGTTTCATGCTTGTCGATGAAAACGCAAGTCACCTGTTTGTGTCGATCGATCTGCGCTGGCAGCGGATGGCACCGATCTGAAGACGCCGAGATGCTCACGACAATCTAAATGGATTTTGAAGCCAGAGACACACACAGAATGCTTAGTCCAAAATGTCACAGAGCGTATCTGCTTCCGATCGCAAATCACCTCGGCGCTGACACCCGCATCGTCATACGCATTCCACACCAGATTCGCCAGCTACACAAAATTCAGACACCGACCACTTTAAAAGTGACTTTTGCAAAAAACAGAAACAAGAAGAAGAAGAAAAAAGGACTCACGCGTCGCTTCTTCTTCTTCGAGCTCGGCGCGATTTTAAACTGTTCGTAGAAGGTCTGCCGAGCAGGAGCGCTGGTCTGTTTCTTGAGGACCTCGTAGATCTGAAGTCGCTCCTCTTCCACTCGAACAACAGCCTGGGTGCACAATGCACAGATTAGCAAAAAGCAAGTAAACTCACACACATGTAAACGCAGACCAGAGTCGTACGATATCGCTGATGCTCTTTTGCTCCTCTCGCTTCTTGGACTTGACGATGTGCTTGAGCGCTGACAGCGTGCCTTTCTTTTTAGCTTTACTTGGCTTTCCGTTGTCAGTAGACGTCGCCTCGGTTGAATACTCGCACGCGTCTTGTGCTGCATGCGTACCGCGAAAATACGCCTGCAGCCTATGCTCTTCTTCCATGTAAATCTAGAAAGAAAAAGCACACACACAAACTTCAATCTCGCACCCAACGCACACAGGATTAAAAGTAATAACGCCTTCAAGCATGAAAAAGATACGTACGCCGAGATTAAAAAAATCTGCGCGATCGAACGTCAACCAGAACTTGGAACGGTGAAGGAGAGGGACGCCGCACTTTTCCCAGAGCTCAAAGATCCGCTTCCTGAAACTGTCAAACATATTTTGCTTCCATCTGCATAACACGTGTTCAAATCATAAAGGAATAGCGCATCATCAAAAACGATTACGCGCACACAATCACATTTTTCCTAGCCTGTTTTTCGATAATCAATCTCATGAGGGACTTCTTACCTCATCGTCTGCTTGCGCGACAGGAAGTCCCGCACGCGACTTTGAACGCGCACGATCTGGTGCTTGAGGTTCTTGCAGCTCTTCTTGCAGAGGCTGCTTCGCCATTGCGCTTGAAGGCGTCGGAATCCACGAACTGCCCTGCGGTACCGATTGTGCTCGATGTACCCGCGCGCAAAGAACTATTTTCGCGATTTCTCATACACAGAAAGTCCGAGTTACACGCTCTGGCTGCATGGACAAGACTCGAGACGATCAAAGCAGATTTGCCTGGATTTTCAAAAGTGCCGAGTACTTGCGCTCGTAAGATTCGCGAGCCTGCCACATTCGGAAGGTTTTCTGGAGCGCAATTGCACCGTGGCGGTACTCCATGAACTTCTTGCGGTCGACTTTTCCCTGTTGTAAAATAACATCTTGAGGTTCCTCGCAAATGGTGTTTTGCATGCAGCTGAAAATCTTCTTTACCTTGATTCTCGCAACGACATGTCGTTGGATCACGATGGCCGCCTGCCGTGCGGTCATGTACTGCTTACGAGCACAGTACATTCGAAATTGGGTTTACAGCTACAGCAAATGCACCACCAGCACAAGATTCTACGTCACGCTGTAGTACAGGGCTCAATTTTTTGGCAACAGACGTACATGGACGACAAGCCGTCGAGTAGCCTCCCAGCCCGAGTTGCTTCCTTTTATGCATCTGTGAAGTTTGTGACAAAATCTGAGCGTCACGACTTTCACACAGCTGTGATCGATAAGATAGTCGATGCTTACTTGCTCATAGTGAAAATTCGCTGGTGGAAGTCCACTTGCAAGATATTGCGCTGCTGCTCGCGCGACGAGTGCAGTTCCCGTGGAGTCCTCACAATTCCGAACAATGATCTTTTCGCAACAAGACAAAGCAAGACATGAGATTTGACAAGTGCTCGTCACCACATAGAACACGGATCCGAGCAAGCCTTACTTTTTGAGCCGCGGGAAAGCTTTGTACTGCAGCAATGAAACAGATACTTGGTTAGTTGCCACAGATCAAGGCTCAACTTCAGCAAGATGCATACCATCAGAACAAAAGCACCTACATTATACATCGTTCCATCGTCTGGTAGTTCAATGTTCGACGGAGCGATAAACGTTTCTTGAATGTCATCGGATCGGTCATCCAGAAAGCTGCAGTCGTACTTCTTTCCGATCGTTAACGAGCGATTGAGCTTCTGGTTGATCGACTGGTCGAAAAACAGGACCTCAGGAAATCGAGGATTGAACACACGGTCTGGCGACGTTTGATGAGTCGCCTTGCTGGTCCGTGAAATCGACGCTGTGGCTGAAGATGACCCTGAAGGTGATGGCGCTGGGTTCGAGTTGCTGTTCTTTCTCCCACGCATGATTTTGTCCATGGAGTAAATGGAAGTAAACGAATCACTCGAGCTCGTCTCCGAAACTGTCTTCGCTAAAGGAACAGTTTGCCCTCGCTCCATTGCAAAACTCCCGATCGGCTCCAAATGCTCCTCGTTTGGGAAAGCCTAGGCAGACAGCAAGAAACGATGATTTGCTAGGGGGTCAGCACAAGAATTCTGAAGACAATGCATGGCATCACGGGTCTTACCAGATCCATTTTACTGATCCCAGACGCGAATGGGTCAAAAACCTACAGTTCGCATGTTTGGAAATTTGAATCAAAACAACGGGGATCGCAAGCATATACGCTTCAATCACCTTACATTCGCGTATTCGGCGAGTTTTACTCGCAATTTGGCTCCTTCTCTCTCTGGAAGCTTCGGAGTAGGGATCGCCTTGCCAGATTCGTCCACGGCAGGAATAACGCTGTTAACCATCGAAAGTCAAGTTAGAGAATACTGAACACGTATGTGTACGTAATGACTCACGTACCGATTGTGATTTAGATCGACAAACACGACACCGGTTGTTCGAGCCGCTGCTTGCTTCAAGCAATCAGAATGAGTCCCCACCAGGAAAGGAACAGGAGCCTGTCAAACGTTTAGACAAGCAAATTGAGATGAGAATGCTGATCTGAGTACACACAAGCAAGAAGGCAATTCACTGACATCAATGACATCGAGCAGCGAGGCTGGCAATACTGGAATGTACGCTCCTTGCCACGAGTATGGGAGCAGCAGAGCAAGTAGCGTCTCAGCTACGGGAGTAGGCAGCGCTATATGCTTCGAGCATAGCACCACCTTACCAGAAGTCCAAGCGACACAAGCGAGTCAGCTTCCGATATGTCATAAGAAGCTTGCGAAATGAAAATTTCGAACCTTGAACTCCAGTATGACACAAGAGAACACCAACAAGACATTGCTGAGGTCCATAGCTTGAAACAATGGTCGAAATGAGAACTGTGTTGTCGAATAGAAATCCGAGAGTTAGTCCCAAAGAGAAGGAAACAAAGTGGAGTCATGAAAACAATGCAGGAAACATTACGTCGACGAGAGGGAAATCGTTTTTGGGTGGCCGTGAGATGATCCGAGTCCGATCTGGGAGTGTCAATTGCACTTGTATCTGCCCTGGTGGCGGCAGCGGGATCTCACTCACAAAATTAACGATGTACCTCTCCAGTGGCATTGGCGACTGGGACAAAGTTGCTCGATAGATCTATGCAATAGGTAGAAACATGAGAATGAAAGGACAAAAGGGGTAAATCCTCCTGTCAAGAGCATGGATTTTACCTGCTGCAAGAATTGTCGGAATGCCGAAAAGTATGGATAATGGGACGTGACAATGATGCACTTGGGGCAAAACACTGGTCATGGTGCTTGAGCCATATCGCCTGAGAGGTCTTGCACCCATTTTGGGAGCCCTCCACTCTGATTGTCATTGTTATCATCCTTCGTGTACTCTGCGCCAGCACCTGGACGACGACGCTGATGTCTGTGAGGGTGATTACAGTGCGGCGCTAGAAGCGACCGCCCAAATGGAATCCGAGAGACGCGACCTACAGTCGGCGCACCACTGGTTTTCGGGCGACGACTGGAAGATCTCGGTCAGCTTGCGCAGCATCTGCTGCTGCGCCACCGTCGTCAGCGCCGTCCCGCTTGCCGTGCGACTCGAAAAGAGCATCATCTTTCTTGGCTTTTGTTGGAACGTGTTCTTCTCTCAAGCAAGCCCCTCCAGTCAAAATTATGCGAAAGAGATACAAGAGAGATCAAGTATCCACCAGCTAGAGCTCCTCACGTGCAGGAGACGCAGTGAAGCTTTGGGTCTCCTTGCAGCAAGTGATGCCTGCAGCCAACGGAGAAGCAAGACAAGCCTGCCGAGCGAGCGCAGGCGCCAACTCTTGCGCTCTCTTCCGGTCTCCCACCAGCGCATGCGAAGGCATTTATTTATATCCATCGACACGTTTTGCGTTTCAATCTTTCACACGCAAAGCCAAATTCGGAAACCAGAAACCTTGATGCATGCAAACAGAGAGAGGCTCATGCATATCTTCGACCAGCATATCCATCCGCACTAGCCGCCAGCAATCGCCTCGCTCGCGCATGCTTACTCTGCACTTTGCTTTGCTAACTTTGGACACCGTTCAGACCGATCGAACTTGCTTCAGGGTTTGAGCTCTTCAACTTGGAGAGCTCTTTGCACTCTGTGCGGCCATCGCACAAGCGCACTGATTATGCGCACACAACCAGCATAAAGCGCGTGGTATCGTGGACCATAGAACATCGCCATCTTCTCTCATAATCGCGCATTTTTGACGCTTCTACTGCTTCATGAAGGACGCACCTGCCACACAGGCACAAATGGCGCATTCCACATTTTGAGTGCAATCTGCTATGTCACTATTGCTCATGGCACTATTGAAAAGCGTATGATGTCCGAGAGGTTGCGCGAAGGTTGCTCCAGCCGGTTCGTTTTTGTATTTTTGAACCGCGATCGGTTCCGAGTGAACCGGGACGCCAGTCAGTGGCCAATGAAAGGCTGATGTGGCGATTGGTTGGCTCTGGCAGCGCTTTTGCGGCCTCTCGAGCGATTCCCCACTTTGGAGCCACAGTACGGAACTGCACCAAAAAAAGCAAAATGGGCATGTAAGTGACTTGCGTGATGATGATCTGGGCGATGTCGCTGGCGGCGGACTGGCGCAGCGTACGCGCCGTGGTCGGTTGCATGTGAATGCGCCGTGATGCAGTTCCGTGGCGTGTCGCCCATCTCCGTCCATGCAGCTTTCGAGTGTGTGTTTTGTGTGCGTCCGCATCGTGCGTGTATTTCAATGGCGGCCGACAAAGAGATGGCAGACTACAGTATACCTGAATTTCCAGCACAGTATGGAGACGACCTGTTTGCAGCACTGGCGAACAGATCAACCGATGACAACTGCGCATTTACGGCACGAGGTGACACAAGCAGGAACCAGCATGATCGTCCAAAATTCAACGAGTTTGGTGAAGTCCACAAGCAGACAGACACTGCAGATCAAAATCAACCAACGCGTTTGAACACCGGATGCGAAACGTACAACAGACACACACAGGACAGCAGCAGACGGGGGAGGAAAACACACCCGACAGCCGACCACGAATGAGCCATGTGCACGACGAAACCCAATGACCAGCCACTGACTCGATGGTGCTTTTTGTTGTACTCTGTACAGTGTCAAGAACGGAAAAGTTGTTGTGTTGTTGAACGGCCGCTTCGCTGGCCGCAAGGCCATCGTCGTGAAGGCCTTCGACGAGGGTCACGGTGACCGCAAGTTCGCCCACGCCATCGGTAAGGCTGCATCGTCACTATGCAGTTGGGTGCTGCCAAAGTGTGTTAGATTCTAATGGTCATGTTTGCTATTTGCTGAATGCAGTCGCCGGTATCGACCGTTACCCACGCAAGGTCACCCGCGCCATGGGCAAGAACAAGCTCAAGAAGCGCTCGAAGGTCAAGCCATTCGTGAAGTACGTCAACTACAACCACATCATGCCAACCCGTTACGTCGCGGACATCGACTTGAAGAAGGTGTTGGACGATGAGGTCCTGGCCAACCCAGAATCCCGCGTGGAATCCCGCAAGACCATCAAGAAGGTGTTCGAAGAACGTTACTTGAACCAGGCCGCTTGCAAGTCTGAAAAGAAGGCTGCCGGTGTCAGCTTCTTCTTCAAGAAGCTCCGCTTCTAAATGCTTTTGACGTGTGCTAGCGTCTTGAGACACCTGTGAATTGGGGAGTTTAATAATGCAGCTAATTCCAGTTCCGTTCCGTTGTGGGCCAAATTATTGTTATATTAGCACTACTCCTGTCTGCACCTTGCGTTCTTGCCTTTTCGTTCTGCCATGTTCTCCAGACAGCATCGTTGACTATTCACATGCAGAGCCATCACGTTGGCAGATGGAGTGCCTAGACCAACTTCACGCGACGTCGGAGTACTCATCGCAGTCCGAGTCGCTCGCGGACTCGGTGTTACTTTGCTCATCGTCCACGAGCTCCACTTTCTTCCGCCCCATCGAAACCCGCTCGTACTCGTTCATCTCGCCACTGAACACAATGCCTCGAGCGCGCTCACTGTATTTCAGCCGCATTTCCCGTGAGATTGACCGACAGGAGTCGAGCCTCACCATGCGCAGGTGTATGCACGCCTCTTCGAGCTCGATGATGCTCTGGTCCGTCACACTAGTCCCCTTTGATTCGGATAACAAACTCCAGACCGTCAGATCCACACTGCTGCAGAGAACACCTACATTGGCATACACTCATGGACTCACTTTCAAATCGATCAGCTCGAGATTGAGGCATCCTTCCGGAGACGCAAGTGCAAGAATCCCTTCATCGCTTATACACCGACAGTCCTACCACCCGGGCCGAGTTAAAAATGTTTACATCATTGCGTCCATCCATGCATTGGGAGAGTATATAAGACCATAGCTCGTACCTGAAGCGAGAGATACTTTAGATGAGGAGCTATTCTCGCGATGGCTTTCAGTCCGTCGTCATTGATCTTCGTCTTGTCAAGCATGAGGACTTGCAGCATGGGGAGCGTCGGCGATTCCTGTAGTTCAAAGCTCAATTGTCAGTGATAGAAGGTAAACTTTCAAGACATACGCAGAGTTGAGGAGGAAAATGGCATACCGGAAACAATGAGATGCCACCACAGAACGAAAAGTCAAGCCAAGAGAGGGTCTCCCAAAGTGTTTCCATGAGAATCGTGAGGTCTCGCACACGCACGTGTCTGCAATGGCTACATACAATAGATGATCCCACGATACCATATCAGAGACACCACACAGAAAGCAACATGCATTTCCCAAGATCACAAACCTCATCGTGAGTTCAGACAGCGCCACGGCATTCCTTGCGAGGCACGAGAAAATGCCAGAGTCAACATTTACCGCCCCTGCATCGACCGCAACACAATATTAGGAAACCCCAGCACTGCGGCAAAACACGTACGAGCGTGGTACCTGTCAGAATAAACTTCTTCAGTCCACGGCCGCACATTTGTATCAATGACTGTGCTGCTGAATTTGTCAAGTAATCGCATCCATTGAGGTACACTTTCTGCAAGGACACAGCTCCAGGATCGTGCTTCCACCCCGCCAACTGCAGTGCTTGGCAGTCCAGGAGCTCCAGACTCTATGTTTCATATCAATAAACAAGCATGCAAAATGAGCGATATTAAGTGAGATGAGCAAGCACAGATCGCTGTCTAGAAGCTACACACCTCCAGCTTCTTGCAATGCTGCAGGATCTGGAAAATGTGCTTCTTTTGCAGTCTAGACGCATATCAGCAACCATAAGCATGCATGCACCACCATGTCCGCGAGTCATTATGCATCAATTCACCTATGTGCGCGGAAGAACTGGAGATCCATCTGGCTAGCAATGCATTGTACTATCGCATCGTCTATCTGCATGTCAGGCAGCACCAGACGTCGTAGCTGCCCATTCGAGCGCTGCAAGATTTGCAAAACACCTTTCTTCGTGATCGATCGTAGCACCACTTTATCAAAATCCAGTTCCTGCAGCGGCACTTCGCGTAGACTCATATGGCGCCACCGCTTGCATACGCTCTCAGCCTTCAAGCGGCCTGGCAATGCCGGCAAGAAGCTCATCATCACGCGTTCACCGACATCGCAGAGCACCAACCTCCCACCATTCTGCACCTGCTTATTCTCCACCTCTGTCGTCATCGTCGCAGCGTTTCCGCCGTGCCGAGATTTGCGTCCACACTTGTGCTGTGCAGACCGAGACCCATGCTTCTCGTTCGAGACCGCCGCGCACACTGCATCGATGAGCGCGCATTCGTGCTGGATCTGCGCGAGCTCTTGTTGCTCCGAGTCACTCGCACCACGCACTGCTACGCGCCTCGACTTCTTGCCCGCGTCGCGGTCGCCAGGCTCTCCGCTACTCTCGTAGACAGCAGCAGCGCGTGTGGCGATAGCTCTGCGCTTGCGCGTGCGCATGCTGTGGCGAGATGGCTGCGTCTTTGCAGCAGCGTCCATTTCGTGTGGTGTTGGGAATGAGAACACAATCAGGCATCGTCTGGGTGAGGCCAAAGTGTGTAATCGTGGCACCGAACGAATGATCTGGAATCGATTGTGGCAGTAGTGTAAATTGTGAAGTCAACCACAATTGGTGGCTTGAAGACGGTGGTAGCAACCATGCAGTCATTTTTCGACGAAACAGGGTGCACAATCAAGACACACCAGGGTTATCAAAACGACAAATCCGGGTACAATTCTAACTGAAGCACACGAATGATGTGCGGATCTGAATCGTGCGAGTTCAGTCGGAATGATCTTGGCAACCTTTCGATCCAGTCTGCCTTTAAATCGACGCGACAACAACACTAGGTGACAAGTCGGTTGGCAAAAATGTCTGCTGCTGCTCAAGGCACTGGCTTGGTCACCAGCACCTCAAGCAGCGTTGTAAGCCGACGTGACAACCAGTGCCTCCAGCAGCATTGTATTTTGCCAGACGCATCCTTAGAGCACCCGTCTGTAACAATGTTTATGGTCGCGGGGCACCATCTTGAGCTCGGCACTACCACTGTGGCGCCACAAACCAGCGAACCCTGGTGCTGCACATTTTGAGCACACAATATGTGAAGCTTCAGCGAATGGTTGCCCCAAAACAGCCGTGGAACAAATCTCATCCAGATCACGTATACCACTGCAGACTTGGCTCCCTGTAATATCACCCCGAAAAAACACAATACCCTGCATAATTCATAACTACGCTCGCGACACTGTGCAACGACAAAGGCGATGCCTATTTGTATTGGCTCATGACCACGGAAAAGCAAAAATCCGACCTCCATCTTGTCCACAACACACAATCTGTCACAAGCTTCCGCTGCGCTTTCCGCCTCGAAAATCGCCCACCCTGGTATGTTTCCATGCATTAGCGAAAACACACTATCGTCTAGCTTGTACCACACATCTTGAAGCCACTCGATGGCGCATTGTCGACGAAGAGAAGAATGCGTCCATCATCTTCTCGTCGAGACCCTTCAACCACAGTCTTGCGGGGATGCGACATGACAGGACACGAATGCGTTTGGCCTTCAGAAGGGTCTCCTATGAAACTCTATATACCTGCTTTAATGCATGCGAGAGAGTGATGCCAAATCTGTATAATCATCCCCATTTCGGTGCCTCTCTCGTTTTGCTTCAATAATCACCCACTCAAGTCAACATTCGTGCGAGGTCGCGCAAGAATTTGGGATATCGTAAGAAGTCACCAAATCATCGCTAAGTTATCATACTGTGCACTAAGTCGCCACGGTTGCACTCACTCACAGTGGATGGAAATGAATTTGAGAGCTGCTGCCAAACATGCTGGCACAGATACGAAAGGATCACACTCGGAACTGGCTTGTGCGCACCGAATTGGCAAAACATAAACCTCTTTCACATTTCGTCGAACCTGTATATCTGTATATTGTTGATAGAAGATGCATTTTGCTGCAAATAATCCCTCTCTCTAAAGAACGTAATGCGTGTCGTAGTTGACTTTACCTATTTCTACGGGAACCCACATTTCTTGATGTGCGCATCTACCAGCTGGCTCCGCGGATGTAGCGCGCACCAGATGGCTTCATCGAACCTGCTGACCCTTTACGCGTTCTCATGTGGCGGCCAACATGGAAGAGAAGATGGCACTGCAAAGCCAGTCAGTGCACATCTGCGAAGCACGACGGGGAGTTGAGTGTGTGTGTGACTCTGAGGCGCGACCATCGCAACGCAATCTGCGCGCGGACGCACAGTCCACTCGAGAGATTGCGCGGACCCACGCACACGCGAAACGCGCGCGGGAAGGGAGGCATTGCACATTAGCATTACGTTCGACCGCACACACAGACGCGCATATCGTCAATAAGGACTCCAGCAACCAGATTCACACAAGAGGCGCGTGAGGCAAGATGACGGCGTTCGAGCAGCACAGCACGAGCATCGACGTGTCGCCCGGCGCATCGGTGGTGAAGACGCCAGGCGACGGCAAGTTCTTCACGCTTAGCGCCGGCAACAAGTCGTCCATGTTCGCGGCGCCGTACATGTACGGCACGCCCGTGAAAAAAAACCACAAGCGCTGGCCGTACACCATCGTCGGCTTGTGCGCGGCGGTCGTGCTCTTTGGATACATCTACCACGAGCTGCCCGAGTACCGAATGCATCTGCGGTACTCGATGTACGAGTGGTTTGGTGCGGAAGTCCAAGGCACGGCGTGGGTCGGCGGCCATCGTGAAGTGGTCGACTTTGTGGTGGTGTACATGTTTATTGGCTTGCCGACGATGATCGGTGGCATCTTCTTGGCGTACGGAGACGCGTTGCCGCCCGTGCCAATCGGCTGGCATCGCACGTTCATGCGGTTCCTCAAGCGCAAGATCCTGCTTGCCGGCATGAACATCTCGTACGGCGAATCCATATTCACGCTGCTTTTTCTGGGGCTCAATGCGGTCTGGTTCGCAGCCATCTTCTCGCGCAAATACGACGATCTGGTCGAAGTCGGTGCAGCAGACGCAGACGCTACTTTCATGACAGTGGGCTACGTATTCGGCTTCAATGCCGTGCTGAGCTTCTCGCTGCTGATCCTGCCCGCGACGCGCAACTGCTTCTGGATGATCTCGATGGGGATCGACTACGCGCACGCTATCAAGTTCCACCGCTGGATGGGTGCGTTCGCGATCTTGATGGTTGTCTGCCACGCCTTCCCATACTACCGAGCGTGGATTAAAGCCGGCACGTTCATCTCGTCGTCGTTCCCGTGCTTTGATTGTGACATCGGCGACGATGGCCGCAAGCGGTTCCAGAACTTCACGGGCCAACTGGCACTGTTTTGCTGCGTGATCATCGGGCTCACGTCGATTCCCTGGGTTCGTCGTAACCACTACGAAGTGTTTTACTACTCGCACCATTTGTTCATCGTCGTGCTCTTCAGCGCGGCTTTGCACTTCTCGTCCTTCGTGATCTGGATGTACCCTGGCGTGTGCCTCTACATGATGCACCGTATCATGTCCAAGAGTCAAAATCACGTCCCATGTGAAGTCGTTGATCTTGAAGCCATTCCAGGTGAGATCACTCGTCTCGTGTTCCGGCGAAGCCCTGGACGAGCAGGCCACTACCATGCGGGTCAGTTCGTGTACCTGCACGTCCCACTGCTGTCGCACACGCAATGGCACCCGTTCAGTATCAGTTCGTCTCCAATTGAATATGAAGACACGTTCACGGTGCACGTGAAGGCTATCGGGGACTTCACGAAATCGCTCTATGCCCTCGCGATCCAAGCACGCGAAGAGCGCAAGATGCCGCTGATCTATGTCGACGGGTTCTACGGCCAAATGACGGACGCGTTCCAGCAGTACCCGGTGCTGGTGTTCGTTGCCGGTGGTATTGGCGCGACTCCAATCATCAGCATCTTGGGCAAAGTCCTCGACAGCATGCGCAACAACGAACCGACCATGGCCAACGCTCAAGTGTACTTCCACTGGACGTCGCGTGAAATTGGTATCTTCCATGAATTCGAACCACTTCTCGATGCCATTGAACAGTTCGATCCAGATCACCAAAAGATCAAGGTTCGCTTGTGCTTTACCGGCGATCAGCATCTTGGCGGCGTCGATATTCCAAATGGCATCACCCTCAAGCCAATGGACGACACGAGCATGGTGCCGACCCGTCCATTTTTCCAAGCATCCCGTTCGGTGCCACGTCAAATGATGATGTTCTTCGTCACTTTCACGGCCAGTTTCTTTGCGCTCTACTTCATTCGCCTCGGGTACCCAATCTTGGGCACGGACCGTATCAACCAGAACATGTGGCCTTTACAGCGTTTCTTGGAGGTACTGATCATGATCGTTGGCGCCGCAGCGGGGTGGTTTGTCGCCGTCTCTGAGTCAAAGCCACGCTCCATGAGTCGCATCGACAAGGCTCGAATGGCTCCGGGTCATGGCAACAACCCAATTGGCAACAACAATGACGACGACCGAGGCTCGAACTACTCGCACACGCTCTCGTTCGACGGCCAAGAAGTGCAGTTCAAGCACTCTGTGAGCAGAACCCGCCTGAACGTGAAGGAGCTCTTTGCCGACGTGGTCAAGGAGCAATCGCACAACTTTGCGATCGGCACGACCGGTATCGGCACGTGGGTCTCCGGTCCAATGGGTATGATCCACGCCGTCGAGAGCGAAGCAAAGACGTACGCCGGAATCTTTGACGTCCACTACGAAGAATTTGAAATGTAGAGTGTGTTTCTTTTTTTAATTGAAGAGTGAGCTTGTAGCGAGCTGCGGAAAGTGGTGGCGCCAATGACGCGCGTTGTTGATTGAATGTTTATCAGAGAATATAGTATTTGAGTTTCTGTTCTGGCAAACCAACGAGGGACTTGGCTGCTTTTGCACAGAACACAGAACATGCGACCCGAAATCGACTTCAAATCCACACATGCGTGTTTTACAGAGCATGAAGATGTGAAAGAGGTCAATTATGGCATGACGACAACTTGACGCACAACGAACCGTGTCCGCATGATAGCCTCAGGGTGTGGAGAGCTGCGTTGAGTCATGATCATGCTTTTGTTATTGGTGTCGCAAGTAAAAGACGCAAAGCACGTCAACCAAAAGCATTGCAGTCAACTATAAAAGAAAACCACAACGAAAACCAAGCGAAAAGTCCGGAAATGGTGGGATTCTTCTCTGAAAAACAGGAACTCGTCCTTACCCCTCTCTTTCGTATTCATCATCAATTACCACGTCCTAAGAATCTAAACACGGCTTGGGTAGAGCATCACGCGCACCGAGGCGGAGATGGCTTCAGCTGGAAGGTTCTTGGCGAACTTGGCACGGACAAGACCGTTGTTGCCGTGGGCGCGGGTGACCTTGCCCCAGATCACACGGAACTTGGAGTTGTTCTTCAAGGTCTTGCCCTTGTAGATGTAGGCGATCTTCTTACCGAGGTAGAAGTCAACATCCTTCTTATCTTGGAGACCTTGGATCTTGATAAGCGAGGTGTGGGAGTACTGGTTACGAAGACCTCTGTAGTATGTCAAAAAATAACGGAAAGCAAACGTTTAGCACCTCTGAATAAGGGAAAGAACAAAGCACGCGTAGCTCCAGGCAACGCACCTCTTGTAACCCACGAAGACACCCTTCACGTAGAGACGAGTTGGTTGACCAGAAGAAGCGACCATTTTGAATTAAGTTCTGCAACGAGAAGAAACACAGAAATATCGTCAGGTTTCTGGGATCATGCTGATTCTCAACCATGCTTGTGTGCTGTCCACTGTGCCGCCGCTACTAAACCAAAAGGAGAACAGCGACTCGGTGGAAGAGAGAGAGAGAGAGAGAGCGAAGGTGATCTGTGATGCACCTGCAGATGGATCTGGAGTACACAACTGCATTTCAGGGCACTGCTCTTGATGGTAGCTTCGCCTGCTCAGGCAGCTGAATGATACAGGGCTGCGGACTCTGGTTGTCGCAGGATGCGCTGGTATATTCACATCCCCGTTTCACAGCACTGCTGTGCTTTCACTGCGCTCTCTGTCTCCTTCGCTTTCGCTCGCTGCTGTTGTGCTGCAGTTGCTCACTCCAATCGTCTCGCCACCAGCAGCCAGCTCTCTCGTCCATCTCTCTCTCTCTCTCTCTCTCTGCTTCTTCGCATGCTCTCCTGTTGGGCGCGTAGCACAGCGCGGCGCGGAACCGCCACCATGGACTGACAGACAGACAGACAGACAGACAGACACATCGACGGCGCAGGCAGTTCGCATCCACGTACCAGTCGGTTGAATTGAACGAGCGAGGGACTGAAGGTTTTGACGGCGTCGGGGCGCGAATTTCGCTTGGCACACATGAGCCCAATCGATTGGCGCACACGACGACAACCGTGCCTTCAACAAAGAATATTTGTGCTACCCAATAGCCTTCCATATTTTGTCGAAACCTATTTTATTGAAGGCGTACATCTAGCTAGTATAATACCTGTGTAATATAGTATCCTGTGTGAAACAGAATATTGTTTATTATGGTTAGGGGTATTAGGTATGGAAGGACTCTGCGGCATACAAACATGAAGGCACTGGTTGATGGTGGCGATGTCATTTTCGGCACGAACCTAAAATAAGCGACTCCCATGGTGTCTACCACATTATTTATGGGTTGCTCAATATTCTGTAGTGGATGCATGAACAAAGGGCTGGTCGATTGGACGCATGTCGATGGCTTTCTACAGCAATGTGTATGCTTCTACTGGCGTCTGTGACAATAGACCCTTCTCCATATGTACTCTACGCAAGTGCGCTGCCTGTTCATCACTGTGCACTGCCGGAGACCGACGTGAGTTTCTTGAAAAACGCCGGCGCGAGCTCCAGCAGCCACTCCTTCTCGATGATCACGACCGAGCGGATGTAGTGCTTGCTCGTGAACACGAGCTCGTTGAACACGACCCACTTCGGCGGCGGGTTGCGCATGAACAGCGACGACGACGGGTGCACTTTGACGATCTCGGAGCGGCCGCACATGGTCTTGAACGCCGTCTTGGCGCCGCCGTTGCCGTCAGCGAGCGACCGCATCGCCGTGTTCAGGAAGAAACCCGCGACGATGCTCTTCCGCAGCGGATCAATGTCCGGGAAGCTCGACTCGATCGGCAGCTCTAGTTTCTCCAGGTAGCCCTTCAGCTGCGAGCGCACACTCTCGACGCGCGTCATCGCGCGGTGGTTGATAAAGTGATCGTGGCACCACTTGCTGCGCTGCTTCACATTGCCCTGGATGTAGCCATTGTAAATGTTCAACAGCGTGATCTGATCACCCTCGTAGGCTTGAAATTTGGCACGCGATTGCGCAGCCTGCGCCTTCTTGTCACGCGGCGAGAAGAAAATCGACTCGACCGACAACATGGACACGACGCTCAGCGCTTCTTCGGCGCAACCGAGCTCCGTGGACTTGAGAAGCATCACCGCATACATCGGCTCGACGGGAAGCCCCGCCATTTGGCGACCGCGCTGCGTCAGCTTTCCCGTCTTGTCGAAGGCGCCGAGTGCGTACAGTTTCTCCATGGCCTTGATAAGCGACGCCGTCTTGGGTTTCTCAATGAAGTCGAACCCGAGGATGTCGTCGATGCCCATGGTCTTGAGCTGCAGCACGACCACTTCGAGACTCACTCGCTGGATATCGGGGATCGCACGCTCCGACAGCTGCTCGAACGTGTCTTCAGGAAAGAGTCGATAGCAGACACCTGGCGCTTCTCGACCCGCGCGACCGGTACGTTGCCAAGCTTGAGCCTTCGAGACTGGCTCGGTCAGAAGCATCTCCATACCGCTCTTCGCAACAAACGAGCGCTGCTTCACCAGACCCGTATCGACAACGAAGCGGATGCCGTTGATTGTAATGGACGTCTCGGCGATGTTCGTGGCTAGAATCACTTTGCGCACACCCACCGGCGCTGGCTCAAACACTTTCATCTGTTGCTCTCGAGGCATGGCCGCAAAGATCGGGCACACCAGCAGCTTCATCGCTTCGGCTGGCAGCGTTCGGCCGTATTCTTCCAGCAGCGTCTCGAGCGTCTCAATGTCTTCTTGACCCGTCAGGAACACCAGGATGCTGCCATTGTTCTCGCGCTCGTCCATGTGGATCTGGAGCACCGTCACCAGCGCGGAATCGAGGTAATCTGGCTGCGTCTTTGCCGTATAAAATACGTCGACATTGAACTGTCGACCTGGGATCTGGATGATCGCCGGGTTGCTCTCGGCAAAGAACCGCTGGAAGAGACCGACATCGAGCGTCGCGGACATGACCACGACCTTGAGGTCTTTGCGCTTGCGCATCGCCTGCTTCACGACCCCAAACAGGATGTCCGTCTGCAGCGTACGTTCGTGAGCTTCATCGAGCACGATCACCGAGTACCGCTCGAGTGTAGGCGACAGCAGCGCTTCACGCACGAGCATACCGTCGGTCATGAACTTGAGCTTGGTCGACTTGGTCGTCGTGTCATCGAACCGCACACAGTACCCGACAGTCTCACCGATCGGCCCCTTGTTCACTTCCTGGCAGACGCGCTGCGCGACGGTGATGGCAGCGACACGACGCGGCTGCGTGATCGCGATGCGCTGGTCGTTGTTGTTCTCAAAGATGTACTGCGGGATCTGCGTCGTCTTGCCACTGCCGGTCTCGCCGACGAGGATCACCACCTGGTGCTCTTGCACGGTCGAGATGATCTTCTGGCGGTGCACGAAGATCGGCAGCTTCTGGCGCGTGCGTTGGATCTCAGAGCATTGGCGCTTGTTGTTGTTGTTGCTGCTGTCTTTAGCAAAGCTGTTGCTGTGGCTCTGGTTGCTCTGGCGGTGGTGGCCATTGATGGCGTTCTTCTTGCCGTTCATTTGGCCATTCGAACTGAACGAGTTGGGTCTCTTCACGTCACCATGGGCGTGGCTGCTGCTGCCACTAAAGTGGGGCTTCTTGCCGCTGTGCTGTTGGTGCTTGGGGCTCTTGCCATGGCTGCCGCTGAAGCCGTTCATGGGACTCACCAAGTGGCCGTTTGCAGCCACACCACCTCTCTGTTATCTGTCTACCACCATTCCATTGCCATGTCCAGTGAGAGCACCATCATCGTTCTTTTTATGGTCTTGTTTCGTGAGAGCTGTATAAAACAAATTGCTTACAAAAACAGAACACCAGTTTCCAGACGTTGTCAGAAAGACCCAGTTGGAGTCATAGGTTTCTCCCACACAGTGGGTTATTGGGTCCAACACATTTTCACCCCCCAAACATGCATGCCAACTTGCTTCCACATGACAACGCATGAGCTTTTGCTTTAAAGACGTCCTTTGCGCGGCATGCTGTGCAGACGCTGCTTGCCTCCAGGCATTCTATAGCGATACCAGGGAAAGACAGTCAAAAAGAATAGATACAAGCAGGGTCAGATACAGGGATCCATGCAGCAAGAAACAGGTTTCAGCGCACAGCACAAGACAACTCTTCCACTCACCCACGACGACCGTTGCCGTAATTGGCATCTTGGTACATGCTATAATCGCCGTTCCCGCGAAGACCCGGAATGGCGCTTCCTCCAAACACTTTTCCTCCACGCTCGGTGCTGTTGGCGCGAGATGCGATCTTCGAGCGGATCGATTCGTCACGGACCTTTTCATTCTCCGCCAAGTTTTCAGCAAAACTGTATGCCAAATAACGACAAAGTAGCAGAATGTTAGTACCAACGAGAAGACAATCATTTGTTTTCTTTGCGCTATATTGTAGGCTCGTACATGAGGATGTCGTTGATCTTGGTGCAGATAGTCGACGCTTCCGATCTCCTGTCAAAAGAACGAATCAAGCGGGTTGTCGCAACCACAGTCAAATACTCGATCATACCGTCCGAACTCGTCAGAATATGCGAGAAACGCGTGTCGTACCAGCTCGTGAGCTTTGCGATCATGCTGTCAATATCTTCGTGTTGGGTGTCGCGTCCAACGGCGTACTTGACAACAAAAGCTTGCGACTTCTGGTCCAGTTTCCCTTGCACGAGACCCTATTACAGCATTCACATACAGCAACCACACAAAACGTCAACACACGCGGTCGCGCGCCTGCAAAACAGAGTCCAAGTACTCACTGAATAGATAGTCTCGATCAGGATATCTTCGAGTTCTCGCACAGTGGGTACATCCAATCCCTCCATCAGCACATTGTACGGCACGAGCTACACAATCATTGAATCAGCTTCAAAAGCTCACTCCAGCATGTCTACCTTGCTCTTTCGCGACTCAAAACAACCGGGACTCACCTTGTATCTGTGGGCAAGGGACACAACGGTGAGCTTTCGAAGCTTTTGGACCTGCTGCGGGGTCAGCGCTGGCAGTTCCTCCTTACGCGCTGTCAACACAGTCCACATCCGCACACATGAGCACACGCGATCTCTTCGCCCACACACAGTGAAACCAGCATAAAACAAGGTTTGCATGCATACCGAGGTAATCGCCGTAGTTGCCAAAGCAGAAGATCTTGAGCAGTTCGTAGTAGCCGTGGCTTTCCGTATCCTGCAGCGCCTGGACGTTGGGCATGTCGAGCAGCTCTCGGAACACGAACAGCTTCTTGTTGGTCAGCACCTGCTGGACCAGCGCCACGCACGCTCGTCCACGCGCGTTCTTGGCGAGCAGCGTGAACTGCTCCAGACTGGACGCGCCGGCCGCATCGAACGCCATCTTGTGTTCACCTTCTCTTTGTTGTATGTGTGTTTTCGCTCTCATTTTTCCGATTCAAACAGTGTATGTTATAACGTATTATTACCTTGTGTGTCGGTTATTAACAGTTTGTATCCAGTTCTTAACCATTGATGCTGGCACTTTGCTGGTTCTTAATGCTGTTGAATGTGCTCTTAATTTTTTGGCGTGCAGCAACAAGCAAAAAAGGCAACCAAGCAACCATGGACGACGACCTGGAGACGAGCATCAAGCGCGCGATGCCCGCGGCCATGAAGATGGCGCTCTACGCCGCCAAGAAGCAGAACTTCGAGATCCTCAAGTACACGATCGAGGGCTTCGACTCGCTCTGCAACAACGCCGGCATGCTCAAGGACTTCGAGGACCAAGACCACGTGAACGCGCTGGAGGAGACCACGAAGGAGTTCGCCATGCTCGAGACGCAGCTCGCGCGGTACAAGCAGCAGCTGGAGGAGATGGAGTCCATGGTCGAAAGTGGCGAACTGGTATAGTACCTGCGGCTTTACGATTGCTACCGTGTGTGGCTCTGTTGATTGATATCGGGTGTCACTGTGCAAGGAAAATAGGACCCGGCCATGATCGACAAGATGATCGACGAGAGCCTTGTCGAGCCGAAAGTGAACGCAACCAAGCACGAATTTTACAAGCGCTTTTGCGAAAAGGCTGGTGTATGTGAAGCGCATTCATGATTGTTATTGTGGCTGTATTACGTGGGTTCTAAACTGACGTTGGCTCTTTGGATGGCGTGCAGATTGAACTGGAGCAAGATGGCGACGAAGAGGTGGTGTTCCAGCAAAGCGAGAGTACGCGAAGCGCGATCTGTCCCGTGACACAACTGGAGATGGTAAAACCGCTGCGAAAGTACGTTCTTCCTTGTGCGAGTGTGTTTGGACCAAACGCATGTATCTCACTTGTATCCGCCTGTCTCTCGTAAACAAACAGTCCAAGTTGCAACCACACGTACTCGGAGCAAGGCATCCGTGCGCATTTGCAGAGAAGCAAAAAGTGTCCAGTCGCTGGTATGTGAACCCGCAAAAGCAATGTCATTTGTACATGTGAGTGGGATCTAACGGCTTTCTTCCTCTTAGGTTGTCCGCAAAAGCTGTCGTTCAACAACCTCGAGCGAGATGTCGAGATGGAGGTGCTCATTGCTCGTCGGTACGTTCAGTCTCGCCTGCATGGTGCACTTAACTACCGCCCAACAGCAAAGGCACTTGCTCGATCCCCGTGTTGTTGTGTAGCAAAAATGGCGCGCAGCAGCAGCGCACGCAGACGAATTCGGCTTTGGCGCCACGAGGGTACAGTGACGACGAAGCGGAAGACGAAGAGTATGTTGTAGATTAGATTTCCCACCCAAACCACACAGTCAAAGTCAAGTGCAAGAGTCGAACAACTCACACCGTGCAATCCACTTTCGCTTTTACGAGAGAGTCCCACCTGCACGTTTATCCTTGACGGCGCTGTGCTGTTCCATTGACGTTTACCGCAATACGTGCTGTTGTGATCAGAAATGAGTGCAAGAAGAATTGAGGAATGAATCGAGTGACTCGTTTCCACATTGTCGAAGACCTTCAGGATGCCATTTTCCGCAAGCAGAAGTACGGAAAACGCTTCAGATTTGCCCGAAGTGATTTGACTCTGTATCTCGCAAAGAATGCGAGTGGCCAGTGGTTGCAAGACGATCTCAGTGTGAAGAACTTGCTGCGAGCAAGAATCGATCGTCAGTACAACAGAATGCGACCATTGTGGAAGCTCGATGATTATTTTGGAAAGAAGTTCGTGCCAGCATGGAAGGATATCCATATATTGGTGGAATTGCCACAAGAAGCGATCACATTTCCTGCGGAATCCCGAGTCGGTGTAGAAGAGACCAAGCATCGTGAGCGGCTGGCCGTCACTGAAAGTGCAGGACTTGCAACAGGGGAAACGCGTCTTGTTGAAAACCAAGCTACGGCTGCTGGTGCAGATACAGGAAGTTGGGCTTTGAGCTGGGTTGCTGCGTATTTACCGGATAACCTTAGTTCCTCGGAGAGCTCATTGGAGTCGACGAAAAATGTGTGACGAATGTGGCTTCTTTTCTGGGTGGTTGTACTCTTTCTTGTAATGTGGAACGTTTGGAACACTCATTCCATGGACGAAGAGAGAGAGAGACTCGATTCCAAAATGCATGTTACTTCTATAAGTTAATCCTGGTACATCCACTCGTTCTTTTGCTTTTGCTTTTTCGCCTTTTTCTCGGCGGCGATCTTCTTCCAGTCGATGTTCTTGCGTTTGAGTTTCTCCTTGAGCAGCTTGGCTTCTTCGCGGTTCTTCTCGAGATCCGTCATGTCGAAGAAATGGCTCATTTGACGTCCCGCTTTGTCGTTCGCGACGCCCATCGAGTGCCAGTAGTCATCGCCGCCCATCTGCTCGTATTTGCCCGTGATGCGGTTAAATTTCGCCTTCGCCGTGTAGTTCACGCCCGAGACGGTCTTCCGGTTCGCAGCATCTTGCTGAGGATCCGACACTTCCGGCGGCACCCAATCGGCCAGCTACAACATACAAATAAAGCGAGATTAGCTCATCATATCGTCTGCCAAAGTACGTGTGCAACGAAACAAGAATTAGTCATAAGCACGTACCCCAGACATGATCGGCGCATCGGGCTTTTGCCACTGTGTGACGCCTGTGGCCGTATTGTGGTAGTAAAAGCGCTGCGTATGCGGATCCACATGCTGCTGCCACTCTACTTTCTTGATAGCACCTTGCAGCTGTGCATCATCAACGCCATCGTCCTCCGGTAGGGGAGCAGTGGTGTTTCCTGAGTCAATGCCACTGAGGATCGCATTCAAGCGCCCAAGACTGCCCGTTGGATCCAGCACTTGCTGTGTAACACGCGTCAAGCGCTCGGTGCGGACTCGAGTCAAGTGAGCTTGGTACTCAGCTGCGGCTGCGGACATGGGTGATGCGTCTACGAAATCGGCGGGCTCCTCCCATTGCGTTTTCCCACTGACTGTGTCGTGATAATACGGTTTTCCACTCGACGCGTCGATATGTTTCACCCACTTGTGCTCGCTAGTGGCTTGCGTCGGCGTGTCATGCGAAGCCGGGTCGTTTGCCGATGCAACCGGTTTGCCCTCAGTCGATTGCGTCTCCACTGCTGCTGCTGTGGTTTGCTCAGGTCCCTCCGCTTGATCCGCTTCTTCACTTTGATCTGCCTTCGCTTCTGCGACCCGCACAGGCGGCTGCTCTTCATCGTCGTCAGATTCGCTGTCATGTTCGTTATCGTCTCCATCACCTTCGTCGTCTACTCACACACAAACAGCAACACAAGCTCATCAGCACGCACTACCACAGACACACACACATATACACACGCAAACGCACCTAATGCGACATCGACGAAGCCTTCGGGTTCTTCCCATTGCGTGACTCCATTAGCTTCGTCGTAATAGTACGGCTTCCCGGCACTATCGTCAAAGTACTTCCTCCATTTCGGCGGCAACGACGACGCTTTCACTGCTGCCCCCTGCTCGCCATCATCAGCCACAGCGCCACTTTCGCTTTCGGCGTAGCCTTCGGGCACCTCCCAGGACGACTCGCCCGTGCTCCTGTTGTAGTAGTACGGCGTCTGCGTGTCGTCGTCCACGAACTTTTCCCACGCGCCTTCCGCCATTCCCATTCACTCGATCTAATCTCAATTTGCTGTCGATATGGAGAGGGGCTTCTATTATGGTATATTTTCTAAAGTTGCAGCAGTCAATAACGTTGCAGGACTCAATGTCCCTAGTTTAGAAGTTGGTCCCTGGTCTAGTTCCTACTGTACTTTAAGTGTCCACCCAGTGTCCACCTGGTCAGGACAAGCGCACTTGATACACTTGCAGCGCCTGCGCTCGGAAGCACGCAGCGGAATGCAGCAGATAGAACTCCCACGTGCGCTTGAACGACTCCGGCAGCGAGCGATCGCGGTCGAGCGGCGCTGCCTCCACGGACCCACCAGAGCTCAGTCGCCCCAGACGGCGGCCCTGGAGCAGCAGCTGCTGCTGACTGTCGTCGTCGTCGTGCCAGCGCGCTTGGAAGCGGCGGTGCCATTCCAAGAACGTCTGCTCGTAGTGCTGCGAGTACGCCGCGATCTCGTGCACCGTAAACGCGCATTCGTCGACCAGCATGCGGAACTGTGCGAGAGTGAACGGGTAGCACGGGAACGAACTATTGACGTACTTGTTGTTCCATCCGTGAGTCGTCGTGCGCGCAGTCGAGCACGCGATGAACTCGAGCAGCATGAGCGCGTGCGATTTCTGAACGCGCTTGATCGTGCGCAGGAAGCGCAGTTTCTGAGAATCCACTAGCGTCTCAACAACACCACTGCAGACGATGCGGTCAAAGTTGGACGCGTGGAAGCCACTCAACGTTGTCAGAAGCTATTCACACAAGCGCATGTGCAGAGGATATATGAGACGGAGCATAAGGTGAGCAACCAAACCGAGTTGAAACATACCTTGTCCGGTGTCTCGGCGAGAATAAACTCCATCTGGTCCAGCACGCCATGTTCGTCAGCGAACGCCTTGACGTGCACGAGCTCCTGGATCGACGACAAAACGCACACGACGGTGATACCTTCGTGTTGCTCTGCCAAGTAGCACCCGACTCCACCCCAAGACCCGATGTTCAGATCAAGAACACAATGCCCCTCCTTTTTGAACAAACAAAAAAAACACCAGCATCAGAGACTTCACACTCCCGACCTTTTGCTACTGCCAACTCTTGCCAACCTCCAACTGCAATTTTTCAGCGATGCTTGCGAGTTTTCGCGCTTGTGCTTCCTAGAAAAGTATTCAAGACCATAGATCGTTATTAAGAACAGACTGTGCATGCCAAGAATGGATGAAGTGCATTACCTCAATGTTCGTCACGCCATCTCCCCACACGCCAAAGCCCTGATGCAGGTACCTGTCCATGTAATCTCTTCGGAATTTCGGGCACAGATCAAATTGTTCCGATGCAGCCCCGACAACAAGCCCAACTGACGACGGCGCATAATTGAACAATCGAGCGGCAAGCGCCACGAAGCGCGCGCTCCACGAGCGATACATTTCCTGGCGCGCTTCCATTGGGATCGTCATCAACCCGGCGATGACTTCATCCAGGGTTTTCGACGCATTGACTCCCCAGAGTCCGCCAACGTACGATTCACCAATGGCAACGAGACCGTCGCTCATCCAATCGAGCCAAAACGAGTCGTCGCGAACCACAAAGTCCTATTATTTTGGTGCATATAAAAAAAAAAAGTTAAAAGAGTGATTACAAAGATCCCAAGAAACAAGAAAGCGACACACACCACAGACGGTTGAATGCCTCCGCTCGATAGGAGGCGACACATAATTTTCTTTGCATTGAGCCGCAGCTTCGGCAACGACAGCGAGCGAACGAGCTGGAGACTGAGCAAGACGGCACCAGCTACTGCTGTCGCAACGTACACCCAGAACGAGCGCTACAGGACGAAAAAGAAGACGAGAGACAAAAGTGTCATAAAATATCGTACCAAGGCATATATACACAACAAGAAGCGTGCATATGTATATGAAGGGCAAACGGGCGAGAACAATCGCCGACTTCTGTTTCATTTTCGACCAAAAGTTATTCAGGAGACTGTCCAGAAAGTCCTACCTGGTGTGCCAGGACACAGAAGAGCGGGACAAACATGTTGAGCATGAGCTCCATCTTGTACGCTGCGTTCCAGAAATGCTGGGAGCGGGGTGGCGAGAAGCGGTACACGTGGTCGGCCTTCGGGAACACGCCGCCGCCGACCACAAAGTGGCTCCACAACCGCGACGAGCTACAATCAAAAGCAGATGAAGCATTAACTCAGTTGCTGTGCATAGTCTTGCATACAATCGAAGCAAGCGGGCGCTTACATTAGCGCAGGGATGCTCATCCACACCCGCACGAGTGGGAGGTAGCACGAGATGAGGAGCATCGGGAGCACGAGATGGATCAGAAAGTCCCCAACGCGCGCGAGGAACCCGAGCGCGGGGGAGCTCGCCCAGACGCCCAGCCAGCCATTCAACACCGCCGTGAATGCGTACCGGTCAAAGATACGCAGCGTGTACCATCCGACCATGATGGTGATGCCCATGGACGTAGCGATGCCGCGCGCGGCGTCCGACTCGATCACGAAGTGCGTGAGTGTGGTGAAGAACAGCCAGCAGGCTGTGTACATCATGCGGATCCGCAGCAGCGGCGGCACCACGACGATCACGAAGAGCAGCGCCGTCGCGAAGAGCGCGTCCATGCGCACGTCCACGGCGCCGTCCGCGTCGCGCGCGCCTATGGAGATCGAGCGCATCGGGCTCAGCAGCACGTCCATTTTGGCTCCCTCTCAGTTGTGTGCTGTTGTGTTGACTGCGACTCCCACTGTCGCACCATGGTGTTATTAACATTTAGCTGAAATGCATGATGTGTGAACATGTGCATCATTGGTGCCACCAATTGTGTCACAGCGTGTGGTTCAAGGGAGCAACCTGGAAGCGCCGAAAGCGGTTGCGGCGAGCAAATTAAAAGAGCTGCAGCACAATGAGTTGCTTCAAACGCAGTTACATAGCTAGTTGCTCATGAGCTCTTGGCGTATGTGAGACCTGGGATTGGTGTGCGACTGTAGAGAACCACCGGTCGCGACCAGTTCGTGCGTCCTAACTGGGTCTTGAAGCGGAAGCGCCCGGCATCGGAGAGGAACGCGTCGATGCGCTCGACAACGTCCTGGCGCACTTGGATCTCTTTAAACGATGCAGGGATCTCCATTCGTCTCCGGCTCAGGCGCTTAATCGCATTGCTAATTTTGAGGCAAACACAGTGAAAACTTGGTATAAGTAGGCAAAATAGAAGTCGTCGGATAATAAACTCAACGTACCGATAGCATTTCCATGGCTGAGGCTCGACGATCAGGTGTTCGGTCATCTCGCCGACTTTATCGAGGAATTTCCAGAGTCCGTCGTCTCCTTGGTTTAAGTGGATCCACATGGTCACACTGAAGCACGTCACGAGGTCGAATGGGCGTTGCGACGGCGACCGCTTTGCTGGTTCCAGGAACGAGTGGGTCGTGTCGTCAAAGGACTTGTCGCTCACATCGGCGTAACAGAACTGCACCACATCTCCCTCTGTCACCTCTACGGGCTTCTTCACTGCTCGTTCAATCAGCACTTTGTCGATATCCACACCAAGCACAAACAGCTTCTTGCGTTCTTTGAGCTCAATCAGATTTTCTTCTTCTGCCTGTGTTTCTTTTTTCGTTTGTTCTTGGGTCGCAGCACATTTCTCGCCGTCTTGGTGCGTTGCTTCGGCAGCTACTTCCGACACTTTTTCTTGTCCGCCATTTTGCAGAACGCAAAGCGCGACTTCGGCCGCTTTTGCCTTGGCGACTTGCTTCGACACGCCCTCACCTTTGCCCAAAAACACTCCATCGAGCTTGATCTCGCACGAGTAGTGCTTGCGGAAGTTGGTGCCGCCTTCGTCGGTCACGACGAACTCGACCTGCTTCCGCTGCTTGTGCACCAGCTCGTTCAGGATGCTCATGTTGTTCATGTCGAACGAGTTCACGTCCACGAACGGCGTGCTGCTGCTGGCGCCGTTCTCAGGCTTTCGGCGTCCATTGAGCGCATCGTAGAGACCAATGGTGAGATCGCCTTCGTTGCACCCAATGTCGATGACCGTCGTCGTGCTGCTGTGACTCTTGTCGGCATTGCCCAACGCGAGCAGCGCCTGCCGCACCGCGTTGCTCGTGGGCACGTCCATGAAGCGCAGGCGCTCATCCGCCGGGTTGAAGCTGTAGTACGTGTGGAAGTTGCCCAGCACGTGGCCCTCAGCGTGCGCCATCTTGTTCTCTTGGTGGCCCAGTTGGCAGCTTTATCGCGTTGGAGCTCTTGCTTTGGTGGCCCAAAACAATGCCTCAACTGTATGGTGGTAGTCAAAATGCCATCTTTTGTTGACTACAAGATAGTCATAATGAGCCATGTCTGGGCTACCAGACAGTCATAATCAAAACAGCTCATCAACACTTTTGAAATCGTCATGATGCTCGCACGTCAATGCCGCAAGGCGCAAGCGCTCGGCGCAAGCGCGCTGAAGCAACAGCAGCAGCTTCGCTGGGCGTCTTCTGCAGGCGTATCCTCCTCCGAGGCTACTACTGCTGCAGCTGCAGCGAATGCGAGACAAGGCGGCGGCGCGTCGGAAGAGAGCAATTTCTCTCGATATGCCGGCATGGCATTTTTCTCCACGATTGTAAGTGTGCATGTGTGCATGAAGATGGCCGACTGCGCACAGTTGCTGCGCGATAGCGCTGGCATATTGAGCTATAATGTGTTAATGGGCGGTGTGTGCATTTGCGGTGTGAAGGTCGCAGGAACGGCGTACTTGGGAGTGTGGCAGGTGAGTCCGAGATGTTTCTTTCTTTTGCAAATGGCATTTACGAAAAAGGAAAAAAATAAAAAAGCATGAGGTGGCGACAAGGAAAGTGTAATCAGGTGGCTTCTTTGTTACTACAGACGCAACGGTACTATTGGAAAGTGGATTTGATTGAAGAGCGCACACGGGAGCTTCACGAAGCCGCCGTGGATTTGCCAAAGGATGCAACGGCACGAAGCAGTGTGTACGTGTCTTGAGTTTATTGCAAAGATCGCTTCTGGAGTGTATGCTGAAACGAAGTCATCAATATGCATGTAGGGACGATATCGAGTACCGTCAACTTCGTGTGGAGGGCAAATACAAGCCTGACAGCACCTACTACTTGTGTAAGTACGCCCATGCCTTGAAGCTCATGGTTGCTTGTGGGTGGAATGTTGACTGGCAAACTCTATCCATAACGCTATAGATCCTCGCTCGGCTCCGGCTGAGTCGACTGATTCGGTGGCGGCTGTCAAGTCTGGTGGGTATCTTTACTCGCTCTTGGAGCGAGACAACAGGTACGGAACTTCGTTTTGAATGAGTATGGTCAATTATTGTAAACGCAGTGCCTAACAGATGCATTGCTTGTGCACAGCACTCCTGTCATTGTGAACCGAGGATGGTTGCCTCGCAAGTTGCTGGATCAGCACATTGCTGGCAGCCACAAAGAAGAAGACGGCGAAGTGTTGATTGTGGGAGTCCTTCGTCACGGCGAGGAGGTACTTGGCAGTTATTTGCGAGTTTTGACTCCATTTCTAGTACTTATGGGCTTTACTCACACCTTCACATGTCGTTCTTTATTAGAAAGGGAAGTTTACGCCGGACAATGACGTAACGAACCGCCAGTTCTTCTACCTGCAGCACGAGGAGCTCGCGCGCGCAATGGGCGTGGAGGGCGACGACCTTCCCATCATCGTCGATGCGCTCGCGATTGAAGGCGACACAGCCGAAGCCTCGCTGACGCATCCGTTGCGAAAGAGAATTGAGAACTACACCGAGTTCTACATGTCGCCCGAGAAGCACGCCGGCTACGCAGCTACCTGGTACAGTTTTGGACATAAAACTTCCCATGCTTTCTTCGAAGGTGCAGGCGCACTGACCGCTCGTGTTTGTGTCTCCCTCTCGCACAGGTACTCGTTCAGCATCGCTGCTGCCGTGATGGCGTATCTGCGCTTCAAGAAGGGCAAAGTGGGCGCCGTCCCAGGCCGAAAGCGCAAGTAAAGCAATGAAAAGGAGAGCAAGACTTTGATCTTCATCTTCCCAACCAAAGTCCATGAACATGGTTATCAGAAACAAATACACCAAAGTTGTCATGCAAATATGCCATTCAACCTCCCTGGCGTACTTCGTGCATGCTACTGGCATATTTTCGATACGACACACATGCTCCAATGCTATGTGCGCCACACTACTTTCGTCGCCCCACTTTTTTTCAAACTACGTGTTGCTTGCTGTTGCCGCCAGCCCGACAGACAAACAAACAGCGTGGGCCGCAATTTCCCCACATTGGTTCGCCCATAGAACGCCACATTCAACTAGGTAGAGAGCCTCGCCGAAGTAGAGCGCAGTCCTATGGTAGCAATGGCGAACGGCGTGCCCGCGTTCCCGTCCCCGTCGTCCGCCTCGGCGGCCACTGCGTCTCCTGCGCCTTCGTCTGCCGCTGAGACCGCGTCGTTGGTTCTGAACTCCCAGGCAATGGGTGTGGCACAGCAACTGCAACTGCAACAGACAGGGGGATCCCAGATCGGGAGCAATGAATTCGTAGCGCTTCAGGCCAAGCAGCAGCGCATGCGCTTGCAGCAGGCGAATGGAGGAGCAGGCTCGCAGCTGCAGCAACGAGCCGCTCAGGCGGCACAGGTGAGTGATCGTGTGTGTTTTGTGATGTGCATGGCATTGCGTGTGTTGTGGGTATACTGAAATAATGAGATTGGTGTGTTATCTTTTGCGTGTGAGTGCAGTTTCTGTCGGCAGAGCGCAAGATGACGTCACGCGAGATCCAGACGATGCTCGAGAAGAACGAGGCCGCACTGCGCGCATGGAACGCGCTGCATACACAAGAGCGTACGTAATCGCATCCATCCCTTGCTTTTGCTCTATGTGTACGTAGCTCTTGACTTTATGGACTTGGTCTCCTTTGTGAATAATGCATATTGTACAGCTCCAAAGGCATTGATAAAAGAACACAAAGAGTGGATCCGCAAGTGCATGACGCTGCGTCAGCAGATCGGCGCACGCCTGGAAGTGCTCGCGTCGCTCGCAGACAAGCAGATCGCGATCGAGGATGAGAACTCGGAGCAAGTGAAGCAGCAGAAACAGGAGCCACAGCATTTACAACAAAACCGTCAGCCAGCAGCGAAAAAGACAAAAACAGCCCAGGCGCGACAAGTGGCTACGCAGCAGCCAAAGCCATCACCGCCTTCGCGTGCTACTGTCTCACCAGCGCCCGAGAGTGCGACGAACGACGTCCTTCTGACAACGCCTCCCGCTCCTGTCCCGTCCCCCACATCCTTCCCAGATCCACCCATGCCTATGGTCAGCCCAGACAATGCTCAACAGTTCGGTAGGTGATATCTGCTGCGTGCATTCGTGCGGAGTCAAGAGAATGTCGTCTGACGAAACAGATGCACTATATCTCTGTATGAATGTGCATCTAGGTTATCCTGGCGCTGAAGCCAATGGCGTATTCTATGGTTCTGGACAGAGTGCCGCCATGACGTCCACCACTGGCTTTGCCAACGCCGCAGTCTCATCTACCAATACTGCTGCTGTCGCCTCGTCGCAGAGCTTCCCCATGAGCGACGCTCAGTCATTCGCAGCGAACGCGTACATGAACTCCCCCAACCCCGCGACCAACGCTGCTGCTAATGCGATGTTCATCAACCAGCAGCAAAACTACATGATGAACCCCGGCGCGATGAATATGGCGATGATGAACCCGCAGTATCTCGCCATGCAGATGCAGATGCAAAACCAGCTCCCGATGAACATGGGCGCACCGGCGAATATGTACAACCCAGCGATGTTCAACAATTACGTCGGCATGGGTACCAACCAGCTTCCGGCAGATCCCTTCAATGCGTCTTTCAACCAGCCAGTGTTCCCAGCTCAGGGCGCATTCAATCCAGTCACGGGAGGGTTCGATGCAATGGCAGGGATGCAGGCTACACCGATGATGAATGGAATGAATGCCTTCCAGATGATGCCGGATCCGATGATGATGAACTCGTTCCCGTACGGAATGAACATGGTCCCACAGCAGCAGCAGGTCCAACCTCAGCAGCAATTCCAGAACCAACAGCAACAACAGCCAACTACCACACAAGCATTTCCTCCAGTGGCTCCGCAGCAGCAGCAGCAACTTGACCAGCAAGCAAATGCGTTCACCGACACCTCGATTTTCGACGACGCGGCGGCCAGTAACTTATTTGACGGGTTTCCGGAAGATGCCTTTCTCCAAATGTAATCATAATTTAACGCACGACATTTTTGGCTCGGGCGAAAAAAGGAGAAACAGAAGGCTAACGCTGGCACGTAAGTGCATCGTACTCACGCCGCAAGACCGCATACGGCTGCTCGCGGCGCTGATCTACTCTCACAGACCACTGAAGACGTCTCTTGATCGATGGCGGTAAGTTGGAGGACACAGTGCTGATTCGACCGCCGAAGTTTCCCCCAATGAGAAGCTCAATCTTCTTGCCCTCGTCCAGGTGTCTGTGACGCAGCATTGCAGATCGCGCCGAGTTGTCGATGAGCAGATCCGACATCTTTGGCGCATGATACTCCTTGTGATGCGGTACTGATTCGTTGTGAGCCTGAGAAGGAGCGTTCGTCTTACTGGGCGTGATGGTTGCTGAAGTTTGATGTATTCCGGCATGGACACCGTGTGCTTGGTTGGCGATGAAGCGTCCTTCTCATGACGAGGTACTTCATGAGCTGTTGATTGCTGTGTGAAGCGCAAGTGCAATGCGCCAGCATCCTCGTCGTCTTGGTTATTCAAGGACTGCCGAAGGCTGCTCTCCAGTCGAGATCTCGTGAACGAAGACGCTTTGCTTGGCGGTGAAGCAGGTATATGTGGGACCATCTCTCGTTGTTGCCGATGGATCGCCATCGTGGACGAGAGTGGAACCGTGGGCGTGAAATTGATTGAGAGTGCAGGCATGGTCCGAACCATCAAGCTCGAGACCAACGGCATTTGGAACGCAGCCCGCAACTCCATCGCTTGACGCTGTTCGCATTCTCTGTACTTGTCGAGGAACGTCTTGGCTCCGATTCCTTCTTTCTCGTACAGGGAAACGGGATCCTCGGTGCCAACGAACTCTTCGTACTCAAAGAGGTCTTTGTATGTGTCAAAGAACGAGTTGTTTTCCATCGCGTTTTTAGAAATGGATAAGCAATGAGTGCGTCGATTGAGAGAGACTCGTGAGCAAAGAGTCGCCAAAAATACGAGTGCCCAGCAAACCGGCCATTCCATCATCATCACCCAAGTCGAGTGAAGTGAAGTCGTCCAACGGATTCCCCGCGATCGCAACGAACGTTTGCTTCTTGTTTCCGTGCCCACGCAAAAGCAATGACGAAGCACAGCCCCGGGACGCCCATGTCCTCGCTCTCGACGTCACTCTCGTCGTCGTCGTTTGTGCAGATCGGCGATGGATCGTACTCACCAGGAGATGTCTTTCTGGAGTGTCTGCTACCGAAAGTGATCCAGAAGAATCGTGGCCACGCGACGATATCACCGTCGACGAAGAACAACAAGCAGCTGCACCACCAGTACAATCGACAGCATCCCAAGAATGCCTCACCTCAGCCATCGTCGCATTCGCCTGGAGCAAGTGAAGACGACGACGACAACGTCAATGGCGTCCACGTGCTTCCGTTCGCAGACCACCCAGTGATCCAGCAAGCGCAAGACGAATGCCGAAATCTGCTCAACGGCAACATCGTGAGCATCCTCGAAGACGAAGACGTGAAAGAGGAAATCGTCGAAGTCCTTGGACCAGAATCCGAGTTGGTGTTTAACACGCGCAACATTTTCTGGTACTTTGTGCTGTTTGTGAAAAACCTGGAGCAGTACTTTGAGTTCCAAGTCGAAATCGTGGATGACAAGCAGAAGTACCGCTACCTGAAAGCTACGAATGCGCGCTCGCTCGCGCGGGTCGACAACTCGGCGGTACAATTGCCGCTCGCGTTTGGGCAGCGGCAAGGCTGGCGATACTTGTGCATGGATCTCCAGAAGCTGACGATGCAAGCTTTTGGGACCAAGCACGTGACCACGACCCAGGTACGGATTGGATGCAATTGCCGCTTGCTGCGCGTCTTCTTCCAAGACGAACTCTACTCGGACGCCGAGTTACCTGCGCATTTGACATTCCTCGGCTAGGAATTAAAGTATCAATGCCAAAATATCAACGTGAGTTTATTTTCCCTTTTCCCTAGATTGGCAACGGAAAATCATAGAGCAATATGAAAAGGATAAATCTATACACAAACTACCTACGCTGCGGCGAAATAGCTCTTCGCTTCGTCCGTTCAGTTCTCTAGAGATACGACAGATTGATGGCATATTGCGGCTCGCGCTGGTTCCGCTGTCGCGACACTTCGGTGAAGATGCGATGGTTGAGCCAGAGCGACTCTAAATATCGATACCGAGCCATGTCGAGGCGCAGCGGACGTCCCCGTTGTAGCCCAATGTCTTCTTCGCCGTGCGCATCCACGTACGGACTTGGAAAATATGCAGCCATGCTGCCTCCAATGATCGCGACGCGACACTGGTCGAGCAGCAGAACAATCCCGACGCCACCGCCACATTCGGCGGCATGGCGAGTGCATTCTCCGACAGGCGGGCCATGATCCATGAACGGACGAGTGCAGCACGAGTCACCGCAGCACAAGTACAGACCACAGATCAAACAAATGCCCGGATCGCAAGGCACCCGTTCGCAGCGCTCGCACTTCACGCCAGCCATCTCACTGTACAGTTCGTCATACTGGATCGGCAGATCAATCAATCGAGGCTTCGTGGGCGAATCGTGGAGAATAAACATGCTCGCCACGTACGCTTCACTGGCGCCGTCCGTGTGCTCGCACTTGTCGCCAGTCTTTGCCACGCCCAAAAAATTCTTGCTGTTCATGCGGTCCACGCACCACTTCCAAACTTGATCCAGCACCGCATCCGACGTGTTCGCGATTTCCGTGATATCAGGGATCTCCATCTCACCATATCGCACTGCAAAGGGTTCCTGATCGGTCAGACAGCGCCAAAACAGCTTCATTCGTCGCACAAACACAGCGTTCGCTGTTTTCACACGATTGAGTCGCGCAATCAGCTCCGATCGCGAAAGAGGCTTCAGCCGTTCGCTTGTATCGGCGGCGATCATGCGCAGCAAGAGTAGCAGCACAGCGTACCCTTCCGAATTTTCTTCCCCAGCGTCTTTCAGGGTATTCATGAGGTCTTGAACGACTGCAACCGGAGAAGCGCCATCAGGAGAATGCGATTTCGATTGCGATATTCCAGAGATAGCCTTCCCACTTCGTGTACGGCTCACATCCGAAATTGCTGCATCCGAACCTTCCGTCTCTCTTTCATTACTTTTGCTGTCTGCGGCAATAGAAAACTTGTCCTGGAACAACGACGTATCTTCCGTCTTGTCGACGTAGAAAAACTCTGCATAGAGACGTTGGAGAAAGTCCGCAACGCTGAAAACTGGAATGAACCGCCAAATTGTCATCGTATCCGCAGCAATAACACTCGAGACCACGAATGCCTAATTACAAAAAAATACAAATCACACGGTTACTACCAACGATCGATGATTGTCAATGAAAATTGCAGCATCCATGCGTACCGTGAAAGTGTCAGCGACAAGAAGACCAAGGATGGTGCCTCGCAGACACGCGTCAATGGAGCCAAGCACCTAATCAAACACACAGAGAAGAGAATTAGTTAGTTAGCGGTGCACCCTTTACGACGAGAGCAACATAGCACCAATTGTGCTTACCTTAGTGAACTTTCGGTATTCTCGCTTCGTCTCGCTATTGATCGGGCAACAGCGCTTCGACGTTTCCCAGATGACCTTTGCGTCTGCACTGTGCTCAAGCAACGAGAACGACCAACGACAAAACTTTGTCACAGCAGACAAAGACGCCAGCTCCTTCTCCAACGATGAAGGACATTGATCAACCAACGGGTCAAATGGGGTAGCACCGCCGGAAACATTCCGGTATTCGTCTTCAGCAACCATAAGGAATGAGGCAAGCGAGTACGCACACGCTGACCACAAGAATGGCGCACCCTTTTCAAGGCTACCATGAGGTTCCCACAAGGTTTCCTCAAAGTAGTCTCGCCACAGGTCGTGTGCGCTGTCGTTGTCTTCGTTGAAGTCACCGTCACGTCCAAGCACGGCTCGGTACCACCCAGAGATCTTCATTTGCTCTTCCACGACACTGTACCAAGAAGACACTTTCTGCAATTCGTCCATCGTCGCATCATCGGTCATGTCGTCGCTCGCCGTGCCGTCAGTAATTGATGGATCCGAGGTCGGGATCAAAAAGTTGCAAAGCGTTTTACACAATGGACACAAGAATTGCGTCATCGCCGAATCGGGATCGATAGCTTGCACGCCATCAAACTCCTCACCACGTACAGCCTTGTCATGAAGTGACGTAATGTACCGCTCCAAGCAATGAACGTGGACAGCATGCTGACAAGTTCGAATGTGAAGACCACACGGCGTGAGATACAGCTTGGCGCTTTCGCGGTTTGCGCTGCTGATTCCTGGTGGGGAATATGCCGTGTGGAACCCAGGAGTAAACTCCTCGCCTTCGTCATCACTATCGTCAGTTAGAGCATGATGATGGTGGACGTGACCTCGCCGTCCCTCACCATGGTGATGGTGAACATGCCCACGAGGTTGTGTTCCTCCACCTCCCTGTCCATTCTGGAGCTCCAGCGTGATCGCTCTTCTCACATCCATCGGGAACAACTGTTGGTCGTCGCGAAGATTGAAGACATTCTGTAGCACTTCTAATTCTTCATCGGTTTGCAAAAGTTCTCCATCAAGCATTGGGAAATGGCCAATTGCACGGGCTCGTTCTTGGCGCTGCTGAGGCGCTGGAGAATCCAGCGCTAGCGAATCGTCCAAATACCATTCCGGAAAGCCATGAGAATGTCCTCGCATTGGCGGCGACATATCCAGAGAGTTGAACGCATTCGGCCCACCAGAGCAAAGTTCCATTTTCTCGATCAGTTTCTTGACTTGACTTCTAACTTTTCCTCCTGCTGGTCGAAGCGCCTCGTGCGCTTCGGGTCGGAATGCTGTTGCCAGGACCGTGGACTGGTGAACATACGCAGCTATTCCCATTTCACCCTGAGTGGAGGTGTCATGACACAAAATGCATTTGTGGCATGCTTCTTCAGCAGTTTTCTGTCGCTTCTTCAACTCCTCATCAGCTTCGATCGACGCACGACGTTTCCCAAGTTGCACAATGTCCGATGATTCGTCGTCATCGGATGTGCTCTCTATTCTCGGACTGTCGGCTTCTTTTTCTTCACTCTCATCATTATCATCCATATTTGACATCATAGCCTGGAACGCTGCTTGTTGCTTCGCCATTGCTGCAAGGGCTCGTTTCCGGGCTTCTTCCTTTCGTTGCTCCAAGGTCATGGCTGCAGGCGCTGCCGAATTTCCCGCAGCAGCAGTGGTGGCGCGAGCACTACCACGAGTAGCTTCAGCTTCGATTTCGTTCAGAAATTGACGGCAAGAGTCGGAGGATTCCTTAATCTTCCACACAAGCCATTCGATAGTGCCCGCTTGTTCCTCGTCCAAAATGGTTGCTCTCTTCTTGTGAATTTTGCTCAACAGATGAAGCACGGACAAGTTATCAAAGGTTGGATTCAACGCGCAGAGGCGAGACCAAAACTGGTTACTTGACAAAGAGATCGCAGTATGGATACCGTGCACGAGCAAATGAAGACACGTCGAGATAACGGCGTCCGATACTGCGTTCACAGACGTACTTGAAGACGAAAACGAGACGCCATCAGCACGAAGCACCTTCCACAGAATCACTTGGACGATCGCGATCGCACCATCACACGTTAAAATTTGCTGAACTGGACGCAAGAACTGCATTGGAGTTGCCGCTGGTTTCAGAGGCTCGACAGGGACGCTGTCCTTCGCTCCCTTGGCTTTCTTCTTCTGAGCACGCTGTTTTCGGTAGCTTGTCCATTTGTCTCGTGCTAATTCGTGGGCTTCTCGGTTCAGGTGCAGGAAATATGGATTGTACTTTTCCAAATATCCTTCCTTGAGCTCATATCTGCCGGATTCCAAGCCCGACGGCGGGATAAAATCGGAAACCTTGTCCAGAATGCCTTCAAGACGGGTAATCGAGAGATCATCCTGTCCCGACGGTAAGATCGCAAGGTCGAACAGTTTGCTGAAAGAATACGACTTCGCGCACAGCTGTTGCAACATTTCTTCGACAAGAAACTCGTTTTCATGGGCGACTCCCGTCGAGCTCGGAAGACTTGTTCCAAGAATGATCACAAGTCGCAGAAACTCTTCCAGCATCAATAGCATCTGCGGCTCATCGATTCCATCCGCCAACAGCAAATATCCCAACTTGTGAGCAACGTCGAACTCCTTGGGAGATAATCTTGCACCATCGGATTCTTGTGCGGGGCGGACAAAGTATCCTCCAAGCTGGAATTGGTTTAGCATCAACGCCAAAATGCTATCTGGTCCCATCAGAACAACGCCGAGTTGGAGCATAAATACATCCGCGTCTCGATAGTGAATGCAGTACGGCAGCGCAGAATAGTTGTACAGCTGCGCCAGCATATTTTCATCACCATTACGGCGCCACAAATTCGAATGAATTTGAGACGCCATCACGAGACAACGGAGAGGCATCTCGATCAGCTCAAGTCGGTGCTCCAACGAAAGACTATCGAATCCAAACACGTTCAACAACCCTTCTGACGAAATCATGTCCGCGAAGCCGGGTTGATGAATGCAGATATGTCGAACTGAAGCAGCCAAGAAACGATGCAGCGGGATGTGAAGAGAACCTGGCTGTGATCCAACGTTGAAATCATACGCCAGAACACTCTTCTGGTTCACATCGACGCTGGATTCACTTGACTCAACGAGGCTTGCAAGCGACGCCAGCTTCTTCTTCTCCACGTCTTCGTTCAGTTTTGTAGATCGTTTAATCAGCGAGTCGGTCATTAAGCGAAACACATCCACCAACTGAAGCTTCCTTGCTCGAAGCTCCTCCGGTTGAAATCCGTTCCAAGCGACAGGGAATACGGAATGCACCCGAATGCCAAGATTGAACATTGACAACCAGCTGTCTGACTCATACTCAACATGGCCTTGATGAATGCCTCTTCGAGCTTGCAGATCACCATTCTGCGAAGCAAACAATCATGCCGTTAGGATACGATGCTCGTCCTGACAGCAGTCGATGCATCATGTACTTACCTGCAAAATCTGCAAACAGGCTAGCCACACGGTCAAGTTGTCCATGTCACAAACCAGTTCATTCGGGATCGCTCCAATATTCAAAACGTACTCCATGTTGTCCACGCAATGCTAGGAACAAATAATAGACAAAGTTAGAAACCGAGATCCTAGAACAGTATTCGCCATTTGCCACTCACCTTGTACTTCTGGTTTCCCAGAGCAGGATGCTCCACATTCAACACTCCAGTCTTGGGATTAACCGCTGACTTGAAAACCAACTCCAGAGAAGAAAGAAGTTCCCGCAAAAGATGCGGTCGTTCCGGATGCAGCCGCGTCATCTCACGCGTGTAGTTCTTCACCAGATGCGGGACAGTTAAAAACTGCACAGCAAAGTCGAAAATCGTGTCACTCGTGTTCCCAAGACCCCGAAGGAAATTCGTTGTCATCTCTTTGTACGATCTCACGTAAGACTCGAGCATCTCGGTTCGGAACTGGGATCCGAGCATGTGCTCTCGAAGAAGAAGGTGCGAGCTTTTCACCGTTTGCTTCCGAAGGATGCAGTCTGACTGGATGAGCAGCGTCAAGGCTGACAATGGCTTTGCTTCTTCAGGCACAGAGAAGAACTTCGCCACAACGGTGTCGACACCATCCCGCACACTTTGATGACGAGAGTACGCTCGACTCAGGGCGACTGACTTGAGGAAGTCTTCAATAAATACATTCTCGCATCGCACGAGATCTCCGTTTGCATTTCGTACAACTGTGGGTGTCTCATCTTCCGCTTTTGGACGGAAACTGAACATCTTTTTCTGGTCACTCTCCAAACCTTGAGCCCAGTCAGCAACACGTCGATCGCCCACGAAAGTCTCAAACAGCTCCAGCGCACTTCCGTTCAAACGCGCATTGTGCTCCTTGAAAAAATCGCCAATGCCATTTTCTCCGACCAACTCTTGCGAGAAAGCATCAAACCCTTTCATCAGCGGCGATCGCTCTTTACAGAGAGCTTCTGAGACAAGTTCGTTGAGGCCGTCCGACGCACAGCTGATAGAAAACAGCCATCCCAATGTATCCGCGACGGAATCCATGTGACGTTGCCACCAAGTTGGAGCAACCGAGACGTTCAGTGAGCTTCGAACAAGGTTGCCAACCACCGATATACATTTCAGCAAATCACGAGACGTGACCGCGGCATCTCCGGACTTGTCAGCTTCATTGACGATCGCCCGCGCATTAGCCTTCGACGTATCCATCGCATCGCCGATATGATTGATTACTTCTGTCAGCGTGTGCACATCGTCATTGTGAAGACGCACACAAAACTGTGCAAATGGTGGCTCAGCGGCCGTGGCATTCTCAGCCACTTCATCGTCACGCTTGGATTCTTGAGCTTCACGGTGGCGCGTCACTCGGCGTCCACGAACTCTTCGCGCTGCTGATGTGTTGGAAGAGCGCGAGGCGACTCGCGCACCGCTTGAGAACGACGCGCCGGTGACTGCTTGTCGCATATCAAATTCACTGATCTCTGTCATAATCTGGGGTGGAATATCACGCGAGAAGACTTCCATGGCTTCAGCCAGCTCAAAGCCGTATTTCACTCCCAAGACCACTTGGAACAGATGATCAACGACAGCGTCAATCACCACCGGAGCGGCCTGGCCAATATTCTTCGGCAGTTTATGCTTCTTTGGGACACCAACATCAGCCTCATCGAGACCAGGATGCTTGGAACAAAAACTATCGCGCTTCCAAGCCTGCAAAAAAATTACAAGTATGTTAATAATTCCATGGCATTGGACAATAATAAAGATACAAAGCGCACTACGCGAAAACGTACATGTGGATCGCCACAGTCGCAGGAACTTCCAGCGGTGGTTCTCTGGAAATAAACGTCATGCCCAGTATGATCGCTACATAGTCCCCAGCATACGAAAAACAGAATGAACAATCGATGTCCAGAGAATATGAAAGCCGGCGAGTAGTGATGAAGCGACAGACAAAAGAACGTACCTATGCGCAAAGCAATCCTGGCAAATCACGCACGTCGAGTCGACCTGGCAATTTCGGCAGCTGTACGCGATCTCATCGCACGTGAAAATCGCTCCACACACGCGTTTGCGCACATTCCGCGTCAACTTCTCCATCACCTGCAGCGGGGTCGCCTTCTTGTCCTTCCCGGATCCGCACAGCGCCGTCAAAAGCGTGTTACAAAAGCTCGTCACCGTGTACTCGCGCGGAATCTTCTGCAGCGTCAGCGCGGAGTGCGCCGTGAACCGCAGCAGCTGCAACACTCGCTCCTCTTTCTCGCGCAGCAATCTCTGCTGTTCCTCTTCTTCGCATCGTTTACGCAGCTCCTGCGCTTGCACTTGCTGGGTCGACAGCGATGCCGCGTTGGTCGCATTGGCGTTAGCGACAGTCTTCGCCTTGGTGCTGCCCACCGCAGCGTGTTGCTGGGCGATGGCAGCCGCGGGCTTCTCGGCGCTGCTCTTGGCCTTGGCGTTCGTCTTCTTGCCGCGCAGCGTCACCATCGCGACTGTCCCTCTCTCTCTTTCTACTGCTACACACAGGAGAGTCCTGTGCGGTAATGCGTCTACAGAAATCCTTCCGCCTTAGTGTCGCTTTCCCTTCTGGCGTCGTATTAGAACACTGAAGCGAAAGAAGGAAGGCAAGCGAGTGTGAGTGATGGTACCACGCCTGCCCCCTTACTTGTGCTGTAACCATTGGCGCCGCCGCATCGAGGATCTTCGTGCGACCTTCGCGCAACCTTGGCTTTCTCTGCGACGGTTCGCAACACTAGAAAAGGGATTTGTAACATGAGAAAAGACGAAAGACACTCTGTGAGAATGATGGGTTCACAACAGTGAAAATAGGTGAGAAAATGACACGTCTCGCACCCCTTTTTACAATTTTCGACAGCAGCTGCTGTCAGAACCCCTCAAATATTGAAAGGGTTGATTGTGCAAAATGCCACTTTTAGACAAGTTGCACCAAAAGATTGCCTTGACAGTACCATAGACGCAATCTTTTAGGGGCAACAATGGAGCTGCGCGTTGAAGTGCTGCATGCAAATGCGGACAATGGGAGGCGTGAAGGCAGCATCTGGCTGTGCGTGGTCGCACTGGAGCACCTCCAACCGTAAGTGACGCTCACCTATAAGCCCCTGTTCGCTGATACATGCGACGGTAACGTGGCCGTCTTCGTAGGCAAGATGGAGCGCAAACGCGCCGCCGACGCGTCCTGTGTGAAAAACGGATTCGCGATGCCATGGATCGCCACGGTGGACACAATGAGGCATACTCACGTGATTGGAAGCGAGTTTGCGTAGAGATCGCACATACAGCTGCGCTGGCGATTGAATCAGCGCAATCACTGCCCGGTTCTTTGCTGCTGGAGCTCTGGGAAGCGCATACAATGGATGCGAGCGATGCATTTCTGACCTTCGTGAGCGGGATTACTATTGATCTGGCAAGGTGGCTAGAGAAGCCGTACATGCGCTGGTATCCACTGCATTGCACGCAAACAGCTGGAGCATCCGTGTCGACGGACGAAAGCGCATTCGAGGAGTGCAAAGAGACGCTCCAGTCTTGCGAAATGTACATCCAAGTGCAGCTCAAAGGCATGCCATTGAAGCACGAAGCAGTTCCAGAGCCACAACCAAACTGTCAAGCAACCTCGCATGGTCGTACAAATGCATTCCAGTTTGTGCTACCCAGTCAATTGATCACACGGAACCGCCGCTTTGTCTGCACGCGGGTTGGTGAGATTTTGCATGAGGTATAACTCGTGTATTGTCTTATCACTTGCGTGCTCAATCATAATGAACAGCTGACACTGCAATGTCATCACCTGGGATTGCTGACGTTGACCTCTGTGACTCGATGCACATAGGGAAGTGCTGGGTATTTACAGGAATTGTTGCCTGTGACGCTGTATGGCAAGGTGCCGTCTTGCAGCCTAAGTGAGGGCGGCACGAGGGCAATACATCAATCTGCTTTAAGCAAAGCGCTTCAGATGCTGCAGTTGTCCTGCCAATATGCCAGCTATTGCACAAACACGCTCGATGGCAACGCAAGGTGAAACAGTGACTTCTTTTTCTTGTGTTGACATGGTATCTGACAACAACCCCCGCGTTCATACTGCAGGGCATTGATGGATAGGCACTCGAAATTTGAGCAACGAAGAACGATGCTGCGTGCAAAGCGACGTCAGATGGAGCAGCAGAAAAGCGTATTGTGGCGTGAGTTACAAACGCTGGGAATTTCCGTTGACGGTCTGCGAATGCTGCTCCAAGAGGTCAACCCCGAGTGTTTAGCGCGTCTGGAGCAGTTTCCTCCTGAACATGGAGTTCCCATGGGAACTTGTCCAATTGGCTGGCAAAAAGCTAAGGACACACTCGAGTGGATCTGCGATATCCCTTGCTGCTATTGACATTTATTCTACTGCAAATCGGTACGAGCCCCTGTTGGTGGGGTTCTCGTGAGTTTCCCGCCGTCACGATCAAGGCAAACAAAAAAATACTTACCTTTGTCCAAAACTGCTACTTGCCGACGCTGGAAGGCGGCTTTTTGTGCCCCGTTGCGGTCTTGAGCTGCTCTCGCTGCACTTTCATCCGCCTCACGCGCTCTTTCTTCTCTTCCATTTGCTTCTGGTGCGCTTCTTCGAGTTTGCGTCGTGCGTCTTCGCGCTGTTTCTTTGCGGAGTCACGAGCGCGTTGCTCGCGCAGCGCTCTGTCCTCTTTTAGCTTTTGCGCCGCTTCTCGTCGCTGTTCGTACGACGAGACTTTGGAATCACGCGAGGCTCTCAGTCTCGTATTTGGTATCGACGATGGTGCTGATTTCGGTGGTGCGCTCGTCTTGATTGGGCTCTCACTCGGCGTGCTAAAGGACGATTTGCGGGGTGCTGCAGACACAGGAGGTGGCGGCACAGCTGTTGTCGTTCGTCGCTTGCCGTTAAACGAAGGAATGCGACTCGGCGTTCCAACGAGTTCGCTGTCAGTCGATGGGCTGTGCGCATCGCTCGAACCCTGTGGCGCCCACACACATTAGTATCGTAACGCAATTCACAACCACATTTTTCCTGAATAGCTACATAATGAACATCTTCGTACCTCTTCGTCGATCTCGAGCACTGGTGGGAGCTCCATGAACATGTTCTCCAACGACGGCTTGCGCGCCATCTTCGCCGCCTGTTGCGCTGCTCGCTCCTGCTCTTTCTTGCGCGCATGCTCTCGCTCTCGCTCTGACTCCTCGTCTTCCGGTTCGTGCAGGTCATTCATTTGCGCACTCTCACTCGCCTCAACTTCTGCCTTTTCGTGGACAATTTCGTCTTCGCGCTCTGCCTCGGCCTGGTTGTTCTGCTCGTGTTCCTGCTTGACATCGCACATGTCGTCGTTCTTCTCCGCCATCTACCAGTACGATCGAATAGACCGCATGGCACAACATACAACGTCATTCCTCTCTTTCTCCAAAATATACATGCCACAGAGCAGCATTTTTGGGCAGTTTCGTACCAGTTGAGCAACTTGGTGCAGTTTCTGCGCGACGTCGTCCGGCAAGAAGATATACTCACCGTCGCTTTGCATGTTGTTGTACGCTTCCAGAATGAGATTCTCCAGCTCCTCAATCGGCGGCATGAAGGCATCGTCGTCGTCATTGTCACACTCGTTTTGATTTCCACCATCTTCGTCTATGTCATCATCGCGATTGCTTGTCTCCGCGCGTGCGGGATCGGGATTAGCGCCCACGCCGCCGTCAGCGCATCCGCCGTGCGCACCAACAGCTACGCGCGTCATGGCTCTTCGCTCTCTCTACAGCGGCGTTGCTGCTTCGCGGCACTCGGCGTCGATATTCGTTCTCGGCTTCTTTCCCCTATTTCGAGAGAAAGAAAGACAGAGTGCCAACTATCGCGCTAGAGAGGGAACTCAACCGCAAAATCCTGTCATAATGCGTAATGAACTGCCAATCACCTCGTTAGAGAGGAATGAAACCTCCTATAACACATATTTTGCATGCTGATATATTTAATTAGTGAGGCAAATTTGGCACCACATCCTCCCATAACGCATACTGCACCTCCTCAAACCATGAAGCTCTTTGAAATGCTGGAAATTGCCTGTCTGCGCTTACACCATGTTCTCCTTCTCGATCTTGGCGAGTTCGCGCAGCGTCACGTTGCCTGTGGGGTCCACCGTTTCCTGTCGATTCACGGTAAACGCTCTTGCCGTCGCGGTAGATGTGGACGACACTTGCGAGTGGCCGCCGAAGATCGGCTGCATGTACGACGCGTCAAAGTTCTGCCACGAGCGGAAGAACACACCTGTCATGGACTCGTGGCGCGAATTCGACGACGCGCGTTGGATCGCGGGCGGCTGCGTCGACGTCGCAGCATTTGGTCGGTTCTCCCACACGTCGTCGTCTTCGCTGTCACTCGAACTGTCTCGGAACTGCGGTCGAGGCGTCAGGATCGCGTTCGGACCGAGCATCTCCAGTGGCTCCACCGCCGTCGTCGTGCTCTCCTGGGTTGGCACTTCGGTGAACGGAGTTTCTCCATGGCTGACAATGTAGTGCATCGATCTGCGCGGCACATGACGCGTCTGAAGCCGTGGAGGTGCAGGTGACGCCACACTATCATCCGTAGTTGAACCCGTATCATCAGTGTCTTCGTGCTTTTTCTCCTGATTGACGACCCCGAGCATCGACAGGAATGGTCCCGTGAGTCCGCCGATGACGATGGTGGTGAACAGCACCACCATGAGCGTTGTCGATTCGATCAGCTTGCGGTGAGACGCGCCTTTGATCCCCAGGTACGTCCAGTTCTTGGCGAGTGCGAAGGCAATGGACCCGCGCAGCCCCGCAAACCAGATCACAGTCATGTACTTGACCGAGATCTTGTCGGGTGTCGAGCGCGAGCAGTTCGAGAGACCAAGCAGCGGGAAGATGTTGAAGAATCGCGCCACGACACACGCCGCGAGCGTGAGCACAATAAACTTCCAGTCGATGTCGTCCACGCGAAGCGCTGTGCCCTCGCTCTTGGCGACGTGACCCGTAAACAGCATAATCACGGACGTCCCCATGAACACGTACACCATGTTTTCGCAGATGAACGCTGTCGTGTGCAGCAAATGTGTGAACGAGTGCTGTGCTTCCTTCGAGATCGTGTGGAAATGGTAGTGCGCTGTCATCGTGCCGGAGAAGAACAGCGACACGATGCCGCTCAGGTTCAGGCTGTCGGCGACAAAGTACGTGAGCAGACTGAAGATCAGGCAGAGCGAGATCTCGTAGGTCGGGAAGTACCGCAGCGTCGCAAACACCTTGCGCTTCAGCAGGAACGCACCGAACAACGTGATCCCGGAGCTCACGAGCAGCGAGCCGACAAACATACCACCTGTGTTGGCCGCCACCATAAACAATTCGTGCGCACTGAGGTCGATATCGGGCTTCCACTTGAGCAGCGTCTGGTAGAGCGCGATCGCGACGGCGTCGTTCAGCACGCTCTCACCGAACACGAGGTTGAAGAGAAGCGGTGGCGCGTCGAGCTTGTTGAAACACGCGAGCGTCGCGACCGGGTCCACCGCACTGATGAGCGCGCCAAACAGGAACGCCTCGACCCAGGAGAGCTGCGTGACGATGCCAAACTGGCCCGCGTAGAACAACACGCCGCCCGTGATGCACGTCGCGATGACCGTGCCGAGCACGGCGGTGCTCATGATCGCCGGGAAGTTGCGGAAGAACGCCTGGCGCTTGATGGAGAAGCCGCCCTCGTAGATGATGGGCGGCAGCAGCACGTCGAAGAAGAGCGTGTTGTCGAGGTTCAGATGCTCGCTCAGCGACGCCTTCTTGCCGGACGCGAGCAGCAGCAGCCCGACGCCGAGCCCGAACACGAGCGCGAAGCCGCTCTGCGAGATCACCATGCACGAGTACCGGTCGAGCATGAACGAGGCCATGACGCACACGAAGAGCATCACGAGCACGAGCACCGCATCGTTCATGCTGCCTTATGAGTCTGCCTGCGACACTGCTGGTACGCTGGGAACAGAGCCAACTGCGGAATAAGCGAGCAACACAGTTCTGGTGTAAATATCAGCCATTTTATTGCCAGAACAATCCTCTCCAATTGCATAGAAGAACGTAACCCGTAACTCTGTTTTTGACGGTGATTTTGTTTTTGCCAGGTGATTTTAGAGAAAACCCTAACCGCGTCAACGCACGCCTTTTGGACATAAAGGTTCTCTCAAGGCAAAAATGCAAGAGGCACTCAGCAATTAACGACAGACAGGCTGGGGACAAGAATGGTGATTTACCAGTGTTTCAATAAAGTGACATTTAAGCTGGTGATTTGCTGTGCGATCCCTGGATTTCGAAGATTCGATGCAGTGGTTGAAAAGCGATCTGCACAAGGATAAGCTTAGAGCCAGCGCCACATGATTCAATATGTATGCGCAGACTTCAGTGTTATGCGAATCACTTCGTCTGAAACGCCTCAAAAGCGAGTTTTAATCGTTGCTCGTGTGCACTTTTACAGAAAGACTCGATTGTAAAGAGGCGTATTTCGACATTACAAAGTTACGCCATTTTGGTGACGTGCGCAGCATCATACGTAGTGTGGTACACCTTACTTTTGTGTGACCCACAACTCGGACAGATTGGTCTCATATTCGACAATGATCATGGGTCATCTGCCTAGGGTTCGGTTTTTCTGCTTTTGGTGTCTTGAGAGAGAGGGACAATGTCCTTGTGGAAAGAAAGACACCAGACAAGCAACCATCCAGTGTTTTTAAACACTGTCAAACAAAACAACAATTTTGAATGCTCGTCAATTTTGCGATTTTGGAACTATGATAAAAGGTTAATTTTGTGTTTGTTTATGGAAATGGAAACTCATGCACAGCGCACGACGCTGAAGACTTCCCCCAGTTTGCGCATATTGCACTGTCAGCTTAGTAGGGTAGACAAAACATCTTTTTGTAGGCTCACAACAGCCGTCAAGTCTCAAGCACACTTCGTTTCTCCGACGACCCTTGTGCTCATGCGACTCTTGTTTGCTAAATCAAAGCATCTTAATGGCCATCATTCCCACAAACAAGAGGCTTTTGCAGATGGACTGGCCAAACCAAAGACTTATCGCGACTAGAAAGCTACCTGCAGTTTTGTGGGCGAGAAACACACTGCTTAGTGTTGATTGCACCAGTTGCTGTGCCGTGCGCACATATCGCCATAATGTTCAAAAAAGCATTGGTAAATAAGCGTACTTACTGCTGCAAATAAGACCACTTATCTACAGTCGGACATTTTGAGACTCCATACAAACTTGCAGTCACTCTCAGACACAAGTGAGACACAGACACGACACTTCCTATAATCATGGCGAGCAGCAATGGCGATGGCGTGTGCGTGTCGGCGCCAGGAAAAGTGCTGATCACTGGCGGGTATCTGGTGCTCGACGCGCAGTACTCCGGCCTCGTGTTAGCCAGCACCGCGCGGTTCTACACGCGCATTTGCTCTGTGAAGGTCAGCGGATCTCCTTTTGCGCGCAACGTGCAGCAATCACACGAGCCAAGGCACTCACTAACACTCGCGTTGCATGTAGACGGAAGCAGCTGTCAGCGTCAATAGTAGCGACGGCATCGATGTGCGTATCGAGAGCCCGCAATTCGGACAGGTCGTCTGCGGAACGCTCCATCGCGATGGCAAGTCTGGAATAAACCAGTTTGTTGTGAGGTAAGCGGCTGATCCATTGCAATAAATGCTTGAGCGCTTGCTCACAAACCTACCATGTAATTGCTTGCTTTGTAGCGAAACATCGGACCGCAATGCGTATATTGAGGAAACGCTTGTGTGCGCGATGAACGGCATCGCCGGCGTTGCACCACACAGTATTGCGAGCAAAGCCCACGCGTTGCACGAAGCAGCGTCCAGAGTCCGCGTCGTGTTGGAAGCAGACAACGACTTCTACTCACAAGTCAAGCGAGTACGGTTTCGATTTGTTTGCGTGAAAGTGCTTGCGACAGTCCTACCTATGTCGCTTGTGTGCATTTCCTGGCGTATGTAGCTCCAAGCCGCGAACCAGACACTTCATCGACGAAACCTTGCGTCGTTGCCAAAGTTTCTGCCTCCACATATGCAAGGTACGTGCCACTCTAAGGTTGACAGCTATCCACATTTTATAGCCTCTTCTGTATGGAGCTAATTGCGCGCAACCATGGGTTTAGAGCAACCAAACGGTGACAAAGTGGCGATGAAAACGGGTCTCGGTAGCTCTGCAGCGCTCGTGACGTCTCTCGTCGGCGCTCTCGTGCACTACTTCCTTCCTGCTGAAACTACCCAGCCAGAGTCACTGAAAGACGAAGACCAACGACTCGAACTCATTCACAACCTGGCGCAACTGAGCCACTGCTTTGTGCAACGAAAGGTAAATGACCTTGTTATTGCTTGCAGCATGTTGCGTCAGACTATTGGTGCTTATTTGCTTGTTTGTGCTCAGATCGGAAGTGGCTTTGATGTCTCGGCCGCGTGCTTTGGCTCCCAGTGCTACACGCGCTTCCCATCGTCCATTTTGGACGCATTCACATCACCTGAGGCGTTACAACCGGAGGAGATCAAGCAATGCATCACAGACCGTGCAAAGTGGGACATTGCGAATCGCGTGGTGGGTGTTCACTGCAGCATGATTGTTCTTGCATTGTCATAATCACAAAATGGCACTTTGACGCATTACTCTTCTGTGCATATTATGTATAGAAACAGTTCGAGCTGCCATCGGGATTCCGTTTGTTCATGGGCGATGTCACCGCTGGCTCCCACACGGTGTCCATGGTCCGAAAGGTGTCCACACTTTGTCACGTGATCGCTGAGGGGACTATAAAAATGGTTTCCTGTCTGATCCACGATGTATATGTGACGCTATTTGTAGGTCTTGGCGTGGCAGAAATCGCAGCCTGAGCAAGCCGCCCGCGTCATCACATCGCTGAACCAGTACAATTCCGAAGTTGAACAAGGCTTCACGAAGCTTCACGAGCTTTTTGCTGAGGGTGATTCACAAATCGAAAGAGATTGCCGGCAAATGGTGAACTGCATGTTTGAACAGGTACACTTTCGCGAGTCCAACCCAGTATGTGTCTTGTTTCTATTTACCTAAATGGCTGTTTTTGTAGTGGAAGGAGTTGAACCCAGTTCTTGGAAGCGTGCTGACTTCGATTCGCGAGTCTTTCCTTATGGTGCGGCACTATTTGCGGTACGTGGCTCGCGTCCATGTGCTTGCAAGGATAACGTTGAGATCGGGGCGAGGTTTTGATAAACTATTGGTGTCTCGCCAACTTGTAGGGAAATGGGCGAATTGGCGCTGGTGCCCATCGAGCCCCCGGAGCAAACCGAGTTGGTTGACGCGACCATGGCGATCCCAGGCGTGCTCATCGCAGGCGTCCCTGGAGGTTTGTATCTGCGTAAAGCTAGCGACAGTGTCCTTTTCTACACGAGCTCTGCGAGACTGAGTGTGGCTCTATCTGCGACTTGCTGCCTTTGTAGCTGGTGGGTACGACGCCGTGTTCGTCGTGGCGTTGGACGAGTGTGCTTTGGAGCGCATTGAAGAGCTCTGGGTGACGTGGCCACAGACGCATCCGACCTCGCTGTACGTACACAGGCGCGCATTTTAGAAGCGAGCACATGCAATTCTCCATTCACTCGAGCGTTAACTATTTTCTCTGCGTTGTGTGCATTGTGCCATGCAGCATTTGTCCCTTGCTCTGTGGCGATGCGGATCCAGCGTCGCATCAGACAGGGTTACGCATCCATCCAGCAGACACCATAACCTCCGAATAACTCACTTCAACCCAACGAATAGACACCCTGGACCTAAATCCTCGATGAACATGCTAAACCCCATGAATAATCGAAGTATCGATGAGTAATTACGACGGAATTGTATCCGCTCTCTATTTTGTTTCGAATTTCTCTTCTTTTTTTTTCATTTGACTATTTGTGTGCAGATCCACGATCCACAATGACTACGCTTAACCTCAAGCGCAAGCAGCGCGATGGCGACGACGAAGATGCACGCGACTGCGCGCAGACGAGTGCCCTCAAGCGCAGTGTGCCATGCAAGAACGCAGGCGACGTCGCAGATGATCCACAGGCGGAGAGTGCGGCTCAAAATGACCACAGACACGCTCAGCATGAGCAAGAAGAAGAGGACGAGTTGAAGAGCAACTTGATCCCACCACTCAAGAAAGCCACAGAGACGGCTGTGACAGACTTCTCTATCGACAAGCTGCGGTTTGGCTCGGAGTCGTGGCAGGGCATGAAGCCGACCAACGAGGACCGGGCTTTTGCCGACGCAACGGCGCGGTTCCCTGGTCCTGCGTTTGGTGTGCTGGACGGCCACGGTGGCGTGTTCACGGTCGATTTCCTCGTGCGCAACCTGCTGAAGACCATGAGCTCCTCCCTGAAACAGCATATCCGAGGGGCCGATCAGAATGTGCTGAGTGACATGCGTGAGGTGGCGCACGCAGAGTTGGCGCGAAGACGCGAGATCGAGACGCAGCTGAAGTTGTTCCAGGAGCAGCTTGACCAAGTGCGGCAGCTGATGGCGATCGAGGCTGACACCAACAACAGTGATAGTAACAAAGATAGTGATAGCAGTGGCGACAAGGACGTGCATGCGCTGCACGAGCAGCTACAGAGCACCGTACGTGCCATGGAAGCCGGGATCGCCCAGATCGACGCAGACGACGCGCAGCGCAAGCACGAGTTCCAGAAGTGGTGTCACACGCAAGACGCCAACTTCAAACGCGCGTTCACGGATGCGTTCCAGCGATGCGATGCGCAAGTGTTGCTCAAGAACCCGTCGCGAGATGGCTCCACAGCACTTTTGCTCTGGTTCATCGCGGGCGGGCCGCTGTCATCCGAAATGGCATACTACACGATCAATTTGGGCGACTGTCGTGCGGTGCTCTGTCGAGGCGGCCACGGGATTCCATTGACCACAGACCATAAACCCGATCGACCGGACGAGAAGCAGCGCATTCAGCGGAAGGGCGGCTTTGTCGGCACGTTTGCAGGCATTCCTCGCGTGTATTCGGCCACGGGTGCCGGTCTCTCGGTGGAGCAGCAAGCCCGAGTGACGACGTACCTCGCTGTGTCACGCGCGTTCGGCGATCGGCCGCTGAAGGAACCCACAGCCTTGGTCTCGTGCGAGCCTGAGATCAAGCGGTTTACAGTCGAGCAGGACGATTTGTTTATCGTGCTCGCGTGCGACGGCATCTGGGACGTGATGAGCAACCAGGACGCTGTGGTCATCGGCTTGCAGCACTTTGAGGATCCGCAAAAAGCTGCAGATGCCATCGTGAAGGAGGCGTACCGGAGAGGAAGCAGCGACAACCTCACGGCGACGGTGATCCAGTTTGGGTGGCAGGAGGATGCCACGACAAAGGCCAAACAAGCACTCGCGCAGGCAAAGACAGCGGCGGCAGGAAAGAGCAAAGCGCCTGTGCCTCGAGTGCTGGGAGGGAATCCGTGGCTCGCAGCGATTGTAGCCGACAGCGAAGCGACTGGGGAGACGACAGAGAATCAGGAGGACGATGATGATGAAGAGGAAGAGGAGATCGACATGTTCAACCTGTAAATATATCCAACAAAGTATGCTTTGCACCTGTTGTGAAGTTTCGTGGTCTCACTTTGGATCGTATGAGTCGATCATTTTATTCTTGTAGAGCGTCTAGTTCAATGGAAAGCGAAATGAGAGAATGTCGACAGCGGCAGGACGACCAAATCAATGGCAGAATTACCTGAGCGATCGCATCCATCGTCGTGTGATCATAGACTCGAAAGCGCAGCGCTGATGGCAATACAGGAGTGGATTTTGTAGCTCCAGGGAGGGCGTTACTCGGTCGCTTGGGCTTGCTCTTTGCGCTCATTTGCCGCCGCACGGTTACCAAATGCTGGTCCACGAAGAGCTCCGCTTCTACGCACAAGTATTCGTATTCATATTCACACTCGTGCTCAGAAGAAGCCACACATACGTCGCAAGCCTTCATGGATATAAAGAGGTTGTTACCGATATGCGGAATGTCGTATCCGCGGTTGATCACGATGGCCGCCTGGTGCTTCCCATACGCGGACTGCGTGAACCGCACTTCGTACTTGCTGGCGCTCGGGAGCTGGCCCTGGAGGAACCGCACCGCGCGCTCAAACTGCTCCGTCGTACGCACACAACACCCCGTCATCCACTGCATAACTGATGTCTGGCAGTGCCATTTGCGCATTGTTTTACCTCTTCTTCCACTTGAACGATGCCGCGCGAGCGTGTCGACTCGAGGCGGTACAACTGGTACGTCGCCACCAATACGGCGACCACGATCACTTTAGCACACAGATACACGCATGCGCATACATGCACGTGTCAGCTGTGCATGTGGCTGTCTATAACAGCGTTCACATTGAATTAGATGGCGCCGCGCTCACCTAGCGCATGCTTCTTCAACCCAGAGATTGTCATTTGCTGTTGGTAGTGTCAAATAGTGGACTGCGAGTGAGTACAGCAACGGACAGTTATATCAGTACATTCCATACTTTATCCTACATTGCCATCAACGCCACATATTCACCATACAAACTACTATTATGACTACTTAGAACTCGATCTCTCTCTCTCTCGCTCGCTCGTGTCTACGCCTTCTCGACGCATCACTGCTGCTGCTCCACGGGCGTCATCATGAAGTGGCACGTTGTGTACGCGTGGCGGTCCAAAATGAGCTTCGCGACCGCTGACTGCGTGGTCGGCGCGCTCTGGAAGCCTGCGCGCGAGAGCTGCGCCTCCATCACCCAATCCGCCGAGTCGAACCGCTGCAGCCGAATGCGGCGCACGCGCTGCTGCGGATACGCATGACCACCCGTACCATTGCTTGCATACGCGCCATTGCTGCTGGACGTATTGACCACTACGCGCGAGGGCGGCGGCGGTTTGACTGCCGAATGGTCGGCTTCTGGCTCCGGTTCCTGTGCTTCACGTGATGCTCCTTGGCGTCCATTGCGCTGAGGTGATGCTGTTGCTGCCACTGCCACCGCTGCTTGAAGCTGCTTGCAGAGCGCGTGGTCGGCGGAGTCAAAGCGCTGGCGCTGGTGGCTCGTGTGTCGCTTCAAGATCGTGGTCGCGACGCTCTGTGGCGGGAGCGGATGCTGCGCAGCGCCACTGTGCTGATAGGTCGTAGTCGTGGAGCTTGACGCCTGGTTGGGGGTCGTGCGCGCCATCCTTGTGGAGTGGAAATGGAGGAGTGAGAGGAGAGCGAGTTGAGAAGAGAATGACTGAGGGAGTCAGAGACTCACACACGCACACACGCACAGTGGCCAGTCCATCACCAGCGTCGTTGACGTCGACACACAGCGCCTGGCGATCTTATCTACGTGGATGCAATCGCGTCACATACCACACATCGCAACAACACCACGCCTCCATCTGTCACTCTGTCTCGAAAGGACGCAGCCCCGAAACTGCCTCTCCTTGTGATTGGATGATAATCAAATGCGGCGGTTGGATTGGCTGAAAATGACAGAAGGAAGACGACGTTTCGCTCGCCGATACTGCAGACATCCTCATCTCATGACAATGCGAACCAAGCGAATCGTGAATGCGACCGTTGTTTGTGGAGACAAAGAGAGAGAGAGAGTAAGCGGCGTTGAAGACAGGCGCTGATTTCTTTTTTCTTGTTGCTTGCTTCTCAGTCTGTTTGGCGAGTGCGTCATGGCACAAGATGCATCTGTTGACGCTTTCCACGAACTGAAGAAAAAACGTCGCTTGTTTGACACTGGTTGTCAAATGTCCAACTGATGGAGACACTCCGTGATCTCTTTATTGTCCTACAGTTTGTCGACGTACGAGCCGTCCTCTGTCGCAATGCGCACCTGGTTGCCCACTTCAATGAACAGCGGCACCTTGACGACGGCGCCGTTCTCCAGCGTCGCGTCCTTCACGCTCAGCGCCGTGTCCGCGATGCCCTTGGCCGTGGTTTTCTGTTTAAGCGCATCGGCAACAAGAATGAGTTAGTCCGTCATGTCCACACTATCCCAATATGCCTTCGCAGCATCGTACCGTCACAGCGAGCGTCACGTTTTCCGGCATGTTGGCCCAGAGCACGTCGCCGTCGACGATCTGCAACGTGAGCGTCATGCCTTCCAAGAGGAAATCGAGCTGGCGCTCCGAAAAGAGATCGCGCGGCACTTCCATCTATGGGCATGCAAACACAAATTAATAACTTACGACAAGAAGCTGTTCTGCCCATAAGAGGACGACAACGCACATACCTGCTCAAACGTCGAGTTGTGCATGAGCACGAGCTTGTTGCCCTCGTGGTACAGGAACTGGAAGAACTGGTCGGGACCGAGTGGCGCCTTCTGCACGCTCTCCGCAGCGCGGAAACGGCGATTGATCTTGTTGCCCGTCTTGATTTCCTTCATCTCAACCTGCACAACATGAAAAAAGGGACACACCACTAGTCCGTCAGAATAGATAAATCCAACGAATCTCCACCACACGTATCTTTGGTAATGTACCTGAGTGTAGGCGCCGCCTTTGCCAGGCTTCACGTGCTGGTGCTTGGTCACGCGGTAGATCTTCCCATCGATATCCAGCGCCATACCAGGGCGGATCTGGTTGCCTTTGCATGATACAAACAAGATAGAGCACACGCACGTCCGTCAGCGCCTAGCACTGTTGCGCATTTGCGGCAGCTACAGAATAGCAACACTATTGTCACTGTTACTACATGCAATAGCACCTAAAGCGCACCGTTGATGGTCGCAAAGCGCACACCGAAAGGCTGGACGTTGCCTGCACCGGCACGCGCAATCTGCCCCACAACTCGTCGCAGCATCTTTTCAATTTCGTCTGGTGTTGATGGAAATGTGGCGCTGTCACGAAAGGCGGAAACGCAGTGTGGCAAATATGCGTTCCTATTCGAGGAAATGATGCAAAAGTATACGTGATTGGATAAAAGTGTTGAGGGGCTGCACTCTGGTATAATTCCTCAGCGCACTGATAATGCTGGCAACAAGAAGAAAAAGAACCGACGACAGTGACGAGAGAGAATGATGCGCTTAATGGCGTGGCTCACGCCGAATAAGTCCGATGATGCGGAGATCAAGAAGGTGCTCGACGATGCCGTCAAGACCGACAACAGCGGGGACTACGCGCGCGCAGTGGATCTCTACGCAGACGCCATCGAGAAAATGATGCGGAAGCTGCAACGTTCGTGTCGTCGACGCTCTTGTTGGAGCATATCTGTCGAGCGGCTAATGTGCTTATGTGTGCGCACGTTCGTGGTGATTTGTAGAGCTGACGCATGCGGACGAGAAGAAGTTCTTTTTGCGGGAGACGATTCATCACTACATGACGCGCGCTGAGAGCTTGAAGGAGCAAATGCTGCAGCAAGAGCACACGCGCCTCGGCGTCGCCGGAGCAGCAGCACACGCCAATGAGGTTGGTTTCTATACGATAAGGACTCTATTGAATGTTTGCATATCCTATTGACGTTTTCGTTGTGGTATGATTTCAGGCTGCATCAGGGATTGCAACACCACCCACGACGGTATATATTGCGTGCTTCTGATGGATGCACACTGCGTCATGCTTTAATTCGAGGACTTGTGCGTTGTTGCACGTAGGCTGCTGCTGCTCCCTCGAGTCACGTTGCACAACCCACCGCCAATGGTGCGACTGCACCGTCGGCCTTCCTCCAGCACCACACGCAGCACGCGCACACGATCCTCGACGAAGTGCTCGACCGTTCGCCCAAAGTGCATTGGGACGACATCGCAGGGCTTCACGTCGCCAAGCAGATCCTCCAGGTTGGTGAATTCTGTTATATTTAGGTGCACTATGTACGTCCTCTCAAGATTAAGCTAACAATTTGGATACTACGCATTTTCAATTTTGCACATGTAGGAAGCGGTGATTTACCCAAGTCTGCGACCGGATTTGTTCACGGGGTTATTGGCGCCACCCCGCGGCGTATTGTTGTTTGGACCACCTGGAACTGGTACGTCGAACCTCATTGTGCTCGGAATATGCTCTTGAGTTGTTATACACTTAGCCTGTTGTGCTGTACTTGCAGGGAAGACACTGCTTGCAAAAGCTGTTGCGACCGAGTCAAATGCTACGTTCTTCAAGTACGTCCGTGCCTACGTCCACAGACAAGTAGCAAAAGTGTCTCGCTCTCACCTGCTTTTTCCTTGTGCGCATATCCAATTACCTTAGCATCTCTGCGTCCACGTTGACGTCCAAATGGGTCGGTGAGGGTGAGAAATTGGTGCGGACGCTCTTTGCGATTGCGCGCGAGTTGCAACCGGCAGTGATCTTTCTGGATGAAATGGACGCATTGCTGTCGACGCGGTCGGTCTCCGAGAACGATGCCAGCAGAAGAATCAAGAACCAGGTAAGATTGTTGTCGCGAGGCTGAGGAGGATCAGTGGGCTTAATCATTTCATCTTTGATGGATTTGATGGATGCGTACATAGTTCTTCACCGAACTGGATGGTGCAGCATCGTCACCTGACGACCGGATTCTCGTGATGGGTGCGACTAACTTGCCGCAAGAACTGGACGAAGCCATCATCCGACGTCTTGAAAAGCGGATATATGGTACGAGCCACCTCATTTCTTCTTCTAGTGTCATGAGATAGAAAGTCTAATCGCATTGTTGCTTGTACGTATGGGAACATTGTAGTCCCTCTCCCTGATGAGACGTCGAGAGAGACCCTGATTCGCCACTTGATCGGCTCGCAAAAGTACGCGATTTCGTCCCGTGAGATGGCGAGTATCGTGGAAGCCACGGATGGATATTCGGGGAGTGACCTCAAAGCACTTTGCAAAGACGCGGCCATGGGACCGATTCGCGAGCTTGGCGCGCGCATTCGAGACGTGAAAAGCGAGGACGTGCGAGGCGTCCATGCAAGTGACTTCAAAGTCGCTATCTCGCGGGTGCGTCCGAGTGTCTCGAAAGAGACCATCACCTCACTGCTCGCTTGGAATGAGCTGTACGGCGTCTCTGCAGTAGCCAAATGAAGCACATTGAAATTGTATAACGTCTGAGAATAGTTTTGATCGCGATTACTCCTCTTTTCAAGGAGCAAGTTGCATGCCTCTTGCTATTATCCCATGGTTGGATTGGTTGATGGTCTGCGATTCGCTTACTGTCTTCATGCTTTCCGTTCGTAAATCATCATGTACGACTCGGACACGCCAATCAGTTGAGGCATCGTCTCTTGAACGTGAAGGTCCTGGATCTCGTACCATTGCTCAGTGGCCTGCATGCGCAAAAAAACATCAGCAAAAAAGGGCGAGAGAGTGCCACAATCTAACTACCAACTGACGCGACTTACTCGATTTTGCACGTGGACACGGTAGCTTCCTTCTGTCAGCGGATTGGTTTTCAGAGATGCCTCTTTCCCGGTCGTCACGGGACTATCATGCACAATGTTGGCAATGAGGTTGTACTTTGTCGACGACACTGTGATGCGCAAGACCTTCTCGACCAAATCCGCTTTCTCAACGCAATCCTACAGCAAAAAGAAAACTCTCAGTTCGGTAGCTCTTGCAACGAGACGAGCAGGCGTTAAGCATAATCAGCCTGAAACAAACCTTCGAGGACGCGTTGTGCTTGGTCAAGATAGCGCGCAAGTCCGTGATTGACCTAGTAAGTATACACGTGTAAAATTTCAGTCAATATGGATACATCAACCATTCCACCGCAAAAACCATCTTGACGTCCTAGGACGTCAACTAATAGCAACTCACATGGCGTTCAGTTCTTCTTCCGTTGGAATCGATCCACCCAGATTCAAGTACTCGCGTAACTCGAGGTTCTTGATCGGAAAGTTGACAATAGTCGGGTTCTTTTCAATGAAAAAGTTGTTGCGGGTGAAGCGCTTGACGTGGAAAATAATGTACGGTGGAAGGGATTCGATCTTGTACGTCTTCTTTAAACGTTGCGAGCCTTGGAGCACATGCTGCGCGTGGTATCATACAGCCAAGCACAAAGCGTTAAGAACATGGTGGAAATCTGCGACGGAAAGGCTTATGCACTCACCGTCACGTGGGTTCCGTCATACTTTTCGAGCACGGTGAACAATGGAACCTACACAACAGAAACAATTTGGGAATCTAGCTCCACGGCTACTACACGCTATTCAAGATGGCGCATGCCACATACCTGCGGAATGATGTTGCCACCCTGAGAGTCCTTGAAGAGAGGGGTCGATGGCAAATCCAATGACATCAACCTACGTAATCCGACAATCCACAAAGTCAGCATCATCACCTAAAATCATTGCTTCCAAGACGGACACGAGACTGTCAGCTTACAGGAAAGGAGACTTGGCAGTCGTCGTGGCGAGCGCGCGTTTGCTCTCATCACTCGGGTCTACGACAGCTGCCTTGCTTTCATCGACAGTCGTCACTTGGACGAAGCCTTGAAAGCACTTGTGGACGACACTGCTTCCAGGTTTTGAGGAACCGCCGAGTCCGCGGTGCAACTCATTTAGTAGCCACGACAAGAACTCGACGCTCTCGTTCTGCTTGCCGACGTGGAAGCGCTTCTTGCTGCTCACCGACACCTCTTGCACAAACTCATGCGGACTGATCTAGTATTTCCCAGCGACGACCACACATGTTAGAGATACGAGACGATCATTTTGCTGCAGAAGTAATTCCATACCGTGTTCTTGAAGTTGTGCGGACTCCACATCTTTCGCAGCAGTTCCCCAAAGCGCTGCACGAGTTGGGACTTGGACTTCGTCACGACATCCGACGATTGCAAAAAGAAATCGCGCAGCGGTGGGATATGCGCCAACGCCTGGACGATCACGTTGATGTAGTCGGTGTTTTTCAGATTGTTCAACCCAATAAATCCTATGAACATGCAACATACGTTAAATGCACACACAATGCAGCAATTATCACACACTACTCGCGTGCATATTACCTGGTAGATACGAGACGCCGAACGCGTCCTGCGCCAGGATGCGGTTCTGGTCGAGCTTGGCGATCTCACTCGGTTCAAAAGACGGGCGCAGTGCGAGCTTGATCGGCTGCAGACTGCGGTCGATGACCTCGTAGTTGTCCGGTAGGCAGTAGATCTTGTCGTTCTGCAGGTTGATGAACACATGGTGCGCGCTCTGCACCGAGTGCGTGAACGCGTGCGTGGCCTTGCCACGGCCCTTGAAGTACTTGCCGCACACGAGGCACGCGTACACGTTCTGGTCCGAGAGCGAGATGGAGCACACTTTCTCAAAGTCAAAGTCCAGCATCTGGTGGTTGATCGTGTCCAGGTACGGGCACTTGCGGCGCTTGTTGTTCTTGCTGTCCGCTCTGCCATTACTGTTGCCATTGCTGTTGCCGTCCTCTGCAGCGACGCCGCTCTCCTCCAGACTGCGCTTCATGGCGATGCTCTTGGTTTTGGCTTTGGATCGATGGCTTTGGTCAATGATGCGTCCCGAATTGGAATTCTGCAGGGGACTCGTGTGAGGCGTTCTTTTCGGGACCACTCAAAATAACGTGCCGTTTGTTTGGGAAGTTGAGTGAAGCTACCCCATATACAATACGATTGCATGAAGGTACCCTCATTAAGGGACTTCAAATGAAGTGTGAGTTTATAGGACTGTTGCACTGCCAGAGTGTTCAATAAAGTCATGAAATCTGACGGTGACACTGGCACACACGCATGCAAAAGCGCGTGGAATAAGAAGTATGGAGCTGCTACTACTCTGCTTGAGTCTATCCCGCTTTTCATGGAAAGAAAGACAGCATGCTTGCGGAAAAAGCGCCTTCCGTCTCTGAGTGACGCCAGCAAAATAGAAGCTCGCGGGACATCGATGCATCGATGTGGAATTTTGCTGCGCGCTCTGCTGCATGCTGGAGAACGTTTATATGCACCTTGCGTCATTGGATCTTCTGTTCGCCCCATCACATTTCCATGTGGTTTTTGCCAGTGCGACCATCTCCGCAGCTGGACACGGTTGCACTTATTCGCGCGCAAGCCAACGAATGGTCCCTCTTGCGTTGGTCAAAGTTGCTCCCGTGATGACCGGCAAAGCGTTGCGCGTAGAAAGCGTGTGGACATGCATAGGCGCATGCAAGATGCCCAGACTCGCAATGTGACATGGCCGCAGCACCAAAGACATGCATGCTGTGTCCGCTCATATACGGCCACATAACGCTTTTTCCCTTGTTGCCCTGAGCTGCTGCCGTCTCTCACAGACGATCGCAAGCTGGCTTTTCCTCTTGTGGCCACTCTCCCGTGCTGACAACAAAGGAATAAGAAAAGAGTTGAATGAGTGGCAAATATGGTCATCAGCTGACTCGCCTGGGGGTAAACGGGAGGGGGCGTGCAATAGCGCATGTACGCCATGCAACTTGATGGGAAGGCGCTCGCCATGTTTCATAGCCACTCACTGTCTTTTACTCGCAACAAGGAATAGTAAAAAAAAATGATGAGCATATGAGCAGCAACTCTCCGGCCTGGGGTCAACATCTGATACGTCTGCAACTTGACTTCTTCACGAGCGCATGCACGCACGTCACGCACGGCACAACCCAATGGGAATGCGCTCCGTTATGCTCAATAGCCCGCATGCACTGGATCGCGCTTTTTTCGTATCGATACTATTTGTAGCCTTCAGTCCTGGATCGTTTGTTTTAGTGAGGATCGCACAACTCCGGTGCTCTGTTTCTTCGACCTCTTTATGAGGTGGATACTTTGCTAAAGCAAATTTAGTATCATGAAGTGGTTCTTGTAAAGTGCATAGTCATGGTCCAAGGGTTTGCTTGGTCGGCACTTCAAGTTGAAGGTTTCATTCTGTTCCAGCGAGCGAATCCTTTGGCTGCAGCATGCGACGCCGCCAGCTTGTGTGCATCATCGCCGTCTTGATGCCCTCGCAGTGCCTTCGCGCGCGAAACATCTCCATTTACGAATGAAAGAACATCTGGATGAGTCACGTGCGCTTGCGCAAAACAGCACACTGAGGTGTCGAAACTCCCGTGTCGATGGGGATTTATTGAGAGAGCATTGGTGAAAAGCGCGCTCCGGAAAGATAAAGGACAAGCAAAAGGTGTTGAGTCCCTCCGTCCCTTTGCGCAAATGCGACTATCCACACCAGCGCATTTCACTGAGTAGACAAACCCTCCGCCCAGTTTTTTTTCTACCAATTTGGCGCTTATTGTTCGATATCTGTTGAAACATCCATTTTGCGTGCACAGTTCTTCGGATAGAAACGAGTGAGCCACGTGGGTTCATTCATGCGCTTTGGTTGTTGCTTTCAGATTGCAGAACCCACGCACGCCAGCAGCCGAGAAAAAACCAAAACGAAAGACAGACCCAAATCAAGTCGATCCCTGCAAATAATACAACTTTCACCAAACTAGAGCATGCAACACTTTATTTATCAGTGAACAGATATGTCCTGAAAGCGCTTTGTGCAAGGCATAAATCATGACTGTGTATTTGTGCGCCTCTTACACTCAATAAACATTCACTTCGCAATGGTTAGAGGACCTCCGTCGAACGAACGAGTTATCTTTAGCTCGCACGAGACATCGAAAACGAAGGAAGCAAGACGAGGCACCTGCGCTCTATCCTTCGATTAAGAAGAAGCTTTTAAAATCAGGAGGGAAGGACTGCTGCTGTTGCGCCACCGCCGCACGTTGGTTGCACGCAAAATGCCCCTCTTCCCTTGCTGCTGGCTCCTTTTTGTTTTTGTTGTTGTTGTTGCATTGGCGCGCGATGACCCCAGCACAGTATCAGGTCACTTCTCCATTTGCTGGCTCGAGCGCGCGTCTCTTTTCTTCTTGGCCCTCGCGTCGTTTCCCCAGCCTCTAATCCTCATACATTCATCCGTCCACTGGATGACACCTGCTTCGTAAAGCACCAGCTCTCCTTTCTCCCATCTACATATCCACAGGCACTCGACTCGATATGAGCGACACAATGAGCCACTCGATGCGCAGCAGCAGCAGCAGCAATGACTCGGACCAGAGCCTCCACGACCCCGTCAAGCCCGAGATGAGCGTGCGCGAGAAAGAACACCTCACGACCATCGCCAAGAGCATGACCGAGTCGCTCCTGGAAGCCACGGACTTGCTCGGTGGCATCCCATGGTGCCTCGTGCTCGAGAAGCACGGCATCTCGCTCTTCCGCACCGATGTCGGCAACAACGTGCCCTGCAACGTGCATGCGGTCTGCAAGGTGACCTGCGAGATCGAGGACGTCGCCGAGTCCATGGTCACCAACACGACCGAGTCGTACACAAAGATGATGGAGATGCTCTCCTCGGACTTCATTGAAGGCGCCGTGATTGAGAACATCGTCGAGCCCACGGAACAGAACCCGCACCGATACGTCGCGCTCAAGTGGGCAGCATTCAAGAGCTCGAGCAAATTCACCAAGGACCGGGACTTCATCATCTTGGAGTACGTCGACATGGTCGAAGATGACCAAGGACAGAAAGTCGCGTTCCGGATCATGGAGTCCGTGGACGTGCCCGCGTCGTCCAAATACGCTGAGTCGCCCAAGTACATTCGCGACATTGTCCCACTCATGGGGTTCATGTACCACACGACGAAGAAGCAGGGCGAACTGCGCATGACATACACTTGCAACTTTGACAATGGCGACCTCCCAGCGTGGGCCGCGAACTCGGCGATCCAATCCCATGTTGAGAAATGCATCAACGGGATCCTCAAGTACATTGAGACGTTCCGAGCCAAGAAAGAGACCATCGTTCTCCCCCAACAGGTGATCCCCATGAGCGAGCAAGACCATTGCCACGTGTGCGAGCGCAACTTTTGTGTGCTGCGTCGCAAGTACAACTGCCTCAAGTGCGGCGAAGTGATCTGCAGCAACTGCAGCCGCATCCGAGCGGCTCACATCCCAGACCATGGGGAGCGACAGCTTCGCGTCTGCACGGCATGTGTGCTTGAAGTGCGTCGTACCTCGCGGAACGAATCTTCCCCTCACTCGACAAGCGCTGCTTCTTCAAACGGCAGCGAGGCACCGTGCTCACCTGGAAAATCGGGTTCAGTGGTGCGCACACAGAGCTTTTCTAACGGCAAGCGACGCTCGTACGACGATCTCTTAGAGCCCGTGCGCAACCGTTTGATGGAACACAAGACGTTCTCGGCCAACCCGGATGTCGTCGAGATCCCCAAGGCGAGCTTCCCCATGCGTTCGCTGAGCGACGGCTTTGTCATGCGCAAGGGCAACTTCTTCACGTCGCGTCGACGCGGGAGTCCAGCGGACCTCGCGATGTCGATTGACGCGTTCCGTCACCACCAACTGCGCCGCGCAAACAACGACCTGGAGCCTGAAGATGGCGACCTGACCGACACGGAGGAGTCGTTCCGGCAATTCGAGCGCTTTTCGTCGTCGTCCAACCAGAACAATGAGGAGACGAGTCCAACGAACCAAGCGCGGTCGCCATCGTGCTCGTCCCAGAGAGCGCAGAGTTCCCCGCAGCAGCAACGGCGTCATCAGCGCCATCCACCACCGGAAAGCGCGCTGTTGCCTCTGAATGCGACCCAACCTCTTATCGAAGAAGGCGTGCGCTCGAAAAAGTACAGCGCTTTCGAGAGCAAGATCCAGCAGCAGCATGCGCTCTTCCCCACGACGACGCCCGAGGCGAAAGCGAAGCTGAACGCGGCCATTGAGCTCTCGCACAACATCATCAGCGACGCGAAGACCGCCAACGAGCTCGCTCAGTACACGCGCAGACGGCTCTCGCGCCACCGCGTGCTGGCGCTGCAGCGCGAGTACGAAGTCATGGGACCGGTGAACAACAATAATAACAACAACAGCATGCGCCACCACCATCACAACCAGCGCTACGAGTCGCCGCGTCGAGCGACACCGTACAGCAACGAGGTCGTGATGCTCACGCAGACCGTGGAGGACGTCCACCTGAGCAACCAGTACATCGACGCGGGCTTCCGGCGCCACCACACGAGCCAAAGCCGCGAACGCGCCGCGACCTCATCCCGCCACTGCTGATGTGAAAATGAAGCTACTGCGGCAATTGACGATTAGTGCTATAAATGGAGAAAAGTGTGACAGAAGGTGACTTTTCCGAAACAAAGCGACAACGAGTGAAGGGAAAAGGCGACCGATTGCTGGGGTGTGTGGATGTGAAATGCGTGAAAATGCTGTAACAGTATACTAAAGGTGATCAGGAAAGAGATTTTTTAATATAAGCCAGCAAAGCGCGGCATAATAAAGTGCAGACGAATGAACGAACAAAGCTGCCAACCTGCAGGGACAACCCTCTTTAGTCCACACCCCAAAGAGCACCTAATGCCTCACAAAGCCAAAGCTCCAAAGATGTCTCCATCACTGAACGCCTCTTGCAACTCCTTCCGTCAAGCGAAACTCAATGCGGATCTTTTTCCATAATTCGTTCGTTATTTTCCTCTTTCGCTTTTAAAAAAATGCTGTGACGCGTGGAGGTAGATCACACTACGATACGCACGCACACGAAGCTCTGCCTATTTACTGGGCCTTTGGCTTGCCGTTGTAGAGGCTCTTGGTGATGTCTGGGAAACGAATGAACGGTGGGAACTCGTTACCGCCCTTGCCGTCGGTGTACACGTCCTGGAACGCCGTGGCTTCCGCAGGACGGCCCGAGGCTTTGGCCTCCTTGGTCGCCTTGACGACTTCGGCACGCACCTCCTTCTCGATCTCCTTGATCTCGTCGGCGGTCGCCAGGTTGTGCTCGAGAAGGCGTTTCTTCACGCTCTCGATCGGGTCGCGCGACGCACGCATCTGCGAGATTTCGTCACGGTTGCGGTACGTCACACCTGGGTCGGACATCGAGTGGCCGTGGTAACGGTACGTGCTCATTTCCACATAGATCGGACCGTTGCCTTCGCCGCACCACTTCTTCAGGAAGCGCGTGCACTCGCGCACGGCAAGCACGTCGTTGCCATCGCACCAGATACCTGGGATCTTGTTACCCATGGTGTAGTACTCGTAGTTGGACGACGAGCGCTCCATGGACGTACCCATACCGTAGTGGTTGTTCTCAATGCAGAAGATCGCTGGCAGCTTCCACAACGCGGCCATGTTGGCAGCTTCCCAGATCTGACCCTGGTTGGCCGCACCATCGCCGTACATCGAGATCGAGCACGGCATCAAACCGTCGCCCTTGTGGTTGTATTTGCTGGCGAACGCAAGACCCGTGCCGACTGGTACTTGGGCACCGACGATACCTTGACCTCCGTAAAAGTTCTCCTTCTTGTTGTAAAAGTGCATCGAGCCACCCTTGCCATGGACGGCACCCGAAGCCGTGCCGAACAGTTCACCGAGCACCTGGAGCACGGTACCGCCACGCGCGAGCATGGTGCAGTGATTACGGTACGACGTGATCCACGAGTCCTTGCGGTCGAGCGCGGCTTCGACACCGGTCGCGACGGCCTCCTGGCCATCGTACAAGTGGCAGAAACCACGGATGTTGCGCGCCTTGTACTCGTTGTCGCACGTGATTTCCATACGACGCATCGTGTACATGAGGCGGTAGAAGCCCAACAGTTCTTCACGGTTCGTGTAACCATAGTTGTTTGGACCGCTCTCAAGGTCTGCACAAGGCAAGAGCAAACGCATGCACACACAATTCGCATCATGAGCAAACCGTCGTCGAACACAACATCCTCACGCACATCGAATCCCTCGTGTTTCTATGTGCATGCATGAACACAAACGCCAAACGTACTGTGGAGCTTGAAGGGCTGCGCAAAGTCGAACTTGATGTCGCCCGCGGCTGCGCTGAACGCGCGCGACGCGACGGCGGTCTTCTGGGCGGCGGCGGCGCCACGGCCGAGCACGGCAGCCGACTGACGGAACAGCATGCTTAGGGAGAAGAACGGGAGCGAAGTCTTGATCTGCCTTGGACGGAGAAAGAAACTGTCTGAGAGCGTGAGGCAGTGAGGCAAAGGGAAGGGAGGGCGGAGTGATGGTCGCGCGCTTTCTGCTTCGTTTTGGCTTGGTGAGTGGCCGCAAGAGGGTGCTTGGAGGGAGGCATGCGATGTGGGGAGGAGCGGTCCGCTCTCCGCTAAAGTGCGACGCGCGCTTATGACGTCATTGCGTATTAGCGTACACTGTGTGTACGGCGGCATTTGGCATTGGCATGGTGGAAGCTCTTTTGCACGAGGTTTGTTTGCGGTTGTTGCTGTGGATACGACACTTGGAGATGTACATGTGGACGCATTACTAGTGTATGTGGCTTGATGCATGCGCTTGTATTTGGTCCTACCTGCACGCAGTTCCCGTCATGCGCTGCTGCTTTGACAATGATGTGATGGGGATATTGGCGTCTCGTGTTTGGATGAGAGCATGCTTTTTGCGATGCGTATTATCCGGATAAATGCATTGGGATAGTGTATGCAAGTGTGTACGTGTGTCAGCAAAGTGTGCACCAGACTTGTGTGCACAACTGCGACAGAACGCGGCGCGTCACCGCTTGACCCATTACCATCTGACCCGGTCCGGGTCAACACTTTTTCTTAGTCGATTTGATCAGAACCCACCCGACCCGCTCACAGAGTTGAAGGGGTGTGGGTGTCCTTTCTATACGGAAACCCGAAGCCATTCCGCATTCCGCGCGCACGAATGCAGAATTGACACCACTCGCCCTTTCCGCACGCAGTAAGGAAGCGCTCATGACCCTGGCTCCCGCCCTGCCCCGCACCGGCGCATGCGCACAGCAGCAGCAGTCGCCTTCTTCGTCGTGTCGCTGTCATTAGTGTCGCTGGATGCGACTGCGGCGGTCGAGACGAGACAAAATTCGACGGCGAGGAGGTCACTATCGCCTCAAGCGAGCTGGTTGTTTTGAGCGACGACGAAGCGTTTCAGTTGACGGTCCAGTTTGAGTGGAAGCGATGGGACATGCAAGTATTTTCGGGTGATGGCATTGGTGAGCTTGCTTTTCACAATAAAGGCATGAACTAACACTCTTGCCTTCTTCTGATTGAACCGCTATGCGCAATGCAACATGACGGTGCGCCGCGCCACCGAGGTCCTCGGTGTCGAGTACGGAGCCACGTCGCCACACACAGCGGAGAGTTATTACTTGTTCACGGCGCCGCAATCCAAGCAGATTCGCAATTGCGATCCGTCACAGTGGAGAAGCGACGACCCGTGCAAGCCGTATGCGGAACCGGGCATGAACCTCTCGGATGTGCTGCATTCCTGTGCGACGTCGAGTGAGTTCAACAAGTACTGGTCGGCGGATCGTACGTTTTCTCGCGTCGCGGGCAAGGCATTTTATGTTTGCGAGGTACGCTTCTTGTCCATATCTTGCTTTCAGAGTCTAGGTAACGCCGGAGCCCTGAAACACAATCTTGATGGACCGAAAACGTAACATTTATGATGGATGCAGGTCGCGGGAGCTTGCCAATCCGATATCACGGTGGAGCTGCAATCGACGCAGCCAGCGAATAGCTCGTGCGCTGAAGGGTACGATCTCGCAATTTGCTCGGTCTGCGCCGATCGATACAAAAGACAAAAGACAACTCTTGCCTGCGTGAGTTATTGCTCGTGTTTCTTGTTGCTTCTGTCTGTTTTGCATTATGACTCAAAGCTTTTGCTTCCACCTGCGTTTCAATAATATAGCTTGCGACAAAGCAAATGCCGAAGTGCGCGAGTCGATTCGGTAGCAGAACTTTGTGATCCCGATTTTCATTGTCCTTGGTGCCGCCGCGGCGGTGGCTGCGATCCGATACTACTTGCGCGACCTAACCGAAATTGCTCTCCTCCAGAAAGCTGAGGTCGATCGCCGTCTCAAGCCTCCGCAATTGATCAAGCGACGGCAAAGCGTGATCCAGGTCGCGAGAGAGCAATATCGGCGGCAATCCGTGGTCGTTCAATCCCGTTTTGAGCAATTCAAGAACCGGTTCAGGGAAAAGACCAAGAAGAAAAACGCAAAAGTGCTGTTTGGGATCGAGGTTGAACCCACATCGCGCCAATTTCCGATCAAGCCGGGCAAATTCAAGATCTTCATCGGCTTTTTCCAGATCTTTGGCAATTTCCGTGACTCGTTTGCGATCAAATGGTCTTCCGACATTCAACGCATCATGAATGCTCCCCAGCAATTCAATCTGGTACTGTGGAGCGACATATTCCATTTGCAATTAGGACTACTACAGGATGGACGAGACTAACGTTGCATGTTCGATTGCGATTGCTGCCTCTGTCGTCGATGTTTATGTCAGGATCTCGTTGCGATTGCTAGCATCGACTGCGTGATCTCGACGACCTTCTACTTCGACTTCACGTACGCTTCTTGTGCTTTTGGATATCCGTGGCTCCATTTGACGTTGCGATGTGTATGATTTTGCAATCGCGTAGTGTGACAGTGCTGCTTGTCGTCGTGACACTGTTCGTGATCACGGCGTATTTCTGCGCTGGCATGCGAAGCTACAGCGCCAAACTGCTGTTGATTCCTCGGAATTGCCTCAAGTGTGGTCTGCCTGTGCTCGAAGGCGAAAAAGTGCGGAACGATGACGCGAGTATGAATCCCATTGTGCTCGTGAAAGCGTGGTGGAGAGGTCGGAAGGAGCTTCGTAACAACGCATCCGCACCAACACCTGCAGCAGATAACCCAGCGCATCGTCGCACCAATGCACTGACGGTCAAGGCCGAGACTCGCCGACTCAAGCGCGAATTCGGGATGTTCCAGGTGAAGACGCCGAAACTTGGTCTCTTTCGGTCGATCCACGCGCAATGCCAGACGACGAAGCTCGTGCTGAGCGGCAAGATCCTCGAGCGCATGGTCCGAAGCAATCTCCGCGTGTGGCAGGCGCGTGTGAAGCTGCGCATGAACTACCTCGCGTACCGCAACAAATGCCTGAAGCTCTATTGCTGGGTTGCGCTGTTCTTGTACCCGACCGTCTCGAAGACCATCTTGATGATCTTCAACTGCCAGGAGGTCGGCGACACACGGTACCTAGTCGTCGACAGACGCATTGTGTGCTACAACTCGACGTGGGCAGTCTTTGGTGTCATCGCGATGGCGGGTGTCGTCGTCTGGGTCGTCGGGATCCCGTTCTTCTTCTGGGTCTTGGTTCGATTAGCGCAAGACCGCGGTGTCGCTGAGCGGCTGCGGTTGCTGCGCAAACCGCAATGCAGAAAGCTGCGCAATAAATGGCTCAAGGAAGTGCTACAACAGCACGCCGAAGATGACGTCTGCGTCCCTGACATGGACAACATCGACGTGCAGGACGAAGAGCTCGCGAAATACATGAAGCGCAAGAACCTGAAGGTAAGTGCAGGTATCTCACGTTTCGCGAAATTTCGACCGACTAACGCATGCTCGCTGGTGATGCGAACTTCTAGGATTCCACAGTGGAAGCGCGTCTGGGATTCATTTACGCCGACTGTACGCAATATCCTTTCGTGTGTGATTGGCTTGTGGAGCGAAGGCTGACTTGCGAATTGTTATTTTGCATTTGTGCACAGATTCCCCAGTACATTGGTGGTTCGAAGTCGTCGACTTGTCGCGCAAGCTTTTTCTGAGTGGCGTAATCGTGTTTGTCCAAAATGGAAGCGTCGAGCAAGTGCTGCTCGCACTCTCAGTCTGGTGCGTATTGCTTGTCGTCTATCCACTTTGTTTCGTCTTCTCACCAACTCTGTGTGCTCCTTTTCTCATTCTTTACCCGGATTCAGTCTTGTCACGATGTGGTTCCTGTTGTACTTCCAGCCGTACGACGAGTACTCGGACAACCTCATTGCGAGCGTGACGCAACTGCAGCTCTTTCTCACGCTCTGGCTCGGCGTCATGATCCGCTTGAACGACATGAACGAGGAATCGCTCATCAACAAGAACCTCTTGAGCATCCTGCTCGTCGGGACGTGCGTCGCCGTCAAGTGCTTCGGCATCGGCATGATCTTGCGCGACGGCATCCTGGAGTCGCGCCGCGTGTTCCTCGAAGACAAAGCCGACCGCAAGGCGCGCATCAGATCCGAAGTCGTCAAGCGCTGACACAGAGTGTTTAATTACGTGTGCCACGAGTCGCAGATGATGCGGTACGACCAACTAAGCTTCGAGTCTTTCAGCATGCCGGCAATGCTCGACGCGTTTCGACGTCTCAAACTTGCAAACAGCAGCGGCAGGTACCCTCTCGAGAGTCTGCAGGACATCTGCGGTTTGGTCCAGGAGCAAGAGCTGGCAGAGCAACAGCGCGGATTCCCATCCATGGGCATTCGACTCCCCAACCTCGTCGAAGACGACGAAGAAGAAGACGCGGCAGAGCAGCGCCTGCACGATGAACTGCTCCGTGGTGATGGTGATGATGCGACTGCGGCACAGATCTAGACAGAGGGCAACAAAGACTCACCAGAAAGTGATGCGTAAGTACGATTGCAGCGAGCGTGCCCCACCAGTAAGATATGCGTTTTCCGATTGTGTGTCCTCTCTATTGGTGGCATGCGGTCGATCCATTCGACATAATAAGTACATTTACCCGTCTAGGTCTTTATGTTTCAGTCTCAGCGACTCGCATTGCGCCGTTTTTCCGTGCCAGAGCCACCCATACCATAATAGCAAATGTTGCACTCCTGGGTCTGCCAGTGGTACGAGCCATCAAAGACGTCAAAGCCCACGGCGTACTCGGCGCAATATCGGTCGTACAGCGCCTCCCACTCGCCCAGAGTCACGATCTCATACTGCCTAGACGCGCATGTGCCGAGTCTAAACAATTGAAAAGGGCAAAGGGAACAATTAGATGAGAAAGTATCACATGCAAATGTGAACATAAGAAGAGAAACGTACGCTTGCGTGGCCTGCAGCGACTGCTCAATGGAGAAGCCCGAGAGGAACATGGTGATGTACGGCGGCACGACGTTGCGCTGGTGCGCGAGACACACGAGCTCGGCGTTCAAGATCGGTCCCGGGTAGCCGGCATTGTCAAGGCTGCGAACAAAGTTGCGCCACTTGATGAGCCACTTCTTCGGGACTAAGAAGTACGTCTTGCCGACGCTATGGTGGAGTGACAGGTGCGTATTGCCCCGAGAGCTCGCGGGTGAAAATAACTCGTTCGGGTACCCGGACTTGCGCAGCAGTAAATCCAGTAGATCATTCGAGCCGGCGATCTGCGATTCAAAGCGCTCCTGCCTGCGCTGCTCCACCTCACGCTCCTTCGCTTCTTTCTCCTCTGTACACTTCTCGCAGTCTGAGGAGTACAACGGAAACCCGCGCAGGTCAGACGCATACAGCGACATCTTGGTGAACATGGACTTGGAGATGACCACACGCTTAGAGCGTCCCACGCACAAGGGCACTGGCAGAAGGTCTCCGTGCTGACACACGACCAAGTCCCCGGCTTCACGAGTCGCGGCAGCCTCAGTATCCACAACTTTGTGTGCTTCGGCAGCAGCCGCGCCGTTCGTCCACATCCCAAGCTTCTTCTCTTTCTTGGAGCGCGTCTGCAGCTGTCGCTCGCGCTGCTGCTGCTTCTTCTTCGTGTGGCGAAACCGCATCAGGAACTGCTCGTATCCTTGGCTGCGTTTCTTCCACGCCAGGAACCACGCCTTGCTCACGATGACGCTGCTCTTCGACGCGCACGAAGACGCCGCATCCTCATACGACTGAATGGATGCACTGCCCAGCCATTTCTTGAGCGTCAGTACCTCTGCTACGCGCAGAACGAGCACAGATCGGGGCCACAGCGGGTCGTCCTCCCGCAGCGACGCGAGCACGTCACCAAACCGATGCTTCACCACAAGCGCGACGGCGTCCTGCACAATTGGCTCGCGCGGATGCAGCGCCGTGCACGTCGCAGTGAGCTGCGCGACGTCCCGGGCTGTGAGGAGCTCGAAGAGATGCGCGAGCACGCCCAGCGAGAGTCGCTCCATGGGGACGGACGCACCGAATGTCAACGAATGGTGGGCTAGCTTCGAAAAGAGCTCTTGGGCTGCTGAAGAGCGTCAATGTTGCGGCGCTCTGGGAAGGGGACATGGAAGACCTTCACTCACGTAGAATGCACTGAAAAGAGTTGTTTGAACGCTTGGAGGTACGAATTAGCGATCAGGCTTGAAAGCACGAATCTGACACGCATTCCAACAACAAGCACCGAAAAGGTCATTTGAAGGCAGATGGTACGAATTAGCAAATCTGACAAACACTCTCTTCAAACGCACTGAGAAGTGTTATTTAATGAAAAGACGAGTTAGCGTCCGTTGTTTTAGCGACAAATTTGTGCTCCAGTTAGAAATGAGCCTTTGGCGCCATATTTGTGTTGCGCTTGCCCATGGCAATGGACGATCCGGCCGGCAAGGGTGTGCAATATGCTGCTCAGTTGGCGCGCGTGACCGACCGACGGCCGTGCATTGTAGCGCTGGACAGCGCGACAAACGGAGATAAGCAGCAGCTGTGCGCAGCCGTGAGATTGCGCGCGACACTCGTGCACTGCATCGTGAATGGCGCGATCCAGGTTTGGCGTCCACTTGCTGTGTGCGCCTGACAACTTAAGGTGCTAATGGAGTTATAATGTGTGTAGTGTGTGATTCGCTCGCCCGTGCCGGTCGTCGATGTGTGCGCAATTCGCTCGAGTCACGACAATGACAGCGTGCAGCGTCAGCTTCTCGTCGCCGTCGCCGATGGGCACATCTGGCGCGTGACGCTGCCGACCAAACCCGTTGGAGCTCTGCATCCGCTCGTGTTGCCGCAAAACGCAACGGACGCATTTTCCACTGAGTAAGTGTGTGTTTTCTTACGCATTGTATGTATATGCGTCTGCTCATGTTCTTTTTCGAATCGCTTGACAGCCCGGATGCGTGTCCAATGGAACTCGTGCTCACATTGCCGGGTGTGCAAACCATTGCGCACCATCATCGACGCAATGGCAGTAGTATCGCGGTATTCACAAGCATACTCGCGCCCACGACGCTTGTGTGGAGTCCTCCAGGCCACGCGGTGAGAAACACCAACACTGCCGCAGCAGTCGAGCTCGACGCGCTGGAAGCTGAACAATCGACGTGTGCACTCGTCCTTGATGGTCAGCAGCCAGTGAACCACGCGCTCTTGCAGTGGCTCTCCCCAGAGACTGACAGCCGCCACCCCACGCAAGCCAGCGTGTTGGTGCTTCAGGGCGACGCGGATGGTGCCGTTCGCTTCGTCCTGACCCACATGCCTCGCAGCGATTCGAGCGAGCAGATAAGCAACAGCGTGACAGCGTCAGCTACATGCACAGGGACACTGGTGGACATTGGGCAGCGTGTGCAGTTCATCGTGCCATTCCCGAGTGTGTCAGGGGACTCGCTGTCAAGCAACATTCACGGAATCCTCGTCGTTGGTGCCGATGGACACGCGTATCTGATACAGCAGCCACCGCTGAACAAGCGCCACCTTCCACCAGCGCTTCCACTTGCAGGACTCCCGAGTGTCCAACTGGCAGCACCGATCCAAATGCTCGTGTTTGTGCACTGGCTCGGGTGCTTTGTGTATTGTGCACGAGGCACCACGTACGCATTTCGAGCAAGCGATGTTGTACTGCAGCGAGCGACAAAGAACAATGACGAAAGCAAGAGTGCTGCTCAGCCGCATGCACTGCCAGATTCCTCTGTCAAGCTGCCGTTGCCACCGGTATAAAAGTCGCTGCGATGCTCATGGAGTGTCGATGTTCACTGACCTACTGTGTGCAAATCGTGCTTTTCTGTAGGGAATCGTGGCCATCGCGGTACACGAGAGCGATCAGGCGCTCACGTGTGTGTTTGCGTCTGGTCGCGTGTTATCGATGGATCGTCAGCGAGTCCAGGAGACCATCGCGCGTGTCCTTGAGCTCTCGTCATCCTCGCCGTCCGACACATCAAATGCGATCACAAGGACGACTGACGGCCACAGGTTGGACACCAACAGCAACGAAACGCGCATCAAATTTCTTCTCCAGCGGATCGCAAACGTCTCAACGGCGGTGGAGAAGCTACGCGCACAGTCGGACCAACTGGACGTGCATCTCGGCACCATGCACGCTGCGCTGCAACTTCAACGACATGTCGCCGCGCAGGGTACGTATCAACAACATCTTCATCGTGGAGGACAAAGCGAACTAAGCAAATGCTGTTGCTGCCATGGTTGTGGTGGAATTGTGCATACGTGCAGGAGGCATCCAATCTATTTGTCAATGCAAACTGAGTCTCACTGTGATCCCTACTGGCGCGTTTGCGCACAGCAAAGCGTTGCAACTGACGTGTCGGATCCATGTCAATAAGCCCAGCAGTATTCACTCCCTCTCATGCTGGTACGAAGCAAACCCGCAGACCTCACATTACATCGCGTATATGATTGTTAGGTGTTGACAATATGTGCAATGGTCCTGTTTTGTTTGTTGTGTAGGCTCGTGTCGGTGCGTGTTCGCTTGCGGAGTCAGCAGGTAGCCACGTTCGTGTTTCCGCTCGAAGATCGTTGCACCCGAGCGCTCGGCGGTGAGAAAGTGTTGCAACTTCCCAAAGATACTTTGGCACATCACGAGGACGGTGTGCTGCTGGTGTCATGCAGCCTAGTGTTCCAGCCAGGCAACCTGGTCAATGAATGGGGGAATGAGGAATCACAGAGTGCGCCGTTGTTCTCGTTCGCCATCCCGTTGGTACACGATCAGGCGTTCCATCTCGTGCGGCTCAGCGACATCCTGGAGGAACGAGAGATCCCCATGAGCCACACGATGATCCGCACGGCGTTCCGTCAGGACCAGGATCCGCTGCTATCGAGCGCTGTTTCTCATCATGCTTCCGACAGCAAAGCGCAGCACTCTGGAGAATTCGCGCTGCTGCCTGGTTGTCAGTTGTGGTCAGCACTTTCGACGCATTGGGACGAGCTCCCCAGTTTTGCGAATCTTCGGTGGCGAGATGCGCAACAGCAGTCTCATTCTCATGGCGAGCTCGTACCGCCGTTGCGCTTCACGATGGTATTCCCAGCATGTGCGTTCCAAGAGCTCCATGTCGACAGCGTGGTCGCAATCGTCCTCCAAGTGATGCAGCTGCCGTCAAGTGAAGCCCTACGCGTGCGTGCATCCTGTCGAAGCCAGCGAGGTGGTGGTGGCAAATTCTGGATCGGAATGCAAACATGCTCGGGAAACGTCATTGTGCTGCGCTTTACGCTCGCCGAGGGCACGATTCTCATGGATGGCGAGTTGCTGAGACCCCTGGAGATCGTGTTGCAGTGCTCCGACCACGAAGATCTGTCTGCGGTACGACAATATTTGCTTGTTTTGTTGTTGGTAAAATGGTAGTTGGTCTGATTGTTATGAGCATGTTGTACCTTACGCTAGATGCGCGCGTTGCTGGTGGAGGGCGTGCCTCGCTCGCCTGGTCATGAAGATATGTCCATGCCGCTGGACGACGTGTTTGCAGCATTGTCGCTCGAGACTGCGGATTTCCGCGAGTCCATAGAGGAGACAATGGCTCTCGCAGCGGTACGTTTGCATTTGCTACAAGTTGCTTTGGCTTGGTTCCATCTTTGACTTACTTGCCTACGTTTTGCAACTCACATGCACAACCTGTTGTTCTTGTTTAGGCTGTGGACGAGAAGATCGCAACCCAATTGCGATCTACGTCGTCATCGCTGTGTACGGACGAAGTCGTGCGTATGCTCGCAAACCTCGCGCGCATCGAGACCAAGACGCTCGACTTGTATTGGAAATGCCGCCACGTGCTCAACAAATTTGTGATTTAACACAAAAGACAAGCATGTGCACCAACAAAGCCACGAGGTTCGTTCTTGTTGTTTGCCACATATACTTAATGCCACTTGCAGTGAAGAAGACGACATCACAAGAGTGAAAGGCGACCGACTCGCTCACGCCCATCACGAAATAAAAAGATACGCAATAACAATAAAGAAAATAGAGAACCCATTGAGAAAACGGTGATCCGCACGTTTTGCCCAGAGACTACAGCTCTTCCGTTGGCAGGTGCTGCTCTCGCAACGTCGCTTTCTCCGAGGGAGATGACACCGAGTAGAGCCGCTAATGTGACGCAACAGCAAGCACAATACCAACAGCTTAGCATCGAAAAAACAAACAAGCAACAGAAAATTGAGATGGTACCTCAAAGTAGCGCGGTGCGCGCGACGGCCAGAGCAAGTAAATCAGCGCTGTGTAGACGCAGAGCTCGATGCTCGTCGAGATCGCCGCGACGGTCTTTTCACGCACCCACGGCGACAAAAACGACGCGAGCAGCACGATCACAGGCAGCGCGACAATGTACACCGAGAACAAACACGCAATCTAAGTGTTCCAACAAAGTGTCCGCAAGAGTTAGACGAGTTTGCTGTCAAAGCCAAAGCAAGCAGCACACATTCAACAACGACATACCTGAAGGAAGAAGCGGCGTTTAGTCGACGCTTCTTCGAACGACCGGGTCTCGAGGATCGTGTTGACAAACCAGACGAGCGTGCCGAGCAGCAGCACGCAGATGCCGACGCCCGGCCACGAGTCATAGATGTAGAGCGTCGACGCCGGGTCGAGCCAGATGAGGTACCACATCGCCATCGACAGGTAGAGGCCGAGGATCGAGATCATGAGGCACGAGAGCTTCTCCTGACCCTCGAGCGCGACGCTGTTGATCGTCCAGCCCTTGGCGACGAGCATGGCCAGCAGGATCGTGCCGACGCGCACAAACACTTGCATCATCTTGGCCGAGTACGAGAACAGCGGCACACCGACGCCGTTGAATATGTACGCGTAAAAGTGCAGGAACAGCAGCGTATTCGAGAGACTGAAGAAGAACACGACCATCGTGAGGAGCTTCATGATCGGATGGAACGACTCGGATTTGCGCAATCCACGCGCCGCAAAGGTCTGCACGAGCGCCGCGATCCCCGACAGCACGGTCATGACCGCGTAGATGACGGGCATCCCCTGCTGCTGCACGGGCAGTTCGCTGCCGTTTGCCTGGGTCATGTGGATGCGGTACCACGACGTGAAGTAGTACTTGCGGAAGTTGGCCTCCGTGATCTGCGTGAACGACGGCTCGTACTCGTCTCCGCCAGGCACGCAGCGCGCCAATGCGACGTACCAGAAACGCGGACGGAGGTGCTCGTGGATGTCAAAGCTAAACGAGAACGGGATCGACAGGTCGGTCGTCTGCGTGACGTTGTACACATACTTGGTGTGCGCGGGCGACACTTTGCAATTACAGTCGCAGTCGTCGTCCGTCATAATGTACTCCCAAAAGAGCTGCTCGTCGTCGTAGATCGCGAGCTGCAGGTCCGCCACATCCGTCTGGATCTCGCCAGTAATGCGCTGCAACAGCAAACAAACACACACAAGCACCCACACTCGAGTTAGACGATGCAGCGGGCACTCGTGCAGCGGCGACGCATGCATAGGCACACACACATACCCCAGCGAGCTCTTCAAGCGTTGGCGTCCACGTGAAGCAGAACTTGCCAATGTACTCAAACTGGCGGCCGACAGTGAAGCCCGCGTAGACGCTCGCATGCACCACGGGAATGTCAGCAGCGGCAATAAGCAGTGTCACTAGCATCAGCAGCATGGCTTTCCCAGCAGATGCCATTGCCACGGATTAGAAGGTCGCGATGTGCGGATTCCGAAAGCGTCTCTGTTCTGGTGCTTGGAGAAGAAGAGAGTGGCTCTGCGGCGGTCATGAGCTGTCAGCTGCCGCCTGAAAGGAGAAGATGAAGAAGGAGGAGTCTCATGCACATTTTTGGATCTTTCCATTTTTCTTCTTCGCTTCCAATAAACAAAGGCAACTGTTTGAAGTGAGAAAGAACAGATGGAATACCGTGGAGGACACTTTACGTAGCGAAAAGGTGTCAGGTACTGTGACAGACAGTTTGAACATGAGACGAAAACTGTTGTGAACGGTGCCTTTTGTACCGTATACATACCGGTATGATTGCCAGTATTCTATTTAGCGCACAGTTTCGTCTCGTTTAGATTCGCACATCTTGTGGTTGTGTCGAGTTGTTCGGTCCGACTATCATCAGATGGGGCAGTACGGATCGAGTGATACCCTTTGATACCAATCCCATTTGCAGGCGCAACACTATTATGGCACTCCTTTCCTTCGTTTCTCAACTCAAGTAATGCTCGCTGTCGAGCGTTTCCTATGCTGGGCACACACCATACACCTGCGCGAGCGAGCGAGCGAGGCGCAGTTCTTAAATGGATTCTCTCGGAGCATAACAAACACCCAGAAACACGCGCACAGGTAAAGGCGCAGCATGCGAGCATCGTTTCCTAGAGCCATATGTGTCAAGTCAATTGATATTCCATGGAACGCTGAGCGCGAGCAAACACACACACACACACACACACAGTCGGTTCTCTCGTGTTGGCGCATGGATATGGTTGGAATTGCAAGTCGGTTGTGTGTCTGAACCTCCTTCACCAAAGTGGCTTCATTGGTTCCATGTGGCGTTGACAAAACGGGACGAGAAACGGATTTTTGACTGGGTTTTAGTATGGGTTCAGCAGTTCGAATTCGAGCCAATCGAAAAAGTCAGAGAGAAAGAACGACAGAACAACCCAAGCATCAACCAATCGGAGCATCTTCCTGAAGATCGCCAGTGAGCGAAACGAAGGGGTAGGCGTCGAGGAAAAGCCGGCGCAGAGAAGGAAAGAGATGAAGTGGCCAGCCAAGTGAATTGTTTGCCCAACAGCATTGGACAAAAACAAAAAAGCAAAACAAACACCCAGCTTGGACAGCTGTTGCGTCCGAAGAGACGGTAGTCGCTGTGGGTTAGGTGAGTGTTTAGGTTTATGGCACACCGTCGTTGAGTTGTGATAGTGGACTGCAGTGGACGGAGTGGTGGACGTGAGAGGAAGGAGAGGAAGGAGGCGGTTGTCAGTTCCCGCTCGCACATAAGGAGGTCAGCCCTGCATCTGTGCGAGCGTCTGAAAAGCAAGCAATCGCGCGAAACCAACTCCACGACATATCGCGCAGAACTGACTGCTTCTGCCTTTTATAAGGACTTCCCATCGGAAGAACGCACGCGCGCGAGTGCAGGCGACGGAAAGAAGAAACTTTGCGGCATCCGAAGCGTACGTAGTGAGCGAGTCACTCAAGAGCGTGTGTGTGGGAGTTTCATTCAGACCCCCAACGCCTCTTGTTCGAAGCGGAAACTCAGAGAGCGAGGAGGAACGTGGCAGTGAATTCAACCTCTTTTTATTAGGCGCGCGCATTGACAAGCAGTGTTCGAGGAGACTGTCGACGTCGTCGTCTGCATTGACGTAAAGTGACGAAGGAGAGAAAGAACGAGGGAAAAACAGCAGCAAGAAATAGGCAGAGCTCGAGCAGGATGGTGCGACGCGCCGAGGAGTTACAGGACTGGATCTGCCAGGTGACCGAGCAGGTGAACGATGGTGAGCACCTCTCGGTGATGCTGCAGGACGGCCAGATGCTGTGCATGCTCGCGAATGCGATCGACCCGGTCGCCAACATCAAGGTCAACAAGCTGAACACGGCGTTCCACTCGAGAGCGAACGTGAAACTCTTTGTGGACTGGTGCAAGGCGAACGGACTCCGCGACGCCGACATTTTCCAGCCAGATGATTTGATCGACGGTAACGATTTTGTCGCAGTCGTGGCCACGCTCTCGATCTTGTATGACAAGTTTGGCGGAATTACATATGGTGATGCGTCCGAGTCGGATGGCGATAACCCACTATCGGATTCGGAAAGCCAGACGTCTTCCGGTAGCTCCCACGGAGCAGTGTCACCACAGAAGAAAAACAGCGGCAACAAGTTGACGGCGTTCATGAAAGGTGGCTTCTTCGGAAAGAAGAAATCGGCCAAGCTAGCGAGTCCCCCGGCGCACGAAGGAACACCTCCGATGTCGCCAGCTTCGCCGCCTCCAGAGTCCCCACAATTTGGTGGCGGATCCGGTACTCCACCGAGGTCACCGCAGGCAGCATCGTCGCCGCTAGGATTCGAGTCTTCGCCACGGCAGCAAACGCGCACCCTGAGTGGAGGCGGCAACAATTCTCGACTCAATGCGTTCCTCACGCAGGTTCCGGCGTCCCGTGAAGCCCCTCTGGAGCACGTATCGAAACCTGCCGGTCCTCCAAAGCGGACGCCTTCACGCAAGGAAAACAAGCCGGCCAATATTCCTCCCAGCCCTGTGACCCCACCACGGGAATTGAAGAAGAATGTGCTTGGCATGCCACAGCCAGGCAGCGCAGCAAATGACGCACGCTCAAAGTTTGCTGCATTCATGAAAACGAACCCTCCAGCCCCTGTGACTGCGCCGCCAAGCTCGGCGCCAACTCCTGCGAAGAATCTTTCTGCATTTATGAAAGCGGTTCCTCCAACTGCAGCATCGGTCGGGGGCTCATCTGTTCCTCCTGCTCCAACCCCAGCTCCGCCTCTACGATCGCGAAACTCCAGCAATGATTTTGCGGCAAAGAAGGCTGTCTTCTCCCCGAAGAGTGCGAGCAAGACGAGTACATTTTCTTCTGGTCCAAAGTCGCCAATTCGTCAGCAGAAGCGGACGATATCGGGAGAGAACAACAAACTGAAGGACTTTATGATGAAGCAGCCACCGTCGTCCATCGGGAGCAAGCCGCGATCTGACTCAAATCAAAGTAACAGCAAGCTTGCGGCTTTTATTGCGACGACGTCGATGGCGCCAAGCATCTCGTCTTCATCGGCGCCTAGAAAAACGTCAACTGCTTCAGCTCCAAGAAAAACGTCATCTGCTTCGTTCAAGTCATTCAATCCTCAGGCTTCTAAGCAATCAAACGAAACTTCCAGTACCCCAGCGGTTGCACCTGCTGCAGTTCAAACAACTGGTCGCCCGTCCAAGATTCCTTTCACACCACGAAGGATCGCTCCGCGATCAACAGGAAAGTGCAACTACATTCGTAAGCGCCAAACTTACTTTGCTGGCCAGAACCGGAAGCGAAGCAAGTTTAGTCTCGAAGACAAGAGGAAGAAGTTTATGAACGAACAGTTGTTGGCCAAAGAAGAGCAACGACGACGCCAAGCTGCTGGTTCTGCGGGTGCGAAGCAAAATCTCATTGTGCAGGGTGTACAGTGTTACGTTCCCGACAAAGAAGAGGTATGGTTGCTGTCTGAGATCATTGAGTACAATGAACGAACCAAGGAAGTGACCATCCAAGCCACTCTTGATTCCGGGGAATCGGAGCGACGGGTGGTGGACCTGAAGGACCCCGACACGATCCGAGCTGTTGCTGGTCCAACTGCTACAGAAATCGAGTCTTTGCCAGTGGCGATCTTGCAGGATAATCCAAGTGGAGTGGAAGATATGCGATTGCTTCGGTACTTGAATGAGCCGTCGATTCTTTTCAACTTGAAGCAGCGATTCGAAGCCTCGAAGCCATGTAAGAGCTGTTTGTATCTTTTTCCACCTTGAAATGCTTGTTGACTTATTGATGTGCCCTTTTATACTTATAGATACCTACACCAACGAGATTGTGATTGCTGTCAACCCATACAAATGGATCGAGAACATTTACGGCGACAACTTGCACGAGCCATATCTTCGCAAGCCCCGAGACTCGCTCCCTCCTCACGTATATTCGACATCGACGGCTGCTTACAAGCACATGACCAACAACCAGATGAACCAAAGTATCTTGGTTAGTGGTGAATCTGGTGCCGGTAAAACCGAGACTACCAAAATTGTTATGAACCACTTGGCAAGTGTCGCCGGTGGTAAAAAAGACAAAACAATTGCGAAGGTCATCGATGTGAATCCATTGCTGGAGTCGTTCGGCAACGCTAAAACCACTCGCAACGACAACAGTTCCCGGTTCGGAAAGTTCACTCAACTTCAGTTCAGCGACCAAGGCAAGCTTGTTGGTGCGAAATGTGACACATATTTGCTGGAGAAGTCTCGAGTGGTCTCGATTGCCGAAGGCGAGAGAAACTATCATATCTTCTACCAGATGCTGGCTGGACTGTCGCAAAGCGAGCTGCAGGCTTTCCAGCTTGACCCAGCATTCGCTTACCAGTACACAGGCGAACTGAAGAGCATGTCAATTGACGGCATGGACGACAGCAAATGGCTTGCTGGAACGCGTAACTCCTTGTCGCTGATTGGACTGAACGCTGCGGACCAGAAGACTTTGCTCCAGATTCTTGCAGGCGTTCTGCACCTGGGTGAAATATCATTTGAAGAAAGTGGAGAGAGTGGCTCGCGCATCTCCAGCACGCAAGCGCTGTCGAAGGTTGGAGCTATGTTCGGGCTACATACCAGCAGCATTGAAGAGGCATTGTGTAATCGCACAGTGATTACTCGCAATGACGCTGTCACTGTCCCGATGGACCCTGTTGAAGCTCTCGAAAATCGTGACGCCCTTGCCAAGACTATCTACTCGAAGATGTTTGACTGGATGGTGCAGAAGATCAATGCGGCTATCAGTGCGGAAGAAAGCCAAATTCACGGTCAAATCGGAGTGCTGGATATTTTCGGTTTCGAAGATTTCGCGCAAAACGGGTTCGAGCAATTCTGCATCAACTACGCAAATGAGAAACTGCAACAGAAATTCACGACTGACGTCTTCAAGACAGTTGAAGATGAGTACGTCCGAGAAGGTCTCCAGTGGGATCACATCCAGTACCAAGATAACAAAGACATTGTCGAGGTTATTGATGGTAAACTCGGTATTATCGCACTGATGAACGACCATTTGCGTCAAGCGCGTGGAACTGAAGAAGCACTGGTGAACAAGATTAAAACCAATCATCAAAAGAAGGGCAACGAAATCAACCCGCATATCGACTTTCCAAGAGTGAAGCGCACGCAGTTCATCATTAACCACTACGCTGGTTCTGTGACGTACGAAACAGTCGGCTTCATGGAGAAACATCGCGATATGCTGCAAAAGGATTTGATGGATCTGATTCAATCGAGTGACATCAGTCTATTGACCGAGCTGTTCGAAGAAAAGGAATGCGTTGTTGAAAGCGCTGGTAATCGCTCCAAGGCTGGAGTGAAGAGTTTGGGTTCGCAGTTCAAGATTTCGTTGGGCCAGCTGATGGAGAACATTTCGGTCACGAATACTCATTACATTCGTTGCATCAAGCCAAACTCCAACAAGAGTCCGACCGAGTTCAACAAGCGAATGGTCGTTGAGCAGTTGCGATCAGCAGGTGTGATCGAAGCAATTCGTATCACTCGTTCTGGATACCCAAGTCGTCTCACTCCAGAGGAATTGGCTACGAGATATGCAATCATGTTCCCTCCATCGATGCACACGCCTGACTTCCGACGGACGTCGACAATTTTCATGGATTTGATTGGTCGCAAATCCCCGTTGGAGTACCAAATGGGTAAAACGTTGATCTACTTCAAGAATGGTGTGATGGAAGAGCTGGAAGCAATGAAGTCGGACTTCATGTACTATGAGGCAACCTGCATCCAGAAGGTTGTGCTTGGATTTATTGAGCGCCGTCGGCTCTTCCGCAAGATTAATGCTATCATCAAGATCCAGTCGGTTATGCGCATGCGACTTGAGCGAAAAGAGTACTTCTTCCAGCGTCGTGCAATCGTCCGAATTCAGCGTGGCTGGAGAAAATATCTGAACACCGAGACCCCAATCGAGTACTTGCCTCCCGAATCTGAAAGTGAAGAAGAGAGTGATGGCGGCGAATGGGTTGACGAAGCCGACGACTCAGACAATGACGAAGGATTTGGCGATGATCCTGCCGCGTACAGTCCTACCCGAAGCATTGGTAAGAGTAGTCGAAGCAGCCTGAAGCGCATGGACGAGCTGTCGATGAAGGCGAAAAGCTTTATGAAAGGAAGAAGCAGCGGAAGCACGTCGAGTTCCAGCGGCACCGCGTTGGAAGACGAGAATGCGATGCTGAAGCTCGAAAACCGCAATCTGCGGTACGATTTGGAGCTGATGCGCGAGCAGTGCATTGAATTGCAATCTATCATCCTGGAGATCAACAAGAGTCGAAAGAGATAGACCCACGCGCGCATGCATGTGAAAAAAGAATGAGTTACTTATAATGTAGGAAGAAGAAGACGACGCGAGAAGGAAGATGAGAAAAGAGTGTGTTTTTTGTGGAGTGATTTTGATTTGAAGAGAGAGAGAGAGAGAGAAGCCGACCGCTTTTGCTGCCTCTATCTGATGCTCGTTAGTTTCTTCCTTTCGGTGTCTTGTTACTTGCATAACTTGGTCCAAGAGTGCTTTGGTATTTGGTCACCTTCAACATCGAGTGCTTTCAGCATTGCACCATTTCTCACAGCTCAGAACGCAATGATTATTTTCAGAAGTGGATATCTGACCACTTGTGACCGCGTAAGTGGATTCCTGAGTGTGTTGATCAGGTTGATGAACCTCTCGAGTTCTCAGAACTGAAACCCAAAACGATGTGTCCGAGTCTGACACGTGCTTCGCAAGTGGCGTACAGCAAGCGACGCATACACACACCCTTCTCCGGCGCGTGATTGTCCTGCAATTGACTCGAACGTTGGAGTTTCATCATCTTGGGCAATGACTTGCAACTGGAGCAGAGGTATCCATATACGTGTTGGTAAATGATCCCAAATCCACTTCTACGACTTACTTGCTGTGCATGATGCAACAGCGTTTGCGTCGAATAGGAACCTTGGAGGAAGGCGCCGTGAAGCCATGTTGGGTGACCGCCAGCCAGCAAAAGCAGTGATTGCGCGATGCACCGTTTCAGGACTGCAGTTCTAGTGTTGATTCAGCGCCGTCCGCCGCGTTCATTGGCTAATCGCCCGCCAATCAAACCTCCGGATCCGCTCGACACCACAGAAGCTCGCCAGCCAAATGTCGCGGGAAAGCCCCCATTTTACAACCTTTCCTCTGAACTCGATACTGAGGAAGAGGAAGGTTGCAGTATGAGGATTTTTAGTGCCCCCTCCTCCTCTTTTCAGTCTGACGATAGAAAGAGCACGGCATCCATGCGCGATGGTATGAGGAGCAGCCGCGCTGCTGCTGCGGCCGTGCTCGCGATGGCGTCTGGACTTGCGACTGAGCGTCTGCCTGGCCACTCAAAGTGCATCGGCGGAATGCAAGCCGACCCGATTGCGTCATTCTCGAAGTTGGGCAAGAAGGTGCGCGCCATGACCTCACTTTCCAGAACGACCACGAGCTCCGTAGCTGTTCAAAGACGCTCAAGCTCATCTACCATGCGACGCGTTCCTGCTCTGTTTCTATGGACGCTGGTCGCGGTCGCGCTGCTTGGCAGCTGCTCGCTCGTGGCTGCCGAAGCGGAGCAGGCGCTGTTGAACGACGATGCGCCTGTGCTCGACATTCGCGAGCAGCCCGAGTGCGAGTCCACGACCGACTGCTTTGCGCTCGGCTTGAAAGACACGATCTGCCGCAACAGCGTGTGCATGGAAGACAAGCTCTTCCCGCTGTCCAACCACGAGCTCGCGGGCTCTATCGGCGCGTTCGTCGCGGGGATCCTTTCTGCGGGCTCGGGACTTGGTGGCGGCGGTTTGCTGGTGCCATTGTACATCCTGCTGATGGGACTCTCGTCCCACGAAGCCATCCCGTTGTCCAAGGCCACGATCTTTGGCAGCGCGATCGCGAGTTTCATTATCAATGTGCGCAGCAGGCACCCGTTGGCGCGCGACCGCCCGTTGATCGACTACGAGACCATGCTGATGATGGAGCCCATGACTCTCGCAGGCACGATCATCGGTGTGAACATGAACGCGGTGTTCCCCGAGTGGTTGATCACGGTGTGCATCGTGTGGCTTCTGTCCAAGACCAGCATGCGTACGTTCTCCAAGGGCATCAAGATGTGGAAGGAAGAAAGCGCCGCGGATACCAAGAGACTCGAGGACATTGTCTCGTACTGGAAACTGCTGCCTCATGAAAGCAAGTTCAAGGAGTTCCAGGTCGTTGCGCTCGCGTACCTCAAGTGGAAAGCCTACAAGCGACCGGCGTTCGACCTGAAGCTCAAGGTCTCGAACCCGCAAGAAAGCGAACTCAGCTCGGTACGAAATTTGCTCTATTTCACATTGAGGCATCGTTTGTGTACTAAAATTTCTATGTCTAATCCTTTTGTGAATGGTTATAGGTTGTCTCGACGGCGGACACGGAAGAAGACAACAGCAGCAGCGACAACGAAGACGAGTCACTGATCAACTCGGGCGTAAAGAAAACCATGATTGTCTCAGGCCCAGTCCGAAGCGTCGATGAGCTTACGGAACTGCACAACCGCGTCCCGTACGGCGACCTATCGGTGCTCTTCCTTACATGGATCGGCCTCGTGCTTTTCTCTATGGCCAAAGGTGGTCACGGCTCTCCAAGTGCCATTGGACTGACTTGTGGAAGGTATGTATGCAGCATCAGCATGTCTTCTAGTCCTGATTGCGCGTTGCTAATCTTGTGTGCGTTTGAACTCCATGCCTGTAGTGCTGCGTACTGGTTGCTCATCGCGCTCTCGTTCCCATTTTTCGCTGGTGCGACCTTGTACTTTGGCGTGAAGATCTGCAAGTTTCACATGCAACTGCAAGCCGCCGGGTACAAGTACCTCAAGGGCGACATGGTGTGGACCAAAGAAGCGATCACCAAGTACCCAGTGATCTGCACGCTCGCTGGTCTGGCTGCTGGTCTCCTGGGCATTGGCGGTGGCATGGTGAAAGGTCCATTGCTGATCGAGATGGGGCTCCACCCTCAAGTCGCGTCTGCGACGTCGTCGTCGATGATTCTCTTCACGTCGTCCGCGACTACGATCCAGTTCATCATCCTCGGCACGCTGTCCGTGGAGCACGCGCTCTGGCACGGCATGGTGGGCTTCATCTCGGGCATCATCGGCCAGTTGGGCATGTCGTACTTGATCCGCAAGTACCGCAAGGCTGCGTTCGTGATTTTGTTGATCGCTGCGGTCGTCGGCGTCAGCGGCGGCATCATGGGTGTCCTGGGCACGCGCCGCATTTTTGAAGTCGGTATTGGCGGCTTCCGCTCGCTCTGCATCGCGTAAGTAGATGGCACGACCGAGGAAGAACGCAGAAAGAGAAAAATAAGTTAACGATAGCAATTGAATAGATGTATGAAACCAAACGAATGAAGATGCATCGATTATGTGAAGGACTTGTGCAAAAGCAGCACATGATCCACGCTCGAATGCAGCAGAAAGTCTTTTTGTTGATACATTTACATTTCGCTAAAGCAATAGCACACAGCTCGACTCGCATAAATACAAGATTCAAAGGAAGACGCGTGGCTGTGTTAGAGCCAAGTGAAGACACTTTGCAAAAGCACAAATTTGTCACATTGATGTTGTTTGTTGAAGCAGCAACTCGTTTATTTGCTTAGTTATGTTACCCACGTGAATGGACCGAGAAAAAAGCAGGCAAACCACCAAAATAATACCAGCATTTCAGCAATTCTCGCGAAGAAGCACGAACGAACGCGCTTACTTGCCAGCGAGGATGCCGACCGTGCGGCCACGGCGACCAGTGGTACAGGTGTGCTGACCACGGACCTTGAGACCCCACCAGTGACGAAGACCACGGTGAGCGCTGCACAACGGTGGAGATAAAAAGGGAGAGCGTCAGTATGCAAAGTTCCCACAAAGAGCGTACAAGCGCCTCACGAAACAGGCAAACAGGCAGGGGCGGAGCACGTACTAGATCTTCTTCAGGCGTTCCAAATCATCACGGAGCTTGCCCTGCAAGTTGTTGGCCACAACCTGCGAGTGCTTGCCGGTCTTGTAGTCCTTCTTTCTGTTCAAGAACCACACTGGGATCTTGAACTGGAGAGGGTTTTGGATGATAGCGACAATACGTTCGATCTCATCGTTGGTGAGCTCACCAGCACTGTAGAATAGAAAGAGAGCACAAGAGTGAGAATCCACGTCATAGACCTTCATAAACTGTTCGTGCTGAGCTGGAACGTACCGCTTGGTGATGTCAACTTCAGCCTTCTTGCAGAGCATGATGGCGAAACGACGACCCACACCCTGGATGGCGGTCAAGGCGACCCACACCTTGCGGCGACCATCAACGTTGGTGTTGAGAATACGAAGAATGTGTTGGAAATCTGGTCCGATAACAAGCGACTGCGCACACAAAGCATCACACACATGTTAGCTCTTGCTTGGCAGCCTTACTTCGTCAGCGTCGGCATTGCAGTACTATGGAGCTAGCTGCCAGCACGCGAGGGGATCAACAGCCGGGGGGTTGCGCGCTTAATGGAGCCACACAATGGCACCGTGGTACTTCATCTGGACGTCACACTGAGAGTGCAGCTACTAGCACTTTCACGTCGCTGTATGACTACGTTGTCATTCATCCATTCGCAAGTCGGCATGTGTCGCTTTCATATTTGCCAAGTCGAAGCTGATTGGGTTGGCGTTGGCATCCGAAAGAAGCTGTCGTCATTCTCCATTTTGACCGCAGATGGTGATTTCTGTTCTCCCATTGCGCATATCGCCACTCTCCTTCCCCTTCTCTTGAGCGCACGTGTTTGCCTCCGCACGTCCCTCACGTCGCCACTAGCCCCCTATACACTGCCTGCCGCCATCGTCATAAAGCAGCGCGCCTGTAAACTTACCATGGTTATTGATGCTTTTGCTTCTGGCGGTGGGAACAAAGTGGAAACGCTGGCGCCGAAATCCAATCTGCTCCAAGTGACTGGCCAGAGGCTCCTATCTTCGTTTCAGTATGCTCGCCAAAATGACTGGCAGTCAAGACACTTGGGGGCTGCGCCACTTAAAATGCGCGCACAATTGACACTTTTTCCACCAATCGAACATTTACAATGCAGATTATTATCCAGTAAAATTAATCGTAGAGTAGGGGTACGCTCTCTCGCAGTTGGGTCGAAAGTGACAGCACTCGCATTCGTTAAAACAGGGACATAAGTTTACAAAGGTTATCTAATCTATTTAAACAGAAGAGCGCTGTTATATATGGGATATGTACGGTGCTTGTTTGCTCTCGTAATTACTCTCTCAAGATCTACAGCTGCTCGTAAAAAAGAAAGCCTCCTGCGTGCGATCTTTTTTACGCGTTTTGGATATGAAGCTTTCTCCCTTAGCAACAACAGCGCGGAAAAAGGGGAAAGAAATCTTCCAAGAGCTTGGCTTACGACACCTCCTTTATAGCGCACGCACGATGACCGACTTTCGCCGCACGCAGAACACCTTCGGGGACGCGTTCCCCACGGACGATGAGCTCCACGGGGGCTTCAACTTCGACAACTGCCGCCGCAATGAGCTGTTGCTGAGCCAGCCCGGCCAGGGCGGCCAGAAGATCAAGGCCATGAAGACCGGCACGACCATTGTCGGCGTCGTCTACAAGGTAAGGCGCCAAAGACAATTGGGTGCCAAGTGACCTATGACTGAATAACTGGCTTAGCGTGCGCTTATGGAACGCTGACTTTTATTTTTCTGGGATGCTGTTGTGCGTCTTTATGGGGGAAACTGCAGGATGGTGTCGTCTTGGGTGCGGATACGCGATCCACCGGTGGCAGCACGGTACGTCCATGATATCAAGCAGATGCGAGAACAAGCAGGTCTATTTATTAACAAAGCAATGTGTGCGGCTGTCTGTGTAGGTTATGGACAAGAACTGTGAGAAGATCCACTACATTGCTCCAAACATCTACTGCTGTGGTGCCGGTACTGCCGCTGATACGGAAAACACCACGGGTATGGATGCAGACATACTTCCATATCTTTTGGGATATTGGGGTACTGATGGAGATACATGTTGTTCTTGCTGCAGCTTTGATCTCGTCTCAATTGGAACTCCACCGATTGGTACGTCTCCTGTTTCCACTCTATTTGCATTTTGCAATAATAGGCGCATGATATTGAACTTGCTGCTCTCTCTATGTTTTCTACAACCACAGAACACCGACACACAGTCCCGAGTGGTCACTGCGATGACGTTGCTCAAACGCATGCTGTTCCAGTACCAAGGTCACGTCTCGGCTGCGTTGGTGCTCGGTGGTGTTGACGTCACTGGTCCACACTTATACACTGTGTACCCGCACGGCAGTACCGACAAGCTCCCTTTCGTGACGATGGGCTCGGGCAGTCTGGCTGCCATGTCTGTGTTCGAGCACGGATACAAGGACGACATGACGGTACGTTTTGCTAATTAGTTGCATGCTGGTAGTGGTTCTAATGGTTGCTGAGTCTTGACGCATTTTGTGTTTTGCACATTGCAGGAAGAGGAAGCGAAGCGACTCGTTCAGGACGCCATCCTTGCCGGTATCTTCAACGATCTCGGCTCGGGCAGCAACGTCGATATCACGATCATCAAGAAGGTCAACGGCAAGGTGGAAGTTGTGAAGGACATCAACTCGATCAAGCCAAACGAAGTATCGGACCTGCGCGACCAGATCCAGCGCGACATTGTCACGCACATCCCACGCGGAGCTACTCGTACGTATTTCGACTTTGCAAAGTTATGTTGGCATATATTTCCAAGGGTTCTAATGCTGCTGCATGTGATATGATGCTCACAGATGTGCTGAGCTCCAAATTCGAGCCATTCCCAATTGTTGTTGAAGACGCCACCCCAATGGATCTCCTCTAAAGCATGCCGCACGAAAGGCGTTTGATGATACACGAATCCAGCAAATGAAATCTTCGGAACAGTAGCATCAGGAGGCGCCGCTTGGTACGATTTTGAGCAAAAACATCGCAGTTACGACGTCTATGAACTGAATGAAGATCTTTTTAAAAAGTACTTTTTTTTCTTTCTCGCATACCTTCGCTGACCAATCTCCTTGACCTTGATCGTCTGCTGCAATCGGTCTTACTATAAATGAGCTCTCTCAGGCAAGCTTCTTTGGTGCGATGATTTCGGCAGTGAGCTGCAGCTTCTCCGCTGTGTCGACGGGGAGCGCGTACACTGGGTGGACGTGGCGGATTGGTGCGTACTCTGGATGCGCCGCCTTCTCGCGGTCAAAGTAGCCGAGCATGCTGAGCCCACAGATCCCGAAGAACGTGTGGAACACATCGGCCACGTTGCCTGGACGATCGGCAAGCCCGCCATCCTCAAGGTCCTGGCACTCCAAGATGTACTGGATCAGCTTCTCCTTGCTGATCCAGTCGAGCTTGCCGAGGATGATCAGCGACGCGATGTTCCACCAACTGTAGCACACGTCGGCTTGCTTCTCGGGTCGTCCATTCAAGCCGCCAGAGTCACACTGGCGCTCACAGAGCCACCAGCCAAGCAACTCGTCATCTACATACTGCATCATAGAGTTCGGTAATTGCACTAATCAGCTAACGAAACACTTGCATGAATTGCCATAGCGAGTACTAAAGTGCGTCGTACCTGCGTCACGGCATGACCAATGGACAGCGCACCGACGGCAGTCCAAATATGCCCGCCGTGCGATTCACAACCTGCACAGAATGTCGTAAATGAATGAAAGCATTCAGCATATGCTGGTACACACAAAGCATATCGCAGTATCTGCACTCCAAGCAGCGTAGATAATCCCCGCTCGTAAACACACATTCATACCTGGAATGTTGCCATATCCGCCGTCAAAGTTGCGGCACGTGTCGATGTATGCCATGGCTTTTGGCACGTCCACGAGATCCAATTTCTTCAAAATCGAGAGCCCCGAAAGCGCGCAGTACGTGAACTTGGTATCGATCTCAGCCCACTCGTCGCCACCAAATGATCCATCTTCTTGCTGCAGCGACGCAATGTACGTGGCCGCTTTCTCCTTCTGGATCCGGTCGAGCGCATTGAGCATCGAGAGGATCAGGAGCGCGTGCAGCGTGTACAGCAGATGGCGGTCGTGGCCGACGTTACCGGAGAAGCCGCCGTCTGGGTGCTCGCACTCGAGGATCCACGCGATCACTTCCTCGGGGTTCATCTCCTCCTCGCGGCCGAGAATCGCCATGGCACCGACCCCCCAGTAGATGCCGCTGAGCCGCATGTGCTCGATCATGCACGACTCAAAGTCCTCCTTCTTGTTCTTCAAGCCGATGAGGTACTTCACGTGGAGCTCCAGGTCGAACGTGCGATCCCTCGCGCTCGCTTCTTGTGTCGTGGTGTCCCCCATAATGGCTTCTTCTGTAGCGTACACGCACGGAACTGGAATGAGCTGAGCAACCTGCTTGTATCCTCTTTGCGAGCTTTTCCTTTTTTCTTTCGTGGAAAAAAGGAGCCTATGCAACACACACACTCCTTTGTATAATGTGGGACACACAATGAATGACTTCAAGTGGTGTGGCCCACTGCAATATAGGATGAACGCTGGCAAGTTCGGGCAATGCAACGACAGACTAAGTGCGTGTGATTGAGACTGCAGATTCAAAGACGTTTCGCCAGTGACATCGCTGATTGGCTCAAATCCCATCATCACCCGCCTCGCAAACACTTTCAAGCGCGCTTAAACGAGTGCAACCTCTACACTCTTGGAAGATTGCTCCAAGAGGATCGGCGCGCTCACTTTATCATTCACCAGGCTCCGTGCGCATTCACTCTCCTGCCTCCATCCAAGCAGCGAAAATGAGCAGCTACCCGAAACTCAAGCTCACCTACTTCCACTTCGAGGCCCGCGCCGCAGCCACGCGCCTCGCGTTCTACATCGGCGGCGTGCCGTTCGTCGACGAGCGTCTCGACCGCGACACGTTCATCGCCAACAAGGCGACGTACCCGTTCGGCCAGATCCCGGTGTTGGAGGTGGATGGACACGTGTTTGCGCAGTCGCAGGCGATGCTGCGCTACGCTGGTCGCTTGGCCAAGTTGTACCCGATCAACGACCCGCTCGCGGCGCTCAAGATCGATGAGATCCTGAACGGCATCGAAGAGCTCAGCGAGAAGATGGGACCTGCGTTCCGGGAACAAGACCCGGAGAAGAAGAAGCAAATGCGTTTGGATCTCGCGAACGACACGATCCCGCGATACTTGAGCATCATCGAGTCGCGCTTGAAGACCCATGCGAAGTACGCTGTGCTGCAGACCAAGGACGTGCACATCAGTGACATCGCGATGTACACTTGGATCAAGAGTCTGCGCGCGGGTTACATTGACCACATCCCTGTGACTGTCGCCGATGGGTACCCACTGATCGAAGCCTCGTTCCAAAAGGTGTCCACTCACCCGAAGGTCGTGGAGTGGTATGCCATCCAGCACACTGTGCCGAAGCTCAAGCTCACGTACTTCCCTCGTCCTGGTCGCGGTGAGCCTATCCGCCTTGCGTTGCACATCGGTGGCATCCCATTCGAGGATGAGCGCATCACGCCTGAAGAGCTCGCTGTGCGCAAACCATCTTTGCCATTCAACCAACTTCCGGTGCTGGAAGTGGATGGTGACGTGATCGCGCAGTCTCTCGCGATTCTCCGTTATGCCGGCACTCTCTCGGGTCTGTACCCGACGAACGACCCGGTGCTAGCATTCAAGATCGACGAGTTGTTTTGCTTGATCGATGAGCTGCACAATGTCTGGGGTCCGTCGTTCCGTGAGAAGGATGCGGAGAAGCAACTGTCGATGCGCAAGGTGCTGGCGGAGGAGACGATTCCCAAGTTTTTGGGTCACTTGAGCAAGCGTGTGGGTGAGGCTGCGAGCGAGGGTCCGTATGCTACTGGTGCGACGTTCACGGTGGCGGATCTGGCGATCTCGTCGTTGTTGAATGGTCTTGCGAGTGGCCATATGGTGGGTGTGCCTGTGACGGTTGTGGATCCGTTCCCGCACTTGCTCAAGGTGCGCGATCAGGTGCACGCGCACCCGAAGGTGATCGAGTGGTACGAGACACACGCTGACCACTAAGTCGTAGTCGTAAGCTGCTGCCATCAATTTCGTGATTGTGAATATATTCCCATTTTCTAATAGAGCCCAGCTAAGGGACCACAGCGGTTAGTTTGCATCGTGATTGTGCATACCTGGATTGAAATAAATGCTACTTGAGGAAGATAGAATTGATATTCACAACCAGACAATGAATTCAAAGCTGCGACTATGTACGAACGGTACGCGCGGATATAGAATAATGGTCAGCGTGAGTCTCACCAACAAGCTACAACTACGCGTGGGTCTCATACCACTCGACCACCTTTGGATGCGCGTGCACCTGGTCGCGCACCTTGAGCAAGTGCGGGAACGGATCCACAACCGTCACAGGCACGCCCGTCATGCGACCACTCGCAAGAAAAAGCACCAACGACGAGATCGCCAGATCCGCCACCGTGAACGTCGCACCAGTAGCATACGGACCCTCGCTCGCAGCCTCACCCACACGCTTGCTCAAGTGACCCAAAAACTTGGGAATCGTCTCCTCCGCCAGCACCTTGCGCATCGACAGTTGCTTCTCCGCATCCTTCACCTGGGACGACGAACCTGCGATGTTGTGCAGCTCGTCGATCAAGCAAAACAACTCGTCGATCTTGAATGCCAGCACCGGGTCGTTCGTCGGGTACAGACCCGAGAGAGTGCCCGCGTAGCGAAGGATGGCGAGCGATTGCGAAATGATGTCACCGTCTACTTCCAACACTGGAAGTTGGTTGAATGGCAAAGATGGTTTGCGCACAGCGAGCTCTTCGGAGGTGATGCGCTCATCTTCGAATGGGATGCCACCGATGTGCAATGCCAAGCGAATTGGTTCACCCCGACCAGGACCAGGGAAGTACGTGAGCTTGAGCTTCGGCACAGTGTGCTGGATGGCATACCACTCCACGACCTTCGGGTGAGTGGACACCTTTTGGAACGAGGCTTCGATCAGCGGGTACCCATCGGCGACAGTCACAGGGATGTGGTCAATGTAACCCGCGCGCAAACTCTTGACCAACGTGTAAATCATAACGTCGTGCATGAGCACGTCCTTGGTCTGGAGCACGGCGTACTTCTTGAGCGTGTCGAGGCGCGCTTCAATGTTCTTCAAGTATCGCGGGATCGTGTCGTTCGCGAGCTCCAAGCGCATTTGCTTCTTCTTCTCGGCATCCTTTTCAAAGAATGCCGGACCCATCTTGTCCTGGAGCTCATCGATTCCATTCACGATTTCGTCGATCTTGAGCGCCGCGAGTGGATCATTCGTCGGGTACAGCTTGGCCAAGCGTCCAGCGTAGCGCATAATCGCTTGCGATTGCGCGAGCACTTGCCCATCCACTTCCAACACCGGAACCTGGCCAAACGGGAACGTAGCCCTGGCAGACTGGAAAGTGTCCCAGCTCAAGCGTTCATCGATGAAGGGCACACCGCCGATGTGGAACACCAAGCGCAAGGCTTCAGCGCGGCCAGCGGCAGCGAAGTAGGTGAGTTTGAGTGTTGGGTAGCAGCTCATAACTGGAACGGAGGCAATTGGAAAATGAGAGGCTAAGTTGGGTGGTGCTTTTGCAATCGCAACTCGTGAGTGTCAAGACGCCCAGAGGATTGCATCCCCACATTCGCTGCCAGCCAACCGAGCTGCATGAGACCGTCGTTTGCTTGCAAGTTCTGTGCTGATGGCAATAAAGTATAGAATAACAACTTGAAGTGTGGAGGTCTCCTTCAAGTGATTACTGGATCATCGCACTGTCATTCTCGTCTTTAGTGGCCGTCATCATCGCGCCATCAGCACAGCACAGAATCCGGTTCGATGGAACATTCTATAAATCGACCTTCACTCTGTGGATGCATTCACTGTATTTACTGGAATACAAAACCCCAACCGAGTGTTTACTGAAACAAATGTTGCATTCATTCTTGAGAAAATGGAAACGATGTCCACAATCAGAATGGCACCGAGTGCGAAAGATGGTCTGGCACACAGTGCACACTACCTGCAGCTTTATGAAGTCACGATGGAAGTCTTCAGAGGCAGTCAAATGATGATCGCAGCCCAGAACGGGTTCGCCTCAATACGCCAGACCAAGTTGCAGCCACTAGCAGATCAGGTAAATCAAATCATCGCCAACTTTGCGTGGACCTCCTGGAATCACACAACACGAGAACAAAACAAAATGGCATAATCTTCTCGCCAACATGGCTGTGAACTCCAAAAGTGCGAAGATACTCACCGACGAATCGCGGGGAAATGATCAAGTTGTTATGTCCCAAGTCGCAGCTCTACTCGGCAATGATATCGGTGCCACACCGTCAAAACTCCGAAACACCTCACTCTCAGTAGTGTCAATGAGACTCAGGAATTCTTAAACTATATGTAGATCACAAGTTATATAGAATTGCCTTCTCTCTCCCGATACCCACAATCAGAATATGCAAAGCAATGCCTGCAACTCAACGACCAGCATGAGTCGCATCAATCACGTCACGATGAGGACTTAATGGCCAGGGTGAGTCTCATACCACTCGATCACCTTCGGGTGCGCGTGCACCTGATCGCGCACCTTGAGCAAGTGCGGGAACGGATCCACAACCGTCACAGGCACACCCACCATATGGCCACTCGCAAGACCATTCAACAACGACGAGATCGCCAGATCCGCCACCGTGAACGTCGCACCAGTAGCATACGGACCCTCGCTCGCAGCCTCACCCACACGCTTGCTCAAGTGACCCAAAAACTTGGGAATCGTCTCCTCCGCCAGCACCTTGCGCATCGATAGTTGCTTCTCCGCATCCTTCTCACGGAACGACGGACCCCAGACATTGTGCAGCTCATCGATCAAGCAAAACAACTCGTCGATCTTGAATGCTAGCACCGGGTCGTTCGTCGGGTACAGACCCGAGAGAGTGCCGGCATAACGGAGAATCGCGAGAGACTGCGCGATCACGTCACCATCCACTTCCAGCACCGGAAGTTGGTTGAATGGCAAAGATGGTTTGCGCACAGCGAGCTCTTCAGGCGTGATGCGCTCATCCTCGAATGGGATGCCACCGATGTGCAACGCAAGGCGGATAGGCTCACCGCGACCAGGACGAGGGAAGTACGTGAGCTTGAGCTTCGGCACAGTGTGCTGGATGGCATACCACTCCACGACCTTCGGGTGAGTGGACACCTTTTGGAACAAGGCTTCGATCAGTGGGTACCCATCGGCGACAGTCACAGGGATGTGGTCAATGTAACCCGCGCGCAGACTCTTGATCCAAGTGTACATCGCGATGTCACTGATGTGCACGTCCTTGGTCTGCAGCACAGCGTACTTCGCATGGGTCTTCAAGCGCGACTCGATGATGCTCAAGTATCGCGGGATCGTGTCGTTCGCGAGATCCAAACGCATTTGCTTCTTCTTCTCCGGGTCTTGTTCCCGGAACGCAGGTCCCATCTTCTCGCTGAGCTCTTCGATGCCGTTCAGGATCTCATCGATCTTGAGCGCCGCGAGCGGGTCGTTGATCGGGTACAACTTGGCCAAGCGACCAGCGTAGCGCAGCATCGCCTGCGACTGCGCAAACACGTGTCCATCCACCTCCAACACCGGGATCTGGCCGAACGGGTACGTCGCCTTGTTGGCGATGAACGTGTCGCGGTCGAGGCGCTCGTCGACGAACGGCACGCCGCCGATGTAGAACGCGAGGCGCGTGGCTGCGGCGCGGGCCTCGAAGTGGAAGTAGGTGAGCTTGAGTTTCGGGTAGCTGCTCATGGTTCGAATGACGAGAATTGGAAAGTGAGAGGCGGGATCGGGAGCGCCTCTTTCGCAACCGCACAAGCGCGGAAGATGCTTAGACAACCGTCCGCATCCGCTGCTTCGTTGCGAGCCAACCAAATGGTATGAGATCGTCGCTTTTGCTATAACTCAGTAGACAAATCTCCTTCAAAGTGATTACCGAATCACCGCGCCTTTGTTGTCGTGATCAGTGGCTGCCATATTCGATCCTCATCACATCTGTTTGAGCTACTGTTTCACGGACGATTGCGTCGGCGGACAGTACAGCACGAATGCGAGGAGTCTCCGTTTTTGCTATGTTCCTTAAAGTCCGCAATGAGTTCCAGATTTGCTCTGCTCAGGCAGAAAGAACTCCACCTAGGTCGCATCCGTATGGACTCGCGGAGTTTGGTTTTCGTCGTCTTGGTGTTTCGGTTGTCTTCGACGAATCTCGTGTGTTGTTGGGACCTCACTCCGTTAGCATCCTCAGCGTGTTCTTCGTTTCTTCTGTCTATGCTCTAGTTCTTCTTCTATTGCTTTTCTTTAAACCGTCTCGGTTGTCCGGCGGTCGAGACTACAACAAAATTCCACGAGTTGTCCATCCGAATCGACCTTCACTCTCTGGAGCGCAATTGCGTGATCATGCGATTGGACTGAAATGGGTCCACTTTATGCTCTACTTGTTAGCCAGCTGTACGTCAAAACGAGATCGTCCTGGATCAATATGGAACAGCCGAGATGAAAGTGCGGTCGCTGAGTTATCTACCGAGTCGTAGGCAGTCGAGAAACTAAGGTTATTGCGGTTATGTGAATCGAGCCCTCTTCTAAGAAAACAAGTGGGGTCCTTGAGGTCAGTTACTTCATCGTTGCTGGAGGTATCTTTGTGTCAAATGTCAAGCTCTGTTGGCCAGACCTACTCAGCATCTAGGAGAAGTGTCGACGGAAGATGAGATGCTATCACTTCCGACGGCACCACTGCCAACAGTGATTACATAATGTAAACGAGTGTCTTCAGATGACGCAACGCAGTCTGTTGACGCATCAGGTTGTCGTTCAAGAAGAGAAGTTGATGTGGATGCGTGTACTAGAAGGGTTGGTGAGCAAGTTGGCGCTTCATGAGAGAGGACAGTGCGGGTACGAGCTTTTCTCTCACAATTTTTAAATTGCGTCACAGCAATTGGCCAACATAGGCTCTATTGGCGATGGGAGCGGCGATGCTCTTCGAGCTAACGACAGCAATTCTCCTTAGCGTCTTCGCGTGGAACATAGAGGCGTGAATGAGGTGCCAAGGGGAACTGGGATGAGAACGACTCGCTTTCTTTCTTTCTCTCTGCTAAGTTCGAGAACACTTCCACATGCACGCGTACTTTGTGCACGACCATCGAAACGACCTTCATTCTCTGGAGCACCTTTTACATCATCACTGTTTGCCCACTCGCCGATTGGCCGAAATACAACTGACCCTGGCTGTTGGGTGACTTCAACTGCAAGTTGTACTTTGTGAAATCTGTGAATGTCCCGCCGTTGAGGCCAAGTGAACGAAGCATCTCGTTCGCAAAAGATCCAAGCCATTTGCTTTTACCTCGCAGGATTAGTACCTGAAGGAAAATTTGTCTTCGAATTCCTCGATGCTGTCAAGGGTTTAGTTCACCTTAAGAGCGACAAGAGGATCATTCGGATTTGACCGGCTGGGAACGGTGTCTTGTTGACGCTAATCTCGCAGCCGCCGAGTCGTTCGTCGACGAACGGCACGCCGCCAATGTAGAATGCCATGACGCGGCCACGGCGAAGTAGCAGTAATGGAGTTTGAGTCTTGAGCCGATCGCCAAAACTGTTTATATATTCTGTGGAACGCAGTACTCGCCGGTGGGAGAAACGGATCCGTTGTGGCCACCAGCGATAGGACCCACATCTACTAAGCGTGTCTGGGGATGCGTGTTCTTCCGTCAATCTCGGCTGTCAGTGTGCTTCACGCTTCCTCGTTTCCTCCATCAGCGGGTTAAGGAAACCCGATCTCGAACGTTTGCACATTCACGCGTTTTCTACAGTGCGAAACCACTTGATTCCTAGGTCGCCATAGGCTACACAAAGTCTACATGCTCAGCTAAACGCTAAACAAGGTGTAATTTAGATACTGGCGCATCAAAAAAACAAAACGCTAGTAGCAAGTAGATTTAACTCCTTAAACGTAGCTTCGATTGCCAGCGCGGGTCTCGTACCACTCGATCACCTTCGGGTGCGCGTGCACCTGATCGTTCACCTTGAGCAAGTGCGGGAACGGATCCACAACCGTCACAGGCACACCCACCATATGGCCACTCGCAAGACCATTCAACAACGACGAGATCGCCAGATCCGCCACCGTGAACGTCGCACCAGTAGCATACGGACCCTCGCTCGCAGCCTCACCCACACGCTTGCTCAAGTGACCCAAAAACTTGGGAATCGTCTCCTCCGCCAGCACCTTGCGCATCGACAGTTGCTTCTCCGCATCCTTCTCACGGAACGACGGACCCCAGACATTGTGCAGCTCATCGATCAAGCAAAACAACTCGTCGATCTTGAATGCTAGCACCGGGTCGTTCGTCGGGTACAGACCCGAGAGAGTGCCGGCATAACGGAGAATCGCGAGAGACTGCGCGATCACGTCACCATCCACTTCCAGCACCGGAAGTTTTATCTTTATAAGGTGAGGTATATTTAGGTTCATCGTCGTGACCTACAATATCCATTCTCCTAACTAATCTTCATTACGAATTTCATCTAGGAGTGTAAATGTGTCTATAGCGCAGATTGCACTAGATCATTTCTGAATGCTAAATAATCTTTGACCAGGATGGCATGTTCTCTTGGTCCTATGTGAGGCTGCCTTGTGTTGTCCAATGAGCTTGGGTCTTCCGAACTTCGCATAAGCCAATGCATGACGTCGTTGTCAAGATCCTGGGTGAGATTGTTGAAAGCAGCTCGATGAGTTGGGAAGTGAACCTGCGTTGAGGTTCTGGTGTCCATGGCTAGGTTGGCGGCTGAGTCCGCCGTCTTGTTGAAGGCACGGTAGTGATGGTACCATCCTCGGATGTCGATGCAATCCGCGAGTCGTCGACTTGTCTGGTATAAACGTGCCAATCGGTGCTGTCGAGGGGACCGATGCATTCGCTGTTGGGAGGTAATCAGTGCGCTGTCTCCAATCACGTACAACGGTTCGAAGTGACTGCGTTGGGCTTCTCGGAGTCCATGTATGAGACCCCAGTACTCGGCAAAGTTGTTGGTCGTGTCCTTCCTGCTATACGCCATGCTCGCGACCCAAATTAAACTGGATGTGTGCGAGTCCTTGTGGACACGCACGATAATGGATCCAGTCCCTCCTGGTCCTGGATTGCCGCGTGATCCACCATCGAAAAACAACAGGTAAACGCTGCGAGTATCATTTGGAGTCAAGGGGATGGTGTCGGTTTGGCTGAGAAAGCAGTCGACATATGCCTTGAGAACTGCCGCAACCGTGTGACCATCAGAGTCTCCAGCTTGCGCTTCAGCGAGTCGTGTGAGGTTTCGCATTCCTGCCTCTAATCTGGTTATCATGATCGCCATCTCAGCAGTCGATTCGATTCGATCCGAATCCATGCGTCGCAGATGCGCACACCAAATGGCTTGTATGAGCGACGCGCTCATATATCGCCACAGCATGTGTGCGACGGGATAGAGATGATCTTGGAGATGTTCATTGGAGCACTTGTGTCTGATAATGTGTCTCTTGATCGTGGTCCATGCATGCCTTGGAGTATCTGGTAGATCCAGACTGAAGATCCAGATTGCGGGGTCGTGACCAGGAGCGATTCCGATCTTCGCCCATAGCGCACAAAAGTAGTTCCACACCAGTTTGGCTTTCGGACACTCCAAGAATAGATGTTGAACAGAAGATTGGACAACTTGGGAGCATTCGGGATTCGAGCAGGATAGATCAGCTTTCTCATAGTTCCACATGGAGAGTCGGTTGGCTTTCAACCGGAGAAGAGTCTGGGCTGTATAAGCAGTAATCCCTGGGATGTTGTGTAATTCGCTCCACTGGATTAATTGCAGTCCTGGCCACAGAGATCCTGCTGTATGGACAGCTTTGTTGACTGCTGCATCTCGAGTATCTTGGCCAATTTGTGTCCTCGTTGCTGCAACTTGTTGCCGATAGAAAGATCTGGTCGTATTGTATCGTCCGTTGCCACCCCATAGTTGCACGATTCTTGTGAAACGTGGATGTGCATGGGACGACACCTTCTGCCCGTTCAAGTCTCTTGTTGCCATGACGTCACAGTCCATTGTGGAGTGAACTGTATGCGTAGCTTTGATTAGGGTCGTGTCGACGTGGGTCAGAGTTGCTTCACTGGTGTGCAGATGCCAGCACCGGAAGTTGGTTGAATGGCAAAGATGGTTTGCGCACAGCGAGCTCTTCAGGCGTGATGCGCTCATCCTCGAATGGGATGCCACCGATGTGCAACGCAAGGCGGATAGGCTCACCGCGATCAGGACGAGGGAAGTACGTGAGCTTGAGCTTCGGCACAGTGTGCTGGATGGCATACCACTCCACGACCTTCGGGTGAGTGGACACCTTTTGGAACAAGGCTTCGATCAGTGGGTACCCATCGGCGACAGTCACAGGGATGTGGTCAATGTAACCCGCGCGCAGACTCTTGATCCAAGTGTACATCGCGATGTCACTGATGTGCACGTCCTTGGTCTGCAGCACAGCGTACTTCGCATGGGTCTTCAAGCGCGACTCGATGATGCTCAAGTATCGCGGGATCGTGTCGTTCGCGAGATCCAAACGCATTTGCTTCTTCTTGCCAACATCGTTTTCTTGAATAGATGGACCCTTCTTGTCCTAGAGCTCATCGATTCCACTCACGATTTCATCGATCTTGAGTGCTGCGAGTCGGCAAACATGTGCCCATCCAACGCTGGGACCTTGCTGATTGGCTGAAATAGTTGCATGCTAAAAACAGGGGTTTTTTAGTAATAGGTTTTAATCGAAGTTTTTTGTTTTTCAAAACCCAACTATCTTTGAGGGGGCAAAAATCGGGTTATATAATTTGTTTGCTCTTCTACCTTCATGCATCCAGCAAGGCGATCTTCGCAGTGTCGAAGAGGCATGGCAGATGCATTGACACCCACTCAGTTAGGAGAGCGCTAATGAGATGGATGCTGGCCCCATCAGTCGCGTACTTGATGGCTTCCAGCGAAAAAATGTCACACAACAAGACAGCACCTTGTTTGCTGCGCGCTACGCGACCGCAAGAAAAAGTGAAATATTCACTCGCGAGAGTGATGCCACCATCGCACGCATTCCGCCCTTCAAGATGAGACCACTTCAACAAACGGTCATTTGCAGAAAACTCCGAGAAAGAAAAGGTCTTGTCGCGTTCTCCCTGGATCCCTCCAGAGAAGCTCATTCTCCATTTGGACTTGCACTCCCTAACAAGAAGTCTCACACTATTTTGTCCCCGATGCACGCGTCCCCAAAGCTCAAGCTCTCGTATTTCGCCAACGGCGGGCTCGCGGAAGCGATCCGCTTGGCGCTCTTCCTTGGTGACGTCCCGTTCGACGACGAGCGGCTCACGGAACAAGAATTTGCTGCGCGCAAGGCCGATTTGCCGTACGGACAAGTGCCCGTGCTCGAAATCAGCAGTCCTAATGGCGAAAATGGCGACGTGATGGTCGTTGCGCAATCCCAAGCACTGTTACGGTTCGCTGGTCGCATTGCAAAGATGTACCCGTCGAGCAGCAACCCCGTTGCTGCGCTCCAAGTCGACGAACTCTTGAACACACTGGATGAACTGCGTATTGCCATGGAGGCGTCGACGTTCGAGAACGACATGGAGACAAAGAAGCAGATGCGCGAAGAACTCGCCCATACCACGATCCCGGAGTTCTTGAAGATGCTGGAGCCGCGGTTTGACAAGTTGGTGCAGTCGCCAGCGTTTCCCCCAAAGAGCAGCAAAGTGTGGATCCACGAGGTTGTGCTCTACTTGCTGCTGAAGAACATCCGCACGGGCGTCTTGGACTACATCCCCGCGATCATCGCCGACGACTACGAGCTACTCTGCAAAGTGTACGACAAAGTCGATGCGCACCCGAAAGTGAAGGAATGGTACGCGATCCCCAAGGCACCGACACTCAAGTTGACGTATGTGGACCAGGCCGGACGCGCTGAACCCATTCGCTTGGCGTTGTTCCTCGGTGGCATTCCGTTTGAAGACGAACGATTGACCCACGAAGAGCTTTTGCTGTGGAAACCTGAGCTACCGTACCACCAGATTCCAGTACTTGAGGTCGATGGCGAGTTGCTCGCGCAAACGTTTCCGATTCTTCGCTATGCAGGCACGCTCGCGGGTTTGTATCCGGCGAACGACGCGTTCGAAGCCGTTCGCATCGATGAGATCTTGAGTGCGCTGGACGAGTTCGACAACAAGCACACGAAACCAACCGTGGATGCCAAGAACCCGTTGCAACAAGCAGGACTGCTCCGCAAGCTGACAGAAGAAGCGATCCCAGAGATATTGGGCTTTCTTGATAAACGCATTGCGACTTGGAACGGTGCATACGCCTGCGGCGATGCAATGACGATCGCCGATCTCGCGATCTTCATGCTCATCTCGTTCCTCAATACCCGATCGGAGAACGAAGTGCCCAAGCAGATCACTGCGCCGTTCGACCACTTGAACCGCGTCTACGACACTGTGCGTCGGCATCCGAAAGTTGCCGAGTGGTACCTCACGCATCGACTTTTAAGTTAGGAAGCGAGACTTGTTCTGTTAGCGTCGGCTTTTGGTTGGAGGCTATCGTTTGCTTATTACCACGTCGTTGTGCACTCCATTATTTCTCGTTATTTCTCAACACAAACCTCACACTTCATGACTTACTTTGTGCTTTCTCTCGTGTCCGTCGCTCGCGCTCCTTGGCGATTTGTTCTTGCAGGAATACGCTGAAAGACTCGGCAAAGTCGTCGATTCACTTCTCGTGCTCGTGGTTTTGCGCCGAGAGTTCGCGCTCGAGACGGAGGATCTGGGTTTCCAGAGTTGCGATTGCACTCACTTTTGTGTTCAATGCAGCTTCCATCTCTTGGCGGTGAACTCCTGCTGTCTTCGTCATTTCCTATAGCATTGCTTATCGTTTACAGGCGGAAAGATGAGTATTTGTCGTTACTTCCATAAAACCATAAAACAGCATGGCACAATGTACCTGGATATGCTCATCGTAGGCATCTTTCATGCGCACCAGTCGAGCATCTTGCTCTTCGAGCTTCCGAAGATGCACTTGTAGCTTCTCTTCGCATCGCGTCTTTCTTTCGTGACGGCTGCACACAAATCCTGCTTCTCCTGGAGCTCCTTGTACTGTTTCTCAAGCTCCTGATGCAAGCTCGCGTGTTTCTCATCGCTCGCTTTCTGAACCACGAGGTTCTCTTGACGCAGCCGCAGGATGGTGTCCATGTGCTTTTCGACCTCTCGCTCGAGATGCAGTCTCCCCTGCTTCACGTCCTCCACCTGAGCCTCGATCAAGCCAACGGCACGCTGAATTCGCTCTTGGAGCTCGGTTTCCCACTGCGCTTTCAACACGCTGATCTCCTTTTCGTGGGCGGTCTTGGCTTACAGACTCATCGCCTGCAGCGTCTCCACTTTTTCCTTGAGCATCATCGCTGTCCGTTGACTGTCTTCGAGCTGCCGATTCGCATGACTGAGTTGACTCTCGAGTGTCTGGACTTCCAATTCGTGCTGGCGATGCAGCGCAGCCAGCATGCTCTGCTGTGAAGCGATCCATGCGTCTTCCTTTTTGCTGAAGTCTTTCAGTGTGTCTTGCAATTGCTTGCGTAGTCGCTCCACGTCCTCTTCAAGGGAGCTACACAGTGTACAAACACAGAGAGAAACATTACTCAGAACCATAGAAGACAGAAAGCAATTACCCATTTCATCTCGCGAAAGGACCGTACCGCATGGTGAGGTTCAGTTTGTGCACCTCGCTGTCTTGGGTGTACTTGTGGTCTTCAAGTTGCGCGACCTGTTGGTTTTTCTGCTCCAAGACCTTGCTTTGCATCGCCTCCGAGTGGCTCATCTTGTCGCGCATGACGCTGACATCGCGCTCCAACGCCGTTCGTGCAGCGCGATACTCTTCAAACTCAATCTTGCGCTTGTTTTCCAGTTCTTCAGACTGCATCTTGAGTTCGTGCGTCTCGCGCTTGGCATCGATCTCGCGCTGCTGGTGGCGATTGCGGTCCTCTTTCAAAGTTTCAGCCTCTTTGCACAGCATCTTGAGGTGCATGTCGTTCTCTTCAAGCGTTTCCTTCTACACAAATTAATGAAACACGCACAAAGATGTCAGTTTGTCAACAAACGGGCTAGTGCAATGCGACATTGGCGAAACGTACCATCTTGTGAATCTCTTTCCTTGCCAGGGACAACTCGGATTCGAGGCTCTCCTTCTCGGCGAGGATCTGCAGCAAAAGCTGGTCGTCCTGCTTCGTTTCCACTACCACTGCCTTTGGCACCTCCTGTACAGTTCCCACTGACGGTGGCTGCTGCTGATGTCCTTGGAATGCACGATTGCGCACGGGGAGCTTCTCGATCTCGTCGGCATGTTTCAAGCTGCTGTTGTTGCCCATGAGCTCCAGGTGGAGCAGCGAGTGGTTGCTCTGCAGCGCCTCACGGAAAGCCAACACCCCGGCATTCGCGATATCGTTCCGGCGCAAATCTAGCTGCTTCAATGTGCGATTTCTCATCAGTGCATGCGGGAGTGCCTTGGCACCTTCGAGGCTAATGTTGTTGTTCCGCAGATCCAACGTCATGAGGCGCGTGTCGACCTCCAGCGCCACTGTGATCGCCTCAATACCCTCGTCTAACACGCCCACATTGTTCCGCTCCAGGCTGATCGACACTACGTTATGCTGCATGCGCAGCAGCTCCGCGAGCCGCTTGGCTCCAGCGGTCTCGAAGCGATTGCCGCGCAGGTCCAGCGCCGTTGGGAATGGCGCACTTATCGTCCCCAAAGTACGCGTTGCTGTAGTCGAGCACGTTGTGCTTCTTAGTAGGAGACGCGCTGCTGCTGCTGCTGCTGCTGTGGTCCGTAGAACTAATGGCGTTGTCCGGCGCAGCGTCATACAGACGGGTGGCCGCCATCTTGGTTCGAAAGGATATGCATCTTGGAAGGGTGCACTATTTTGGTTTGAGGACGAACACACCTTCTTTTGGATTCTGTTTTGTTTTGTATCCGTGTTTTGAGTCTAGGAGTACCGTTAAGCTCGAAACAACACACGCGTTCAGATTTGTGAAGAATCAGAACGGCTATTCTTGAGCAAAGGGAGCAACACTCTGCAGGACGATTGGTGACCAGTTTTTCGCCTATTATTAGGTGGCCAATCTTTTGCCTGTCATTTGAGCAAATTCGAAGAGAACCCATATTTGCGCGCCATCTGGAGCCATTGCAAGAGAATCTGCATGGCTGGAAAGCCAACAGCATACCTGGAGAAGGCTTTTATTTGTTACTGGCGCTATAACAGCGCAAGTTTCAGTGCAGAGCTCGGTTCTGAATCTCAAAGTGAGCAACTTTCGCATTTGTATATCCTCCCAATTTGCATATGCTGCGCCTGCGACTGCGATTCACATTCGAGTCAATCGGCACAAATCTGCAGTATTACCGCTGAACAAGGAATATAGCTCCACCGAAGAGTCAGTCAGTGACATTCATGTGCTACAACGTGAGGAACATTGCCGCTACCTCCGTATCCAAGTCGGACAAACGCCTTCGAATGCAAGTAACTGGTCCAAGTGCATCCAAGCCTTACGTGTCAGACTTCGACTTGCGCGTCTCAAAACTCACTCTGTCGCCCAACGCGCAACAATTGCCAGTGCCGTCATCATACCCAAAGTGCTTTACGTGGCCAGGCACTCCTGGCCCTCTACGGCTATTGTCAATCAGCTACACGACCTAGTGAAACAATTTGTCTGGGGCTCAAGGAATGGTAAGCCTGCGAAACTGTGGATGAAGGAAGAACAAGCTGAACTCAAAAAAAATGAATGGAGGCTTGTCAGTACCCAACATCAGAACTGAGCTGATGACGATGAGTGCCACAGCAGTCTCCAGATGAGCAATCACTACCTCTCACATCGATCAGGTCATCGGGGAAATCTTGCTGCACAACACAAGGGCTTCTTCGACGCACATCACGCCGCTCGATGCAATTCCAAGGCGGCCACCCCAGCTTCGTGATAACATGTGGACAACTGGCGCAGCATTGTGTGCGTCGCTCCATTCTCGACCCTACGAGCCCAGAGAACGTGACAATGTACGTTGGTGTTACGAGCACTTCAAGTCGACAATTGTGCAGACTCAATGGGACGGCGATGTGTTCCAGATCGACCTCAGCTCTAAAATGTCTGACAGGCTTTCAGGTATCATCGCTGAAGGACGAAAGCTACGTGGGATATTCTGTGCAGAATAGCTGCCATACATGACCTCGACTGCAGATGGGTGGCTTCTTGATTCCAACGGCTCCCCATACAAGCTTGCTCACACATCATTGTCAGTCGGAACAGCACAACTGGGTGACATACTTCGATGGGAGTGGATAAGACCAGGAGTGCTTAACTTCATCCCAACATATGGAATCTCCGGATTCTCCCGGCCGTCTATTCGAGCGGTTATGTGCTGCGTTGGTATCCAACTTCCCACAGCTTCTGTATCGACCGCAGCAAACAAATGTGCTTCGGCTGTACAACGGGCAACGTCATTATAACCACGAATGGCATCTGCACACCAGCGAAGCAACTCGGACCCACGTCGACACGACCCTAGTCAAAGCTACGCATACAGTTCACTCCGCATTGGACTGTGACATCATGGCAACAAGAGACTTGAACGGGCAGAAGGTGTCGTTCCATGCACATCCACGTTTCACAAGAATCGTTCAACTATGGGGCGGCAACGGACGATACAATACGACCAGATCTTTCTATCGGCAACAAGTTGCAGCAACGAGGACACAAATTGGCAAAGATACTCGAGATACAGCAGTCAACAAAGCTGCCCATACAGCAGGATCTCTGTGGCCAGGACTGCAATTAATCCAATGGAGCGAATTACACAACATCCCAGGGATTACTGTTTATACGGCTCAGACTCTTCTCCGGCTGAAAGCCAACCGACTCTCCATGTGGAACTATGAGAAAGCTGATCTATCCTGCTCGAATCCTGAATGCTCCCAAGTTGTCCAACCTTCTGTTCAACATCTATTCTGGGAGTGTCCGAAAGCCAAACTGGTGTGGAACTACTTTTATGCGCTATGGGCGAAGATCGGAATCACTCCTGGTCACGACCCCGTAATCTGGATCTTCAGTCTGGATCTACCAGATACTCCAAGGCATGCATGGACCACGATCAAGAGACACATTATCAGACACAAGTTCTCCAATGAACATCTCCAAGATCATCTCTATCCCGTCGCACACATGCTGTGGCGATATATGAGCGCGTCGCTCATACAGACCATTTGGTGTGCGCATCTGCAACGCATGGATTCGGATCCAATCGAATCGACTGCTGAGATGGCGATCATGATGACCAGATTAGAGGCAGGAATGCGAAACCTCACACGACTCGCTGAAGCGCAAGCTGGAGACTCTGACGGTCACACGGTTGCGGCAGTTCTCAAGGCATATGTCGACTGCATTCTCAGCCAAACCGACGCCATCCCCTTGACTCCAAGTGATACTCGCGGCGTTTACCTGTTGTTTTTCGATGGTGGATCACGCGGCAATCCAGGACCAGGGGGGACTGGATCCATTATCGTGCGTGTCCATAAGGACTCGCACACAGCCAGTTTAATTTGGGCCGCGAGCATGGCATATACCAGGAAGGACACGACCAACAACTTTGCCGAGTACTGGGGTCTTATACATGGACTCCGAGAAGCCCAACGCAGTCACTTCGAACCGTTGTACGTGATTGGAGACAGTGCACTCATTATCTCCCAACAGCGAATGCATCGGTACCCTCGACAGCACCGATTGGCACGTTTATACCAGACAAGTCGACGACTCGCGGATTGCATCGACATCCGAGGATGGTACCATCACTACTATGCCTTCAACAAGATGGCGGACTCAGCCGCCAACCTAGCCATGGACACCAGAACCTCAACGCAGGTCCACTTCCCAACTCAAAGAGCTGCTTTCAACAATCTCACCCAGGATCTCGACAACGACGTCATGCATTGGCTTATGCGAAGTTCGGAAGACCCAAGGTCATTGGACAACACAAGGCAGCCTCACATAGGACCAAGAGAAAATGCCATCCTGGTCAAAGATTATTTAGCATTCAGAAGTGATCTATTGCAAACCGCGCTATAGACACATTTACACTCCTAGATGAAATTCGTAATGAAGATTAGGTAGGAGAATGGATATTGTAGGTCACGACGATGAACCTAAATATACCTCACCTTATAAAGATAAAGACTGCGATTCACAGACTGCATCTCGGAATTGCATTTTTACGCATGTAGGAGCTTTTTCCACGCTCCCCTCAGTTTCAAGATGACATGAGGATATCCATGGACCGCCTTCTGCTTCCCAGTGCGAAAATCCTCCTGGCTCATGGCGCGCGTGCGACGCCAGCACTTGGAGATTTGTGATTTTTTCGCGTCTCTGTGATACAAAGTAAAGAAATAGCCGTGTTTTGGATCCATGCGACCGCGGAAGGACGTGGGGATCCACAGATGCCACCGAGTTTACAGAACACAGTAGAGACCGCGTTGATGGTGTATGGATGCCACCCATATCTGGTCCGTCTTGAAAATGGAAACCTTATTATGGGTCGCCACCGCCTTTATTGCTTCAGTGTACTGCAACCCCTTTACTTTCCCTTTTTTCCCATACAAACGCCATGAAAATCCCAGCCGCGCGCGAGGTTCCGCACGTTTCCTTTCCGTTCCGTAAACCATGCGGAGCCACCATGTGGTGGGCAAAAATGCGAACAGTGCTTCCATTGTCGGGAAACCGTTTATATGATATACCCTGCACAAGCAGATGTAGTATGCTCAAGCATGTTATAAAGGTGAGCAAACACTCAAAATTAAAAGTCAATGATGCTGTACAAGTGCATACAACCCATCTTTCTGATACTATCAACACCTTGCACAATAAATAGTCTCAGTTCGTGAGAGCACTGAACTTGTTGCCGGGAATGACCAGCTTTCCTTCTATTTACAGTACGGAGGTAAGGCATCAGCCGCACCGTCTCCCCAGAGAGCACAGAAAGGACAGAAAGCCGAAAATTTCTTCCGCGCGGTTTCGCTTCCCTTCTGTGGCCATTTCCGCATTTGCACGCTCTTCCGCACGTGTTCCCCATACAAATCTTCATATAAAAGCCGTTGCGGGCTCACAGCATCTATCTATCTATCTATCTATCTCTCTATCTGTCTGTCTATCGACTAGCAAGAGAGATGCCGACGTACGTGTGCGTCTCGCGGCTCGAGGAGAAAGCGGGCGGCGCGCAGTGCGTGGACCTCGTCGAGTGCGCCGCCACGCACGCGCTCTGCATCGACAAGCACACCCAGATGACGACGCGCGACGCGGGGCTCACGAACGCGGCGCTGCGGGAGCTCGACATGCATCTGAGCGTCCAACAGCACCACCAGACGACCAAGAACGCCACAAGACACATCGTCAAGCTCCACGGATACCACCTCCACGGTGATCGTCTTCACCTCATCCAAGAATACTGCGCGCACGGGGATCTACTCGCGGTGATGCGACACGAGATCCGCATGCAGAAAGCAGGCTTCGGTGCGCCCGTGGCCACGCTGAACACAAGTTCTGAAGATGGAATTCGAAAGATCTTTGCGCAGGTCTTGCATGGAGTGACGGCGTTGCATGACGCGGGGATCGCCCACCTCGACCTGTCGTTGGAGAATGTGTTTCTTACGGATGATGATCAAGTACGCGTCGGTGATTTGGGACTCGCCGAACGCTTCCATTGCACTCACAACGGTCGGATTCTACGTCAATGTCCACAGAGCATCGCGAAGGTGGCGTACGCCGCCCCAGAGATGCACGCATCATTTGTGGCGGGCATCCCCATTGACGTCACCAAAGCAGACTCGTGGGCTCTCGGCGTGATCTTGTGGCAGTTATGGACGAAGCAAGCCCTGTTCCAGACTGCACCTCGTGAAGACCCGCTGTTCCACCAAATGGAACAAATGGGGAGTGCTCAAGCGCTGAATATGTGTCCACTGTTGGGAGCTGCCTCTAAAGAACTGAAGGACCTCTTGGGCAAGCTGCTTGATATTAACCCGTGCAGAAGACTCAGCGTCCGTGAAGCGCTGCAGCACTCGTGGTTCTTCTCTAACACCGCTGTGCCTACTTCGCCACCGAAACTGAAGAGAGTAACCTCAGATGCCGTGCAGTATTCTCAGAAAACGATGACGTCGACGGGACTGTCGTCAGCGCCGCCCACCACAAGAAAAGGCAAAGCTCGCAGTGGGTCTTGTGGCGGAGAGATTGTTCTGGAGAAGACGCGTGTGAGCATTCGCAGTTCTACGACATCCTCTGCAGTGAGTCCATGCGTCCGTTCATAGATGAAAAGAGCAAGGCAAGTCGACGTGTAAGTAAGTGTGCTGATCGCGATGTAGCATTTGGACTGACGTCCGAGTATCCCCTATTTAGTTATTCCGAGCGACAATGAATCGAGCTCGAACCCCAAATTATCAAGGAAATATAAATATATCGACAACTCATAAAAATGAAACCAACGTCGCTCTGTCGTGTCTTGATCAGCCATTTCGTCTGTCTATGACTCGATCGAGCGTGCTCTAAGTCGACTGGGATAGTTCCAAGCTCGACTGCAAGCACCATGCGCCGGCACTATCTCTTCCATGAGGAAGAGCATGAGAATGGCGTGGGCGATGGGACGTCCAACCTGCTTCGACTTGAGCTCGATCGACGGACTCGGATCATGCAGCACGAACAAGTCGCGCGGTATCTCGTGTTTTTCTGGGACCTCGCGAAGGAGAAATCGCAAGCAACGCTATCTGCTTCACGCTACAACGAGTTCTTCGCGCGAGTCGCAAAGTCGCTGGTGCAATCGATCACCACAGAAGGAGCACCTGCAGTGTCTCCACGAGATTGGGCGTACGACTCCGAAGCGCGATGTGATGACACTGGAGCTTTTCCGCGAAGCACTAATGCAAGTCGCAGAGCTCATTCTCCCCGTTGAAAGCGAGCACTCAATGTACATGTCGTTTTCTTGGAGCTCCGAGAGAGCGTCGCGATGGTCGATGGCCGCATTAGTGGATTAATGGCAAGCGAGAGTGATTCTGAGATCGCTCGCAATGATAACGGTCCAGCATCCGAGGAACCAGCCATCGACTTGACATTGAAAGGCTCACTATCGTCGCCACAGCTATACGAAGCAGTTTCGTGTGTGCTTCGTCCGTTGAAAGACGTCGCCGAGATCCGCGGAGCTTTCGTCCAGAATATACCCCCTGGTCACGATCAGCTCAAGAGCATCAGTGGGTTGGCGCCACCAAATTCACAGCAAATGTCGCTGAAGCAGCTCTTACTGTGCTACAATCCGCGTAAATTTGCACTTTCACGCAAATTTTCAGCGCTATTTACATGGAATGGGGGCAAAAGCAACCAGCAAAGTGAGGATTTCGGCAAAGCAACCGACCCACGCATGCAAATGCTTGAAAGTGACCCTGACCGTGCGTGCAAAGCAACTCTGGTTGCAGCGTCAGCGCCAAGTTCATCTCAGATCATTGTGAAATTTGCGGTCTACCCCACAGATTACGCAATACCAAGCCCCAAGACTCAAGCAAGAACCAATCAAGAGCCAGCGTCCCATCCTTCAGTGATCAGCTGTTTTCGGAGTTTCGACCAATGACGGAGCCTCCTCCTGAACAGCCTCCTGATGGTGGCGGTACGAATTCCGCATGTTCTTGTTGGGATCCCCATCGCGTTGAAGAAATAAAAAGAGGCATGATGGGCCAGACACCGCCTCAGCCTGATGCTGCTCACCCAGAGAACAACACTCGGACTGATGCCGCGGTGCGTGAAGCGCGTCATCGTGCATGGGTTCAGCGATTGACCAAGATCGCTACACGTCCATGGAAGACTAAACCCGATGATGACCTACGGAAGATGGTGCCGGCCGAAGAAGAAGCATTGAATGCCTGGATAATGGGTGCTCTCGTCTTAGACGCGCCTCCTGCATTCCTCGCTTGTACCCACACTTTCCTCCAACGCATGGCCTATGTCAAATTCTTTGAAGACTGCCTCGAAGGCACAGTCGTTGCTGTGGTCCCTCCGCGCATCTTGATGCCTGAACACATCGCGGAAAAGACAATTCTTATGCAATTACTTGCATCCGAGCCAGCCGGCTCTGCAGGGTATAAGAATCTGTGCGAGTGGATTCAGAATGTCAAGCGTTTGTACTACACTGCGGCGACTCGGCGTTTAACCTTCATTGTCAAGGACCAGTCTACTGCAACGAAATGGCATAGACGAGAGATTAAATTTCGCAACGAAAAACTCGTTCTCCTGAGCACCGCCAAGCTCGAGGAAGAAGATGATCGATGCGATATCGACAATGTTATCCCCCACCAAGCGGATGCACTACAATATCAAGTCCGTGTTGTAGCTCCCGGCTTAGGCAACGGCATTGTCGGCCAACTGATAGCATTGAGCACCGAATGTGAAGTCGTGTCCATTGCGCGCGCGCCGCGAGCACGGGATGGCGCATACGACTCTAACTTCTGGGTCGTTATCTTCAATTCCGAGGAATGTCCCCCTCAGCTCAAAGATGTCACCCACATCTCTGCTGAAGGGTTCTCGATCTTCGTTCATCATCATCAGCGGTACAGCCGAATCCCTTGCTTTCAGTGCTTCGACCCCTCCCACCCAAAAAGCAAGTGTACTCGAGCTCCTGGAGATCGTCAGATGCAATTTCATCGCGACTTCGTACCAGAAATCAAGCAAGCCAAGGAAATGTCGAAATTTGAGCTGCAGCACATGTCTCTTGAAGTCCGACAAAAGTACATTGGCAATCTCTCCAATAGTTTGGGCAAAGTCATGGCCAACCTGAAGATCAAGGCAACTGAGAAAGCGCTGCTCTCTGAGATGCTCCAGCCGACTGACTCGAATAGCAGCACCGGCACTGCAGCAGTGGCAGCAGCGGCCAATTCTGCAACAGACGCTCAATCGGTTACGCCGTCGGAGGCAGAATGGTTCGATCCAGCCAACCTCAAGAAACAGAAGGGGGAGATGAAATCCATGATTTCAACCTCAGCGACCACACCAGTGAAGAGTTCACCGGCGTCGAAAGGGCAACCCCATCCAGCTTCTGACGTGACATCAGCTGGTAGACGAGCGCCAAAAGGCGGAATCTTAAAGGCTGCTCCGAAGCTGACTTCTGTTATTGGCACATCTCCTGGAACAGTAGCCAGCTCTGGTAACATTGGTACCGGGTCTCCAGAGACAAGTATCAAGGCTTCTAACGGCCAGAGCAACCGCAAGGCTCTCCAGGCTCGAAAGAAGCGCGAACTTGAACTTGAGGCCGTTCTGGCTGGGAAGCTTTCCTCAACTGATTCTGTGCTTGATGGAGTACAAGCAAACTCCACTCAAGCGAAGCAAAAGATTGCTATCGACGCCCGCTTAAGCACTGCTCAGGCGACATTAGACATTGCTAAGGAGCATCTGTCCAAAGCGTCTTCCGCGCACACCGCAGCTGCTGCAGCGGCTGCGACTGCAAAACGTAAATTCCATGACGTTTCAGCCAAAGCGCACAGTTTTGCTCTCGATCGAGACGAACACAAGGAGGCAGACACCAGTGGTCGTGATGAGGAATCTTCATCTGCGAATCGTGAAGCTGGACAGTTCCAACGTCAGATTGAATTGCTTGATCTGCAGCAACGTGTGACAGCAAAAGAAGCAGCAGCCGCATCTCTGATCCTTCAGGAGGCCAAGAACGCCAAAAATCGAGCGAAAAGGCAACTTGATTTACTCAAGAAGCGTGCCAAAGCTAAGAATTTGGGTCCCAAGGATGGTGATCAGCATGCTGGGAACAAGGCTTCTACGACAGCAGCTTCAGGATCATCTCCCGCTGAGAATACCGAAAGCCAAGGAGATCAAGACCTTGCTTACACGAAACTCAGGGAGTTTGTCAAAGCTCATGTCGTCCACGGGCACAGTCCCACTGCGCAGACTCAAGACGAGGAGCAATCAAGAACGAGCCAGCCCGGCTCGAAGTCTTTCCCCTCAGCGTCTAGAGATGATGGATCGGCAAACCAGCAACCATCATCGGAGCCATCAGCTGACACCACCTCTGGGTACTCTGAAGATCCCTCGCACTTCGATGTCACGATGTCCTTGGCGGATTCCGCGTCGATGGATTCCACGATGCACCTGCAAGATCTGACGGGAGGTGCTGTGACCCCGCCAAATGGTCAAGCCACTCTCCCTCTGCCAGCAGAGGTGACTAAAGCCTTTCACCAGGAAATGCGCAGTCAAAATGGTACCGAGGACGCAGGCAATGGTGCTCCCTCGATGAACCAGCCAACTCCAGGCAGCGCTGACCAAGATACTGGACACATTGACTCTGCTGAATCTCGAGATGCAGACCCAACGAGTGTCTTTGGTCCCGGGCCAGAAATCAATGCGGCGATGGGTAGTGGACTAGTTACAGGGTCGACGGATGATGAACATCGATTCCAGGAACCGGAGCGAGAACCAGATTCCCACTCTCATACGTTAAATCGGCCACGGGCACGAAAGATCCCAGAACTTGCGTCCTCAGTTTTAAAAGCAGCGGCTTCAACGACATCAGGTCAATCCGAGGCCAGTCAAGAGTCAACCTTTTCCAACGACAGTGAAAGCGGCGAATTTGAGACGCCTCCTTCCTCACCGTCTCACTCTGTCCAGGACGATGGGCAAGCACGCACGTCTCTGGTTGGACGATTGGTTGGATCGAAAGAGGAGCTCGAACAATTGACGGCTGCTGAACAAGCCCTTCGAAGACAGCATTTTCGTGCAAACAACAAAGCCATGCATGACTGGACCACGGCGACTCGACAAAATCGAAGATTCAGCTTGCCTTCAGTTGATCCAAGCGACGTTTCCAAATTGACTGGATGGATTCCCAGTCACGTGGATGCTCTAAGTGCGCTCATTTGTGCACTGCCTTTTCCATTGGAGGTCTTGCGCATGTTCCCAGTGAAAAAGCTCCTTGATTTTGGGCACAGCATAAACAGTCAAGCTCAACGCGCATTAATCCGGCATCACTCAGCTGACGATGCAGTTAGCGCAAGTGCGAGCCTTTTATAAGAAATGGGCATCGGCTGTTGACGCCTGTCCGCAAGGCTCCGCTCGTTGGTCCATGACTGACAACATCAAGCAGTGGAACAGACTTGAAAAGCTAGATGATAGCCTATTGACCGCGACCGTCTCGCGACCCACCGACCCAGACAAATGGGCAATTCTCAATGTGATAAGTCTTCTACTGCCCAGCATGTTCCCCAAGCACGAAGCCGTTGGTCACGTTATGCTTGAAACCCGAGCTGAAGAATATTGGCGTTCGTCTTCTCTTCAATCAGCAATTGATGCGATTGTGGGCACGACGACATCATGGTCGCTATTGGCGCACCAGCATGAGCTGGAGGTCCAACAGCGGCACAATCAGAACTAAAGGCACCCATGGTGCCTCAACTCGCACTGCACTTGGTGGCAGTTCAGTGCGAACAGGGGGAGATGGCTCAACTGTCTCTCCAGCGGAAGTACAGCGTGGAATACAAGGCACATCAACGTATTCCGGCGATGGACTACCGTTGCGACCATATCAACCCACAACCCAAGCTCGTCGTGACAACCACCGACTCAGAAGGCGCAGTGCGACAGTCAGTGCTCGCCATGAGCTAACTGTTGGATTCCACACACAGAATGTGATGGGGTTCTCCAAATCCGACGCCAATCTGAACGCGTGGTTTTCACATTTTCGACAGACTGATGACTCGGGTTCATTGGACATTGTCTTTCTCCAAGAAACGCACGTCCTGGAGACCGAAGTGGCATCAATGCAATCCAGATTTCGTCGAAGTTGGGGTTTTCAGGAACCATCAGAAGAGTTGGATCCCAGACTCTCTCTCTGGTCAGCTTCCACCGAGCGCAAAGGAGGAGTGGCGATCTTGTTGAATCCCTATTCGTGCATACCTACACTGGCTCCATATAAGCAGGATCAGTGGAATGCGCACTGGATGGCAGCTACGGTGACGTTACGTGGTGAAACGGTGTTACTTCTCAACATCTACGCTCCTTCTACCGTATTTGCAAGGGAAGCTTTCTACAGAGCACTATCAGGTCTCCTCTCGTCACATGATGGACCCATTCTGTGTGGTGGAGACTTTAATTGCACTCTCAACCAGATGGCAGACAGGTCTCACAACAACCACAACAAAGTGCACGATTCCAGGGAATTGAAGAAACTGCTCCAGAAATTGAATCTTGTTGATACCCTCGAGGATGATGCTCTTCGCGCCACAGACACACGAGACGTCAAAGCATTCCATCGACAGCATCACACCTACTACTATACACTGCCTTCAGGTGACAGTGCCAGCAGTAGGCTCGACCGGTGGTACTGCAGCAATGACCATCTCGACTGGGTTCGCAGCGTCTACCAAAGCGTAGCTGGTCCGTTCTCCGATCACAATGGAGTCACGATCCGGGTAGCTGCTCCTGACGAGGTGATCCAAAGCAAGAAACCTCGAGTTGTCTATCCACTTCCGAAGAATGCAGCGGCGCATGCGGCGATTATTGGAAAAGATTTCTTCGAAAAAGCCCATGACCAACTTGATGAATTACGTGGACGTTACTCTTCGCCTCGTGATTATGCTCTGGCCACAGCAAATTGGTGGGATGAAGCCAAGATCGCGCTCAGGATCGGATACCTTGAAGCTAAAAAATCGTACTTCGCCAGATTGAATCAAGGATACAAGAAGAAAATCCAGAGGTTGCAACGACGCCTCTCAGAATCAGAAGCGCAAATGCTCGGTCACTCTGGTGGAGCGGTGGGTGATCACAACGTGGAGTTGTCGCAAGAGTTTCTTACCACCGCCACGAGTATTCGTCGTGCGATTGCAGAATGCAAATCTAAGTGGCAGGCTTCAAAACGGGACCGCATTTTTCGGGAGCACATGCATCATGAACGAAAAACGAGCAAATCCTTCTACAAGCGTATCTCGACCAAGTCCCTTGACAACACTATCTTCACACTCGGTGGCACAGCGACTTACGGACCCATGCGTTCACGAGAACTTGCCGACGACATGGGAGAAGGATGGAAAACAATCATGCAACAGGCGCCCACTCTGCAAACTGACATCGATAAAATCCTTGATCCAGGAACAGCTATTCCTCCGTCGGACAGATTAGGCTTCCTGCTCAAACCGATCGAGTCGAGTGAAATTAAACAGGCTGTGAAGAAATGCAAGAGAGGCAAAGCTCACGGTCCTGACGAACTCGGCAATGACTGGTACAGAGACCATTGTGACGAGATACCGGCCTATTCGAGCGACTTTTCAACTTGTGGATACCCGAATGCGTTCTACCAAGTTCGTTCAGTGAAGCCCATATTCACTGCATAAAAAAGTCCGTCTCTGCTGCATCGCCGCTGGACTACAGGCCAATCGCACTCCTCAACTCGGATTACAAAATATTCACACGGATATTTGCAACCAGATTACGAACCGTGCTCCCTTGGCTTATCCATCACATGCAAGCTGGTTTCGTTCCAGGGCGAGCAATCCCGACGACGATCGATGTGCTATTGGCTGCGCAACAGCGGGCCACGAGTGACCCCGCCATGTCCAGAGCGATCGCGTTGCTCCTTGATTTTGCTAAAGCCTATGATTCACTCGATCGCAGCTTTCTGGTACAAGCGCTCCAGCATCTTGGGTTCCCATGGAAGTTCGTACACTTAGTGAAGGTGTTACACTCTCAAACCACGTACAAGTTCATTGTCAACGGTTTCCTGTCGAGAAAGTACAGCGTAACATCCGGAATTCGTCAAGGATGTCCGCTGGCCCCTCTTCTCTTCATCTTGGCGTTAGAGGTTCTTTATCGGAAAATCGAAGCGAGTGACGAAATACACGGCGTTGAACTCGAGGCAGCAGGATGCGCAACTGAAGTCAGACTTGGAGGATACGCAGACGACACGACCATTTATCTTAGCGATCCAAAGGATATTAACGCCGTGTTTGCAATCCTGGACAAATATGGAGCAGCTTCTGGGCTTCGAGTCAATCGGCACAAATCTGCAGTATTACCGTTGAACAAGGAATATAGCTCCACCGAAGAGTCAGTCAGTGACATTCATGTGCTACAACGTGAGGAACATTGCCGCTACCTCGGCATCCAAGTCGGACAAACGCCTTCGAATGCAAGTAACTGGTCCAAGTGCATCCAATCCTTACGTGTCAGACTTCGACTTGCGCGTCTCAAAACTCACTCTGTCGCCCAACGCGCAGCAATTGCCAGTGCCGTCATCATACCCAAAGTGCTTTATGTGGCCAGGCACTCCTGGTCCTCTACGGTTATTGTCAATCAGCTACACGACCTAGTGAAACAATTCGTCTGGGGCTCGAGGAACGGTAAGCCTGCGAAACCGTGGATGAAGGAAGAACAAGCTGAGCTCAAAAAAATGAATGGAGGCTTGTCAGTACCCAACATCAGAACTGAGCTGATGACGATGAGTGCCACAGCAGTCTCCAGATGGGCAATCACAACCTCTCACATCGATCAGGTCATCGGGGAAATCTTGCTGCACAACACAAGGGCTTCTTCGACGTACATCACGCCGCTCGATGCAATTCCAAGGCGGCCACTCCAGCTTCGTGATAACATGTGGACAACTGGCGCAGCATTGTGTGCGTCGCTCCATTCTCGACCCTATGAGCCCAGAGAACGTGATAATGTACGTTGGTGTTACGAGCACTTCAAGTCGACAATTGTGCAGACTCAATGGGACGGCGATGTGTTCCAGATCGACCTCAGCTCTAAAATGTCTGACAGGCTTCCAGGTATCATCGCTGAAGGACGAAAGCTACGCGGGACATTCTGTGCAGAATGGCTGCCATACATGACCTCGACTGCAGATGGGTGGCTTCTTGATTCCAACGGCTCCCCTTACAAGCTTGCTCACACATCATTATCAGTTGGAACAGCACAACTGGGTGACATACTTCGATGGGAGTGGATAAGACCAGGAGTGCTCAACTTCATCCCAACATGTGGAATCTCCGGATTCTCCCGGCCGTCTATTCGAGCGCTCGAGCGGTTATGCGCTACGTTGGTATCCAACTTCCCACAGCTTCTGTATCGACCACAGCAAACAAATGTGCTTCGGCTGTACAACGGGCAACGTCATTACAACCACGAATGGCATCTGCACACCAGTGAAGCAACTCTGACCCACGTCGACACGACCCTAGTCAAAGCTACGCATACAGTTCACTCCGCAACGGACTGTGACGTCATGGCAACAAGAGACTTGAACGGCAGAAGGTGTCGTTCCATGCACATCCACGCTTCACAAGAATCGTGCAACTATGGGGTGGCAACGGACGATACAATACGACCAGATCTTTCTATCGGCAACAAGTTGCAGCAACGAGGACACAAATTGGCAAAGATACTCGAGATGCAGCAGTCAGCAAAGCTGTCCATACAGCAGGATCTCTGTGGCCAGGACTGCAATTAATCCAATGGAGCGAATTACACAACATCCCAGGGATTACTGCTTATACAGCCCAGACTCTTCTCCGGCTGAAAGCCAACCGACTCTCCATGTGGAACTATGAGAAAGCTGATCTATCCTGCTCGAATCCCGAATGCTCCCAAGTTGTCCAATCTTCTGTTCAACATCTATTCTGGGAGTGTCCGAAAGCCAAACTCGTGTGGAACTACTTTTATGCGCTATGGGCGAAGATCGGAATCACTCCTGGTCACGACCCCGCAATCTGGATCTTCAGTCTGGATCTACCAGATACTCCAAGGCATGCATGGACCACGATCAAGAGACACATTATCAGACACAAGTTCTCCAATGAACATCTCCAAGATCATCTCTATCCCGTCGCACACATGCTGTGGCGATATATGAGCGCGTCGCTCATACAGACCATTTGGTGTGCGCATCTGCGACGCATGGATTCGGATCCAATCGAATCGACTGCTGAGATGGCGATCATGATGACCAGATTAGAGGCAGGAATGCGAAACCTCACACGACTCGCTGAAGCACAAGCTGGAGACTTGGACGGTCACACGGTTGCAGTAGTTCTCGAGGCATATGTCGACTGCTTTCTCAGCCAAACCGATGCCATCCCCTTGACTCCAAATGATACTCGCGGCGTTTACCTGTTGTTTTTCGATGGTGGATCACGCGGCAATCCAGGACCAGGAGGGACTGGATCCATATCGTGCGTGTCCATAAGGACTCGCACACAGCCAGTTTAATTTGGGGCCGCGAGCATGGATATAGCAGGAAGGACACGACCAACAACTTTGCCGAGTACTGGGGTCTTATACATGGACTCCGAGAAGCCCAACGCAGTCACTTCGAACCATTGTACGTGATTGGAGACAGTGCACTCATTATCTCCCAACAGCGAATGCATCGGTCCCCTCGACAGCACCGATTGGCACGTTTATACCAGACAAGTCGACGACTCGCGGATTGCATCGACATCCGAGGATGGTACCATCACTACCGTGCCTTCAACAAGATGGCGGACTCAGCCGCCAACCTAGCCATGGACACCAGAACCTCAACGCAGGTCCACTTCCCAACTCAAAGAGCTGCTTTCAACAATCTCACCCAGGATCTTGACAACGACGTCATGCATTGGCTTATGCGAAGTTCGGAAGATCCAAGGTCATTGGACAACACAAGGCAGCCTCACATAGGACCAAGAGAGCATGCCATCCTGGTCAAAGATTATTTAGCATTCAGAAGTGATCTATTGCAAACCGCGCTGTAGACACATTTACACTCCTAGATGAAATTCGCAATGAAGATTAGGTAGGAGAATGGATATTGTAGGTCACGACAATGAACCTAAATATACCTCACCTTATAAAGATAAAGATAAAGTTCATCTCAGATACTCAATAAAGAGAGCGAGGATGATTGGGATGCAGAGATCGCGACGATTAAGTCGCTTGAAGAGTTCCCAGCGTTTCGAGATGAGCAACTTGTTGTTTTCAAACGAAATCATCACAGTGTTGAAAGAGCGCGAATGTCTTCCAGAGGTGGCCGTTTTTGTAGACCCAAGCCAAGACATGCTTGAGAAAACGGCAAAGGACACTGGCTTGAGTGGAATTATACATTTGAAGCACCACAAATTGCAAGCGTCCTTTGCCTCAGCTACAGAAATGATGAAAGAGTTGGGGATAACCGTTAGGACGAGTACACTGTTTGATGGCACTGCCGACACAATAGAGACATTGCGACGAGAACTCGACCCTCTAGCTCCCAGGATTGACCGAGTCGAAGATGGCTACTTGAAAGCCGAAGACGCAGCAACCGTGTTTGCTCCTCCTGCAGCACCGGCAGATGGAGAAAACTCAGACGAGCCGATCCAATCCAGGACCGAGCAAGGCGAGACGAACCACTTTTGCCCCGTTTCGTGGAAGGAAAGGCGCATCCTGATCCCTGGAAACCCCGAGTTCGTGGCAGCTTTCGATATGAAGTACTGCTCGTTCGCTAGCAAAGTGGAGCAGAGTGCCTTTGAGCAGAATCCAAGGAGATACATCCCGACAGCGTCTGCTGCAACGCCATCTCTGATTCCGACCATTGTCTTGCTTGGAGTCCAGGGTGCTGGACTCGAACAGCTAGCAAACAGCTAGCAAACGGCTTGCAGACCAGGATCAACAAGAGCACCAAAGTGCTCGACATAGACCTGAAGCAAATCAACCAATCTCTGGCAAATCGGCTTCGGGTGGAATCTCTCAAAACAGAAGAAAACCAAACGTCTTCAACGGATTTGTACGTTAAAGAGCTGAAACAAGAGCTTCGCAGCGCGATGGACACATGCCGAGGTATCATCGAGGATACATCAAATTCGACTTCTGCAGCATGCATAGTGCTCGGTGAGGATGACTCTCGATTACCATCTCCGGAGCTTCTTCAAGCGTGTTTCCAGCAAGATGTGTTCCCGGTCGTAGTCATCCCGATGGAATTGACTGAGGAGCAAGCAGTTCAGATTCAGCTCAACCAGTGGCGAATGAATCTGTCCCCATCGAAGACAAAGTTGGGATGAACCCGAGCAGCAGATGACGAGGCAAGTGAAAGTCAAGACAACGCTGGAGGAGAAGAAGAGCCCGAGTTCGATTTAGAAGAGGCTGAGGCAGAAGAAATGCAGCGACTCCGTGAGCAGTACGCTGCCGACCGAGAAGCTTTGGTGGCAGCCATAGATGCCTTCCAGGCACGAGGCATCACGATAGCATCCTCGATCGACACTTCTGAATCGTTTCGGCACAATGTGAGCAAACTCGCTGCTGAAATTGACGCCTTCATGGCTCGGAAGGATTCACTTTTTGAGCGTTGTGATCTTCTTGACCGCGAGACGTTGATTCAGTCACATGCATCAGGAGGACTGATCGTAGGGAAGCACGGAACATCATGCCCTGTCGAAGGCAAACCAACAAGCACGTTTGACACCGCTGTGCGCTACCGGGGCCGTGTATATTTTCCCTGCAACCGAGAAGCTCTAGCATTATTTACATCCAATCCGTCAAGGTATGCTGGTTTATGCTCCTTTGCACCTCCACTTCAGCCGACATGCTGCATTGCAGGAGCCCCGTGTGTTGGAAAAACGAGGTTTGTGGACGAACTTTGTGCGAAGTACAACCTCGTGTACGTGTCGCCTCGTGCCGCAGTCGAGTGGATACTTCAGTGCCATGGAGGCACGGCGCTGTATCAGAAAGTCCGAGTTGCGCAAGCTGCAGGAGCGAATCCAGATGCTGACACTGTGGACGAAGCCATTGCAACACGGTTGCAATCCTCCGAATGTCAGCTCAATGGCTGGGTGCTGGACGACTACTTGCCACGACTAGAAGATCTCAAACAATCTAAAGGTGCTCGAGCCTCAATAATCCCAGGATTGTTGTTCATTCTAGATGGGAACTTCCAGACCGTATGGGAGCACAAGAAGCAGACCACACTCAAAGCTGTAACTACCCAGACCAGTGAACGAGATGCGAGCGAGACCGAGCAGATTGTACGAGTCGAACTCAGTGCTGCGCAGGACTATCTCGTCCAGCAGTTTTCAGCTTGGCAGAAGCAGCGACTGGATTTGCTTGGTTTCTGGTCCATGCACTTCGGCAGCTCTCATGTTCGACAGATCAATGCGACCCAGACTTCGTTTTGGAACGTGCTCGCTCAAGCGAAGGAGGAACTAGACGATCAGATCCAAAAGATGCGCCAGTATCGGAAAGATGTCGTCGCTGGCCGGCCAGCTCGACTTATCGGCGTCGTTCGAAGTCTAGATACGCTACGTGAACGATGGCATCCAGTGTTTCAGACATTCTGTCCCGTTGAACTGAGTTCGTCGCGATACAACATGTCGTCGGCAACTGCTCGTGAGTTCTGTATCGAGTTTGAAGGAATCCACTATTGGATGGCAAGTCCCGCGCATGTACAGCAGTTTCTGGAATGCCCGAGTGAGTTTATTGACACAAGCCAAGAAGAAAGCGCGCTGGCAATGATTCCCAAAGCACCAGTGGATGCGTCGCTGTTGAGCCTCCTTTCAGTGGCCGATTGCGAGTTCCTCGAGATGAAAGGATACTGTCCCGTGACGTTCAAGCTCGGCACTGGCGCAAAGGACTGGACAGCAATCGTGAAAGGACAGGTCTTCTATCGCTCGTCGTACCTGCACAAGGTGTATTTCTTTGCTTCGGAGGAAATGCGACGCAGATTTCTCGCTGAACCCCAGCTTTATGCAGCGCAGCGGTTGTCAGTCAAGCTTCCACCCGAGCTGTCGACCGCACTGAGCAAAAACTATCCGGGAGGCTGGAACAAGAACTCTCGGCGGTGCTCAACGAGGCACTTCTGGTGCTTGGCAGCGAGCGACCCAAGTTCATTCAAGCGAGCATCGGCGTGTTTCTACTTGGGGATCATCCTGAAGACGCGCGAAGAATCTCCCCAGCCACGCGAAAACCAAGCTCCAGGCGAAAAAGCACGCGTTTGAGCTCGACTGCCGCCTGAGCGAGCTGCTGAAAGCCGCGATCACACCCAGTAATGCATCCTGTGGAACAGCGATCAAAGGCGTTCGCGCCGTGCGAGAAACAGCGACCACCACAGACAGCTTGGCAGGTGCGCTCCCTGACCTTGACATTCGAGAACTCAGCGAGCGCTTTGATAAAATCACCGGACGATCTGGGGCGCTCGCCTCAGCCATCAACGCTGCAGCCGTGAAATGCAGTTTCCTCGAGTATGCAACCCCATAGCCAACATGACTACAATCCATTTTTCACTCTGCCTTCCAATTCTCGTAGAAATATAAACGTGATAATCACATAAAAAAGATACCTAATGACGCCCACGAGAATACGTCACATTTGCTGCAGACCTCGCCTTTCTTTCTCCTACTTACCAGTCGATTTGACTTACTTCCGCACTAGCAGCGGCGTTTTCTCGCTGGCGTTGTACGTGTCCACTTGGACCACGACGAACGCTTGCTCGGGGTCCACGTCGTCGCGACTTTTGTACGGAGGTTTCCAGAAGTTCAGCAGCAGCGAAAAGAGGATCACTGGCACCGACGAGAGCAACTCCGAGAGACCCGCCAACGCTGGCGGGATCGAGATGCCGAAGTACGGGTACAGCGCACCGCACGCCAGCGGCATCATCAGCACGTTGTACATGAACCCCCACGTAAAGTTCCAGCGGATCAGTTTGTTGGTGGCGTGGGATAAGTCGATGGCGTTGAGCAGATCGCGCAGATCGTCCTTGACCAACACCAAGTCCGCCGACTCAATCGCCACGTCCGTACCAGCACCAACGGCGATGCCCACATGTGCCATCGCGAGTGCCGGGGCGTCATTCACGCCGTCACCTACAAACGCGACGTTCTTCCCAATGCTCTGCAGTAAGCGCACCTTGTCTACCTTTTGATGTGGCAGTGCATCGGCGATCACAGTGAAGTCAGGGATTCCAAGCATCTCAGCGACCGACAGCGCGGTCTCGCGCTGATCTCCCGTGACAATCCACGTTTGGATCTTTTGGCGTCGGAGCTGCTCAATCACGAGTCGTGCCTCTGGTCGTGGCGTGTCGCGAAGCGCGATCACTGCGGCCAACTGGTTGTCGATCGCGACCGATACGACGACGTAGCCGTGTTGCTGGAACCTGCTGTTCGCCATGTGCAGATCCACTGGCACTCCGATCTTGAGCGAGTCCTGCATCCACTTGAGTGATCCGATGCTGACTTGACGTCCATCATCCAGGAATCCACGCACGCCGCACCCAGGAATTGAATCAAACTTGACGACCGACAAGGTCGGCGCATTCAGTTGGTGCGCGTACGATACTAGCGCTTTCCCGATCGCATGTTCGCTGTTCTTTTCCGTCGCTGCAATGTAACTCCACAACATTCGGGTATTTTCTTCCGGTACGTTAGTGGTCGGAATGACCACGTCGACGACCGCGAGGTCCCCACTCGTTAGCGTTCCCGTCTTGTCGAACATCACCACATCGACTTTCTCCATAGCCTCGACAGCTTGGCCGCCCTTGAAGAGGACACCAAACTGGGAGCCGATCGTGCTCGACACCATGATCGCCGTGGGCACCGCGAGACTGATGGCGCACGGACAACTGATCACCAGAACCGTGATCGCAAACCGCAGTGCAAACGGGAACGGCTCCCATCCCTGGGTCGAGACACTACCACTGCGCGCCAAGTGGTACCAGACAAAGAACATGATGACCGAGATCGAGATAATGAACGTTGTGAAATACGAAGCGACCACATCAGCCACGCTCTGGCTGCGGCACTTGGATGACTGCGCATTATCGACAAGGTTCACAATTCGCGCAAGCATCGATTCCGTGATCGTGTGCGTGACACGCATGATCAAGACGCCCTGCGAGTTGATCGTACCACCAATCACATTCGATCCCGGTTCTTTCGCGACTTTCCTCGATTCACCCGTCACCATGGACTCGTCCACCGTGCTCGCGCCTTCAATGACGATGCCATCCGTTGGGATACGCGTGCCAGGCAGCACTTTCAAGAGATCTTCACGTTCGACGAGGAGAATGTCAATGTACGACTCCTTCATCGACTTGTCGTTGCCGCCATTCGCTTCCAGGAGAATCGCTGTTTTCGCCTGGATTCGTAGAAGCGCATCGACACTGTTGGACGCCTTCGCCTTGACAATCTTCTCAATGTACCGCCCGACAAGGATAAGCGTGATAAGCAGCGCCGTCACCTCGAAGAAAGTCTCGGATCGTTCCGGATGAACGTGGAAAATGCCCATGAAAACAGTCACAACCGAGAACGTGTACGCCGTGAACGAACTGAGCGAGATGAGCACGTCCATCGTCACACGGGAGCTGTATCGCAGCGCCAGGAACGCGCTCTCGTGGATCGGGAAGGCGATGACGAAGAGAATCGGCGTCGCGCACACCATGCCAATGGCGTCTGTGTAGCTCAGACCCGACACGACATCACGCTCGACTGGGTTCGACTCGGCCGCCACAAACAACGGCAACACATACTCCATGATCAGAATCGGCAGCGACAGGATGAAGCTCGCGAGAAGGAACGATTTGAATTTCTTCACCTCTGCTTCCTCGTTTTGCACAGCGAGCGGCCGAGGCGTGGACGCGTACACTTGGAACCCCACGGCACCGGAAAGCTGTCGCACGATCTTGCGCGCACCTGTTTCTTCTGGATCGTATTCCACGAGAACCGCCGTTTGCGCTCCCATTGTCAGCTTTGGCGATGTCGTGAGCGCGACATCCTCGGTCTCCTTTGCAGACATGACGCCTTGCATCTCGAGGAGCATGGCGCACACTTTGGCTGGATGCTCGTGCCCGACGTGCAGCACAATAGACACGAAGGACTCGTTTGGCATCACGCCAGCAGTGAACCCGAGGCTCACGACCATGTCTTCGATCGTCTTCTCAGACACCATCTTTGGATCATACTCAAACACTCCCCGACCCGTCAGCAGACTGATGTTGACGCTCAAGATCCCCGGTCGGCGCTCCATGAACTTCTCAATGCGCGTACAGCAACCGCTGCACGTCATGCCACCAATGGAGAGACGCAATGTCGGGAGATCCGCTGGCTTGATGCTCACTGCGACCGATTTCCGCGGCGCGATGTGATGTTGCGCCATGTTGATCCCGCGCTCGTTCTTGAACTCCGCCACACGATCGAACAGCCGTTCTCGGATCCTGTCAGGATGACTGTTGGAGGGTTTACGCTCCATTATCTTTCTCGTGCCGCCATTTTTCGTCGAGGAGCAGCACGAGTCACCCTTCCCGGCCAAACTTCCACAGCCAGAGTCGTTCACGATAGCAGCAATAGTAGTCGCAGGATCTTTCGACGCACAGCACGAATCAACTTTGCTGCTTTCCTTGCTCTTGCTAGAGCAGCAGCCGCTAGCAGGTGCTGGAGACGCAGCAACTGCCACTACGGGCGAAGAGCTACTGCAGCACGGGCTCTTCTTTTTGGGCACTCCATTTGCTTCCACTGCTGGCGCATTCTCACTTGAACAACACGATCCGGCGCTCTTTGCTTTTGACTTTGCACTAGAGCAAGAAGACGCCTTGACCGGCTCAGCAGCGTCAGCATTCAAAGAGCTATCACAGCAAGAACGTTCCTTTTCAGAAACTCCATTGGATGCCGCTACTGGCACCTGCTCACTGGAACAGCACGACCCAGTGCTCGTTGTCTTGGCCGCTGTACTTGAGCAATAAGACACTCTAGCAGCTTCAGCAACGTCAACACTGCCGTTCACATCGTTAGACGCAGGCGCATCCGCGCATGAAGAGCCGCTGCAGCAAGCGCTCTTCTTCTCAGACACCTCAACAACCACTTCCGCCACGGTCTCCTCCTTCGTCGCACAGCATGACCCTGCGCTCTCACCGGCTCCTTTCGAACTCGAGCATGACGACTTGTCGTTCACAATCTCGCCATTTTCGGTGGCGGCATTACCAGAAGAGCAAGATCGGCCATTTGGTTGCTTATCGCCATTTGACACAACGACAGCCACATCGTCCACGTTATCATTGCCACGGAGATTCACTTCAACATGCTCAGGCTCCGGAGCAGCAGCGAGCATCACAGTCTCGTCCTCGTCCTCCTTACTCACCTTCACGCCCTCGTCCATCTCGAACGCCGACGTTATCTTGGACGTGACAGCAGTACTCCCTTGTCTCTTCCCGTTCGAGTCCGAGGACGGCGACACAGGATACGACGACGACGGCGTCAACGTAGGCGTAGACTCCACATCCTTCAGAGGGGAGTCATCCGCTCCATTCACCTTCTCATTACTGCCGGCTTTGCCACTGTTCTTCGCCTTGTTGGTGTGCTTGGACTTCTTGCGCGCCATGTTGCAGTCAAAGAGCTACGCCAAGCGACTGACTGTGGTCAGGAGACTGCTTGGGTTGTGTGCGAGCGTGAAGATGGCGGAATGAGTTGGTTGCGTGCCTGGACAGCGGCAGTACCTGCGCAGTCGTACAGTACGTTCGTGTGGAAGGCTTCCTCGTGCGCTTCGAGATACGAAGGAGAAGCGAGTGGCTTCTCTCTCTCTCTCTGCCTGGATGCAAGCGCGGGGTGATGCCTTCAAAAATCAGGAAACTGAGATAATGCGTAATGCTTTATAGTCACAAATACTAGTTTTACAAAGGTGGTTTTATCTATTCTGGTATTTGAAATTGTATGTGGAAAGGTTGAAAATTGTAGGCAGGTAAATAGTGGCTGGTGAGCTAAGTTCGCGGGAAACGTTGGTTTCGTTTGTTCAACTGTCGCTCTAGGTACGCAATCGGTGAGGTTTAACGACTGAACGCGTACTTAACGAGGATTTTATGAGCCAAAAAATCACCACAAAGCACAGCAGCATCATGACGACGCTGGCGTCGAGCCTGAACCTGGCGTCGCTGGTGATGCCGACCGAGGTGCTCTCTGCTGCCGCGCAGCAGCCACCCGCGCCGTCCTACGGTGCGCTGCCGTCGCTCAACCCGCCGCTCTTCTTCGAGATCGTGGAGGACCAGGTGTACCGCTCCAACAAATGCGACTCGTCGTCGTTCCCGTTCCTCGCGACGCTGCACCTCAACACCGTCGTGTACCTGTCGTATGATGATCTGACGCGTGAGCTCGTCGATTTCTTCAAGGAGAAAGAGACCACCGTGGTATGCTCGCTGTTGTTTACTCTTTGTGCCTCTTATGCGTATGTGTGCAACTAACGCGCGTTTGTGATGTGGTATGCTTGCATGAGAAAGATCCATTTGGGACTAAAATATCGGAGCTCGTCGCATTGGAAAGGCATCTCGGAGGGCATGGCGAAAGAAGCGATCGAGCACATCCTCGACCAGCGTCGGCACCCCATTATGGTCATGTGCAAGTACGTTTCACTAGCACAATTATTGCTGTGCTTTGTGTTGAAAGACATGCATCATAGCTGGTTGACTTACGTGGATCAACACGAATGACCAACATAGGACTGGCGTGCATTTCGCTGGTACGATCATCGGATGCCTGCGGCGATTACAGAACTGGAGTCTGACGGCAACGATTGACAAGGTACGTTCAAGGCTGATTGCATTCAATGCATATAGTGCCCTCCTTGCCTGAATAACTCACCGACGCTAACGAATCCATGGATCTAACGTTCTGTGTGGATAATGCAGTACCGGAACCTGGCAAGCAGCGTCAAGACGCGGTTTGAGAATGAGCAGTTCATTGAACTCTTCGACGTCGACTTGGTGACACTCCCGCAGCATTTGCCAGATTGGTTTGTGCACAACCAAACACTCATGGTGAGGAAAACAGGATGATAAAACAAAATGCCACTGGCTTGCCTTAACATTGTTTTTTGGGGTGACGCCTTTTGCAGGAGGAAGAGCGGATAGCGCTGATGAAAGGCGAATGCTTTCCTGGCTTGAAGCGAGACGCGATCAAGGAAAAGAAGACCAACGACAGCACCAATGACGATGGTCCACCGACACCAGCATATCAGAAATACTACTTTTACCTCCAAGGACCATTGGCATCGCCGTCAGTCAAGTTCTCCGAGAAGAAAAGCATCATTGGCGACGACGATGATGATTAGAGTGACGGATGCATAGTGAGATGCAAAAAAGAAAAAGCAATTTGGATCGAAAAGCTCAGCATGTAATTAGTTTCAAAGAGTGGAAAGATTTCCCACTGCAGTGCAAAATTACTGTGCATCCATTAGGTGAAATCGTCAGGATTACTCATGTTTCGTTTAATCTTCAAGAGGATCGAGGATCGAGGCCTTCCATGGCTCAAATTTGAGACCGTCGGGATGGCCATGTGTAAACACTTGATCGCCTCTCGTAGATCATAAAGACACCCTCTGATAAAAGTAAGGCGCCGTTTGTAAGCATCGCTGAAGTAGTGGCGGCGACTACGAACCTGAAGGGTTCGCATGCTGCAAAGCTTCCGCTGTTTGTTTGTGTAAGTGGGCCGCGTCTAGTCTTGAGTCCTCCACCTTTGCCTGTGGTCGATAGAATCATGAAGAACGCACAAAACGAGTCTTAGTTTCTAGTCGATAGACCATGATGAGATGCAAGTTACCTGGCACTCGGCATTTTTCAGGTACGCATCTGCCGCTTCATTCTCTGTTCACACATAGGAAATACACAAGCGCATGACATCAAAACATGAGTGGTGGAGCTTTCCATTGCGTAGCTCCAACTGCAGCCTGCCAAAACAAAAAGAATGCATGTCGGTCGCACATTGCTCGGCAAGTTTGGATCTGTCGCCAGCCTCTTTGAAACAGCCGGCTGCTCCTTCAACGTTGTTTCTAGGGAGAAAGCTGGTCAGCGCGAATGGCTTGCTCGGGTTCGTGAGCCTGTCATGGCTCAACGCCATGAGCTGCTCCGCCGTCAGCTCCTTCGACTTGGCTTCGATCGATAAGGTGCGTCGGTGCGGTATGTGTTCTTGATGTACTTCATCTTTACGGACCATTGGCACAGCCAGTGGTCAATTCTTCCAGTAGGAGCATGGTGGATGACAAGCATACAACCGCAGAACGGCAATACGCGCCAAAGACAATATTCTCGTTCAACAATGACAGCAATGGCAATGAAAGGAACAACGGCAAGCGCCATGGATCAAAAGAAAAAGAATGCATTTTCCCCAACCAATACTGCAGCAATTACTGGCAGAATTGAAGGGATCGAGTAGAGTGAGTATGCACACACTCTAAGTGAGATCTTGGGCCGCGTCAAGTTCACCCATGATGCCTTCCTTCACCTTCAACAGGATCGAGATCTTCCACGGATCGATTTTAGAGATCGTGTCAAATTGGTACACGGCATCGGCGAAGCCGTCGGCACTGAAGTTCTCGAAGGCTTGCACCATCGCCTGCAGGAATCTACCCTCGCGACTGTCTTCAAACGTGTAGTCAATCTCCTGGAACTCGCTCATCTTCATTTGCACGAGCACGAGATCTTTCGTCGCGAGCGCGCAGATGCCAGCGTTCAGCAGATGGTTCTTGGCGTTAAACTTGAGCAAACTGGACTCCATGGACGCCTTCGCAACGCTCTCGTAGATCTCCAACGCGACATCATATCTGTAGAGGAATGAATGCATATACAAGATTCAATTCACGACATTCCGTTGCCAAAGGTGCATAAAGATTGGCTTCGCTTCCGTACCGTTCCAGCTGAGCAGAAAACTGAGCCACTTTCAGCAGCATGTTGTTCGCCGAGGAAAACTGGTTCTCGCCATTGAAATAATCGGATGCCTGGCGGTAGCTCTCCAACGCTTCTTCCTTGTTGTCTTGGCTTTCGTAGATTTCAGCGATTTGCTTTTGCAGCTTTGCCGCGTTGGAGAATCGACCCGCATCACAGAGCATCGAGATCGCCGTGCGGAAGTATTCGATCGCATCTAGAGGTTCAAAACAGCGCAGCAGGAGCATACGTAGAAAGAGTGCATGTGAGACATCGTTGCACTTGAGTGCGAGCCCACATCTCCTTCAGCAAGCGAACGAACCTGTGGGGTTCACTTTCTGCAACGCATCCGCGGCTTGTTGGTAAAACTGAGCCGCTCTTGAGGTTTCCTTCAGCTTCATCTGTAGGTAAAAAGAGACAAGGAGACAAACAAACACTGAATCTTCAGTATAGGACGAACCCAATATTGATTGCATCAAGTGCTTCGAACGTACCTGGCAGTCGGCGCATTTCACGTACGCGTCCGCCGCTTCTTGCCCTGTTCACATCAGCACACCATGACCAGAACAACACAAGCACAACGCGATATCAACACCAACCCTGATTAACGAATGTCATATACGGGGACCGACTGCGTATCGCCCCATGTACACAAAGAATCGCATTTTGGCGCCGCACGCACATTTCTTGGAGATTTTGTACTGGTTGCCGGCTTTCTCAAACAAGTCGCTGGCGTCCTCGAACTTCTGCGAGCCGCTGCCGAAAGAGAAGAACGAGGTCTTCTTCAGCGCCTTCTGGCCCTGCGCCATGTACTCCGCTGCCTTCGCGTCCGACGACATGTTGTTTCCGATGCACCAACTAGGATATGGAGCTCCCCTTGCCTCCCTATTCTCTCTTTTTTGACAGAGAGAGAGACGGCTTCAATAGCGTAAAAACCGCTGTTCCCGCTGGTACACTGTACCTCTTCTGCCCAAAAAAGTAGCGTGGCAGACGTAAGATTCAGAGATGAAGTAAACGTGAATAGTGTGGCATACGCTGTTTTGGTATAAATCTAGGACAGCTTCCTCCCCCTTTTGGATCGCATTTCCCCCTCTTTCGTAAAGAAATCCAAACAGAAGAACAAGCGGCAGCAGACATGGTGAGTGCGGAGAAGCCTCATGCCTTGGAGTCCTGGGCGTAGGCGGATATGACGTGTGTAATAAGAAGGAGAAGACTGATGTCGCTGTTGTATTATGCTGCTGCAGTCTATTTTATCCTACAACGGAGCGGCGATCATCGCCATGACGGGCAAAGATTGCGTCGGGATCGCCTGGTGAGTACTGCGATTCAAGATATGACGATATATGCTGCGGTCGGAGCTCCAAGAGCGTATGATTAATGACACGGGCTGGCGGATGCTTTCGTGTGATGCAGTGATACGCGATTGGGTATGCAAGCGCAGACGGTGGCGATGGATTTCCAGAAGGTGTTCCGCGTGAGCGACAAGATCTTCTTGGGTCTCGCCGGTCTCGGCACGGACGTGCAGACGGTCTCGCAACTGTAAGCATCTTTTGCCGTTTGCTCTACTTAATGTCGCAGTGTGAGTACACTGACTGGTCCTTTTTCTTTGTCTTGCTTGGATCGACTGTTTGCTTGTAGGCTCAAGTTCAAGGTCAACATGTACAAGATGGACGAAGAACGCGACATCAAGCCAAAGACGCTCAGCGCTCTTTTGTCGAACATGATGTATGAAAAGAGGTATGTTATTTGCGGTTTTGTTGCTTTCGCTGTGCACTTGATAAAAGGAGACTGTGAAGCTCGCACGGATGCTGATCCTCGTTATTGCGTTTATAAAATCCAGATTTGGTCCATGGTTCGTGGAACCTGTGATCGCCGGTCTCACGGAAGACAACAAGCCGTTCCTCTCGAGCATGGACTGCCTCGGCTGTGAAATGATGACGAAGGATTTTGTCGTCGCGGGTACAATGGAAGACGCGCTCTACGGCATGTGCGAATCGCTCTACCGTCCAGATTTGGTACGTTCTGTCATAGTGCACGAAGCACGCTTGGGTGAAACCGCGTTCTGACATGTTCAGTGTGATGCGTCTACAGGAAGCGGATGACCTCTTTGAAACGCTTTCGCAGTGCCTGCTCTCTGCATGCAACCGTGACGCCCTCTCTGGTTGGGGCGGCGTTGTCCACATCATCACCCCGAAGGGCGTGATGTCGAAGAAGTTGAAGTCTCGTCAGGATTAGAGTCGCTTTCTACTTTTCTTCCTCGTACAGCACACGAATGGGTATGCGTCTGTGGTCTGCTCGTGTGGACTCTGGCTGTAAGAGGAGCATCAGCTACTTGGAGTGAGGATTTCCAGAACGATGCATGGAAATCGCACTCGGCTAATCCCCATTTTATCCGTTCGCAGAGAAGAAGATCTCTCTCAACATCTAATGAATAATGAAAAACGAACAAAAATCTCAAACTGACAACATGGACTCGGCAGCGTGGCCCACACCAAAGATCGATCCCAATGTACTAACTTATGCAAACTAGCTTTTTGAAACTTGACCCTAGCAAATCGAAAGCTGAAAATGCTGCATCCGCAAAATTGCATTTGCATCAGCCACCAAGGGATTGGCATAAGCGTTTACCCATTGCTGCATGCTTGTAAACGTTCAAACACGGATCAGTTTGAAGCACTTGCTGGGTGTGCCTTGCATCATCTTTTCAGCCATCCAACATGTGTTCAATTCGTTCAGTGTGACCCATCGCAGGTAAGTTGCAAGCTTGAAAGACTCGTGTCACTATGACATACAAAATACACCAGAATCAAAAGGCCATTGGCAGCAAGGACGCTTGCCGCATGTCGCGTCAGAGGTTCAGAAATTTTCCCAACCACTGCCCACGCAGACGCACGTATGCAGCCATTGCACCTGCGCGCTCTTGCGTGTCGTCAGAACAGAGAGACCTTCGATGCGAATGTTGTGCCACAGCATCAGAATCAACTGAGGAAATTTCTTCCGATTTGATTTTTTTCGGCTGAAGCGTTCCGCAAAACAAGGTCTTTTGAGTTACTTCAGCTACGTAAAACGCACTCCGTCAGCGAGATATCGTAGCTCTGGTTGATGATTTGACTTTGCTGAGCTTGTCGCCGTGCAGGTTTCCTGGAAAGCGATACGAATGCCTTGAGCGGAATTTTCAATCCATTGCAGAACGAACGGTGCATTCATTCCCCAGTCGTGGTCCGTCCTTGATCATGCATTTGCGTGGGAGATGATCCAAATCTGACAATCGAGGGGGCAAACTGACAGACAGATAGACAGACAGGCTAAGTCGCTTTCCGATCTTGACGTGGTAAATTGGTTGTTCTTGTGTCTGCAATTGTGTATGAGAGAGAGAGAGAGAGAGAGAGAGGACAAGTGATGAGGCGGAATAAGACCAGCGTTCAGACGAGGGAGAGACAAAAATCGAAAGCTGTTGCTGCTCCATCAATGGTGACCGCACAAATCTCTCCATTTTGAGACCAGGAGATCCGCAGCCTTCCAGTCAGTTGCTGTAGAGATCTTTTTCTGTGAAACTGTCGCGAGGAGCTCCAAGCCAAAAAAGCAGCTGAGTTAGCCCCAGGTTTCCGTTTTTGGGGAGCATACAAAATGGCAGTGTGGGGCGGACCACCTGCTGCAGCCTGTCTCCTGCCCACCAGTCGAACATTGACCCAAATGTTAATGGTTCATACCAGTTGATACCGTTGTGTGATCCAACAGCTTCACAATCTGCTGTACAATTGGTGGGCTATTGCTGAACAATCCCCCAATATCCCGCCTCTGTTGGGATTATTGCCAGATAACCCACTGGGTTGTTGCGTACAGTAAGCTTCCATCCACTTTCTTTTTGTTTTCAAATCGCATCTGTGCGATGTCCGTTTTTTGGCGCGAAGCCAGCAAGTGGTCCACATTTAAATCTGGCACGCCCCATCTTCTCGGGTCTTTCCACTCGCTCGCATACAAAAAGACTGACGTCTGGTGATGTGGATGGGCTGTTTTTGCGCGCGCTTTCCTCCTCCTTTGGCGCCGCGATGAAGAAGCAGAGGGGGTGATGCTGTTTGTCTGTCCTGCAAGATGGCGTCGTGTCGCGGTGGGTGTGGCGCGCGCTGGGTGGTGGGTGGTGTTTGATGGCTTCAGATTTTAAATTTCTTCGTGGGGAGAGCAAGCAAAGGGAGCCAAGCACCAGTGCCACGTAAGTGTGTGTGTGTGTGTGTATGTATGTATGCATGTGCAGTAGCATAACCTCCGTTGGATTGTGTGACGAATGTGGATGGATGGTCGTGGGTCAAGTCGATTGTGACATCTCGCCTTCATCTGGTCAGTTGACATCTGGCGCACTCGGGACTAAAGCGATCTTGCTGTGTGTGTGGTGTTCACGTGGACAGTGAGTACATTATAGAGAACGAGAGACAAACGGAACGCACGCGCACATATTTATATTCAAAGCGATGGCGAAGCAGCAGCTCCGCGCGTTGATCGAGCGCTTTGACGCCGGAGTGATCGCCGCGCAGCAGCGTCGCGCTTTCGTGCCCGAAGTGGTCGAAGGCACTGTCCAGGAGCTCATCGAGAAGTTCAACGGCATGTCGCGCAGCATCCCCGATGTACCCAGACCAGTGTACCGATCGACGTGGTCGCTGCGCGCGGCCGTATCGTCCGTTGCAATGGACGAAGAAGAAGAAAGCGACTTATTACAAGACGACGACGACGACGATTTGGACGCCGCCGAGATGCATGATGAACAAGACGCACAAGACGGGGCAGAGCAAGAGAGTCTACGAGACGAACATGCGCTCGCGACAGACGATGACGACGTTGAACACGACGAAGAAGGAGAAGAAGACGAAGGACTGTCGACTTGCGACGAGACAGCGTCTATCCACTCGCTGTCGTCGTCGTTTGCGTCCGATTCGTCCTACGAGGATTACCACCACAACGCCGCGTTGTATTACGAACTCGAGTACCAACACGCGTTTCAGCTTCCGCAAGACGAGGAGGTGAATGCCGTTCGCGCGCCGCAAGATGCGGAAAAAGAACCTGTGCTCGCATCAGAAGACACAAAGGCACCACAGAACGCGCCGTGCGAGGAAACACCAGTCACAGAACCGAAAGCTGTGGACAACGGACGGTATACGAGACCACAGGAACGGATGCCGTCGAAGATCCCAGTGCTGAAGCGGACTGCGGTCCCTGCAACGCCCACGAAACCAGCTTCAAGAACTCCAACACCAGTGTCCGGCAAAGCCATTCGTGAGCCTCGTATTGCGTCGCCGCCTACTTCGAGTCCCCGACGCGAGCGCCGAGTCGTGGACGAGATTCCGTCGCGTCTTGTGAAATCGTGTCCACGGTTTTTGAGTCTCACAAACACCTCTAGCCCTCGTAAACCTGTTGCATCACACAGCTCCGAGCGACGGAGAAGACTGTTGAGTGAACGGAATACCAAGTCCGCCCCGGGACCAACGACAGCGATTGCAAATTTTAAAGCAACCATCACAGCAGCAGCTCGATCGACCGCTGTCGCGAGACCACAGGCGTCGAGAAAGTCCGAACCAGCGGCGCCGAAGCCCCGAGTGAGAAGCTCATCGAGCGGCAGCAAAGGCAACTCGCTCCCTTCTCGACCTCGTGTGGAAAGCAGTGTTCGACCATCGACTCCGCCGCTGTCAGCTCAGGACATTTGCTTGGATCGCATCAAGTCCAGACTATTTGACTACGAGAATGATCCCAAGCGTCTCGAGATGGTCGCAGCCAACCGCGCGCGCCGAAAAAACCTGGAGGCGCGCAAGACCCAGGCAGCGTGATGGGAAGCAACAACTCCTTTTGAGCTCCACGGTCATTATGGAGCATGAAAGGCAGGCACAAAACGTTGAGTGAGTTTCTGTGTGGTGAGATGTGTGTTGAGGACGTGATCGTGTCGCTTTTTGTCATGTAAGTTATCTATTTATCCATGCAAATACACGCGTTTTCCATCACTGCATGCATCATATGCGGGATATCAAGCTCATAGTGTGACATTGTAAGACGAACGCACCAAACTGCAACTACGACGTGCAACAGCGAGCGCATTGACAAGATCCATCATTTTTGCTCCCTTCTGTGCGTGTGTGTCATTATTGTTGTGTGGTTGTGCGGAACAGAAGTGCCTCTGTTGTCGCATGCCAGCACGATCTGATTGGCTGCTTTTAGGTCACCATATGATGTGATTGGTTAAAATACAATAGATCTGTAGTTTTTTGTCAGAGAGCGTCAATCGATTTGCGAAGAGGAAAGAAGCCATGGAGCACGAGGTCAAGTTCAACCGACTGTACGTGGCGGTGATGGATCCATCGATGCGCAGCGACGCGATGCAGCAGCGTCGTCCTTGCGCTTGTGCGTCTGTGTACAGTGTGCGCTCCCTATGGCCTCTAAGATTCCGCACTGCTGTCTTTCGTCCATTTTGGCAGGTATGAAAGACTGGTGGTGCGCAGTCGCACCCCGAAGAAGAGCGCCGCCCACCCAGTGCAAGCACCGAACACACAGCAACGGCACAAGAGATCGCTCCACGCAGAGAAGGTTCGCCAAGTCGCCGGTATGTATGGCAGCTCCTCGATTGTTGGCATGTTGTGACGAGATGAATTGATTCGCGATTTTGTTCTCCTCGTCTTGAACAGCGTCGTCTGAGGAAGCAGAGCAAGGCAAGCAACATGGCGACGTTGTAGATACCAGTTCAGATGAATCGGATGACGACGGGAACCCAAAAGATCAAGAGTGCTTGGCGGTCCTGAAACCCGTGCTTGAGCATGCGCAGGCGCTCAAGTTGGGTCGCAACTTGCGCTCGTTCGCACGCTATATGAACCACTCGAATACCGATATGGCTGCACGCATCAGCGTGGGCTCAATCAAAGCGACTGCAGCATGGCAGAAGCGCTATGCACAATATCGCGCGCTCATTCAGGAGAGACCGCGAATGCGACTGGCCATTGCAGGGACGCACCCATTTCCCCAGATCCGTCGTCTGGAATCAATTGCAGCCAAGTACGTGATATGCATTTGCTGTTTCGTAGCTCTTCGCGGCTGACATTTTGAATGTGTCATATCCATATTTTGTAGGTTGTACGCTCGATCCATCGCAATAACATGTCAAGCAGGCGACGTGGAGATTCGTGGTCGAACGCACGTACTTGGGGATCTGTGCTTTCTGTCTCGACCATCGTTCCAATCCAAGATCGCGTATGATGAACGCACCCCGAATGTAGTGCCGCTGCCACCAGCATGCTAATGGTCTGAGTTTCGGCATGCCATTCGTGCAGGTGTGTGATGATGCAAGGTATATTCTCTGTAAAGAAATACTACAACGAAAATGAAGAAGGACGGGGTTCAAGCGTTCGGTGCTGCATAAGCTACGGTCAAAGAACAACGCGAGACGATGACGGCGCGGGAGCTGTTTTTGAGCTTCTATTCCTCTCTCACCGATCGAAACGATGCTCCCTTCATGGAAATGCTTGCTTCGGCAGCTCCAGCGTAAGAGTCCATCGAGAACGCGAACCCGTGGTAGACGCGCTGCAACGGCGCCTTTTTGTGTACCTGCTTGCCGTTTGTAGGGACAACGAGTCCGACCTGTCCCGCGTGCTTGTCTTGCTTCAGTTTGGCTGGAACTGGCACCGATGCGTTCGTGTTGTCGTCCCAATCCAGGAGGTCTTTGCTGAGGTTGAATTTGATCACTTCCTTTGCGAGTTGCCAGTATTCGGGCTTGAACGCCAGCTTCAAGCCGTTGATCAAGTACGTGTAGGAAAGCGTGGCGGCTGGAGTGAACAGCAAGAGTGCCCAGAACGCGTTAGTCATGAACATTTGCTGCAGCATCAGCTCCCACGTAAGGTCCGACAACATGGAGACCTGGCCAGCGACGTACGCGACAAGCAGCCAGAGGAAAAACGACCCCCAGTACAGCACATGGTTGAGCACGTGGAAGCTGCTTTGGTACAGCATCAGCTTTGCATTCGCTATCAGTACGACGAGTGTGAAGATAATATTGCCGTCGAGCCACATGGAACTGGCTGCGCCGTGGAAGCCGCCGTTTTCCACGCCATTTAGAATAAACAGCGTCAGGATCACCGACTCGAGAATGGCTCCGATGACCCGGAGAGAGAAAATGCTTTTGTTCAAGTCTTCGTCTCGTGGCCCGACGTAATACAGCTTTGGGAACTTCATCGCGAGCTCGTCGCTCACGTCTTGATCGTAAATGGAGAGCGCAACAATCGGGATCGAGGTCATGCAGATGTTGTACAGCTGCACGCCTGTCTCCAGGAAAAACTTTTGTCCCGAGAAGCCGCACAGGAGCGTGTACCAGTATTGCGCTGCCGTGAACAGAATGTTTTTGTAAAACATGTACACGACGAGTTGTGACATGCGTCGGTAGTTCCAACGACCATGCACCAAGAGCAGGCGCTCGAGGGAACGGAATTGGGCGATCGTGTAGTCGCTGGAATTGACTGCCTGCATTCCTTCTTGACCGGAGATGCCCACACCAATGTGAGCTTCTTGGATCATTGACACGTCGTTGGCTCCATCTCCAATTGCGAGCATACGAACGCCGGGCACGTATTCTTTGATCAGCGCAACCATTTGTGCTTTCTGTGCCGGCGGCACACGGCATGCGATGACAGCCTTGCAGTACTGTGAGAATTCAGCCAGGAGGGGGCGACACGCTCCTGTCAATGCATGAATGAGGGTTTCACCGCCAATCACCAGAGCGACGCTCTTTAATTCCCCTCGGCTTGTCACTGGAGAAGCTAAGTATGTGTGTACTTCTGCAGCGCGGGCTACTATCTGCGACAAGAGTTCTGCTTCAATGAGCTCTGGCGTTGGAAAATGCTTTGCACTGATCACAAGGACCGTCATGCCATTCGTCAGCAGCTGGCACGCAAAGCCAATGTTGATCGCCGTTTCCTCCTTGTCGCCCGTGAGAACCCAGATTTTGACGCTAGCACTCGCTAGATTCGCGATAGTACCCGGGACGCCACTCTGAAGCTTATCCTCAATCGCTGTAGCGCCAAGAAGCTCCAATTCACTCTCAACTTCATCCATGCATTCGTCGATGGCATTGGGCAGATCCTTTTTCCGTTTATCGATTTCTGTCAAGTTGTTCTGGGCGTCATGGAACCGACGTGCCCATGCTTCGCAATATGCTGGATCGAGTTCTCGGATCGCGATCGTCAGAGTACGAAACCCTTCCTCTGCATCCAGGCGCAAAAGGTCTGAGTTGAAGTGAAACATCCGGATCTGGTGTGCTCGCGACCCCCGAAAGGGAACGAAATATTTGTCGCTTGCCTAGTCGCCCGTCTCTTCATCGATGCGATCTGGATACTGCATTTTCCGCTGCCTTGATTTATTCTCCACGTCAGTATGTACACTCACTCCTCGCTCACTGGTATCCGAAGAGGCGCGACGACGTTTCCCACCCACTTGCGCAAAGGAAAGCAGCCATGTCTCTTCTAGAACCGGACATCATGGGTACAGTGCACCCATCAAACGACAAATGTATCAGCTTTTACAGCACCAAGTCGACACAACCGTCTCTTTTGGACGGATTGAAGAGGCACAACAGCAAAGGCAACTTCAACTTCCTGATGACCGATTTGAAGCTATCGGACCAGCGCCGGTCTGTTCAATTGCCACTATGGTCGACCAGACAGACAATAACTTGCGAGTGATGCCGAAGCGAGGTTGCTCATTTCCCAATTTGCCAGCTTCGCTGCAGTCGCATCCTGGAGCGAGAGACAAGAAGACAATACACCGAGCGACCATGCTGAAAACCAAGCCGCGGAGCCTGTATGCGGCGCGCTCGACGTGGAAAGCCAAGGGGCAAGCGACTCGACCATACGCGGAAGTGGTGAACAGTGTGCGTATATGTCACTCAGTGGAGTGAACATTTTGTACTCGATGATCAGTTGCTCACGATGACTTTTTTTTTACCAATTGCAGGTGGCGCCATATCAACAGCGATATGGACTTCTGGCAGCCAAGGCTCCGCCGTCGACTCCTCTGCGAGTAGTGGCTGCCGTACCGAAGGATGAAGATACTAGCTCGATATCGTATTCGACAACGCACCGAAACAAGCGCAAGCGTGTCAATCGCCACCGAGTGTCCCCCTACATTCTCAAAAATGGGGTTATTAGCATGCACACAGAGAGTGCATTACCTGCGACAACATGGTGTATGATTCAAGATATGATCACGAAGGCAAAAAGCTTGGGTGACATGTAAGTAACATTTGTGAACCATGGCACAGTCGGCAATCCAACATCACCACGATTAAAACGGTGCACTCGTTTCCAAAATGAATGTCACCACACAGCACACGCATCACACTGACATTCTTTAAGGAGCATGAGACTCTCCAGAGACTCATGAACAATGGTCAAACTCCAGTCTTTCCGATTAAGATCCCAGCTAGTGAGGTCTACAACATGCTAGGTAAGCTGACCTGTATAGGTGTCCATTCGTCTAATCTCTGACTAATTCACTCGTTGACAATCCAGTGCCACGCAAACGACGGATATATGATGTGCTGCACGTACTGGAAGGTAGTGCGCATCAAGCTCAGCAGCGAATTGTTTTTTGGTTTAATCTAAGACTTTTGCTCTCACTTTATACTGTAGGCGTCGGAGTGATTAAACGAGTTCGATGCGGTGACGCTAAAGGAACAAAAGGTGGATTTTTTCTCTACTTTGGAAAAGTGGCCGCAATCCAGCACCTTGCAACGATAAAAAGCAATGTCGATGAAGTCATGAGTGACGTAAGCCAACGATATTATGGCACGCCCAGCGTCGAAGACGTCGACATCGCAGTGCTGAAAATGTGTGAAGACCAATCCGATGCTGAGAAATGGCCATGCCTGACAACCACGACAGTGTCTTTTCTCAGCTTTCTGTTCCAACAAGACAGCATCGATGCAGTTGCTCTGCCTGGAATGAGCTGTCGGCTGGTTGAGGCAAAGAGGAATCGTGATCCCGAGTTTTCGACCGAAACTGCACAAGCTGATGTGAATCGTCGTGTTTACGATGTCGTGTCCGTTCTTGCGAGCTGCAATCTGATTTTGATATCGGTGACCTCCGATGCGTTTGAGTTGCGCGTTGAAATGCCTGACAAATTCTCCCCAAGAAAGCACGTGCGTTTCAACTACAAGATCTTTCAAGATTCAAGCTGTTTGAAGATTGCTGATCTGTCTGTAAACTCTCTGTCAGCTTTTCTCGAGAGTGAAAAGTTGCAAGTACAACCTGGTCCGAAGCGAGTAAGAAAGCCACGAACGTCCAAGAAAACCAAGCGACGAACCAGCAAGAAGAAAACTCTTTCGATGAAAAGTAGCGTTGATTCTGAAGATATGGAGCAGGGAGAACCGACAGCAGTGGAAGATATCAAGCAGGAAGAAATACCAGCAGCAGAGCCGTGCGTCAAAGAGGAGCGAATGCATCACAATCTACGTATTGTCATCCCTCATTTCAACTTTTACGATGGCAATGCTGAGCGGGAATTCGAGTTGCCGGTGCGTAATCCTGTGCCAGTCACCTCACTCAAACCGACAGTTGATTTTCAGTTCAAGGCACTGCGTAACCCGTCGCCGCTTGCCTCCCCAGAGTCCAATCCATGCAAATTGGAGGCTTTATTCCCACCGATCACATCGGACGCTCAAGGAAATCAAGACTGGTGGAATGAGTCACTCAAAGAATTGCTTTTCCCAGATGCTCTTCCTTCCGATGAGCTTCTAAACTGGGAGATGGTCATGGCTAGCAAATTGGCGGAAGAGCAAGCCGATACTTGGGGATCCGTGACACCTGAACGTTCGACTTTGCAGCCAAATTCGGTCCACTCCCTTCTTCAAGAGCTTGATCTGGCATGCCATGAAGACCTTCTGAGCAGCGACGACGAAGAAGACGACGGAATCAGCACAAATGGCTATTTTTGTTAGAGCGTGGGGATGTGTGTGTTAATGTTGCCAGAGCGTCCGCGTAAGTCAACGGCGCATCTCTTTACAGGATACAGAGTTGTCGTCACAGCGTTAGATGCTTGCTTCGGTGGAAGAAAGAACCTCATGGTAGGACAAACAAACCATCCACCACATTTATATTCGCTCAATACAGCACTTACTTACTAGTACAGCCACTCACTCGTTCTCTTTTCCCAACTTGCACCCCTGAGGCGCCATCACACCCAGTACCCGCTTGCATCGCTATCCAGATCCAGCGATTCCTGTTGATCCAATTGGTCAGCACCCGAGACACTCAAGTACCTGCTCGAGCAGCTCTCGAAGCCACTCGCCTCGCTTCCGGAATCTGCCAGCAGCATCTCGGCAAACCGTCGCGACATCTCCTGATCGTCTTTTTGCATCTCCGAGATCATCTTGGGGGCTTCCAGGCTATTATCGCCACGGCATCAAGCAAATAGAAGTGAGTTGTCGCAGATCATTCACAAGGTGAGGCTAATCTTACAACGACAAACGTACCGATTCCTGGCCAATGCAACACGGATCTTGTAAATGACGTTCTCTGGGAGATGGTTCTTCGCAAGATTCAAGGTCTCAAGGCGAATATTCAGGTCGAGCGCCTGCAAAAGCGCTTCGCCTCCGGTCACCGAGATCCGATTGTGCACAAGACCCAAATACGTCAGCGCCTGGTTGCACTTGAGCGCCTCTGCCAGTGCAAACGCGCCGCGGTCGCCGATCTGGTTGCTCCACATCGATAGATACGTCAACGACTCGTGGCCGAAAATGGCATTCGCAAGCGCTTCCGCACCATCGTCCGTGATGTTGTTGCCGTACAAATCAATGTACTCCAGCGTCGTGTTCACGCGCAGCATATTCGCGATCGCGAGTGCGCCTGCGTCGCCGATGTTGTGGTCGCGCATGATGAGCTTCACGACAGTTCGATTCGGCGTCAATGCGCGCGCCACGAGGTTGGCGCCTTGTGCTTCCAGACGTCTGTTGCGTTGAGCCAAATACGTAAAATCGAGCTCCAAGATATTGTCTTCGTTTTCGTGCACCCGATAGATCAATGTGCCAAGCGTTTGTCCTGCGAATCGACAAAACGTTGGAGTGAGTGAGCGCATGAAAACAGCAGCACATACGCAACCATCAATTCGCTCAGTACCTTTGACCCGAGTGATGTATTTCGGATTCGACTTTGGTTTTCCATTCGAGCGTGGCGCACTGGACACCATGGAAGACGTGGATATTGCGCTTGCGCCACTTTGCGGCGCTTTCTCCGGAAGCTCATTGTCGGCAGAGCTTGGCGGTGTCGAGTGGTTGGAGGATTGTGAAGACACGACGTTTTTCAAGGAGCGTCGCTTGCTTCGCGAGTTGTAGCCCTTCGTGCGCGACGAGGACAACGGCAGCGCGCCTTTGACAATGACAGCGATCGGCGACGGCGTCGGTTCCCCTACCGGTTCTTCCTGTGGTACGCTCTCGAAGTCGTCGACGATCTCGGTCACCTGACTTCGTGCGATGATGTGCGAGCGCACGGATTTTTCGCTGCGCGGAACCGAGATCACACTCACAGGCACGAGCCCTTTGAGCGAGATCTTATCATGCTCTTCATGCAACACTTTCCGCCAATAGCGCTGATGTCGTACATATAGAACAAAGGCATTTCCAATAAATCAGGTGAGGAGACCGAAAGAAGCAACCACGCACATCAAAGCGGAAATGCAGACGCTCACGTACCTCGAGGTGTTTGCGTCTCCGCCGCAGATTGATGTCGGGCATGAGCAGCGCCATGGTGCAGAGCGCCTTCTTGTGTTGTCAACAGCGTGGAGCGTGCGCGTGTTGGCTGTCGTCACGCACCGCGCGTGCTTCAGTCAAAGTTAAAATTGCGAGTCCCAGAAGCGAATTCCGCCTCGACTGATTTCGCACTAGACAGCACGACCAGACGCAGTAGGTTTGTGGGTGATACTGGTTGGCGGTATGACCCACTGGGAGAAAGCAAATTCGATTAATATGGGACATACCAATTTTGAGTTGACAATATTGTTCAGGTAAATACACTATCCACCGAGTACTTATATATGTTTGTCTGCGTTGATGACTTCACCAGCATATTTCTCAGAAAAGTAATCACAAGTTTGTCGCCAACATGTCAAAAAGAGAGCACTCTTCAACTGCAATGTGCACTTGGACAGCGCGACCAACACCATTCGAGTCACTTGGCAATGACCTGCGCAGGAATGCTCAAGTTGTCGAGCATACAGAGCCCGCGTTTGAAGTTGATGATTCAAAGTGACTCCAGCACTTTCTGTCACGCTTGATGGAAAGCGCTCGAGTCACCTTCAATCAAAAAGACGAGCATAATCCAAACCAATTTCATTTCATCACCGCGTTTTCATTGTTAAAGACCACCATTGGTACACTTTCGTCAATCTAACAACGCCAACTGAACCTCAGGTTTTCTCACATCAACTCGTTCAACTGTATGTAGAATTATCCAGCAGCGCTGAACTTGTTCCTTGACTCTTGCTTGCCATAATAGTCGTCGTATGCATTCATTGACACACTCGATTCGCCCCACAAGGATTCAATGTAGTTGCGATCATTTAGCGAAATGTGGACGGGCACAAATGCACTGTGGTGACTTTGTTTCATTCGCTAGAGCCTCACCAGTCGCTTCTTCTGTCATCGAACCAACACTCACTTCACAGTGGTTTCCCCTCCTCTCAGCGTCAACTGCGCAATGCATCGCGCCGAGTTCCATTCCTCTCGATCGCAACTTTCAGCATGGATGCTCCATCATGCCGCACATTGAAACATACACATTTTCAGCCAATCAGAAGGGCAGACTCAAAATTCACAAACTCAAAAATCATCAAAAAACAGCGCTTGATGGGTCGAAGATTGCCACCCGCTTCTATGTCCTACGGTGCCGCCAGTCGCCCCTACCCCTTCGTCGTTGCTGCAAATGAACCCACCCACACAAAAATGCAGAAATTGCCACACACATGACAACAAATATCCTTTGTTATCATGCGTGCAGGGCTGCTGGGCAAAGTAAGTGACTTTGCAAGCGCAGCACCACCATTCTCAAAATCTACCCATCACACGTTTCCTTTCATTCCCGCCACCAAAAGGGAAACAAAAGAGTCCGGTGCTCGCTATCTGCCTCTTCAACTGTCCACAACTGATTATGAACAGCTTTTACATCTGTATGGAGATTGAGCTAGCTCAATAAAGCTCTTATTAAATGCAATAAAGGTTCAGTTGGTTTAAACAGGTCATTTGCAGCCATGATCTGAACCCAGCGCCTTTTTTTCTCCCGATATGAAACATGACGATGCTTGTGGTGGTACTTCTCTGAGCAGTCTACTTCTGTAAATTCTGCATTTTTTCCAGAAACGACAACTGACTACCTGGTAGCTCCTTTCCTTCCTTGAGCATCGACCCTTCAGTCATTTGCATATTTGGAAAGTCTCGGGAAAGAAGAAGGCGAAGGAGGGAGAGAGAGAGAGAGAAGCGGGCGGACGACAACATGTACGAGCAGCACGATTCGTACAAGAACCAGCAGCAGCAGCCGTATGCCCAGCCGTATGCCCAGCCGTATGCCCAGCCGTACGCGTACGGCGGCCAGGGTCCGCCGCCGGCTCAGCCGTTCTACCCTCCTCCGACGCAACAACAGTAAGCACCATGGGACTCGACAATGTGGGAAACACCGGTCAGTTGAGGTGCTAACACACATTTTGTGTGCTTGTACAATGCGATGGTAAATGCAGGTATGGCGGTGACTCTGCGGCGGCACATGTCCAGAGCGTCGACGCCATCAAGCCGTAAGTGCTTTAAAGCACCTGTGTAAAAGCGTAACGCATCGTGGGATGGGAAAAAATTGACGATATGGGTGTGCTTGTTTTTGTTTTGTTTTTTTCTTTCTTTTGTATGCGATTAGCGAGCAAAACACGGGGGCGGGATGCCGCGATTGGCCCTTCGCGATCCTGTTTGTCATCAACCTTGCCGCGATCATCGGTTTGATGGTTCGTTATAGGTTCACTGTTGTGTGCTGTCGACGGCATGTCCAATAGAAGTCGCTCACTGTTCAATGCATCTGATAGGCTATTTGGGGAATTGAAGCGGTCTCGGATGACTCGGACTCGAACTCGTCGTCGTCGAACGTGCTGTCTGTGGACGACACACGGAAAGTGATTGCTATTGCGCTTGGCATGGCGGTGGTGTCGGTGGTCATCGCGTTGGTTCTTGTGAAGCTTATCACGGCGTACGCACGCTGCATGATCAACTTTGTGTTGTGGTTCAACGTGGGTATCTCTTTTGCGGTCGCGGCTTACGGGTTTGCTATCGGGAATTTGTTCCTCGGCATCCTTGGTGCGATCATCGCGTTGCTCAACTTCTGCTACGCGCGTTTGGTGCAACACCGTATCCCATTCGCTGTTGCCAACCTTCGCGTCGCGGAAGCAGCCATCTCAAAGCACAAGACGACCTACTGTATCTCGCTCGTGTTCACGATTGTGCAGATCGTGTGGGTCGTGGTCTGGTCGCTCGCTCTTCTTGGCGTTGCCAACAACATGAAGACTGACGAATCGACTTCTGGCACCCGGGTAAATGGATCGAGCTGCTCGGTTGACTCGCAGTGCGAGTCCAACGCGTGTCAGTATTACAATGGCACCCGTCAATGTGTGAACTCGATGAGCAAGGTGTTCAAGGGGTCTGCGGAGACCTACGTCGCGTACTTTTTCCTGTTGGTCTCGTTCTACTGGGGGCTCCAAGTGTTCAAGAACGTAGCGCACACGACTGTTGCCGGAACGGTGGCGACTTTCTGGTACAGCTCAGAATCGGCTGGTGCCACTGGTGCGTCGTTGAAGCGTGCGACTACGACGTCGTTCGGTTCGATTTGCTTTGGCTCGCTTCTTGTTGCGATCCTGCAAGCGCTTCGTGCAGTACGTAATTTGTTATCGAGTCCTCTCTTCGGCTTGCATGGCTGCCATTTCTCTAACTGTTCCCCTTTGCGCTCTTAGATTGCTGAAAGCTCTCGTGAAGACGGCAGCTTCGTGGGCTGCATCTGTGAGTGCATCTTGGGCTGTTTGCAGTCGCTGATGGAGTACTTCAACCGCTGGGCGTTTGTTTACGTCGGCATTTACGGGTATGTGCTATACGTTTGCACTTGTTTCGCGAGTCACCAGTATAAACTTTTGTTGCTATGCTTTTCCGCTTTGGGTTTCATTAGCTACAAGTTTACTCAAGCCGGCAAGGCGGTGTTCCAACTCTTCAACCAGCGTGGTTGGGATGCCATCATTAACGACGACCTCATTGGCAACGTTCTCAGCTTTGCCGCTTTGGGAGTCGGTAGGTTTGCTTTCCGATTTGCATGTTAGCTTTGCTATGCGCGCATTACAATTTCTGATGATGACAACGTTTCTGCAATGCGTTAGGTTTGATCTGTGCTGGTGTCGGTGGTCTCCTTGGAGAAGCGACCGATGTCGTCACTTTCGAAAACAGCACGAGTAAGTTCAGCTTCGCCCAATTGCTGTCTTGTTTACTTTTGTTTCCCTGATTGACTCGATGCTTCTTGTTTTCCATATGCAGTTTTCTTGGCGGTGTTGGGTTTTATCGTCGGTGTCGGTGTTGCTATTACGCCACTTGCTGTCATTGACAGTTCGGTCGCCACCGTGTTCGTTTGCTTGGCTGAGGTACACACAATACTTTACCATTCGCATTATGGGTATATGCTTCGAAATTTATGCTGAGATTGTCATGCTGCTTTTCTGTAGGACCCTGCTGCGTTCATGCAATCGCACCCAGAGCTCTACCACCCGCTGATCACGGAATGGCACAACTTGTACCCTGAGATCATGGTCCAGTGCGGCTACTGGCACGCGTAATTTCAGAGAAAGAGGGCGTTCAAGTGGAGTGCTGCCGCTTTGCAAAGTCAAAGCCAAAGCCGCAAGCCAAACCTGCGACTCATGTGAATGAATCTCGGGGACTCTTTTTTTTTTGTATATCATCGTAGCGAGGGAGGGAGAATGCCTGCTTGAAAGTCGCAAGTGGTCATCATCTTTTTCTCTTGGTAGTTCGCTCTTTGTTTATTCTTTTCATTGTCCCCCCACTTCAGAGAAAAAATGTTGACGCTGTGCCAAGTGCTTCCTGTCTTTCTTTCCAAGCAAATCCTTCTCTTCGTGAATAATCACGATAGCGACGACAACGCCTGCTTGTATTATGGTAATACAGAAAGCTACACAAAGAGCCGCGCGTTGCGCGCAGAAGGGGGCGGGTGCAGAGCCATTCTCAGCATCGCTTGCAGCGGACTCATTTCCCCACTCCACTCGCTGACTCGCACTAGCGTTGATAGAGTACATGACACTGGCAGCCTTCTCTGCGCGCGGCAGACGGCAGCAAATCCTCCGTCGTGGCATCCTGCTGAGCGTCCTCCTGACCGTGGCTTCAGTGGCGTCTGCTGATGAGCCTGTTGGCACGCTGCGCCATGACGAAGACGACGATGAAAGCCATGGCGCATCGGTTGTCGTGGAGCTCTTCCGGTACCTGTTCATCCTGATCCTCGTGAGTCTGTCGGCGATCTTCTCCGGGTTGACGCTCGGGCTGCTGTCGCTCGACAAAGTGGGGCTGGAAATCACAATCAACGCTGGGGAGCGCGACGGCGCGAGCGACGAAGAGCAGTTGAAAGCGGACGCCGCGAAGAGGATCCTGCCTGTGCGCGAGAACGGGAACGTGCTGCTCACGACGCTCGTGCTCGGCAACATCTCCGTGAACAGCCTGCTCTCGATCCTCATGGCCGACCTCACGAGCGGCTTTGTCGGGTTCCTGCTGTCGACGATCCTTATCGTGATCTGCGGCGAGATCATCCCACAGGCGCTCTGTTCGCGGCATGCGCTCGCGATCGGTTCGCGACTCGTGCCACTCGTCAAAGTGCTGCTGTTCGTGTTTCACCCCGTGTCGAAATGCATTGGCATGGCGTTGGATTATGCGCTCGGCGAGGACGTCGGCACGATTTTCTCCAAGCGCGAGCTCCAGAAACTGCTCGAGATCCACGTTAAGCAGCAGACGCTGCACCCCGACGAAGGTCACATCGTGCGCGGCGCCATGGGGTACAAGCAGAAGACGGTGAGCGAGATCATGGTGCCGCTCGAGAACATTTACTCGCTTCCGATATCCTTTTCCACCATTTTCTTTGTCTTCCATTTCGCATGTGAGTCTCATTATATTATGATGAAGAGTTCCTTAACCCGTGTGTGTACGCCAGTACGAAGCTCAGCATGGACAAGATCAAGAAAATGTACAACAGCGGCTTCAGCCGCATCCCCGTGTACGGCAAAGACGTGAACGACGTGCTCGGCATCATCTTTGTCAAGGACCTCGTGTACATTGACCCGAAGGAGAACGTGCCGTTGCAGGAGTTTGTGCACGTGTTTGCGCGCGCCGCACACCGCGTCTGGGCCGACTCGAAGCTCGGCGAGGTCCTGTCCGTGTTCAAGCAGGGCGGCATCCACATGGCGCTCGTGTACGACGTCAACAACACCGGACCCGTACGCTTTCTCGTAGCTGAAATTGGCTTGGCGTCCTCACGTTCGCTGACTTTGTGTTTGCGTCTAATGTGCTGTGAATAAACCTTTAGGGCGATCCGTTCTACGAGCTCAAGGGTATGGTGACGCTCGAAGACGTCGTGGAGGAGATTCTGCAGACCAAGATCGTCGACGACACGGATTCGCTCGAAGCGCGGCACGAGCGGAAGAGCTGCGTCGACCGAATAACGCTCGACTATGGTAAGCTTCACGAACATTCTCTGCATAAGTCCGGCTCATCGAAATAGTTGCTTTGACATGCTTATTGGATCGCGTTTGCGTCAGTGTAATGTGCTTGTGTGTATAGACACTTTGGATCGCGACCCTGCACACAAGCAGCATTGAGTTTTACGAAACAACCGAATAAATCTAATTATGATGCGTGCCGCGATTTCGGCGTGCGCTGCGATGCATTTTTATGTCAGGATGAAAACGCGCATGTGTGTGTGTGATACTGTTTTTCGAGTTAGCGCGATGAATTGTGTTCTTCATACCGAGCGACGCGTGGAGCACCGCTAGCAGCAGCCGGATCAGCAGGCGCGCACACGTTTGCAGGGTAGGATAAGCTTCGAGCTGCTTAGGCACAGCGTCGCCATTAGCGCTTGGCTGGCAGTTCACATCGCTGTGACGCAATGCGACTCGCTTTCAAAAGAGATCGCGTTTTGCGCGCTTTGTGACAGAACAGACTGCTTCAACGCCGATGGTTGCTGAATCAGAGGGAGAGGAGACCACACACATTCAAGGGGGAAAGCGTACCCATGCGTGGCTCTTCGTTCACTTCCTGAAGGAAGACACAGTCCGTCTACAATGGCTGACACTTCAACGTCGCAAGTTTCCCCCCTCTTCTGGCAACTTTCTATTTGGTTCGTCGCATTGCATTTATCTGTTTGGACCTCTATTCAGCAACTCGGTCTAGTCCCACGTCTCTCCATTTCTCGAGTTGAAGTGTCGAGTCCAAGGAAAGAGACCGTCGAGACCGCGCCAAATGCGCGCATGAGCACGAAGAAGAAGCAGCGACGGCTGCTGCATCTAAAGGTGCGCGTCCAAGAGCGAGTGCGATGTGCGATGGTCATGAATGTGCGCTTTCGCTCCAGACTGCACTAATGTTTGCATCTTCTACATGCGTGTCTTAGAATCGAGTGGCAGCAGGTGGTGGTATTGACAGCTAGCGACCTGGACTACAGATCCAAAGGTACCAAGGGAGTGCACATGGTGCGAATAACTCGCACGTGGCTCGCACCCAAGTCCTTCGCTTGGTGATGGTTCCTGCCTCGTGCACGGAGAGCAAACAAGCAGAGCGCGTGGGTGCAAGCCATTTGCGAATTTACCACGCGCTACTCAACTCAACACTCACCACCACGAACAAGAACAGCTTAAGCAACTACAATGGCCCCGCACTTCGTGTCCGACCTTATTGACTCTGCCCTTGGCCAGATGAAGACGATCCTCGCTCGACGGAGCATCGAGAAGAAGCCGATGAAGACCGTGCAGACCCCCAACGTCACTTCCAGTGTGGCCGATGACTCGATTATGAAGCACCAGCAACAGCAAATCGACGCTCTGCTGCTTGAAAACGCGCGCTGGAAGAGTGAGTGCCATGCTCTCGCGCAGCGCTTTCTGACGGTCCAAGCGTCCCCGTCGTCCCGCTCGTCGCATGAACAACCCAAGACTTGCGAGATTGATGCTGTGGATCGTCAATACCACGAAACCATCGTCAAGCAAAAGGAAGCGCAGCTGGACGCACAGAAGGCGGCGTACCGCGAGCTTCAAAATGTTTGCGAACAACACGAGAGTCAGCGCGAAGCGTTGGAGAGAGCAGTCACGCGCTGCCAGTTCGATCGGGAGGAGCTTATGGACGATGTGGCCGACCTGAAGGCTGAGCTCAAGACCACGAATGCACAAAACCAGCAACTGGCCGCGTGCATCATGAAGATGGAGACTCTGTTCAAGCAACGAACCGACGAGAAAAAGAGATGCGAGCAGACGAAGCCAAACGAAGAAGCTCTCGTCGACACGCTTCCTGTCGAGTTCACCAGGAGCGTGAATGCAACAACAATCAAGAAAGCAAAGAACAAGCAAGCAACAGTTTCTAAGAAAGTCGATCGCGCGTCACTCACTACCGAGTCGGTCAATTCGCCCTCGAAGACCGTCCTGATCTTTGGATAGAGGAACCACCGCGCCAAGTTATCTGTACTTTGGATTACTTAGTGACCACATAATTTTGGCAGAACCAACCTGTAAATGTAAAGCATTGAATCACCACTACTCTGTCTTGTTGAACGTAAATCGGTGTCGGAATGCAGCACCTTTTTTTCATTTCACTGTAACGAGCGCCTTCCTTAGAAGCGTTATTTGCTTTTTCGCCTTGAGCACCAGCGCTTGGGAGCGTTAATATTGTGCGCAAGCGATGAGTTGCTGCGGATAAAAACCTCAGGCGACGACATGCGAACGACGAACAGCGAGCTTTGCGTTCATTTCACCAAATTGCGTTTCATATTTACGAGTGTGCGCGCAATTTCCTAAGCCTAGTGAGCTCAATCTCTCGAGCTGAAACACAACAGCGTGTGACACGGAGTAGTTTTGGTCTTATGGTTTGGAGTTCCACTAGCCAAAGCTACTTCTTCGTGAAGGCACAGCGCACACATCGAGCACTTCCAGCGAGAGAGGGCACGCAAAATGGCAATCGCATCGATCGTATGGAGCGCAATTTCGTGCGAGGAGCCACAAAAATGGCGTGATCGAACGCCAAACCATCACTAAACATTGTTAGCCGATGCTCGTAACTGTGCGACTATCAATCTCTCCATCTTCGCCAAGGTACTTCAGTTCGTACTCGTCGCAAGAAGCTGGAAAGCAAACATGAATGATCTTGATATCTGGGTAGCCTTCGATCTGATACACGTCATCTAGCGCGCGACTCCGCGGAACAAAGTTCACCATGAACATTTTGTCGATGGCGAGAAGATGCCTGTAATCCTCCGCTTGTTTCACTGCGGACTCAATTTCCGCTTTCGTCAGTTTATTCGACTTGAGTTCATATCCATACGTCACGCCATTACTGATTATGATGTCCAATCTCCTTTTGTCGCCAGGATCTCGGGCTTTTGCGAGAACAGACCTTGAGCACTTGCTGGTGTGAAGAATGCTACGAATCGAAGCGTAAAGCTCAAATTGAAAGACAGCCTCGCTAGGAGATTCTCGGTTTGTCACACGATGATTCCCAACGATACTTGGCTTCATAAATTGAAGAGATAGACAAAGAAGTTCGAACGGATCTTCTCCGAATGCAACTTGATTGATCACTCGAACAGGTTGCGCTTCCATGCAAACTCGACGCATCATCTCCGACGAAAACAGCAAGGTACCGCGCTTCCCTTCAATGAGGATTCCCATTCGGAGCAGTCTGTCAAATGAGAGTTCGCGTGGACCACTGCCAATGACCTTCTGATGCATCAGCACGTAGGTAAGGGCTTCCCAACCCGACTCATTCATTCCTTGCAAATCTTCCTGTATACGACAGTAGGTCCAATTGTAGTTAGACAAATACTTGGAGAAATTTCGTATCTTGAACCAGGAATGCCATTCGCTGATGTCGCTTGTCCACATCAATTCGTCAACAGTGAAGCGAATTAATGTCCCAAAGATACCAGGAGCTCCGGCAGGATAGTCCATAACAGCTCGACGTGTCGAAGCGGTAAAGTCAAACCGCGGCTTGATCATCTCGAAGAAATCGCTCATTTGTTGGTTGGAGAACGGCTGGACCCTGATGAGGTTGGCAAGATTAAACGGACTGACCCGCTCGCCTCCTTTATGCCACTTGTACAGAGTTACCAAATCGTAGCTTCCGATCCCAAGAAAGCCGTAAAAGTAGGGAGCTCCTTGCCAACTCCTAAGAACGTCGATGAGGTTGCTGATTAGACTCCCATTCTCAAACATAGCGTCCATTTCATCAATGAAATGACACAACCGCTTCTTGCGACGAACAAGCAATTCCGTGAATGCATGTGGCGATCCTACAACGCCACCAAAATGTCGACTAAGCGCATTCCAAAACGTTTCTTCTGTTTCGATCTGTATACTTGTTGCTTGGAGATAGATGGGTTCAACTGACGGGTCACTGCTAATGCAGTCCCAGAGGCGGTTCGCGATTGTTGTTTTCCCAAATTGACGAGGTCCATAAAGTAGGCACAGCGGTTGACCAATTGAAGAAGCTGAACTGATAATGATGCTATACAGCTTCCGATATGGTTCGATTGTTTCCATAGGGACAGCACAGAGCTCTCTGGGAACAGGGTCTTGATAAATTGCGTCTCTGTGGCAAATCTTTGCCTTCTCAATGGAAGCTCACTCCCAGAGGCTGACTCTTGCTCCAGAGCGACCACCAGCACGTGAATGTCGCCTTGAAATTGTACGCTTTGTCCTTGCTGCCTTTCTGCTTTTCGCTCAAGCTCATCAACGTGTCGCTGATTCAACGCCACAAGCTCCTTCACGTAAGTGCAGTGCTCTTGAAAACGATCAAGCTGCTCGTTCACGATCGCCAAAGTCTTCAATCTTTCCATCGACGGTGCTCTTCCAGCTTGCCATTTGTGATTGCTCTCAATCAGATAACATCACAAGCGTTTCTTGACTTTTGCCAACTTCAGGCAGTGTGTCAATGTCTTCACAGAATCGCTGAAGAAGACGCACGCAGTTTCCAAAAGCAACTGCACTCACCGGAACAGTGTTGCTAAGTCAACTGCTTTTCCAGTCCTCGAGTCTTGGTTTCGTATCGCCAACTCGAAAGACAAGCCAACTTTTGCAGCTGCTGGGATCGCTTCTCTTGATGAGGAGCCCAGAGCATGATAGCACGATGTTTCACAAACTACTGCTTCTCAAGCCGACACCGCAGCGTGCATCACTTGGACTGAAATCTGGCTTCAAGACATCACGCTTCTTTCTCCAAAGCTTGATGCTGCTACGACTCAATGCTCATATCATGAATAGTGTGCATGAGCGGAGCGCTGCGATACGTCAACTCATCACTATTTTCGACTCGAGACGCACTCAAAGGTGATGATAAAGCACGCTCCAGCAGCGACCACCTTACAGCAAACGCTGCATTCTCCACTGCTGCAGAGGAGAATGCAGCGTTCACATGACGCTCGCGGCGGGATCTTGTGCCAAATCAGTGATCTCCAGTCGTCCCTTCTTTGCTTTGATCATTTTGGTTTGGCGTCACATAGAACGGGGTCTGCTTGCGCCTGCGTGCAGCTTTTTCAATTTCCGTCCAAAGCCCAATCAGCGAGACGCACCCATCTCTTTCGGCCGCGTCGGACTCGCGCCACGTCTACGGTGTCAACTGCCAAGTTGGGATGCGAAAATCAAGCGCGGAGGCATCGAACAAGTATGCACCAGCGTATGATTACGACAGGCGCCTGCATGTGGTCGTGAGTGGTTCACTCCTTCGCTTGTTGAGACTGCGTCCACTCCAGAAAAGTAACCCAAGCGAAAGGTGCTGCAGGTGTCTCAGATGCCACAACAAAATCGTACCCCTCCTTGAAGAGCATAACCATCAGGAAGGGTTCAGTTTCGTGTTGCGTTCGTGTGATTTCGCCTGTCACTCGTTCTTCATTGCGCCGTTTCCCAGCAACAGCGAAGAGCTCATTGCAAGACCAATGCTCAAGAACAGCAGCGCGACGCCCGTGCTGCCGCCGCAGTACTCGAATCGCCTCTTCCGGTCGTCGTTCACGACGTGCTTCTCCGTGTACCTGGCGGCGCGCAATGAGCTCTGGTACTGCGCCGCGATGGCGTTTCTCGTGCTCGTGACGTCTCTCAACTACTGGCGCCACCCGGTCGTCGGCTGGCGCCGCACTGCCGACATGACCGCCGTGTTCCTTGGCATGGTGTACCATCTCTACTGCAGCTCGTACGTGGTCAACCGCATGTACCAAGTCTTCTACGTGCTGTTCATCTTCAAGACTGCGTACTGCTACATGCGCGCGCGGGACGCTGCCAACAAGGACGTGTCTTCGGCCTGGCACTGCGGTGTGCACATCATGGGCAACCTCGGCAACATGCTGCTCTACACCGGGCTGGCCGTCTAATCAGTGCGGACGAGGAAACAATATGAAGGCTGTATGGAATAATGTCGATTTTTATATACACTAATACTAGTAACAAGGAAGATTTTTTGCAAAGCAAATGACGCATTTTCTCTATTCGTTTGTCTATAAAACTCATCGCTGGGTAGCGCGATTACTCTGCTCTGGAGGACGCAAAGTCCGAGTCTTTCAGAATCTGGATCGCCTTCAGCGTCCACTCGTTCACGCGGTGCTTGGCGAACGCCGTGCGATCGCAGGACGTCTTCACCGTGTATGTCACCGACGTGCGGTGCGTTTTGGGGCACACGTGCTGGTCCGTGAGGCTGAACGAGAACTGGATAGGCTCTGGGAAGCACTCGCGCAAGATCGCCTCCAGCTTCTGCTCCGTGTAGCCCTCGTGGATCCAGAAGCTGATGCCACGCGACCATTCGATCGGAAGCTGCGCGCGCAGCCCGACATTCTCACGACAAAACACGTGTGTCAGACTGTCTGGCGTCCAAAAGCCTCGCTCAGCGAGTTTGTACCCGACCGAGTAGTAGCCCAAGTCCGCGAGCTGCTCTACGGGGCAGAGGTGGATGTTGTGCATGATGAGCCCGTTGTCGGCCGCACAGTGTACGATCTGCCACGTATCCCCCCACGCGCGCTGCTTGGTGTCCAATGCAGTGCCGCCCTGACCGGCACAGAGCGTGATCCAGACGAGTCCTTGGTGCGCGAGCACGTCTTGCGCGCTCTGGAAGAAGTCGCGCAGCAGTTTGCGATGCAAGTGGATCTTGTTGCGCTTGCTGCCACCCTCGGCGTAATGCGGGAAATTGAACACGATGCGGTCGAACAGCAATGGCGCAGTGCTACTAGCAACTTCAGCAGCACCATCAGCGTTACCGCATGCAACATTCGAGTCTGTCAGCAGCACCGGGTACTCCTTGAGCCTGGTCGCGTTGACTCCGTGGATCACACGCACGCCGCCGTCCTTGAGCTCGTCGAGAATCTCACCCGAGTTCGGGTACATCTTCAGCAGCTCATCGTGCGTGTCCAGCGATGTCGCCGTCACGGAGATCGCATTGGACGCGACCTTGTCCGTGTTGCTGCGCAGGAACGCGCGCGCAAACGAGAAGTTGCCGTCGCCGACGATGAGCACGCGATGCGCAATCGGACATCCATTTTCGTTTGCCTTGCTCGCGAAGAGCCCGAGGTTCGTGAGGTCGCCGATCTGCTGGTTGCTTGCAAGCGCGTCGACCGCCATCGCTGTAGTTGTATTGCTGTACACTGTGTGCAGGGATTGCTGCTGGTGCCACACACGCGATGCCGCGAGACGCGCTGGTAATAGTGCTGCTTGACGCAAGAAGCGCCGATGAATGGCCGTGGACATTCGCGCGTCAGTTAATTGTTGCCAACTGTCCGATTCGTAACTGGCAGATGGCTCAGAGGACTTCTATTCGAAGCAAAGAGGAACAATGACATGAAAATGAATATGGACAATGGCGCACAGTGAAGATGCTTATTCCTGCGCTGTTTGCGCGCATTTACTGCACTTACTGCGCTCTTTTTGTACTAGAGTATACGATCGCTCTTCCTCTCTTTTCACGAGAACCAAATATACCAGAGTAGTGCACCCACAAGCGCAACGAGCGTCGGCGCAATGAACGACATGGCGCGGACCTCTTTTGCAGATGACAACGCAGCGCTTTTTGCCGCGTTCTTCTTTTTCTTCTTTGATGCACTTGCTTCAGCCGTCTTGCTAGTTGCGCTAGCGATGCTTTTCTTTGCGGCAGTAGTTGTCTTAGCTCCCTTTTGTCCGCCCTTCTTGTTCTCCTCGCGCTGGCGCAGCTGTGGCGACAAAATGGAGAAATAACACAGGAACGCTATTGGCAACAGCATTCATGAACGCATTGCTTTTAGCAGCATGCATTTCGTACCGTGAGCTCGAGGTCGTCGATACGCATGCGCATCTGCCACGGCACGGGCACCTTCTGCTTCTCCAGCTCGTCGATCACGATCTGGCGGAACGCAAGGAACTTTTTGTACTTCTGCACGACGTCCTCGCCGAACTCGTCGTCGCGCTTCGCGAGGAAGTGCGCGTCCTGGAGGTCGTCGTCCAGCGCGTAGAGCTGCTGCAGTAGGCTGCGCATGCGGGGCGAGTGCTCGGCGAGCGGCTCGAGGTCCTGTGTCAGCAGCGACTTGCGCTCCGTCGTCATGTTGGCTTCTGCTGTTGTTTAGTATGGAAAACTCGCTGTGTTGTGTGTATGGGATGCAGGAAAAGCAAAAATCCAACAGGGACAAACTGCAGCACGCTGGAGATTACATGCTGACAAAAGTCGACTCAAAGCGTAATCATCGCTCAATCAAAGGCAGTTGTGTTTCATTATTTAGCTGTTTTCTCAAGCATTAAGCAAACCGAAGCCACACGCGCAGGAGCGATGATCGAGTCGAAGAACGAATGTATCGGCATAATTACAAGTGTCGTCTTACATACGCGCGCCACGGCTCCTTTATCGCGGCGCACTCAAAAACAAATATTGCTGGAGGAGAGGCTTAGAGCTCCACGACGTCATTGCGGCGCTCGTAGCCAGCGCGTTCATCGGCAATGTAGTGGTTCGCCGCTGTTCGGCGGTTGGCGTCGTACGAGCGGGCGTCGTAGCTGCTCTGCGCGCTCTCCTGCATGTGCGTCCCCGAGCGAAGGCGGATGTCTTCCGTGTACTTGTTGTCGTCGTCAATGTTGTACTCGTTCGCGTTGCCGTTGACGTACGGGTTGTGGGTGCTGTTGGTGACATTTGACGAGTACCGTTGCTGCTGTGGTTGCGACTGTTGCTGGTACTGCTGGTTTTGCGACTGCTGCTGCTGGTAATGCTGGTTTTGCGGCGCCAGCGGCACGCGTTCCTTCTGCCCCGGGGTCTCGTCCTTGAAGTACTCCTGCGCGGTCTGCTCGTCTTCCTGGTCGAACTTGGCATCTCGCTGAAGCTGGTACTTCTTCCAGAAAGAGTACAACGAACGGATCATCAACAGGAATAAGACGAACAAGTTCAAGCCAACAATCGCCAACGAGATTCCGTTCTGTAGCTCCGACGGGAACCCATCGGCAGCAGCAGCACTGATCAGGAAAAACGTCAACACCAAGACGGCGATCTTCATGATCGTCACGAAACTCGTCGTCGTCTGCACAAAGCGCGAGTGGTGCGGGGACTTGATCTCCAAGTAGAAAAAGAAGATCACGTGCACACCCAGAATGAACGACACTTGGTACGTAGCCTCGGCGCCGACGTAGCCCGTCGCACAGCCAGTGAGCAACGCCACCATCAGCTTTGGAGCAAAGAAGAAACGGTTCTTGAACTTGTACTCATCGTACAATGGACCGTATCGCGCGTTCACCGGCTTCTTCATGTGCGCAACCGTACCGACATCACGGATCTCTTCTTCGTGCTTCTTGACGATAATGTACCCGTAGATGATAATGCCGAACGCCAAAAACAGCAAGGACACAGCAGCGAGAATGCACTTCGGATCGGTCGCTTCATTCAGCTCGACCGAGTGGTAGATCTGATACGTCCCCGTCACTCCGATCGTGTACTGAGACAGGATGAGAATCAACAATTCCAACCCAATCACCTTGTCGAAAAACTTGGCCATAAAGTCTTCACGTGACATGAAAAAGCCCGACGCAAAGTACGCGATACCAAACAGCGCCAGGACACCAGCCATCACGACAAACACACCGGCAAGCGTGACCAGGAACAGCATGTCTTCCTCGATACCCAATGTACGCGAATACTTTGCGATCCCCGAATCTGGCGCAGTGACATCCGTGCTCAACCGACGCGAGTACTGCATCAGTCGTCGCCGAGTGCTATCATCCGAATTATCACCGTTCGTGCTGTTCTTCAGCTTTCCAAAGGGCAAAAAAGTGAACGCTGCTGGAGCCATTTGCTTGCCGAAAATGGAAAGAGCCGCAGATTTACCAGTCAGATTCAACTGGTTGATAAACACAGCAAACTGACAGATCTCCACCGTGACGACAGCGACGTTCGCACCAGCCGCAGCAACGGAAGCACTGGCAGTACCGGCACCACTCACGACGCTACTAGCAACAGCAGCGATCGTGCTCATGACGACAGTGACTCCAGCAACACTTTTCGACGTTGGTCCAATGACATTGCCAGCCAGCGACGTCGAGTCTTCTGTAATGACACCATTCGCTTCATCACTTTTGCGCTCCTGCATTTTTTCTGCGTCGGTGGCAGCGCTGGCATTGACAAGCATTGCCGAGCAAGAGCACGATGAAAAGGAGCTCTCCGACGTGTACGCACACTGCTGGTTAGAGGTCATCGTGGAATTCGCCAAAAATGCCGAGCTTGCACTTGATCGCGCTGTAAGGCGGGTTTTCATCGCCGACGTCATGAACGAATCCAAGCCGTGGCTTGCGTACACAGACGACGACAGACCGTTGTTTCCTCCATACACCCAAGCGCCATTGGTACACGCAGGGAACGAACAAATCGAGACACAGGTCGAGCCGGTCAGAGTACCCACCGATCCACTGTAGATCACGCAGCTACTTGCTGCAACAGCAGCCTCGACATCAATACCCTGTCCCCCGCAAGTAATTCCGAGCGTCGACCACTGGTTGTAAAAAGTTTCATCGCAGGTAAATGTATCCTCCGAGGTGGGGCTCGTTGAGTTCGTTGAGGTCGTCGTGTTGCCAGAGGTTTGGGAGCTGACCGACGAAGTCGAGTTCGTGGTTGAATCGACAGTCGCCGTCGCTGGTGTCAGCGTAGTCGTCGTCGTAGTACCGGTCGTCGTAGTGCTGGTTGTGGCACCAGTCGTTGTTCCAGTGGTGGTAGTACCCGCCGAAGCAGTAATCCCCGTGGTGCTACCAGCAGAGACGGCGACGTTCAGCGAAGTCTGGAGAAAACGTGTACCTGGTGCTGGCGTCGTCGATCCTGCCGTGCCGCCCGTGCCTGTCGACGATCCGCTTGATGGAGCCGTGGTCACTGGGGTCGTCGTGGTAGTCGGCGTGCTCGTTCTCGGCGTCGCAGTCGTCGGAGTTGGCGATGTGGTCGATGGCGCCGTGGTCGTCGGCACACCCGCACTTCCAGATCCAGTCGAGGACCCATCCGAGGTTTTGGTCGACGGCGAGTTGGTGCTGCCGGCGTCGCTGTTGCCGCCGTCGCTCGAGCCGACGGTCACGCCATCTTCGCCGTCGGACGACGAGCTGCCCGTGCTCGTCTTGCCGCTTGTCGAGTTGTTCTTGACGATCTCAGTGATCGGGTTAGTGAGCGTCGACGCCACTCGCGACTGCAGGTACAGCGGACACGTCGTCGCCGCGCGCGCGGGCTCCCACGACGAGAGCGCGCTCACCACGACGGCGAGCGCCACGAGTCCGAGCGCTTTCGGTCGCATGCTGCGTACAAATAACGGGAAGGAATATACGTCACGAAGGAGACTGCTTTCTCACTGGACGTCGGGAAAAATTCTATGCGCTGCTGCACAATCGTACGCGGAGTTTCCCTTTTTCGAAAGTGACTGGCTGTTTGTATGGTCCAGACATGCCTCTTTCTGTGGAACGACAGCCGCCTGCTGTTGTTCCCTCGCGTGCATCTGCAACCCTCTCTCTCTCTCTTTTGCAACGCGTTTTATGCACATTCTTTCACTTGCTCGCTCTCCTTGCTCAACCTTCTAGAATGCATGTTTTTCCCACATCTCTCAGAATGTGTAATACAAGATGTATCGGAAACAAACTGTGTGAATTGATGTGACGAAGGGTTGAGCAGGAAGAGGACGTGCTCGAGTCAGTCGCTGGCGTGGACACTGGGAAGAGAAAGGAAACACTGGCATTTGCAATGGTCCCATGCAAAATGCCGCTGACAAACAGCACAGGGAAGAGTTGACTCGTCCATCGCGGAGGCAACTGTGGCAATGGTTGCGTTCCCACCAGTTTGTGCCACTTTTGCCATCGTGAGCATGGCCGCCCGTCGATCCTTTGTATCTGGCTGCTGCCAGTATTGACTTTTCTCCTACAAACATGCTGGCAATCTGTTCTGTCGAAACTAAATGTTGCTGTGCAATTTCAATACTGAAACCCTAGTAAACGTTGCTAACGCTGGGACTTTGAGCCAAAAATGCATCCACTAATAAATTGATGCCGCCGGACGTGCGTCGGCAATATATGAGCGCAAGGATTGTACTTTGCTATCTGTTTTCTTCCAGTGTGTCGCAGCCATATACGCACGCGTGTTGCTCGCTGTCACACGCAGCGATGGCTGATGTTGACAGCCAAAGTGTCACGACACATGAGTTCGGTTCACGCATAAAAGCGACTTCAGTGCAAGGCGATCGATCGCCTGTATCATCATTGTCTTGATTCACCTGGCAGTGTACCAGCAGTGTACCACTTTTGTGCTGCAAACCGAACCCCGTCACTCTCTTCGTGAGCGTACCACCACGTCTACAATAGTGCCCCATCCCAATTTTATACTTTCAAGTAACTGGCATGGCCGATATGTGTTGTTTCCAGGAAATCACGTGGGCCACCTTATTCAGAGCCATCTGACCTAGTCGAGTGCTGAGTTGCTTTTTTTGCCAGAAAGAAAAGAGCGAAACAGCACGATGTTCCAGATCCGCGTGCAGGCGCATGGGGAGGACGTCGCGGCCGCCGTCTTTGACGACGGCGTGTACGGGGAGGAGGCCAAGGTTAGCGAGGAGGAGAAGAGCTCGTCTGTGTCCCCATTGCTGCCGCAGCGCCGCGGACTCGACGATGCGCTTCAACGAGGAGAAGAGGATGGCGACGGCGAGGACAAGCAGTTGCCCGATGCGAATTTCCTCACTGGGAATCCCCAGGTCCGCGTCACGACGGGAAAGCTGCGGTTCTACCGCCCCGACCAGCCGTACGTGCATAAGCTTAGCCCACTCGCAGCGACAACGACGACGTCCAGTGTGTACCAGCAATTGCCGCACGAACGCAACACGCTGCTGTGTATCGTGACCGTTCCGTCGCACATGTCGCCCGTGGAATTGCTCGAATTTCTCGCGGGTTTCCGGGACGATATCGCGTCGGTGCGTGTGCTGCAGGATCCAGAGCGAAGCAACTGCATGGCGCTGCTCCAGTTCGTCACGCAAGATCGCGCTGACCAGTTTTTCATGGTGCGCTGCGTTATGCCGATTGGATTGTTTGTTGATGCACTTTGAGACTGTCGAGTATGATCTAACTTTGCATGGGGACTTCATCTACGCTAGGCGCATAATGGGACGTACTTCAACTCGATCGAGCAAGAGCGCTGCAAGATCGTGTTTGTGCGCAGCATCGAGTACGATTCGGTTGTGGATGGCGCGATTGGCACTTTGACGGAGGGCTACTCGAACCAGGAGCAGGACGAAGAAGTATCGACAGTTTCGGTGAAGTCGCCGAAACTGACATCAAAGCGGTTCCCACCGCCGCCACCGGGGATGACGGAAATCCCGACGTGCGCCGTGTGTCTCGACCGTCTGGATGCGTCGGCGTCAGGCATCCTCACGACGCTCTGCAACCATACTTTCCATTGCGACTGTTTGTTCCGATGGGAAGGATCGAGTTGTCCAGTGTGTCGGTACAGTCACGGAGACATCGTCTCGGCATGTGAGGTGCGTATCGACGAGTCACATGCCTAGAAGCGTCCAGAATGACGCATACAATAGGTTTCTGGTTCGTTCGTATATCCTTTGTGCATGTCTGCAGGTTTGTCATACGACCGAACATCTTTGGATCTGTCTCATCTGCGGCCACGTCGGGTGTGGTCGCTACTCGGGAGAGCATGCAAAGCAGCATTTCCAAGAGACGTCCCACACATACTCACTGGAGTTGGAGACCCAGCGCGTGTGGGATTACGCTGGCGATGGGTACGTTGGCATCAAATCCTTCTGCCTTCTATGCATAGTCCTCTGCTTGATGCTACAATCTGATACTAATTTGCGCCAAAACTCTGTGATCAGATACGTCCACCGACTCATTCTGAACAAGCAGGATGGCAAGTTTGTCGAGTTTCCAAACCCGAGTTCAGTGAGTGGCGAGCGATCGCAGATTCCGCCAACGACGGCAGCAGAGCAAGAAGAAGGCGAGCATCTGAAGCTTGAAAAGTTGGCCGTCGAGTACAACTTTTTGTTGAAGAGGTTTGATGTGTTGACATATTTCTATTGAGTTGTCGCTGCGGTTATCTCATTCGCTTGCTTGTCTTGTTTGTTTTGCCAACAAAGCCAATTGGAGGAGCAGCGTTTATTCTACGAACGTCGCTTGGCGGCGGCCAACGAAAGCGACCATCGCCAACTGGTTCAGGCGCTTGAGAACGACAAGAAACAGCTCAAGAAGGCGAATGAAACGCTCGCGCAGAAAGCGCACAAACTGGAGGAAGAACTGACGTTTGTCCGGTTCGTGGCAGGAGCTCAATTCACATAGTACACTTTGTGCGAGCATTTCCAACTGATGCTGTTCGGTTTTGTTTTTCTATTTGTCAATTCAGAGAGCTGAACAAGTCGCTAATTGAGAACCAGAAGCAGTGGAAAGAGCGTGTGCGGGTTCTGGAAGAGCAAAGCACTCGCAACGGCCAGGACACGACGATGCGCATCGCGGATTTGGAAGGACAGGTTGGTTTTCATTTGAAGCATGGAAGCATTCATAAATATGCCGCGATTGCGAGTCATTGTGCTTACTTTCTTGTATCCATGCATGTGTTTGCTGTTTTTGCTTCATTTAGGTGCGCGATTTGATGTTTTACCTGGACACGCAGAACAGAGTCGCTCAGTCGGACTATCGAGACGACATCCAGGGAGGAACAGTGCAGATCGAGACGAGACCTGCTACAAGGGAGGCTGCTGCGTCTTCGTCAACGACGACTGCGAGACGGAAACCAAAGTCCAAGCGATGAGCATGAGGCTAAAGAAGAACGCTGCAGTTGTGGGGCTAGAAATCAAAATGACTTGAGGTTCGCCTCCGTCCAGCTACTGAATAGAAGTCTCGCTGCCAATAGAAGTCCTTCATTGTGTTTCCCATACAACCACTAATATATAGTAGTCCGGTTTGAGTCTCGTATCAGATATTTTGATAAGCATAGGATCAGGGCTGACAATGAAAGGCACCAACTGCAGCAATACGAAAGCTCACACACAAGCCGAGAAGCGATGGCCAAAGCTGCGGTCGCGAAGGCGCCTGCGCTGCGGCGCAACACGAAGCGCATCCTCGCGGCGCTGCACGCGAGCGGCGTCGCGCAGCACACGACGTCGCTCATCCGCGAGTCGCCGCCGCTGCGCGTGCTGGGTCTCGATATCAACACCAACAGCACCGGGTACGCCGTGCTGAACGAGCGCGGCCGCGTGTGCACGTGGGGGCACATCCCGACGGCGCACATCCAGAGCTCCGATATACTCGGGATCGCGCATGCCATTGACGCCACATTGAAGGGCGTCCACAGCAGCATCCTTGCGGATTATACAAAGGGCACGCAGTCCAATGGTGAGCGTCATCTGCACTGGCACGTGGGCATTGAGGACTTTATGCGGATGTACCGCTTCGGGCGGTTCCACAACAAGGGTATCTTCCAGCTCGCGCAGCTCAACGGTATCGTGTCGTACACGTGCTGGCAGCGCTTCCACTGCCCGCCGCCCGTGCACACGCATCCGTCGGCGGCGCGCGCGTTCTTCAACATCGCTGCGACCAAGAAGACGAAGTCGAGCGCCAGAGGCAGCGAGACGGACATCAAGGAGCAGGTCATGGGCTTCGTGCAGCAGCAGGAACCGCATTTCTTTTTGCCTCCAACAACCTCAGAAGACGACGCAAAAGATGTGTGCCGAGACTGTCAGACAAGCATTTTCGCGAAGAACCGCAATGGGAACTTCTCTGAAGCTGCGTTCGATGTCGCCGACGCGTACGTCATCGCAGCGTTCACGCGGTGGAAGCACTTTGAGGCAAAGCTGCTCGAGCACCCAGAGCTCATCGACACGTTCAGCGAGACGTACATGCAGATGGCGATGGCGCACGCAGAGGGCAAGACCACGAAAAAGAGCGCCAAGCCCAACGCCGAAGAGCGCGCGCTGCTGGAGATGAATGCCAAGGCAAAGCAAACGTATCTGCAGTCGCTGTTTGCGCATGGCATCGAAGAATGGATCAAAACGAGCCACATGCAGCTCTTTGGCAGCACACAAAGTTAATGCACACACATAAAGAGTGAAGGAGACAACGTTTTGGTGAAGGTATTCATGTTTTGTGTATTGTTCTGCCACTAGCTAGAGCGAGTCATTGTTCGCAGAGGGGAGAGACACTTAGTGGAATTCACGCGCATCGGTCCATGCATCTTCCTCGCTCTCACGGGCGTAATAATCATAGAGGCTGTCAGAGTCCAGTCCGAGCATCGGCTGTTCCTTGTGGATCGCCATGGATTCCACAAAGAGCTTGACGAGACTGATGTTGGTGAGCAGCGGGATCGAGAAGTCGACGGCTGTTCGGCGGATCAGGTAGTTATTCTTCACCTGCTTGCTCTCGCTGTTTGGCAAGTTGACGACCAGGTCGATCTTGCCGTCCTTGATGTACTTGAGCACGTTCTTCTCGCTGTCCTCGTTGTCCAGTGGGAAGTCCAACTTGGTCGTTGGGATGTCGTACTTCTTGAGGAACTCGTGCGTCTTCTCCGTAGTGTACAGGTTGTAGCCGAGCTCGTGCATCTTGTACGCCGCGTGCACAAACTCTTCCGTAAACTTGTCCTGCATCGACAGCAAGATGTTCTTCTCTGGGAGCTTGAAGTTCGACGAGATCAGCGCCTTCAGGAACGCCTCGTGGTGGTTCTTGCCGAAGCAAGCCACTTCACCCGTCGACGCCATCTCGACACCGAGCAATGGGTCCGCACCGCCGAGACGAGTGTACGAGAACATTGGCGACTTGATGCCGACGAAGCCTTCTGGGCGCTTTGGTCCGTACAATTCTGGCAAGTTGTCGTTCTCGGTCGACTCGCCGACCATGACCTTGGTGGCCGCACGGATGAAGTCCGAGCCCGTGGTCTTGGACACGAATGGGAACGATCGCGACGCACGCAAGTTGCACTCAATGATGCTCACATCGGCACCCTTGGCGAGGAACTGCGCGTTGAATGGACCCGAGATGTTGAGCGCCTTGGCCACCTTCTCCGCGATCTTGCGGATCTGGTTCTGGTAGTACGAGCTCGCTTCCACTGGAGGCAAGATCAGCGTCGCGTCACCACTGTGGACACCAGCGTTCTCAACGTGCTCCGAGATCGCAGCAGCGATCACGACACCGTCCTTGGCGACGGCATCCAATTCGAGCTCCTTCGCGCCTTCCACGAACTTGGTGATCACGACTGGGTGTTCTGGCGACACATCGACGGCTTCGTTGAGCACCTTCTCGAGATCGTCACCGTTGTAGACAACGTTCATGGCAGCACCACTCAACACGTACGATGGACGCACGAGGCATGGGTATCCAACACGCGAGGCGAATTCACGCGCAGCAGACATGCTCGTGAGTTCCTTCCACTCTGGCTGACGCACACCGGCTTCATCCATCAACTTGGAGAACTTGAAACGGTCTTCCGCGCTATCAATCATCAATGGGCTCGTACCGAGGATCTTGACGCCAGCCTTGTGCAGTGGGAGCGCCAAGTTGTTTGGGATCTGACCACCGACAGACACGACCACACCCTTAGGCGCTTCACGGTCGTACACATCCATCACACGCTCCTTCGAGAGCTCCTCGAAGTAGAGCTGGTCGCACTCATCGTAATCGGTACTCACGGTTTCGGGGTTGTAGTTGACCATCACGGCACGGTGGCCGAGCTTGCGCAACGTGCGGATGCAGCTCACAGCACACCAATCGAACTCCACCGAGCTACCGATGCGGTACGCGCCACTGCCGAGCACCATCACACCGTCGTTCGGGTCTTGCGATTCGATATCGTGTTCGTCACCGTTGTAGGTCATGTACAAGTAGTTGGTCTGCGCTGGGTACTCTGCAGCCAACGTATCGATCTGCTTGACGCTTGGCGTGATGCCGAGGCTCTTTCGCTTCGCGCGGACAGCGTCGTCCGTGCATCCGAGCATACGACCCAACTGACGGTCCGAGAAACCGAGCTTCTTGGCTTCGATCATCTCCGCGTGCGTGATCTCGTCCACCGACTTGCCAGTGAGGTTCACGTCGCAATCGGCGATGCCCTGGAGACGGCTCAAGAACCACGTGTCGATCTTGGTGATCTGGTGGACTTCATCGATCGTCAAAATGCCTTCCTTCAACGCGTGCGCGATTTGGTAGATACGACGGTCCGTTGGGCGGCCGAGCGCCTTGATGAGCTCCTCCTTGCTCATCTTCTGGAAGCGAGGCTCGAAACCTTCCACCGATGGCTCCACCATACGAAGAGCCTTCTGGATCGCTTCTTCAAAGTTGCGCGCAATCGACATCACTTCACCGACACTCTTCATCGACGAACCGATCTCCGTGCTCACGTGCTCGAACTTGGCCAAATCCCATCGAGGAATCTTTGCCACACAGTAGTCCAACGAAGGCTCGAAGCACGCCGTGGTACTCTTGGTGACCGAGTTCTTCAACTCTGGGAGGTTGATACCGAGCGCCAGCTTGGCAGCCACGAAAGCCAACGGGTAACCCGTGGCCTTGGACGCAAGCGCACTCGATCGCGACAAACGAGCGTTCACTTCGATGATGCAGTACTCCTCCGACTCAGGGTTCAACGCGTACTGAATATTACATTCGCCGACAATACCCAAGTGACGCACGACCTTCAACGCGGTCTCACGGAGCATGTGGTACTCCGAGTTCGAGAGCGTCTGCGATGGTGCAATGACAATCGAGTCACCCGTGTGGATGCCCAGTGGGTCGAAGTTCTCCATGTTGCACACCGTCAGACAGTTGTTGGCGGCATCACGCACGACTTCGTACTCGACTTCCTTCCAGCCCTTCATCGAGCGCTCGACCAGGATCTGAGGACTGCCCGCGAACGCCTTCTTGGCCATCGAGCGGAGCTCCTCTTCGTCCTCACAGATACCCGAGCCGAGACCGCCGAGCGCGAACGCCGAACGGATCATGACTGGGAAACCGATCTCGTACGCCGACTTGACCGCGTCCTCAATCGTGTTGACGGCGAAACTCTTGGCGATCTTCTCGTTGATCTCCTTCAACTTCAAGTTGAACAGATCACGGTCTTCCGTCGCGTTAATCACATCGATCTGGGTACCGAGCACTTGTACGCCATATTTGTCGAGCACACCACGCTTGTGGAGCTCCACACCGCAGTTGAGCGCCGTCTGGCCACCCATCGAGATTAAAATACCGTCTGGTCGCTCACGTTTGATGACCATCTCGACAAAGTCCGGGTTCACTGGCAAGTAGTACACGCTGCTCGCCTGCGCCTCGCTCGATCGGTCGATGTTGGTCTGTACGGACGCGATGTTCGGGTTGATCAAGATCGTCTCAATCGATTCTTCTTTCAAAGCCTTGATCGCCTGCGAACCCGAGTAGTCGAACTCACCGGCCTGACCGATCGAGAGACCGCCCGAACCGAGCACAAGCACCTTCTTCACCTGTGGACGTTCAATCACTGGACGCTGCACGAGGCTCGTGATCGGACCCTTTTCGTTGCGACGTACGGCATCCAAGAAGATGTCAAAGAGGAACTCGGTATCTGTTGGACCGCCCTTGTGCTCTGGGTGGAATTGCGCCGTGAAGTACGGCTTGGTCTTGTGGATGATACCTTCGTTTGTGCCATCGTTGCTGTTCACGAAGAGCTCCTCCCATTCGCTTGGCAGAGTCTTGCCGTCAAGAGCGTAACCGTGGTTCTGCGCCGTGATGTAGCTCTGTCCGGTCTTGAGGTTGTTCACCGGCTGGTTCTGACCACGGTTGCCGAATGGCAATTTGTACGTGTTAGCACCAGCGGCACGACCGAGCAACTGGTTACCGAGACAGATACCGAAGATTGGCTTGACGTTGTCGCCCTGCAAGTTCATGGCCTTCTGCAATTGCGCCGTGGTCTCGGCCATGATGGCCGGGTCACCTGGTCCGTTACTGATGAAGAGACCGTCGTACCATCCGAATTCCTTCGAGATGTCGTGGTTCCAAGGCACGAGCTTCACTTCGGCACCGCGCGACACCAACGAACGGATGATGTTGTACTTAATACCGCAGTCCACGGCCAAGATCTTCAATGGGTTGCCCTTGCCGAAGATCCGCACTTCCTTCGTCGACACTTGCGCCGCGAGGTTGGACACGTTCGGGTCCACGAAGTCTGGCGTGTCGCTGCCTTCGACAATGATGCGGCCCGACATGGCGCCGTGGGCACGGATCTTCTTGGTGATCGCACGCGTATCCAGACCAGCGATACCAGGGATACCCTCGCTCTCGAGCCATTGTGAAAGCGACTGCGCAGCGTTCCAGTGGCTGTGGTGGTTCGAGTAGTCTTGCACGATCATACCAGCCGCGTGGATGCGGTCGGATTCGATAAACTTGTTGAGCCCGAACTCGTCGAGCGTCTTGGTGCATGGTACACCGTAGTTACCGATCATCGGGAACGTCATGTTGAGGATCTGGCCCTTGAACGACGGGTCGGTCAGCGCCTCCGGGTACCCGACCATGCCGGTCGTGAACACGACTTCGCCCGACGTCGACTTCTTGGCGCCGAACGACACGCCGTGGAAGCGCGAGCCATCCTCGAACTCGAGCACAGCGGGCGTCTCGAACTTTGGCGCATTGCGACGGTCCACCTTGTTGCGCGCCGACACGAGCAGCTTGTTGCCGCTCGACTTGTACAGCGGCACGCGCTTGTTCACCGAACGCTGCAATCGGAGCATCGTGCACGGCTGCTAGCTAACGATGGAGGGTTCGGCGTGGAAGCGGATGGCGGGCGCGTGGCAAGCTTGCGGGGCTCTTGCTGTTTGCTTGGCGCGGCCAGTTCCAAAGTGAAAGCAGAGAGGGAGGGGGCGGCTGAGCGCCATGGTTTCTTTCGCTCGTTCGATCTTTGGCGCTCGCGCCATGCGGCAACCGCAAACCCCTGGAAGATACTGATATTAACTATCAGAGGGTGTTGGCCACAGGATCCAAATACACATCCTTCGAGGATCGCAATTTGGTCCCAAACATACTGGGAGCTTTGGCCAGTCATCTTACTTGATTCAATATGCGGATTTCCGAGTGCAGAAAATGCAGTGGGCATGAGACGCAATAAGTATGCAGTTCGAGAGTGCTGGCAAGAAAAAGGGGGATGAGCGGCTATTTTGCTCCTTTGTGTCCGCTGTGTTCTTGTGGTGGTTGCGGCATTCCCCCAATCCTGAAGTTAAAAAATACAACGAGCTTGCAGGAATTCCGCTGCTCCATCATCATCACTGCGCACTGCAACAAATCTGCAGTGCACACCAACGCATGAATATTACGCGTGGTGGGGACGGTAAAGGGCAGCATGGTATGATTCGTATTCGTGTTTGTGTTGTCCTTGATGGACGGACGGTGTCACCCCTGAACATCGGATAAGCGAGCATTAATGCCACACGCATGTAGCAGTTGCGCTTGCGCACTGGTACTTTATCGCTGCTCATGCCCTCTCTATTCAATATAAAGAGGCTTTATTTCCATCCGCTTGGTATCCATTTGATTGGATGCATGCTGTGTGTTTGAGAACCTGATGTGGATGCGGGTTAAGTGGCCACCTGACACTTCGATGAGCATACAAACTTGAAGTATAAACTTTGCAACCTGGCCGCAAACCTGGTCGCGAACCTGGACTGCAGGCGGTTTCCATCCAATCAACAAATCAATCCAATCAGTTGGTGAATGCCCAGATGGCAGAGTGGGACCCGCCTTCAGCCATCATCGCCCACTGTGACTCACACGCTCTGCTTGGAAGGGAGGCTCCACTGCAATAGGCAGGTGATGGTATCACCCGTCCGACACGCGCCGCCTTGTTGAACAGACTGCTTCGCTTTGTCGCCAGGAGAACTTTCGCGCCGGTACGCTCACTCCATGGGGACCAGTCGTTTTGGTGAGAAATGTGGTGGTGTGGCTGTCTGGATGGGAACCTGTGCGTCGCCGCGCGTGGTCATCATCACCACAACAGGCTCAACGCAAACGCATCTTCCCTGCTGCTTGTCTGTCTCTCTGCGCCTGTGGTTCGTACGATAGGGGCTGGCTGCCGTTAGTGTTTCCTGCATGCAGACATGCAATGCGGTCGTTGCTGAAGGCGACGGGTATCTGCCAGCCTGCGTCATCTCCGCATCAGAGCCGTCATGCCTTGCGCAGTTCAACCGTCAGTGCACTAAAGTGCGCATGTGCTCACCACATGGCTGCGCTAGTCGTACCTACGCAGTTCCACAGTTGTAGCACTTTGCCTATGCGCAAACATATGTCGCAAAGTTCATGAGCTGACAGTGCACTTTGAGGTCCGCCAGTGCGAACTTAACGAACAGTTCCGCTATGCATTTTCCGAGGATTTTTGTCTGGAGCTCTCTAAATAGGGCGAGTTGCAGCTCACTCATCTGGTGGATCTTGCTTCCAATCTTCCCGATACAACGCCATCACAACTGCATCTGCGTCTGTGGAAGAGAAGCGCCGGCGGTCCATTCGTCCTCCTCACTCCGCCACCTCCGTCTACGCGCATCCACGCACGCACTCTCGCTCCACTATGCTGCAACGCGTGCTTCGCCTCCCAGTGCACAAGGCGCTGCGCTCGCAGCTCGCCGCCTCGCAGTTGCGCGCGCGTGCCACGTCGGCTGCCGCCGCCTCGAACGCTGTGAATGGACTCGTGCAGCAATGCAACGCGCGCGGCTTCGCGACGGTGCAGAAGCCGACGTCCGCCAAGGATGTGACCACGAAGCTCATGCAGATCGTGTCCTCCGAGAGCCACATCCGGGAGTACGTGCAGGTGTACGGCACTCCGGGGGTTACGCGCACGACGGTGATCAAGATCGGCGGCGAAGTCATCGAGAACGAGCTCGACACGCTTGTGAACTCGCTGATCTTCCTGAAGGAGGCGGGTCTGTTCCCGATCTTGGTGCACGGTGCGGGTCCGCAGATGAATGCCGAGCTTGAGAAGGCCGGCATCGAGCCGCAGTACGTCAAGGGCAACCGCGTGACCGACAAGGACACGCTCGCGATCGCTAAGAAGATCTTCCTCAAGGCGAACCGCAAGATCGTGGATGCGCTCGTGGCCGCTGGAGCGCCAGCGCGTCCGATCACGACGGGCGTGTTTGAAGCCAAGTTGAAGGATCTGCCAGTGTACGGGTACGTTGGCGAGGTCTCGCAAATCTACAGCGAGGGCGTTGAGTCGGCAATCGCGAACGGCCAGATCCCTGTGCTTTCGTGCTTGGGCGAGAGCGCCGATGGCCAGACGCTCAACATCAACGCCGACGTCGCGGCCCGTGAGCTCGCGCTCAACATCCAGCCGTACAAGACGATCTTTATCAACGCCAAGGGCGGCTGGATCGAGGACGACGGCACGAAGCTCAAGGGCATCGACATGTCGAAGGACTATGAGCGAATGGCGGCGCGCGACTACACGGGTCGTCAGGGTACACTGCTCAAGCTGAACGAGATCAACGCGCTCTTGCAGGGCCTCCCATCGTCATCGTCCGTGGCGCTCACGTCGGCGTCGGCGTTGTCGCGCGAGATTCTCAGCAGCTGCAGTACCGGCACGGTGTGCATTCGCGGCGACAAGCCACAGGCGTCTGCTGCTGGCATCGCGCCAGCCGCATCAAAGAGACGCCGCGTTGGTCTGATCGGTGCGCGTGGATACGCCGGTCGCGAGATCATTCGCCTCGTGGGTCAGCACCCAGAGCTCGAGTTGGTATGCGCGAGTTCACGTGCGCTTGTGGGCAAGAAGGTGATTGAGCTCGCGAGCGCGCCACCACTGAACCCGCACACGAACCTTCCAGCTGCGCCTATTGGAAACACGAAGCAGCGCCTGAACATCTCGGACGAGCTCGAGTTCTGCGACCTCGGCTTGGACCAAATCCCGACGTCGCCGTTCGCCGACAGCGTCGATGTGTGGATCTTGGCGCTTCCAAACGGCCACTGCGAAAGGTACGCGAACGTCTTGGATGGACTCAAGCGCAAGGACAAGATGATCATCGATTTGAGTGCTGACCAGCGCTTCAACGCCGAGTGGACCTACGGGTTGCCTGAAGCCCCCGGCGGTCGTTCTAAGGTGTTCGGTGCCACGCACATCGCCAACCCAGGCTGCTACGCGACGGGCGCGCAGTTGGGCTTGCTGCCGTTGCTCGGCGGTAAGCCGGAGATCAGTGCGTCGCTGCTGGACGCGAGCATTCCACCGCACGTGTTTGGTGTCTCGGGGTACTCTGGCGCCGGTACGGGTCTCTCGAACGCGAACAACCCAGCGGTTCTCGCGGACAACGTCATGGCGTACAAGTCGGTGAACCATATCCACGAGCGCGAGGTGAGCCACCAGTTGGACACACCCGTGCGATTCATGCCGCACGTGGCGCCATTCTTCCAGGGCATCCACTTGACGCTATCGGTGCAATTGAAGGATGCTTCGCTCACGGAGAAGCACATTGAGGAGCTATACCGAGAGTTCTACGCGAAGGAGGCGCTCGTGAACGTCACGGGCTCGATGCCGCTCGTCAAGGACATCGCGGGCACCCACGGCGTGACGATCGGCGGCTTCCAGATCGACAAGGAGTCGGGCCGCATGGTGGTCATCTCGACGATCGATAATTTACTCAAGGGTGCTGCGACCCAGGCCGTGCAGAACATCAACGTCGCATTGGGCATTGACGAATACGCAGGCATCCAGCAATCCTAGGCGTGGTGGGGTGGCGTATTGACAAGCTGGAAGAATTCCATTTGTGTTTACCTCAAGTAGATAGATGTCCCCAGGTGCACTGCACGAGAGTTTTTCCTTCATTTGCTCACTCTACACATAGCATCAACGCGCTAGAGACCTAGGACAACACGCTTTCACAACAAGAGGTGTATTATTTTGAATTGTTTCTTAATATTGCAGAATCGGGTCTCCGATGCGCTCGATCATCGGCACGGTACACTTGAGATCAAACACTTTACTCAGCACGACTTTGAAGAGCTTCTGGATGTTGATCGAGTGCGACGCCGACGTGAAAATGAGCGGCGCCTTCATGGCCTTGGCGAACTTGCGCGCCTTCAAACAATGGATGGATGATCAGCCACACAAATGCCTATTACACGTAGTTGAACTGCTTCATAATAACTTAAGTTGCGCGTACCTGTTTCGTGATGTCTTCCTGTTCTTCCATGGAAAAGTTGGTGAAGTGGTCGTACTTCATGCCAATGAGAAATGGAAACGCGTTCTAAACACGCACACACACACAGGCACAAAAAAGCGCAAATAAATACATGCACATGAGCCCCTTCGTCGACGGAATGTACTACCATAAAATGCTGCTTACCTTGTTGATGGAGCGCACTTGACGGTACCACTCCTTGACGCTCGTGAGCGTCGCCTTCCGCGACAAGTCGAACATGAACAGGATCGCGACGGCATCGTTGCAGACCAGAGGCAGCATGCTGATGAACTCGCGGTGTCCTATTGCAAAATAAAAAGCAAAGGCTCATCAGCACCAACGTGTCAGAATACACATACGACAGCTGTAGCAAAAGTGAATCTCTTTGGTTCCGCCATCGTGTACATACCGCCAAGATCCCAAATACTGAACGTGATCTCCGTGTTACGCAACGCGATCGTTTTTTCCATAAAGTTCACACCTTCATACAAAATAACACCAAACAACATGCGCCAGTGCGGCTACATAACAACCTCCATATGCGTCGATACGTGAACCAAACGCGCGCAGCGCTCTCACTCACCGAGCGTGTGGATGTAGTCTTCGTCGAACTTGCCCTCGACGTACTTGACCATGAGACTGGTCTTGCCGACCTGCGCGTCGCCGACCATGCCGACCTTCACGACCACGTTGTTGCGGCCGCTGCCGACGTTGGGGCCGGGCGCGTCCAGGCCGCGCGATGGGGTCTCCACGCGCTGCTCGCGGACGTCGCTGCCGCTCGAGCTGTCGCCGGTCTCTTCCATAGCTGTCGGTCGCGTTTGAATGTCCGAGTGTGTATGTGTGTGTGTGTGTGTGATTGCAGTTTAGAAAGATGTTTGGTCCGGATTTTAAGGATCCGAACACTTGGATTAAGGTCGCACACACTATTTTGGACACCCAACTTGGCATGTGGGAAAATGTATCCATGTTGAAGAGCGACATGTGATTGATCTTTTGACCAAAGCGCGAACAGAGCTGACAGACATGCAATCGATGGTATACTATGTTTTTATGCGCCATCATGTCGATTCTTTACGGTAAAGAATGCGAATGATAAGCTAAAGTTGCCGATATGTGCTCGCACTAGAAGTAGTAGGTGAATGGAAGCGTGTGCAGGAAAAATGGATAAGACTGGCTGATGGGCGAAGCTGAAGTTTCAAAACGGAGCTGGTAGTCTGGTATTTGGTGGTAGAATTAGATCGAAGCGCCGATGTTAAAGGTTAACAGCTCGATCACTTGGCTTGCGTGTGTGACGAAGCTGGAAGGTTCCCTTGATCATCGTCGAATGCGCTCGAGAGATTCGCGAGATCGCGGTTCAATAGTGCGATGTAGTTGTTGTTCAGCATCAACGATGTCGCCGAACGGAATGCGCTGAGACGTTGCTCGAGTGCTTGATTCTTGCGAAGAAGCTCCGCGTTTGCATCTTCCAATGACCGGTTCTTATTCACGAGCTCGGCATTGGTAGCCTGCAACGAAGCGAGTTGCGTAGTAAACACTTCGACGATCTGTCGCGTGCTGTCGGTATTGCTGCCGTTGACATTGTTCTTATCAAGCTGTGCCAGTGATGGAGATAGTAGCTCTCCATTTCCCGATGGATGACGTTGAAGACGATGTGGCGGTAAGTTGGTATCTTTGTCGCTCGAGGAAGTAGGAGCCACCGAAGTGACGAGCTCATGGAAATCTGCATCGAGTGGGTACACTTTGAACGATACCGGGTACGTCTTCTGGAAGTCAATGTATGCTTCGCTGAGCGAGTGCAGCCACGAATGGATCTCCACGCACCAGCTGTTCTCCAAGTACTTCCGGACGATGCCGATAAAGGACCTGTCGTCGTCTTCGCGGTTCCCGTCGCCTGTCACGAGAACGAGCGTCCTGGCATCAGTGGCAGACGAAAACAGTTGGGTGTACAGCTCCAGCTGCAAGGTGGTGTCGCTCGCGGTTTCCTGCTTCTTCACAGTCCAGCGGCGCTGCTTGAACGCCTGCGCCAGCACCTCGCTCGTCTTGAAGTACGTCGCAAGCTGTCGCTTCACGAGTTCTGGCTTCTCCTTCCCGCACACTCGTTCCGTGAGCATCTTGAAGTTGAGACGGAGGTCGCGCGTACTCGTGGCGCCGGGGATCTGCTGGTACAGATGGTCACTCGTGAAAAACGACGTGGTGATGTTGTCCATGTCCATGAACACAAACCGCTGCCGATCTTCGCTGCGAGTGTACTCACTCGGGTTCTCTTGTAGCATGCGAAGACGAGTCGCTGCGGACCGCCGTTTTTCACAGGACCTCACGGGGGAAGATCGATCGCCGCTTTTCTTGCTGAGACTATTCGAAGATATCGTCTGATCTGCCACCACTGTCACTGGTCGTTTGTACAGCAGATTGTCCAGTTTCAAGTCCAAGTAGCGATGCTCGAATTTTTCGAGTTGCGCAGTGAACTCTTGGACGCATAGTCCCAAGATATGGAGCTGAACGTGCCAATTCTTCTGCAGAAACAGTTCCAAGCAGCTCAGCGTCGCCGATGAAAGCGTCCCAGCCGCGAGCGCCAACGTCTTGGAGCTGGAACTGGAGAGCGGCGAATCAGCAGCGCCGTAGATCTGCAGCGTCTGCTTGAGCATGTTGTCAAGCGTCGGGTGGTGGAGAGCGCCCTTCTTCTTCATCTTCCATCCGTCGGCGATCAGCGCTTCGGCGTCTGTGATGTTGTGGTTGTAGAACGTGCCTTCGCGGCACACAACGGACTGCACCTCTCCAGCTTCGTAAGCCAGCACCTTCGTGAGCTCGCGCGCATTCAGTGCAATCTCTGCGTCCTCCAGTAGCGCGAGCTCCTTGTTAAACACCGGCGGGTGCTGGTGCACGTGGGAGCGTGCAGCCGCGAGCAACCCATCGAGATCCACGAAGAGGAAGCGCTTGTGCTGCGCCATCCTGTCAGCTTGTGCAACCAACCAATCTCCCTCGACAAACGAAGGAAATGCTTTTGCCCCAGTGGGCTATATCCACCTGGGTCTTTCGTTTGACAAGTGGGCAAATGATTGCATCATGGTGTCGACCAGCACTTTGTGAATCAAGTCACATTCACTCACAGTGTGACACAACCTGTTCAATGTTGTGTGGTGACAGGGCTGTGACCCAGAGCAATCAAGAAACAGACACTCCCCACTTGGTTTTGCCCAAATCAGTTTTCACCCACATGTGTTTTTCTCAGCATTGAATCGTACTTAGAAGAACGTTTTTAGTACCGCAGACTCTGTTTCCTTTACTGGACGGCTCTCACCCACTCGCCACGTCCACTCTCGAAGCAGGCAAACACAAGCAACAAGGTGTGCTTTGCGATGTGTTTAGGCGGCGCTCACACTGCGCCACGTGACGTCAGCGTGCATGCGTGCGTCATGTGGATCGATACGTGGCTCACCTACATCCCTCTCTGTCGATGTTATTGTAGATGGAGTGCGTGATTCTGATTTCGTCGACCGTGTCGATCGCGGAGCAAAAGCACCAGATCCAGCAAACGCTGCAGATCTTGGACGGCAACCGCATCGTGTACCGCACGGTGGACTGCGCCGACGAAGGCAACAAGGACGCCCGCGACGTGTACTTTGAGCGAAGCGGCATCCGCGCCAACTACCCGCAGGTGTTCCTCGTGCCTGGTGGCGACCAACACTCCGCCAAGTACATTGGCTCGTTCGCTGAGATCCAGGTATGGGACTACGCAATTCGCTGTGTGTTTGCTATCAACGCGAGCGATCTTCTTCTCTATGGACCATACGTGACTTACTGACGATTCCTTCTATCCTTCGTGTGCTTCAGCAATTGAACGAAATGAGCGACGTCCCGAAAGAGATTCTGGAGGCGAACAACATCCCGACCCTCGAGTCCGTCTTTGCTGGTACGAGTGCAGTGACACACGTAGAATGACTTACATGCCAGTGTTCCTGACCTTTTGTGTATTGTTCGCTGCATGATCCGCAGGCGTCCCACGAAAGCCGTAAATATGATCCTCGTCTCTGTTCTTTTCCATGGACACTGCCTGCAAATTCAAGGCGGCAAACTGGGGAAGCCATGAGATGTACCCAATTTTATATGTTGTTCTTAAGATCTTCGAGCCCATTGAAAGCCATAGATTGATTGATGACGGCTCGCTTTATACATCCGCCTACCATTTTAAAATTATCCCCATCAAATGCTACATACCTGAACCGTGCGCGTCTTGTTTTATTGTCCTCATGCGACTAACGACTGCCATGGCAAAGTGCAGCACGCTCTGACCACTTCGTGCTGCACTCAACCTCGTGACTTTGTTTCGCGCAGACGCATGGGTGGATAAATGGATGGATAATCGGATAAACGGATGGGTGCGCATGAAGGCGACTTGAAGCTATGCTGGATGAGTGGATAGTTCGTTGGGTCAATCCTTTACATTATTTTACATCGGCATACATAATCGACAAAGGAGCCTGCCTCAGCGGGGTCCTTCCTTTCCTAATCGGGTACATAACACTACTTGCGGTTGTTCTGTGGGGGTACTATTTGCTGCTCTATAGTGTAGACGTCGCTCTATGCGGCCACCAAAAGGCATCGCAGGACGTCCGACGCTTTTTTCGGGTCCTGGGCAAACTTGCCCAGCACGAGCTCCGAGATCGGCGACAGGTTCAGCTGACGGATCTCCTCGACGATGCGGCCTTCGTCGAACGTCAAGTGCGACGTCATGCGGAACGAGAGCACTTCGTTCTGGTCAAAGTGCGCGCACAATTCCGAGAACGGCGCGGTCATTGGGATGTTCTGGGGAGCGTTTGGTCGCAGCACCACGTCCACCTCCCAGTGCACCGCGCACTTGTCGTTCGAGTTTTGCTTCCATTGCACGGTGTACTGCTTGATCTTGTACATCGAGAACACAGCAGCGCTCGCGCGCTTGTTGCTCACGATCATCTCGAGACCAGCGACGCGACTGCCGTTGTTGCCGTACAGGATCTCCGCATTCTCGGACCAGATGTTGCGTGCCGTGACATCGAACACACCCGTTTCCACTTCGTTGTAGGCACGGATGTACGACGCGATGGTCGTGTTTTGCTTCTTGCGAAGCTCCTTCAACTGGATCTCGTTCATTGGCTCAGCGGCAGCACTGACCGACTTTCTCGCCATCTTGGTCTTCAGCACATGGTTTTCCTTTTCGAGCTCAGCAGTGCGATCCTCCAAAAAGTTAAGACGGTCTTGCTTGCGCTTGCGGCACTTGCGAACGCGCTCGCGGTTCTTCATGCGGCGGCGCTCATCGAGGTCGTCCTGGTCGGATCCCTTGTCCGAGATTGGAGAAGTCTTGGAAGAGCGAGGGTCGTGCATGTGCTGCGGCTGGTGGATCGTTGGACGGCCCATGTAGTCGAACATGTTCATGTTCATCGCCATGTCATTCTGGTTCATTGGCTCGTGGTGGCCACCGTGGTGACCGCCGTACTGGTGATGCACTTGCTGGTGTTGCGAGTGCTGGAGCTGCGTGATTGGCTGCTTGTAGTCACCCATGGTCATCTTCTGTGGGCTGTTGCTGCCGGTGTTGAATGCTCCAGGGTATCGCATCGGCATCTTCATGGCCGAGACGTCCTTCGGCGTGAAACCTGTTGGCGAGATCTTCTGGCTCTGAGGCGCTTCCGAGGCACGTGGCGAGAAGCCCGTGTTACGGCTGAAGAACGCGTTCGTGTCGTTCTGCTGCTGCTGCTGTTGTTGTTGAAGACCCAGTCCAGTGACGCTGATGCGTGGCGTGAAGCCCGTCGTGAAGCGAGGCGTGAAGCCCGATCGCGGCGTCAGTCCCGTGCTGAACACGCGCGGCGTCAAGCCCGTCTTGAACGTTCCGAGAGGTCCGCAGAAGTCGCGGAGGTCGTCCATGCCGAACGTGCGCGGACTCAGCGACATGGGTTTCGGGAGCGAGTGCTGGCTGCCGTCGTGCTGGCCGCCGAGGCTCATGAATGCCGAGGACGAGCTCATGTGCGGCGCGACGTTGGGCAGTCCCAGTTCTTCGCGCGCAGAGTGCAAACCGGTGGCCGACGACATCGTTCTGCTTTGCTGTGAGATGGTGGGTGGTGGTACGCTGGAGGAACTCGTGGTGCCTTTTTTGTGGTGACGATCGTCGAGGGCGGAAGAGCGAAGCAGGATAAGCTAATGACTTTTGATTGATGTCTTGGGGGTGGACGCGCGCTGTGAACGTGTGTGTGTTTGAACTTCGTGGCAGCGACCGAGCAAAATGAATTATGTAATGGACGTGCGAGTCTCCCCGCGTTCGCTTGCGCCGATACTGTCAACCAAGGAGAACGCCGCCTGACAACAACAGGCGACAGTATCCCTAGTCCGCGCCAAAAAAGAGTGGGAGGCTGCCCTTTCTCGCGGCTCCAGACCCGTGTAAAGTGCCGTGTGGTTATGCGATTCCAGCTGGCGGACTGAAGTTCTACGGCGCGCATACTGAACGCCAGAGTAAAACCCGCCGCTTGCAGCGTGTAGAAAAATAGAATGGCGTCGCACACTTCAAAACCAGCTGGCGGCGCGGCGGATGTTCAGTTCACCTCGTCTGCGTGCACTCTACGGAGGCTCGAGAAGTCTTTTTGTATCGTGCTTTATTGTCGGGCTTTGAGTTGGCTGGAACAGCACAAGGGTGAGCAGAGGGATTGGGAGGGGCAGGGCTGACGCACCAGCTGGAGCGCAAGGGTGACCCAGATACATCCAGACACCTCAACACTGAGTGAGCACAAAAACAACGGCAGCAGCAGTGTGGGGGATACGGAATGTCCATGTGTGCGATGCTATCCAAGAAAGTCATTGCCCATGCAAAAGTGCTCGCATGCTGCGTCTAAGCTGTTGTGACTTCTTCGCTTGGACTCTTCTTTTACATACCGATTTTCTGTTTCCCGTCATCGCTTGCTGACTCTGCAATGTTGCTGTATCACAAACGAGAGAGAGAGAGAGCCAGTTCACGCGATTTGTCTGCCCGTTTTGTCAATAATTGCAAAAAGTCCTTGTCACAAGGATACTTTTTGTCGTGCAAAACCGCACCAAATTACCCAGCGGTGCGCGAATTTCGATTTTCGAGTTTTTGATCTCGCGCTGGTGGACTATCTATAGATCGGATAGGCATCGCGAAGCAGTTTGTTCGAAAATCGCGAATCAATCCGCTTTGCACTTGAATGGATAATGGATCATTTGGTCGATCCATCGATGCTGTAATTGTATCTTGCCTCCAGGATCGTTGATGCAGCGCTTCTCTCTGGCGAACCTTCCACTAGATTTTTTCATATCGTTGGTGCGCCATATCCGCGCTTGTGTTGAGGTTTCACCACCGAATCGAGCGAAGAGCGGGAGTAGCAGGCAGCAGTGGGGAAGAAGATCTCTCGGGGCGAAGAGCGGGTGCAGCAGGTTGCTGCGGAGAAGCGCTCACTCCTTGCGGTGGTGAGCGAGCACAGCACAGGAGCGCCAAAAGTGCGGCAACGACCAACATGCAAGCTTTGGTCGGTCATCTGGGGGTCTTCTTTGCAACCAGCTGGGCTTTGGGTGCATCGAACCACAGTGAGCATGGACACAAAACCACTCTCCTGGAGCTGATGCGAAACCAGCTGGTTTTGCCGAACGCGCCTGCAAAGAAAAAAAGCAAAACCGTAATTGCGGAGGCATACGGAACAAACTACGGCCGTGGTGCCATCGTGAGCTTCAGTTTGCACTCCGGTTGATGGAAATACGAACACGGCGCGTTCGCGGAAGCTGCGTTTGCTGTTGTGGCCAATGTGCTTATGCAGCTCCCACTCTCGGTCGTACCTGCACTTTCGTCTGGATACCGTCTGGCAAATCTCGGCACTGTACATGTGCTTCTGCACAATAAGCACCACGGTTTACCCACCAAATTCGCCAGTTGGGTGTTCACACACGCTTGCTCGTTCCCGTGATTTGCTGATGTCGCGTGTGCACCTTGCAATACGCCATCACTGACACTGGACTCGTTCATTGCATCGTATGCAAACGAAAGTTAATCGCATGCACATGTAGAATCAATAAGATAGTCGCGAAAGTGGGTGTTTGTTGTAGCAGAGGTATCTTTTGGAGTGCGAACAGATGCAAGATTTTCTCTACTTTTTTAGCATGTGAGAAATGTTAAAAGACTGGCGGACCTTGCGTGCTGCAAGAGAAAAGTGCAATTGACGCACCTGCTGTGAGTAACCTGTAGGTCGCCTAGCAGTGGAGATGGAGAATCCAAACGTATGCAAGCAAAAGGTTAGTAACGACACACGAATTATTTCGGAGAGAACAACTCATGCGTACGTATGGTATGATATGCGCATAAGAACGCAAAGAGAATCCATTCCAAGCAGTTCCAGAATCGCTGAAGATTACAAGCAATCCATAAAATGCGCTGCAAGAGTGGGGCATCAACGCACTAGCAACCCATAATCTCCTTCATCTGATATCTTCCGCCTCAAACAGCTTGTTTTCTTGTTGGGATATGCGAAAATGAGGCGATCCACCAAGAGCAAAAGATGGCTCGGGATCCAGTTGCTAAAAAGAGTCGGCGACGCCACACCCATGCTTCTGGTCTCAAAGAAGCACTGCTCTTCAACGGCGACTGGCAATCGCTTCGCTGGTGTCGCACCCATTCATTATACGGTTGAGCCCTATTTTCTACTGTCCAAAATTTCGGCAACAGATTGTTTTCACCATACTTCCGTAGTAATGGGTGAGTACGCATTGCGGAGACGCAAACACATGCACACGAGTCTCGCTTGCATACATATTAATCTTCGCATTTATTTATAGTCGTAATGCAAACTGAAAAATTCACGCAGGAAAGATCGTGGTAGCGCCTCTACGAACATCTCAAAATTGCAGCACCTCCTACGGTACAAGCGAGACACAGAAACACGTGCTTTTCAAACCGATCGAGACGGTTTCGCTTGTCAGGAAAGCGTTTCGAGATTAGGCAGTTGGCATGGCTTCTACAGGATCCTCCTCCGAAATGGGTCCATCGACAGAAGATCCACAGCAAAAAGATCGCATTTCTTGATTGTTGATTGACTTGCCTGTCGAGCGACTTTGCTGGCGAGTTTTTTACTGTCGCAGTTCGCAAGCGGTAACGTGAAACCGTGGATATCGTTCGCGGCCGTCGATCCAGGCACAGCGCCAACGGGATTCGTCATTGCACTTGCTGCAGCGTGATGGCTTTTTGCGAGACATTTTTTGCGAAGCAGTTGTCCTATTCCACTTGTGTCCTCGTTGCGTTCACTTGGTGTCGTCACATGTGTCTGACGTTCATTTATTCGATGTCCTATTTGTACTTTTATTGTGTCCCATTGTTGTTGAAATGTGGTCCTGTTTCCACTCCCTATTTGAGCACGATTGAGTGAGGAGTAGGACATTCACTGTCCTACTCCTCGATCGATATAGGACAATCATGACCCAATTTAATCCTTCTTCTTGCTGTAGGGTGACACTCGACCGCAATCCTGCAACGCGTTGTCCATTCAGGGGCCAACGCTTTGACTGGGCAGCATTTTCATGGTTTGCGCGTCAAATCTGCGCCAAGCGTAATTGAAAGCACAAGCAAGAGACAAGCAAGAGGCAGCACACAGCAGCAGCCATGGTCTTCGGAGTGTTCACGCGCCGCGCCACACAGCAGAGCGCGCGTGCCGCCGTGCGCAGCGCCTCCACTGCCTTCGAGGCGCAGTTCGGCGCGCAGAGCGTCGTTGCGCGCCAAACCCGCCAGGTGGCTGCGCAGCAGCAGCAGCACCACCGGATCCCCGAGCACTACGCGAACGACGTCACGGGGATCGTCGCGGGTGTCGCCATCGTCGGTGCGATCGTGGGCGTCGGCAAGATGTGGTGGGACGCGTCGTCGGCGCCAGCGTCCGCGGGCAACAAGTACAGTCCCGTCGCGTTCGAGGAGATCCCGCACAAGGAGATGACCCAGTTCTTCGCGGAGCTCATCACGAACGTGCAGGCGCTCTTCGTAAGTATTTATTGACGCGTCATATGGTGGGTGATGTGGAATAGAGAGATGCTAACTGATGCGTATTGCTGCATATTGCTGCTGTGTGTGTGTGCTTGTAGAAACAAATCCCAGAGATCGAGAACGCCATGCACACGTACATGAAGTCGAACAACATCGAGTTGGACGACAACCAGTTCAAGCAAGCGCTCATGCAGCAGTTGTACCAGATGATGGAGGCCTTGGAGCAAGAGGTGTGTCTGTGCATAGCCACGAATCATTTTCGTTGTGTGAGTCCTGACTCGTTGTATTTGAAATTATGTGACACCTGCAGATTGTCGGGAAGCGTCAATGGAGCCGCCAGAGCCTTGAAGCCGCGTTTGAGAAGTTCGCCGAGGACGCCGAAATCCTTGCGCTTCAGCAGGAGCTGCAGCAGATCATGCAGAGTGTGTTCCCAGCGCCAGAGCCAGTGGACGTCCCGGACCACATGACGGCGGAGAAGACACTGGAGATCTTCACGTCGCTGGTCAACGGCATGGAGACGGCGCTGAAGGACATGTTGGCGCACGCCAAGACCGAGGGCATCACGAACGCCAACAAGGCCATGGAGGAGTTCCAGCACTTGTACCTGGAGCAGGTCGAGCAGCTCAGCGAGGCGTTGATGAAGACGCACGGCATCACGCAAGAGGTAAGCGAGCTTTGCTTTCCTTGTGGGACTTGTGGAATACTGACCATTACCGCCGCGTTATGCGTTGTTAGATTTTCACTGCTGCTTTACAGAAGGCTGTCCAAGAAGACGACAAGTTCCGCCAGCAGGTGGAAGCCATTTACGCAAAGCAAGCCAAGACGTACGTATCCTCTCTTGTGTGTTGCTCCTTCATTACTGTGGCTCTATATTTACGCTTTTCTGTTTGCATTTATTCGTTCACAGCTTCCGTAACTTGGGTTTGGACGTGGCAGATCCATAGATGTGACGATACCAATGACTGCATAGAGTTTGAGCCAATGACTTTCGGCAAAAGGAAACAAAAAAATGAATGGAAGGATGGCAAACCGCATCCACAGCATGGGTACTCGCTTTGCTCTTTTCTGTATTCCTTTCTTACACACGGGTGATCGATTTATACGCGTCGTGATCCACTCACTGCAAACAATGAATTCCGAGTACACTGCATTTGCAGCCACCTCAAGGACTTCGCTTCATGGCTGCGTTGTTGTGCTGTTTCCGTCCAGATTTTGAAGACTGAGCGAGCGACATGAGGTCGTACCGGTCGTCCACGAGGCTATGCAGCAGCACGTAGCGTTCTCGCCCGCCCTTCGGCTCCAGCGCCAGGATCTCGTCCGTCGTGTACCGCAGCTGCTTTCGATACCGCGGGTAGTTGGCGCAGACGATGTCGAGACCGTCGATGCCGCCGTGCTCCATCAGCGCCGACGAGAGTTCGCGCACGAGCGCAAACGGAAGATCGACCGACAAAACCTTCATGGCTTCGTCGCCTCGGGACGAGAAGCTCGACGTGATCCACTTGGACACGCGCCGCGTGATCTTTTGGTTGTCCATCGAGTTGTTTTTGTTCTTGCCGTTGCTGTCTTTCCCCACGTGGTGCTTGCCGTCGACGACTTTGACGTCAAAGACCGGCTGGAAGCCCGCTCCGCCTGCTGCGTTCTCTCGTCCGCCGCGTTGATGCGTGCCGCCAGGGCCATGGCTCCCATTTAGTCCATGGTCATACGTGTGTGCGCTGCGTCCGCCACCACTGGTAGACTCATTGTGGTGAGAGCTCTTCCCACTCGCGAGGAGCTCTACGACCGTGTCGACAAGCGACGAGGAGCTCACGACCACGTCCGGCTCGGACGGATTCTTCACCGTGCGGATCTTGACCTGCTTCTTCTCGCGCATCATGTGCTTCTGCACGATCACCATCCAGTGGATCCCCTGCTGCGCGCAGTAGTCCTCGAGGTCTTCCAGGTGCAGCGGGTCGGGGTGCAGGTAATCGGCGCCAATGCCGTGGTTCCAGAGCATCAGCGAGATCTGCATGCGGAGCAGCACCGTGTCCGTGGCTTTGCCTGCCGTACACACCAGAATCTTGCGAGCTCCGCCCAGCAGATCGTGGCACAAAGCCTTGGGCTCCGCTACCGTTGGGCTCATGGAGTCGACCACGCAGGACACGATCTTGTCGATGGAGAACCGAACGCCCATGGCAGCCACTGACGAAGACTTTACGTATGCGGCTGGCAGCTTGAACCGCGTGATGAGCGTGTCATACCGTCCTCCTTCAGCGATGACCTGTGTACTCGTTGTCGTGGCTTTCATGGTCGAGGCTACCGCTGGATGGATGGCGCTCGTGGCCATAAGAACCGCCTGGAAAATGAATCCCGACACGTATCGCTCAGGACGAGGACTCAGCCCAAGATCAAGGCGCGTGCACACATGCCTCGAGAGACGAAAGAATTCGATGCCATCGAGCAAGTGCCGTAGTGCCGCAATTCCTTCGTTGCAGTCTTTAAACACACGGCGTAGCTGCGTGTCTCGCCGCTGCGAATGCTTGCGTTCCGTCGCGATGCTTTTGTCATCCTTTGCCTTGTTGATCGCCAGGTTTTTCGCAAACAGCCTCTGAATCTCGTGCTCAATCACCTCGAGCGACGTCGCACAGTCTTCTGGAAGCAGGAAAAACGGTTTCAGCGCGTCAATGGAGTCCTGCGATGCACCATGCTCCTTGATCTTCCGGGCAATGAACTTCGCTCGTCCTGGTTTCATGCTCAGTGGGATGGTGGACGCAACGCCTGCATGCACGCGAGACGAGGCTTCGTTTGCCAGAAGCTTCAGGATCTCTCGCCGAGCTGTCTGGGGGACATTGCATAACTCCAGGATCGCTCGCGTGATGCGCGCATCATTAAAGCGAAGGTAGTAGGATCCCAGCGACGATCCGAGGTTGTCAATCACCTCCGCGACCACTTCCAGTCCTTCGAGCTCCATGAATCGCGACGGACCGCGGTCGTCCCAGATGATATCAAAATCGGACTCCATGAGCTCTCGAGGGTGGCCGCCGACAATGTTTTTCCGATACACGCGGTCGAACTGGTAGCACTTGAGGCGCATGATGTTGTGGCGAGCCACAAACCGCGCCAGGCGCTCTGTCAGGTCGAATGGGAGGGACACAGAAACGCCAGCTCCGTCTAATAAGCCGCACGAATTCTGCGGCGTCGTCAATGGGATGCCAGTGTAATTCTGCTCCGGGGCTCGAGGCATCAGCAATGGAGTCGTATGCTCGACAGCACCATGTCGTTCGAATACTTTCTGGAAAAAACACCACCACACGCACATACATAAACAACTAATATCAAGTATGACGTCAAAGCAATAGCATACCTGTAACACGTTCTTCACGTAGCTCTTGGCACGGAGCTCGATCATGTAGCTGCGCATTTTCACCGACTCCAGATGATCGTATGTGTAGTCAATGTGGTTGACAGGCTCCTGTGTGAGCAGCGCATCAATCAGCTGGCAAAAGAACTTTCCTTCGGGGTTGGCGAGAATCTCCAGCGCTTCCTTCAAGTACGTGCCTTCGACTTCCATCTTGGCGGGTAGAAGCGGACTCGCCAAGAGCTCCGCAGCATTGGGCCGTGCTGCTGGGTTGGGATTGCACAGCCAGAGCACGATCTCTTTCACGGTATCGGGAGCTTTGAACTCTGGAGGCAGCGCATGCTTCTCTCGCAATCCAATCAGTGCCTGGGCGCGCTCCATTCCGGTAGTGAATGGCGGAGACCACATCTCGAAGAACAGAATCCCGAGTGAAAACATGTCGGCCTTCTGATTGTATCGCTGCCCTTCTTTTTCCTGTTCCGGTGCACGGTAAAAGGCTGTGCCCACACCAGTGGTGATATTCGAATTCTCCATCTCAGACGCCGACATAAAACTCGTAAACTCTTCATGTGCCGCGCGAGGTAGTGGCGTAACACGAGTGCTCTCGAGGTTTTCCAGCTTCAGTCGGCCATACAATTCCGCAGCCGACGACCCCGTGGAAAGGAACGTCCCCGTCGACGTGTCCAGTACCCCAGCAGATTCTCCAATGCCCACAGAATTCTCGTTCATATCGTCGTCGAGGATCTTTGGCGGACGCACCGCGAGCCCGAAATCACCGAGCTTCACGGTTCCTTCGGCGTCTAGGAATATGTTTGGCGGCTTGATATCACGATGGATGATGCCCTGTCGGTGGATGTACACGATCGCTTCCAGGATTTGACGAAACAGCGTCCAGATCTTGTCGGGTTCGGTCCACAGCGAACCTTTGTCGATGACTTCACGCAGCGCTTTACCCTCGCAGAACTCCATCTGGATGTACAGCTTCTCGCTCTTTCGCTTCGGTGGTCTTGTGGACTGGTGTGCTTGTCGTTTCCGTCGGTATTGTCCGTCATCATCGTCGCTTGAATCCTCGCCTTCCTCATCGATGGGTGCTTCTTCGAGACCCTCCCACTCGAAGCCATCGTCATGGACCGAATTCACCAGGCTTTTCCGGAACGGATTCGAGCTCCGACGACTATCGTGCTTGGACGACCAGAGTCCCACACTTCGGTTCATCGTGCCCAGCCAGTCGTCATCCTCATCCGTTGTGTTGGTCGCGAGGTCCAGTCCCTCCTCGTTCATCATATCCGACGACTCGCTGCTTCGCTCCTGCACACCATGCTCGTCATATAACGACACACTGTCATCCTCTTCCTCCGAGTCCTCGAAATCGTCATCGCTAGACTCGTCGTCGTCACCATCGTCACTGAGTCCACCACTGTCGCCTTCGATCCACGCCTGAAAGTAGCGCACAATGTGGCGATGCTGCATCCGCGAAATCGTTTTCACCTCGCGCAGGATCTTCTTCTTCATCGTCGGGTCCTCGGAATCCAGTTTCACTTTCTTGACAGCGTATAGCTGTCGATCGAGTCGATTGCGCACCTTCACGACTTCGCCTCCGCCACCACGACCCAGCAGACCGAGCTCTTTGAAATCGCCATGGTAGCGCGACTGCAGGTGCTCAGAATCCATCGCGTCATGCTCCGATGACGAGTCTGAGTTGCTACTGGATCCGTCGTCGTCATCGTCGTCCTCAAATTGGTCGTCCATCGAGCGCTGCCGCTCGGGGATCGTGGACACGCGGTCGCTGCTGCTCTCCAGATCGCCGTCACTGCCATCGAGCTCGTCCTGACTGTCGCCGTACTCGTCCACCATGTCGATGCTCGACCGATGACGGCGTCGTCGCCGCGTGTTGTTGCGTTTCTTCATTTTCTCCTGCTTCCGCTTCCGTTCGGCGTCGATGATCGCGAGAATCTCTTGGTTCTTCGCGAGTGTTTCCTCTTCCTCCAGCTGATGGAGTTTCTCTTCGGCACGCTTTTTCTCGTTCTCGCGATCCTGCTGCCGCTGCATCATCTGATCAAAAAACGACGACTGGTCCTTCAGATGTTCCTGGATAAACTCGGTCGCGTGCATCACGAGGTCGTACGCCATGACGTCGCCGATCTTCTCCTCGGAGAGCTTCTCCAGCTCCTTCGTCAGCTGCTTTGTCTCGTCCTTCGAGAGTCCATGTTTCAGTTCCACAGCGACCGCAGCGGCCTGTTTCAGCGGGTACGCGCGTCCAAAATCGATATGCAGCAGCACTTCGGCCGTCGCCGCCGCGTTGCCCGTCGCACCATCGAAGGCTTCGCAGAACAAGCGGATCGTGAAAATGTAATTGTACACGAGCGTCGACGTTTTCAGCACGAGGTCCTGGTCGTAGATGGCCTGCAGCACCTCCAGCTCCTGTGCCTGCAGCTCGAGCGCTTGCTGCAGCGTCTCGGCGTCCCAGAGCGTGGACGGGGCCAATGGCTTGGCAGGCGCCGTCGACTCGTGCGGAGGCTGCGCGTTGGGTTCTGCGAACAGAGAGACGTGGCAATACACACAGGGGAAGAGCAGCACGAGAGGGTTAGTCACGCACAGGCATTCGCGCTATAGACGTTTAGCAGTCGTCAGTCCGCACCAGTTGCCGCTTTCTTCTTCCCTTTCTTCTTCGCCATGGGTGTCCTGTGCGCGTGCTGTTTCGTCTTTCAACCCTATAGACTTGTGAATATGTACCAGCGACCACGAAGACAATGAGTTAACTAAAGACAGTAGCACTGCTACCAAAGTCGGCTGAATGCGTCAGAGTGATGCTCGAAGGTTTGTTGCACATTCGGTGTCGACTGGTTCGTTATGGGAGATGTGGACACCTGTTATTTACGGTTCTCACGTTTGTTCAGTCGCAGATCGGATTGAATGACTGCATGCGGCTTGGAATGTTGAGGCAAACAAGTTTGGGCAGTTTGCTGCACAAAACACACAAAACACTCGACTCTCAGTGTGATGTGAGCACTGCAAGCAAGCACACCACACGTTCCTGCGGCCTTGAGACCGCTCGCCATAACAATGATGTGTCGAGCAAAAATGGAGCCGACCCATCTCTTCGCTGTTGGCTGTTTCCCGAGCGCTGATTGGCGAAAATATATCCTTTCAGCTATCTGATTGGTGGAATGTTAATGGTGACTGACATTGCTGGTCTCTCTCACCCAACACTTTGTCCTGTGTGACGTGAGTGATGGTCTGTTGCAGTCATCGAAAAGCTCCTCTCCCTCGATCTTCTCTGCTTGGCACTCATTCTCCAATTTGCGATCTCCAAGCAACGCCGCGTCCTCATCATCCATCTCCCTTAGACAATGGCGTCTTCTCCTCTCATCCCAGTGGGTCTCGTGGGCTTCGGCACGGGTTCGAGCGTGTTCCACGCGCCTCTGCTGATGAGCTCGGGCAAGTTTGCGCTCACGCACGTGCTCGAACGCTCGACGTCCAAGAGCTCGGTGTTGCAGCCAGCGCCGCAGATCGTTCGCTCCATGGACGAGCTGGTCGCCGCCCCCGTCGAACTGATCGTGATCTCGACGCCAACGCACGTGCACTTTGAGCAAGCCAAGCAAGCGATCCTGGCGAAGAAGCACGTCGTGGTCGACAAACCCTTGACGATCGCGGCAAAGGACGCGCAAGAGCTCGTCGACCTGGCCAAGGAGAATGGCGTGCTCTTTGCCGTGTTCCAGAACCGACGCTGGGACAGTGACTTCCTGACCGTGCGATCGCTCATCGACAGTGGCGCATTTGGTGACCTTGTCAAGTATGAGGCGCATTATGACCGCTACCGCCCATCGCTCAAGGGGTACTGGAAGGAGCAAGCCGAACTTGGTGGCGGCGTGCTCTACGATTTAGGCGCTCACCTCGTGGACCAGGCTCTGCAATTGTTTGGTGAGCCTGATGCCGTCGACGCCGATGTGCAAGTCCAACGCGAAGGTGGTGAGAACGACGATTACTTCCGCTTGGAGTTCAAATACAGCAAGTTCCCTCAGTTACAGGTGATTCTCACGGCGGGTATGATGGTGAAAGACCTCGGACCAAAGTACATCATTGAAGGTTCGAAGGGAAAGTTTGAGAAGTACGGCGAGGATATCCAAGAGCCGCAACTCCGTGAAGGACTGCGTCCAGGAGACGCTGGGTTTGGAGACGAGCCTGAGTCGCAGTTCGGGAAGTTTGTCGGTGCTGATGGCGTCGCACAAGTCATCCCAAGCAAAACGGGGACGTACGATGTGTACTACAACAACATCGCCGCTGCAATCCGCACCGGGGAGAAGCTACTCGTGAACCCAGTCGAAGTCGTCCCTCAAATTCGTATCCTCGAAGAAGCGAAGAAAACGGAACGAGTGAACCGTCAGTGATTCTTCATTTGATAAAATGAAGTCCACTTTGTCCGTGAAAAGTCTTAACACAGCTCATTTCTACGTCCTTTTCTTGCTGAATCTGCCTTCGAGTCATACCCAAAAGCCTCGCTTACAAATTCAATCTGGCACCAAGAATTCGGAAGCGTCAGTTGAGCACAAGAGTTTCCTGTGTGCTTGGTCATGCATAGTGTTCGCACCTCTTCCATTGTGCGACGCAAAAGCTCTTTCAGTCGAGAATTTTCCATCTCCAACGCCGCATTAGTTTCAACGACCTGAAACATGACAAAACGTAAGATTACGGCAATGGAAGGCGCAGCGTCTTGTTTCTTGCATACTTTATTCCAGGCATCAGCATTCCTGCAAGTGCACTGGCTTCGATGCTCAGAAAATCGGTTGTCGCTGAGATTTTCCGAACTCTGGCTCGCACCAAAGGCATTTATCACAAACAGAGCTCGGTTCAGCCTTGGCAAGTGCAAGCCGCTTCGTGGAAGTGGCCAAGATACTTTCTTACCTTTGGCAGCTCAGTTTTCTGGTGAATCGACTCCTTCGTTCTCTCGATGTACCTGAATCCACTGTGTCGGGGTCGGCGAGGCAAAACAGGCTATCCGTTGGATTCACTTGTGCATTTCAAGTCTTGATGGGTTCCGATAATCTTCACAAATGCTTTGCTGAGTGCTGTTGAGGTCGTGGCAGTCGTCGATATTTTCACCAACAGGTATGAATTCAATCGCGTTCTTTCCTCCATCACAGACAACGAGGAGCTCGTCTTCGTTGTTATCCACGCAAACTGACAATCCCAACGAGTGCAAATAGAGAATCCCCAGTGGGCACCCAAGAGTGTCGCTCGTACAGTCGAGGAGCTGCCGAGGAACCACTCCGACCTCGATTGTGCGAACCCAACTATACAACAAGCAATCGCTTTCATTCCGGCTGAGCTGAGCGTGACAACCGCCGACTTGCCGAACGCAGCAATTTCCTCGGTCGGACACGAAAAGGTTCCATTTGGTCCCATGCTCAAGCTCATCGGCTGGCTAAATGCCGCGATCTCACAGCTCCCATTAATGTATCCGCCTTCGACAACGTCACAAACCGTTTGGACGTCCCAGGGCAGCTTTCCATCGCTACGAGGCAGCAATCCACGAATGCAATTGTCCATCGTGTCTGCGACAAGGAGTTCTCCGTACAGTCCTTCGACAATCCCACTAGGGCTTCGAAATAGTGCACGTCGACCATCCCGAAAGCCAGCATTCCGCTTGTCCAGATGCTGAAACTCGTGTTCGTCCATGTTCTCCGGCATGCGCTCTTGACCTGGAATCTGATATGACGCATACCCACCGGCAATGGTGCGCACGACCAAATTGCCCTTCCCGGTTCGGACTATTTGTCGAATGCAGTGATTGCCCGTGTCAGCGACGACAATCGCCCCATCAGCACACTGCCAGACCGCCGTGGGTGAGTTGAAGCTGCAGTCCAGCACTGGACCATCGCGCCGCGCTTTCTTGCCGTTCCCCGCAAACGCAAATATCTCGACACTTGCCACGCTTTCGACCGCACTGGTCAGTGCACTGCTCCCAGGTAATGCAGCGAACTTAATCTTGTGATGACCCGTGTCACACACAAACAGATAGCGGCCGTCGTCTGAGGAGCAAATGCCCTTGGGAGTCAGTAGATCAGCGCTTTCGGTTGACACCGCGCCCTTCTTTTGGCAGAATAAACCGAACAGCATTGCTCTACACATTGTCAATTTCCAGTATGTGTTGGTAACTGCATTCTCACAAGCAAAATGCGACAAGGACGTACGTGCATGTCGGTAAACGCCAGCGCTCCGCATCCACTCTTCAATGCGCACACACTGAATGGTCGACTAAGAGCCGCACTTTGTGCACTGCCATCACGCTGCCCTCTTCTGCCTGTACCATCACGAAAACGCGATCCTTGCCTGGTTGTTCCCTGGTTGCTCTTTCCGCTTTCACAGTCATCATCGTCACCACCCACTTCAGTGTATCGGTCGTCACTTGCAACGGAGCTGCTGCTCTCGCCCGTCCGTTGCGACAGCAGCAGGCAAACGCGCGCGCGTCCTCATCGCATTCCCATGTCCGTGCCACATTTTTGCTGTCGCTTCAAGTTGCACGGACCATCACTCCGGCTCGACGTTGCAGTTTTGCAGTCCAAAACAAGAGCGACTGTTGCCGTTTGTTCGTTAACAAGGTAAATTTTCCAAACATTCTCACCTTGTTTTGTCGTCGTGGCTTCAAAAGATCGTCATCTAGCGAGCTATTCTCCAAAAAGCAACCCAGGAGAGAAGAAACAGAGCGCCATGGAGCGCCGCAACGGCAGCCGGAGCGGCTATGGCGGCGCGCGCTCAGGCGCTGTGCCTGCCAGCGATCCGGGCTCCGCGTATCGGAGCAACAGCAGGAGTCGAGACGCGCACGTGGGCAGCTCCCTCGGCGCGAGTTTCAACGGAAGCCGCAGCGCCGCAAACGTCAACACGTCACGCATCAAAGTGACGCCGACCGAGTCGTACACCTCACCATCACCGCCTTCCAGGAGAAAGAACGACGCATCGTACACTAAGAGCAATGCGATGACTCTCCATGATGCGATGCTGTCGCCGCGAGAACGGGAGATTCTGATGCAGCTTCTCGTCCAGATCACAGATTTCGTGGCGCGCAAACAGCACCTGAGCAGTCGTCACGCGAGTGCTTCCTTGGCGGCATCAGTTCACTCTGTCCCAGATTGGCGCAAAGATTTCAGTCGCAGCGCGTATGGTGACAGAGCTGCAAGAGAGTCACGTAAAGCGGGACTCGATATGTTTGAAGTCGTGATCCAAGTATGCGAAGACCGCATGCAGCGCCTGCACGATGGACAGCAAGAGGTATGTCGAAAGCAAAGTCGAAGTGCCTGTGCATCCACTATTGTTGGTGTGTTCGTCCTATGCTCATACTAATCCGATTTCCTTGTTCAAGCAGATTTCTAGTCGCTGCGTGCATCAATCACCTCGTGTCTTGGTCGCCGAAGCGATGGTGCAGGAACTATTGGTGAGTTTGATGGAGATCCAAATGGAGAAAAAAGAAGAGATGATTCTTGACGAAGTCGACACGGCAGAGATCATGCGTCAACTGCACATGCAGCTCGAACAAGATGAGCAAATGGCAAGTGTAGGTGTAAGTACTTTTCTTTTTTTGCATCAGCAGAGCTAACAATTACATTTTGTTCAATTAGGTGCGTCATCGTGTCACTGCTGCCGCAGGAGATGGACAACAGCTCCAGGAGCTACAGCTGATGTTGAGAACCGATTTTTTGCAAGAAGTCGCGCATACGCAGGCAACCCAGCGGTTGAACGAATCCTCGCAGAACAACGACGCATCTCTTCAATTTGCTTGGGAAACTATCCAAGAACAGAAAAAAGAGATCGTGCGTCTTCGAGCAGAGAACCAAGAGCTGAAAGCCAGGAAGCCAATTGTCGAGTCGTCTTCGTGGCTTTCGTCTTCTATATTCAACGAAGAGCCTGTGAAAACGACTAATCTCTTACGGTCGCAGCTGTCTTCACATCACGACACGAACCTGAACATTCTTCACGATTATATCACGCGGCTAGAGGACGCACTTCGAAAAGCGAACTCGAGTGAGCGCGGCAGAGACGGCCGTGATGCCTCAAATGTTACGTTTGATTCGAGTCGTGGTGAAGAGAAAGAAAATTGGCTGCCGGCATTTTCTACCAGCACGATAAGAGACGATTTCTCTCGAACTCAGCCTGTTGGGAGACGAAGCTGTGAGCAATGCAAGCTCAGCTCAGCTCTGGTTGTCGCACTCCAGTCCGAGGTAAAGCAGCTGCGTGCCCAAGCTACCACCGACGAAGAGTCTCTTGTGCTTGCTGAAAAGGGCCAGCTCCACTTGAAGCGCGAAAACTCAGCTTTAACGAGCACGCTATTGTCTGCAAAGCAGCAGCAACAAGATTTGCGTCAACTTATCCTAGATATCACCCATGAGAAGCATCAGCTCCAAGGTTTGACCGAGTCCGAGCAGCGAACCTCCGACCGAAACGTTCGCCTTCTGAAAGACGAGTTGGAGGGCTTAAAAGATCTCAGCAAGCAGCAAGCGCGAAAACTCGAGCGCTTGGAGCTAGAACTGACTAATGAGTGCAATGAGAAACGGTTCATTGGGAAGAAGCATTCTGCTCTAGAGGGAGATTATGAGAAAACTATCGAGGAAAATACTGCTTTGAGGGCGAAGATATCCAAGCTTCAGCATGAGAGCGACAGTGCTGCGGCCCAAGCAAGACAAAGCGCACAAATGATAAGCGAGCTTCAAGCCAATATTGAGAGGTTGCAAAGTGGAAGCAATCAGAACGGGATCGATACAGCAAGGGGTCGTGATATTCCGATCCAAGAAAAAGACGACAAGATCCGCCAGCTTGAGAAAGCGCTTGAATCCCTGGAGACAAAAAGGAATGAATTGAAGCAACGCCGCGCAAAGCTGAAGAGTCAAATTGCCAGCCTTCAGCAAATAATTCAGGAAAGGGATCAGGTCATCCTTGACCAGAAGACAACAATTGAGGAGCTGAAGCAAGACAAACAGCTTTTTGCTAGTTTGCAAAAAGTTGAGCGAGAAAAGTCTTTACTACAGCAAGACGAATTGGATCAAGCACAGGAGAAGGTGTCTCTACAAACAGAGCGATTGAGTACTGCGTTGTCAGAGTGCCAACAGCTGAGAGACCAGATAGAGACCTTGGAGAGGCGGCTCGAAGACGTTTGTTCTTCGTTAAGAGATCGAGATGATGAATACCATCGATTGCAACAAGACTTGCAAGACGCTGAAATGCGGAAACAAAGTCTTGAAGATCACGTGAACGCTCAGCTCGAGCTTCAAAAAGAGGTTGATAAATTTCAAACAGTTCATGTGGAGCAGTCTGAAGAGCTGCAAAACAAAGTCACCGAGTTAACCCAGGAAGTTACTGCTTCAAAGACAACCATCTTGATGTGGATGAACAAGTACAATGCGATGTCAGACAAGGTAAAGCGGCTTGAAGAAGAAGCACTTTTCTGTTCTGAAGAGCGATACAGCCTACAGCGACAAATTGAAGGCATGGAAGTACAGCATCAAGACAAGCTGCTCGAAGTTGAAGCAGCAAACGAAGCCAGAATAACTGCTCAGATATCGTCTCTCAGGGAAAAAGCAAATGAAGAACTACGGATTGCCAGGCAAGACCTTACGAGCAAATTTGAGTCGAAGATAGCAGCTTTGGAGAAACTGAATCAAGACCGTGAGCTTCAGGAGTACTCCCTCAAAGCTGAGTTAGCCCGAAATACTACGAATGCGAATAAGGACGCAGAGGAATTGGCAATGCTGCGTGAGACATCGCTAACTTTAGAGAATGAAGTGGGGATCTTGAAGGATGCCAATCGCGGGCTGCAACACGAGCTTAGAGCGGAAGAGCGACAGAGGAAGACGCTGGGAATGCTCGTGCAAACTTTGCAGGAAAGACCGACCTTGCAGAGACGAGCATTTCAGGAAATGCTTTCGTCGAGTGAACGGCAATTCGAATTCATATTCACGCAGCTGTTGAGTAAGGTTGAAGGCACTACCCAAAAGCTATCCGAGGTCGAGTTTAGGTGCAAGAATCTACGAACTCAACTCTGCCATCAAAAACGAGAACCAACCGACTCGAGCGCGAGCGCACTAGTGGAGAACCAGCTCGATCTGCACGTCTATGCTGTGAGTAATGCAACGAATACTGAGGATTGTTCGCGAAGTGGCGACAACAATACCTGCGAAGAAATTATCGTCGCTCGGTACGAAACGTTGTGCAGGATGGTGAATGAGTTAGCCGCAAGCTGCCAGGTAGAATATTCTCAGCAATTATCCAACAGCGATAACGACACAGACTTTCATGAGCGTACCCAAGCATTGTTCATGCATTTATCTCAAGTATTGAAGAGCCAAGAGCAATGTCAAGCGCCGCATGAAGCTTCTGGTGTGCCTGTTGCATCAGAACTGCAACAGTCATCAGCAACTCGGGAAGAAGATTTTGTGGGGAGCGGAAGCATTGCGCTTCAAACAGCGGATTCTGCTCCAGTGAATTCAAATAACGTGAGCTGGATAGAAGCATCATCAACTCTCCAGTCACTCGACTCCAAAATGGCGAGAGCAAACATCTATCGGAAGTGGCACTACTTGATCGCTGGGAAACTGATGCATGAGCGAATGTACCAGCAAAGTTTGGACCGCAAGCGACTGACATCGAAGTGGATCTATGAAGCGAACAAGACGTTGGCGACTGAGAAAAAGCTGAGACTCTGGAAGTGGAAGTATTTGATACTTGCTATCTCCGAGAAATCTCGAGGGCAGCAACTCGAAAGCGAAACACAAGCTTTGAGCTCGGTTTGGGAGAAGAAATTTGCTCAAATCAGACTCCAGTCGAAGTGGCACATGCTGAAGTTCCGACTTGAGAGACAGCAGTTGGTTAAATCATCGATGCTCGTCGTGCTCCGAGCTCTTCAACAAGAGAAGCGGTATCAAAAACTGCAGAAGCTAGCTTGCTTCTCGAGTTGGCGGTACGAAACCAAGATTCAAGGTCTGGAAAAGCAATTGACGTCACTCGAGGAAAAAACAGCGACGTTGTCCCCGGTGAGTACAGTTGCTTTGGGAAACTGTGTGCGTCTTCTTCAAAGGTTCTGTGAAGGCACGGACACACCACCTGAAGTTGGTAAAAGCCGAGAGACACTTGTGAAGTACCTGATTGAAAGCAACAACAAAGTGGCGAGTTGGAAGCGGACTATCGACCGCAAGGTTGAAGAGTTCAGTGATCGCAAGGAGCAGCTTTGTCGTTTGCAAGAGCGCTGTGCTGAAATGAAGGAGCTGGTGGCATTGAGCCAGCGACTCATCGGTGAGCTTGAACGGAAAGCAGCAAGCCAGCAAGCGATTGTCGACGCAGCATGCAACTTCGCGCGTGCCTACAAGACGTTGCGATCGTCTGTGTCAGCCCAGATGTTCAAGACGGATGAGTTTTACTCGGCGTGCAAGCGAGTCGTAGAAGTTGTGCATGCAACAGATATACGATCAGTGCGCAGTGGAAGCGAAGCATCAACGATACACGCTACAGATATCTCTCAAGCCGCGGATGGTAGAAGTGTCCAGTTGCCACCCCTCGATGAAATGGCCGAGTTGTCAGCAAGCAGAGCAGCGGTGACGTTTGCCATGACAGGGGATGCAGGGGCGACAGAGCCAAACGATGCGCGGCGGAGAAACCTGAACGACTCCAACATCGCGATGCTCGAGCGCGCCGTCGGATCCCTGAAGAACGCAAACGAGATTCGCGTGATGCTCGAGACAGCACTTGCTGAGAAAACGAAGGCGCTGGCTAAGGTCACTGCGCAGCTGGAGAGAAAGAGCGTCCAGTTTGCCGTTTTGCGCGCCTTCCTGCACTGGAAGTGCTCGACGTACGCGCTTCGCTTTCAAGAAGCAGCGGAGGCGAATAATTGAAATCGAATCGAATGGTGAAGGGATTTTGCCTCGTGTGTTGCTGGGTTCAAAAACCAACTCATTGAGCTTGGCAAGTTGCGCTCGTGCAGCACAATGAAAAGTAAGTCTGTATAGTAAACGCATACTTAGTATAACGCGTATCGAATTCTCACTGTTCGTTGCCCAAGGTGTTCATACGCGCAAGTCCGTCAACTTTGTGGATGACGGAGTTGACGAGCGGAATCTCGTCATCGTCTCGCTTTTAGTAGCCAGGTATTGCACTCGTTCTTCCAAAAGAACGATTTCCTGCAGCCAGTTCCACAGTCCAATCTTGACTTCGAACGACTGCGAAGGCGCTGGCGAGCAATTCTGCATCCCAAAGCGGCGTGCTCTGACAGTGCTCTCTTTTCCATTTAGTATTCGTCACCCGACTCAGGACGGCGTGAACTCGGATACCGACTGCATTTGCTGCTGCAGACAACAAAAACAAATCAATTGTTGGAGACAGAGGGGCTTAGTTTGTGAAAAAAAAGTGGAAAAGGTCCTGCTTGGTTTTCACTTGAACAAGACAGAGCAGTGGTGATTCAATGCTTTACATTTACAGGTTGGTTCTGCCAAAACTATGTGGTCACTAAGTAATCCAAAGTACAGATAACTTGGCGCGGTGGTTCCTCTATCCAAAGATCATGACGGTCTTCGAGGACGAATTGACCCACTCGGTAGTGAGTGACGCGCGATCGACTTTCTTGGAAACTGTTGCTTGCTTGTTCTTTGCTTTCTTGATTGTTGTTGCATTCACGCTCCTGGTCGACTCGACAGAAAGCGTGTCGACGAGGGCTTCTTCGTTTGGCTTCGTCTGCTCGCATCTCTTTATCTCGTCGGTTCGTTGCTTGGACAGAGTCTCCATCTCCATTATGCACGCGGCCAGTTGCTGGTTTTGTGCATTCGTGGTCTTGAGCTCAGCCTTTAGGTCGGCCACATCGTCCATAAGCTCCTCCCGATCGAACTGGCAGCGCGTGACTGCTCTCTCCAACGCTTCACGCTGACTCTCGTGTTGTTCGCAAACATTTCGAAGCTCACGGTACGCCGCCTTGTGTGCGTCCAGCTGCGCTTCCTTTTGCTTGATGATGGTTTCGTGGTATTGACGGTCCATGGCGTCAATCTCGCAAGTCTTGGTTTGTTCATACGACGAGCGGGACGACGGGGACGCTTGGGCCGTCAGAAAGCGCTGCGCGAGAGCACGGCGCTCGCTCTTCCAGTGCGCGTTTTCAAGCAGCAGAGCGTCGATTTGCTGGTGCTTCATAGTCGAGTCATCGGCCACACTGGAAGTGGCGTTGGGGGTCTGTACGATCTTCATCGGCTTCTTCTCGATGCTCTGTCAAGCGAGTGTCACTTGTGGGGTTGGTCGCCTAATGCAAAGTGTTTGAAATCAGATCTCTGACCACAAGACGCAGATTTACTGTGGCTTTGCGAAACAGAAATCAACACACTCATTGAGTACAATGCTGAGTCTGCTGTCGATGGTGCGCACCAGTTTTTCTTGCTCGACGTTGCATATTGGCTCGTTGTGTTCTTTATTGTTGAGTCCATGGAGCAGTAAGCTCGACAGGGTGCTTATAGAGCGATCTTTGTCGGCTGGTTTCAGCAGCTCGTAGATCTTCTCGTCGCGCTTCTTGAACAGCGACTCCATCTTCATGGACACGCGACCAGCTGCCTGTTTTGTGCGTCTACGCTCTCCAACTCCGCACCCAGGTCAGCCACATCGTCCATTAGCTGCTGTCGATCAAACTAGAAGCGTGTGGCCACTTTCTCCAGCGCTTGACGCTGAAGTTCGTGCTTTCCGCAAATAATCGGAGTTTACGGCAAGCGAACACTCGCTCCCAACTGCGATTCCCTTTGACTGACGACTTCGTGGTGTCAATGCTGAACGGCGTCAGCGTGGCGAGCCTTCTCTTGTTTGCACATGAGGCACGAAGCAGCAACAAGCAGAGGTCGTGCATGCGAACCACCTAGTGCAACTTATTCATGGCGCGGATTCTCTTGGCATCGTTGGGTCTCTAGCTGTCCGTTGTCTTCCTTCTGTCCCTGCACGTCGCTGTCTGCCAATACCACCCCAACCAGTAAAGCGCATACGAGAAGGTAAACGCCAGCGTAGCGGGAATGTCCACACTACGTCGTACGCATACACACACCATGCGTTTGTTGCCCTTGGTTTTGACACTTCAACTCACAAGCGAAGGAAGGACGAGTTGCTCAATCAGGTTATCGACTGCATCGAAGCTAATGTCGATGCAAATATCAAATGGGCTAGCAAACACTAGTTGCCACAAGGGGTGAGACAGCTAAGAAAGTTCCAGTGTCTTACTTCGTTTGTTTTGGTTGGCTGAAACACGAGTCGGCGAGAACATCCTCACTGGCAAATTGCACTGTTGAAAATCCGCCAGCGAGTGGAAGATGGTGGTGAAGGAGCTCTTCTGTGTGTTGGTGGGAGCGAAGGGAAGCGCGTTCCCTGTGGATGTCGACGAGAGTCGGTCGGTGGGAGTCTTGAAGGATGCGATCAAGAGGAAGAAGGAAAACAGGATCAAGTGTGATGCAGATGAATTGCAGCTGTATCTGGCAAAGCGAGGCGATACGTGGCTTGGATCTGGTGACGCTGACGTGGCTGCCTTGAACAGAGGAGATATTCCGGTGAGTATCGGTGATCTGCTGAAACACGAAATGGACGCGGCGTTGAAGATCAATAACGACAAGCATTATGGCAAGAACTTTGAACCATGTGAAGGCGATATTCACGTGCTGGTGGTCGTTCCGGAGCAAGAGTCAACCTCTGAGAGTGAGCCTCCATCGAAGAAGGCAAAGATTTGCCACAGCGACGTGGCTTATCAAGGACCTGTTCCCAGAGATTTCTACTCTGTTCCAATGGAAACAATCGATTCCTATCAGAAGCTACATAGCATCTTTAGCAGTTCGGCTTCTTCAACTGGTCAACCGCTGTGCCTACTTTATGGACCTCGTCAATTTGGGAAAACGACAATTGCGTATCGCCTCTGGGACTGCGTTAGTAGTGACCCGTCAGTTGAATCCATCTATCTCCAAGCAACAAGCATACAGATAGAAACAGAAGAAACGTTTTGGAATGCGCTCAGCGAACTTCTTGGTGAAGTCGCAGGATCGCCACGTGCATTCACGGAATTGCTTGTTCGTCGCAAGAAGCGGTTGTGTCTTTTCATCGATGAAATGGACGCTATGTTTGAGAATGGAAGTTTGATCAGCAACTTCATCGACGTTCTTAGGAGTTGGCAAGGAGCTCCCTACTTTTACGGCTTTCTTGGGATCGGAAGCTACGATTTGGTAACTCTGTACAAGTGGCATAAAGGAGGCGAGCGGGTCAGTCCGTTTAATCTTGCCAACCTCATCAGGGTCCAGCCGTTCTCCAACCAACAAATGAGCGATTTCTTCGAGATGATCAAGCCGCGGTTTGACTTTACCGCTTCGACACGTCTGGCCATTATGGACTATTCTGCCGGAGCTCCTGGTATCTTTGGGTCATTGATTCGCTTCACTGTTGACGAATTGATGTGGACAAGCGACATCAGCGAATGGCATTCCTGGTTCAAGATACAAAATTTCTCCAAGTATTTGTCAAACTACAATTGGACCTACTGTCGTATACAGGAAGATTTGCAAGGAATGAATGAGTCGGGTTGGGAAGCCCTTACCTACGTGCTGATGCATCAGAAGGTCATTGGCAGTGGTCCACGCGAACTCTCATTTGACAGACTGCTCCGAATGGGAATCCTCATTGAAGGGAAGCGCGGTACCTTGCTGTTTTCGTCGGAGATGATGCGTCGAGTTTGCATGGAAGCGCAACCTGTTCGAGTGATCAATCAAGTTGCATTCGGAGAAGATCCGTTCGAACTTCTTTGTCTATCTCTTCAATTTATGAAGCCAAGTATCGTTGGGAATCATCGTGTGACAAACCGAGAATCTCCTAGCGAGGCTGTCTTTCAATTTGAGCTTTACGCTTCGATTCGTAGCATTCTTCACACCAGCAAGTGCTCAAGGTCTGTTCTCGCAAAAGCCCGAGATCCTGGCGACAAAAGGAGATTGGACATCATAATCAGTAATGGCGTGACGTATGGATATGAACTCAAGTCGAATAAACTGACGAAAGCGGAAATTGAGTCCGCAGTGAAACAAGCGGAGGATTACAGGCATCTTCTCGCCATCGACAAAATGTTCATGGTGAACTTTGTTCCGCGGAGTCGCGCGCTAGATGACGTGTATCAGATCGAAGGCTACCCAGATATCAAGATCATTCATGTTTGCTTTCCAGCTTCTTGCGACGAGTACGAACTGAAGTACCTTGGCGAAGATGGAGAGATTGATAGTCGCACAGTTACGAGCATCGGCTAACAATGTTTAGTGATGGTTTGGCGTTCGATCACGCCATTTTTGTGGCTCCTCGCATGAAATTGCGCTCCATACGATCGATGCGATTGCCATTTTGCGTGCCCTCTCTCGCTGGAAGTGCTCGATGTGTGCGCTGTGCCTTCACGAAGAAGTAGCTTTGGCTAGTGGAACTCCAAACCATAAGACCAAAACTACTCCGTGTCACACGCTGTTGTGTTTCAGCTCGAGAGATTGAGCTCACTAGGCTTAGGAAATTGCGCGCACACTCGTAAATATGAAACGCAACTTGGTGAAATGAACGCAAAGCTCGCTGTTCGTCGTTCGCATGTCGTCGCCTGAGGTTTTTATTCGCAGCAACTCATCGCTTGCGCACAATATTAACGCTCCCAAGCGCTGGTGCTCAAGGCGAAAAAGCAAATAACGCTTCTAAGGAAGGCGCTCATTACTTTTTTAAGGTGAGGTATATTTAGGTTCGTCGTCGTGACCTACAATATCCATTCTCCTATCTAATCTTCATTACGAATTTCATCTAGGAGTGTAAATGTGTCTACAGCGCGGATTGCACTAGATCACTTCTGAATGCTAAATAATCTTTGACCAGGATGGCATGTTCTCTTGGTCCTATGTGAGGCTGCCTTGTGTTGTCCAATGACCTTGGGTCTTCCGAACTTCGCATAAGCCAATGCATGACGTCGTTGTCAAGATCCTGGGTGAGATTGTTGAAAGCAGCTCTTTGAGTTGGGAAGTGAACCTGCGTTGAGGTTCTGGTATCCATGGCTAGGTTGGCAGCTGAGTCCGCCATCTTGTTGAAGACACGGTAGTGATGGTACCATCCTCGGATGTCGATGCAATCCGCGAGTTGTCGACTTGTCTGGTATAAACGTGCCAATCGGTGCTGTCGAGGGGACCGATGCATTCGCTGTTGGGAGATAATGAGTGCACTGTCTCCAATCACGTACAACGGTTCGAAATGACTGCGTTGGGCTTCTCGGAGTCCGTGTATGAGACCCCAGTACTCGGCAAAGTTGTTGGTCGTGTCCTTCCTGCTGTACGCCATGCTCGCGGCCCAAATTAAACTGGCTGTGTGCGAGTCCTTATGGACACGCACGATAATGGATCCAGTCCCTCATGGTCCTGGATTGCCGCGTGATCCACCATCGAAAAACAACAGGTAAACGCCGCGAGTATCACTTGGAGTCAGGGGGATGGCGTCGGTTTGGCTGAGAAAGCAGTCGACATAGGCTTTGAGAACTGCTACAACCGTGTGACCGTCAGAGCCTCCAGCTTGCGCTTCAGCGAGTCGTGTGAGGTTTCGCATTCCTGCCTCTAATCTGGTCATCATGATCGCCATCTCAGCAGTCGATTCGATTGGATCCGGATCCATGCGTCGCAGATGCGCACACCAAATGGTCTGTATGAGCGACGCGCTCATATATCGCCACAGCATGTGTGCGACGGGATAGAGATGATCTTGGAGATGTTCATTGGAGAACTTATGTCCGATAATGTGTCTCTTGATCGTGGTCCATGCATGCCTTGGAGTATCTGGTAGATCCAGACTGAAGATCCAGATTGCGGGGTCGTGACCAGGAGTGATTCCGATCTTCGCCCGTAGCGCATAGAAGCAGTTCCACACCAGTTTGGCTTTCGGACACTCCCAGAATAGATGTTGAACAGAAGATTGGACAACTTGGGGACATTCGGGATTCGAGCAGGATAGATCAGCTTTCTCATAGTTCCACATGGAGAGTCGGTTGGCTTTCAGCCGGAGAAGAGTCTGGGCCGTATAAACTGTAATCCCTGGGATGTTGTGTAATTCGCTCCATTGGATTAATTGCAGTCCTGGCCACAGAGATCTTGCTGTATGGACAGCTTTGTTGACTGCTGCATCTCGAGTATCTTTGCCAATTTGTGTCCTCGTTGCTGCAACTTGTTGCCGACAGAAAGATCTAATGGTATTGTATCGTCCGTTGCCACCCCATAGTTGCACGATTCCTGTGAAACGTGGATATGCATGGATCGACACCATCTGCCCGTTCAAGTCTCTTGATGCCATGATGTCACAGTCCATTGCGGAGTGAACTGTATGCGTAGCTTTGACTAGGGTTGTGTCGCATTTCTTTATCTCGTCGGTTCGTTGCTTGGACAGAGTCTCCATCTCCATTATGCACGCGGCCAGTTGCTGGTTTTGTGCATTCGTGGTCTTGAGCTCAGCCTTTAGGTCGGCCACATCGTCCATAAGCTCCTCCCGATCGAACTGGCAGCGCGTGACTGCTCTCTCCAACGCTTCACGCTGACTCTCGTGTTGTTCGCAAACATTTCGAAGCTCACGGTACGCCGACTTGTGTGCGTCCAGCTGCGCTTCCTTTTGCTTGATGATGGTTTCGTGGTATTGACGGTCCATGGCGTCAATCTCGCAAGTCTTGGTTTGTTCATACGACGAGCGGGACGACGGGGACGCTTGGGCCGTCAGAAAGCGCTGCGCGAGAGCACGGCGCTCGCTCTTCCAGTGCGCGTTTTCAAGCAGCAGAGCGTCGATTTGCTGGTGCTTCATAGTCGAGTCATCGGCCACACTGGAAGTGGCGTTGGGGGTCTGTACGATCTTCATCGGCTTCTTCTCGATGCTCTGTCGAGAAAGGATTGTCTTCATCTGATCGAGGGCCGAGCCAATAAGGTCGGTAGAGCTCGTGCAATTTCTATCCATAGCATGTTCTCTGCATACGTTGACAACAGCTGTGCATTTCGAAAGACACGAAGTACGGGCCACTATGGGTTAAAGTCGGAAACAAGTAAGGAGGTCATGTACCAGCAATGTTCCACTCTTGCGGAACCAATCACTGCGGCGCTAGCTTTTAAAAGAACGCACTTCTCATCCAATCAAGACCGTGATCGGTCGCGACTTTTGACCAAGCAGTCAGCACATCAGTGGCAGAACCGATCCAGCTCAAGCGACTCTACCCCCATACAAATCTCCCAGGTTGACTCGCGAAACATCTCGAAGTGTCAGTTCATCAGGCAGACTCTCTGTTATTATTGCAAACGATGCGGTCATCGGATTGCTAATTGCCCTAAATGCAACAAGGAAACCGACCAGGGAAACGGGCAAGCTTGGTTGATGTAAGTGGAGCGTCAACAGAGAGTTTAATCAGCCCTAAACCTCCCCCAGCACGTCAAGAGACTGAGACGTTGGACTTGCTTGCTATTAAAGTCGGAGCAAGTGAACCTTTCCTAAGAACGGTGACTATCAATGGCAAGGAGTTCAACATGCTGGTTGACTCTGGTGCCTCGCACTGCATTCTGAGCGACAGAGTGTTTGATATTTCTTCTATGGAGCGACGTGATGTTGGGGCTCGTGGTTTTGAAGGTGTTCAGCAGCATCGCAACGTGGCGTGCGCTAATTTGGAAGTCCAGTGCGATGGTGTGGCAGGTTCTACTCAGTTTATGATCTGGCCAATCAATTATGACTGCGATGGAATACTTGATCGCCCCTGGCTATCTGCATGAATCCCACGATTGACTGGGTAACATGAGGCATGGCTTTCCCTCACGCAAATCCTTCAATGAGTATATAAGGGCACACGTTGGTGTATGGAGAATGTAATGTGGCTTCCCATTACATGGGTTGTTGGGTACAAAGGGTGTGGGTCATACCCACACGGGTTCTCCCACTCTCTACAAACACACCCGTTAACCCATCAACACTGTATGTAGCCAATTGCATTTTTAGCCAATAAGAACTTTATATTAAAGTTTAATCTCATTGGATGATAGTCGGATTGGACACCCGACTATCTACCAATCGAAGGCTCCGTAGGAACAACCCATCAGATTTGCATTTCAAACCTTGAGATTTCAATTCACTTCTCTTTTTGCACGTTATCGCGCAAAGCTCCCTTCCTTCTTTTGGACACAGCATTACCGCTGTGCCCTTCCTCTCACCTGCGCTTCCTCAAAGCACGTGTACGCCGTGTAACGGGCATTCCCGTTACACCTGGTGGCACTTTTGTAATGGGCTGAAACCAGCCATTACATGAAGGTGGATCTGTTCCCAGATCTAGTGTGTCACACACCACCTTCAGCGTGCATTGTGGAGACACAAATGACAAAGGGATTACGGTAATACAGTCCCCACATGCACGTGTGACGTCATTCGATGACGTCACGAGTGTTCTCTGTGCTGATCAGTGCAGAATGTTGTTCTCATGTACTAATCAGTACAGAGTGATAACATCTGTAACGGGACTCGTTACACGACGTACACGTGCGTTGAGGAAGCGCAGGTGAAAGGAAGGGCACAGTTATAACACTGTGTCCAAGGAGAAGGGAGGGAGCTTTGCGCGTTACCGTGCAAATTGAGAAGTGCATTAAAACGTTAAAGTGCTAACATGCAATCGTAGTGACTGAAACCTACGGTGTCTCTCATTGGTAGATAATCGGATGTCCAGTCCGAATATCATCCAATGGGATTAAATCTTAACGGCTTAGTCTTATTGGCTAATATGCAAATGGCTACGTACAGTGTTCATGAGTGACACATATTAATGTGTCTCCAACTGTACTACGTGGGTGGGTTCGGAAGAGGTGGTAAAACCCATGTGGGAGAAAACCCACACTCTCCTGACCCAGGAACCCATGTAATGGGTGGCCCCATTACACCATCCCCCCGTAAAGCGATTGGTCACGTAGAAACGCGCGCGACCAATCCATCTTGTGTTCTTCTGTGTTCTTTGGTGTTCTTCCTTGTTCGGAGGAACTGGTCACAGAAGGCAGAGCACTGAGTCTTGCGGGCTCAGTTCTCAGTGTGCGCCGTGCCCAACAGAGAGCTTTCCAGACGCCGCAAGCTGTGCGAGGTGAACCTGGTACAAATGTCTTCGATCAACAGCGATGCTGTTGACTACGAGTCGAGTAGCGAGGAGGTGACTCCTTGTAATGGGCTATAACCAGCCATTACATGAAGGTGGATCTGTTCCCAGATCTAGTGTGTCACACACCACCTTCAGCGTGCATTGTGGAGACACAAATAACAAAGGTATTACGGTAATACAGTCCCCACATGCACGTGTGACGTCATTCGATGACGTCACGAGTGTTCTCTGTACGAATCAGTGCAGAATGTTGTTCTCATGTACTAATCAGCACAGAGTGATAACATCCATGTACTAATCAAGTACAGAGTGATGGTTCCTGCTTGAGAAACTGCACTGGAGACGAGACCGACGTGTCTCTGCCGCCTGAAGTGAGTGGCGCGAGCCAATCACTTTGCAGGGATTTTAAATAAGACTTGAAGTTCAAGCTTCTCGAAGATCACGTAGGTTCAACCTCAGTGTACCCAAGGTTTTATATATCAGATTCATAGGTTTTATTGTGTATGTTTAGGTTTTAGTTATAAAACCTGTAGGATCCCTTGGGGTTCATTAGTAAGTAGCGACAGGAACCATAGCCATTTCAATTCAGTTGCAAATTTTCCTCCAAGTACTCAAGTCGTCCTTCCTCCCTCCAAGTCGGGAGATCGCTTCCTCTGGCACAAGCGTGTGTGCCTTGTTTGAGGGACTGTTTGGAACAGCGCCCTCTTACACTCCTTGCAACACTCCAATGAGTAGCACCACGACGAATGTCGTGCGTGACGATCGGGAGGAAGAAGTCGAGTCTTCTTCCGTTGACCGTTCGGATCTCAAACGAAACGAAGCGAAACGTTCGTCGTCCGCGGTCCTCTTGAATGAGCCTACGCGGAAGAAGCGTCGTGAGGAGGGATCTCCTCACGGAGAAACGAGCGGATCCACCGTGGCGGTTGCCATTTCCGACGTCGGAGCGTCGGAAAGCGCGGCATCTGCCAACACGATGGGAAATCTCGGTCGGGAAGGATTAGCGTCAGCTGATCCCGACCTGGTGAATGCAGCGAGAAATATCCTTCTCTCGCTGGACGCGTCCAATTGTGAACTGGAAGCTGTCGATCCACTCGAGGACTTGCTCTTCGATGTGGAATCCGAATCTGATGCGCAGGTTACTGCGTCATCGGGAAATAGCGAGTTGCCACGCCATCTTGCCTTTCCGGCGGAGGAGAAGGATCCGGTGACGGGTCCTTCTGAAGGGATGGATTTCGTCCCTTCTAGCTGGAGTCACTTATGGGCGCCCAAACCCAATTGGGTTCGTGCACATCGTGGCACCCAGCGTGCGGGCACTCACGCGCTGTACGATGTTAGTACCATCAAGGATGATGACTTCGTCCTTCGACAGAACTTCCATCCCAAGGCGCGCGAGGAGTTTTACATCGACCTTTTCCATTCGATGCGGTACTTTGATGGTCGATCGAAGTCAAAGAAGTCTCACAGCGCTGAGAAACAAGCGCTGTTCCTTTCGCAAGCGTGGGGTGCCTTCGTTGTGAATTTCAACGAAGACGCTGCGAAGTGTATCTCTCGATTGCGAGATAATCGGGATAAGTTCCTCCGGCACAATGCCGTTGGAAAGTTGTTGGCGATCCACGAGGAATGCGTGGATCTTGGGGTTCCGTGTGGAGTCAAGACCACACCGAGGGGTTACCGCATCTGCATCAGTGATGATCCTCAGTTGACCGAGGAGCACCTTCGTGGGTACAACGGCGTGATGCTTCCTCGCGGATTGCAAGATCGAATCCGCGAGTTGTGGAAGCGAGAGTCGATTAGCGTCGACTCTCGTACTGCTGCACCAAGCCAGGAACATCGGCTTGGAGCATCGCGGCCGGTTCCCAGGTATCTCGATCTGGCGGGTAACCAAGCCAACGGACGCGATAGACGCGCTCCTTCTTCCCTCGCGACGATTGGTCGCGATGAGCATGTATCTTCTCCACGATCCAGCGTTGGTTCCCTCGGAGTCTCGCAACGGAGGAGCTGGAGGAGGGAAGATCTGCTCGTGACTCTGAGGCGCATCCTCAGAGTGATCAGCGTCTTCTTGATCGGCTGAAGTACGCTGAGCGGGAGAACGAGGTTCTCCGACTTCGGGCCGAGCTAAGCGAGATGATCGCGAAGCACGAGCGGCTCGAGGGACGGCTTTCGAGGCTCGAGGCTGATCACAAGCTTGTGCTTGGGATCCTTCGCGACCACGGTCTCCTGAAGAGGAAGAGACCAACGAGTCATCGTGGCGATGATACGCTTTGAGACGCCCGACGTAGAACGTCGGGTGTAGACGCATGGTCGGAGGAAGCTCCAACGTGTATGCGTCCCCAATCCTTTCAAGGACCTTGAAAGGGCCAATGTATCTTGGCAGCAACTTGTTGCTGTCACTGCTCACCACTCTGTTAGGTAGGTTAGCAGTCGATAATAAAACAAACGAATTTCGTTGAAACTCGTTCGTGTTTTTGCGGCCACTCTTGTCCGCTTGTTCTTTCTGACCATCCACTGCGTCGGCGATTGAATCGCGGACGAAGCGGATGACTGCTTGCCGCTGCAACACTGTTGTAGCGATGTCTTTGTCGACGATCGCCGCATGAGTAGTTGCCTGCCCATGATGGTGCGAGATCTCCGCGCTCTTCGCTTGTTCCGAAGCAGCTGCTTCACGGACTCCTCCCCCACTCAAGGGAGATGTCACCGACGGAGGGGACATCCCACCGAGGATGGACGGAACACGTGGGTGCCTGAGGGCGTTCACGTAGAATGGCGTGTGCCCGGTTGAGACATGCACAGAGTTGTTGATTGCAAACTCTGCGAGAGGGAGACATTCACTCCAGTGAGTGAATGAATGCGCACAGCTGCGCAGAATATCCTCGAGCGTGCGATTCACACGCTCTGTCTGACCACCTGTCTGCGGATGATCAGCTGTCGACATCTTGAGCTGAGTGCCCAAGAGTCGGAACAACTCTTGCCAGAAGGCAGCTGTGAATCGGGGATCTCGGTCCGACACGATTTCAGTGGGCATTCCGTGTAACCTAAACACAGAATCCAGGAATATCTGCGCCGTCTGCTTTGTGGTGACGCTAGCAGGGACAGCACTGAGATGGACCATCTTACTGAAGCGATCCACGATGACGAGGATGCCAGTCTTCTTGCTGGAGTCAGCAGGAAGACCGAAGATGAAGTCCATCGAGACTGACTTCCAACAGTCCGTCGGGACTGGTAGTGATCGCAGCGGCGCGTTGGTCACCGGTGCTGGCTTGACGCGCTGGCAAACCTCGCATGCGCGTACGTATTTGCGGACCCACTTGTATTGGTGGGACCAATAGAAGTCGCGGGAAAGCGCGAGATACGTTTCCTCGCGTCCTGGATGGCCGCGGAAAGGCGCATCGTGGTACTCGAAGAGCACACGATTGCGAAGGTCACTATCGTTTGGAACGACAGCGCGTGGCTCGTCGCTGTCATCTATACGGTAGTAGAGAACATCGTTGCGCATCTCGCAACGATGTAGACGAGCGCGTTGAGCCGGATCCAACACCTTGAGCGACTTATCAGAAGGGTTTGACAAGTGGGCAACAAGTCGACTGATGTCGCTATCTGTCGCATACGCTCTTTTGATATCGTCGAGGAGCGACGATGTCGGCGTGCTTTCCCGTGTGATTGCCATCACACGGTCTTCCTTTGAGTCGTTTGCTTTCGACTCAAAGTCTGGGCGACGTGATAATGCATCCGCGATCACGTTGAACCGTCCGGGTTTGTACTCGACGTCAAACTCGTACTCCGCAAAGAAAGAAAGCCATCGGGCCATTCTTTGCGACAGATGTGGCGACTTCACTGCGGTGCGCAGCGAAGCGTGGTCAGTGTAAACGGTGAACCGTTTACTTCCGAGCAAATACACTCTGAACTTCGTAAGAGCGTACTTCATGGCAAGCAACTCCTTGTCATGTACTGGGTAATTGCGCTCAGCTGGCTTCAGCTGACGCGACTGATAGCAGATCACGCGTTCTCGATCTGCATCGTCGCGCTGCATGAGCGCGCATCCGATTGCAAAGTCGGATGCATCACAGACCACATAGAATGGTCGCTCGTGATCGGCGATCGCGAGAACCGGAGCCTCCATGAGACTGCTTTTCACCTTGACGAATGCATCTTGACATTCGTCGGACCACTTCCAGTCGACGTCTTTCTTCAGTAATGATGAAAGAGGTCGGATGATACCCGCATAGTTCTGCGAGTACTTATGGAGATACGTCGCAAGACCGAGGAACTTGCGAAGATCCTTTTGGCTTGTTGGAACTGGCCAGTCGTTGATCGCCTTGATCTTTTCGGGATCAGGACGCACTCCGTTCTTGCCGACAAAGCAACCGAGAACGGGGATCTCATCAACACCAAACATACACTTTTGTATGTTGGCGTACAGCTTGTGCTTCCGCATCAAGTCTAATAGCTGTCGGAGGTGCTCTTTGTGCATTTCCACATTGGATGCAGCATCCGATGCACGACTGTGTATGAACACGTCGTCAAAATAGCTTGGTGCGAAGTCTCGCACTGGACGTGATAGTTGCGTGACGCATCTATTGAACGTGGCGGGAGCATTTGTTAGCCCCTGTGGCATTACGAGCCACTCCCACAGCATTCCGCTCGGGGTGCTGACTGCTGTGAAAGGGATATCCTTTTCACGCATCAAGATTTGATAGAACCCATCTCTCAAATCGATCGTACTAAAGATAGTACTACCTTGCATGCTGTCAATGATGACATCTTTGCGAGGTATCGGCGTTTGCGCCGGGATTGTTGCCGCATTCAACTTGTTGAACGCATGCACGATCCTCCAACCTCCTGTGGCCTTTTTCACACAGAAGGTGGGGCTGCAGTGCGGAGAATTCGACTCGCGCACTTGGCCCGCTTTACGACGAGCTTCAAAGAACTCGTCGATCACCTTGACTTGCTCTCGAGGCAGTGGCCATTGCCTCGTGACGCAGTACTTTGTTCCCGGCTTGAGATCAATCTCATGCCGAACTCCTTTGTCTGTCGGAAGACGACTGGGAACTTCTTCTGGGAATACGTCTTCGTACTCCTTCAATAGTCCGTAGAATGGGACTGTCCTTCAGGGATTCCCATCCCTGAGCCTGAAATCGTTCCTTCTTCGTTGGCTCGTCGAGCACATCAGTGTCCATCACTGATGACGACGCAAGGAAACATTCATCGAGTGGGTGTCTCTGCACTGCCGACTCGGCATTGCTCGATTCCTGAGGAGCAATGTAACATATCTGCTCGAGGGTGCCTCGATGCAGTTCTTTCATGAACCGTTTCTGGCTCATGACGGGTAGCGTTACCACTTCCGAAGCGTCCTTCGGAGGGTCTTCTAACGCCATCTCATGAATATGAGATCCATCCTCATCAGTGACCATGACACTGATGACTTCGCACGAGGAGCCTTGATCAGAGGTCTCCATTGGCGGTACCTTTCCTTCGTCATCGCTCTTCAGTACAGAGCGATGAGCAACCGAAGTCTGTCCTTTAGACTTTCGGGTGGCTTCTCCATCGAGCATCGTGCTAAGGGGGCCATCGCACACCCTTGCATCATGTTCGTTAACCGACAGCGCGTTGCGCACCGACGGGCGGTTAGCCTGCTTCCGCTTCATAGCGGGGTAACTGATCGATTGTTGATTCCAATCGATGATCGGCTGATACTTCTTCAGCCATGGCATTCCAAGGATGACATCGAACTTGTCATCTAAATCCAGCCAAATGAAGTCTCCTTCCATTTGGCGTCCATCATGCGTGACACGAAGCCGTGTCACGTGTTTCTCCGTCGTGACGGTGGCACCTGTTGCCAACCGCACGGTGATCTTCGACTCGGAGGAACGTGATTCCTCCGAAATTACTCTCGCTAGTGCACGGGCGACATGCGATCGAACAAAGTTGTTCGATGCACCCGTGTCTAGCAGTGCCCGCAGAGGGGTCGTAAATCCCTCTACGGTTATCTCAAGTTGGATGAGCCGATCTCTCGGCTCCCCCGCAGTCGTGGTAGTCCAGCAGCGCGTGTCATGCACGCTGGGGGCTTGCGTCTCGTGCACCACGATCACACCAGACGCATATTCGCCAGTAGAGCGCCCCGCGTCTACTGGTGGTTGACGTTTTTTGATTCTTCGCGCGTTGGACGCGAAGAAGTCGTCCGATGTGTGTCTCGGACGCGGGGAGCGGGCTGCGCCGCTCGGCACTCGTATTGAAAGTGCCCCAGTTTCTGGCAGCGGTGGCACCGCAGCTTGCGCTTGTCGACGGGTCTCTTCGGAGCCGCCGAAGCTTGAACCAACGAGAGATCCATTGGTTCGGATCCACTGTAACGTGGAGGAGGTCTCGCGTGCCGGAAGTGCGCGGCACGGTAGGGGAACGCGTGAAGCCGTGCTTGCTTCGCGCTAAAGTCTTCCTGAAGCGCCAGAGCGATTGCTTGCTCTAGCGTTTCCGGGTATTCCCGGAACAGGTAGGTCTTGACGGGACCATCCACCAAACCTTTCATGAACGTGGCGACTTGCGTCGCCATGTCGATTGGCTCAGACACGATACTTGATACCAAGTATCGAGCATGCTGGATATACGCGTGGAGATCGCGTTTATCCTGTCGGATTTCGAGAAATTCCGTGCGAGTACGGAATTCCGACTTTGGTGGCTCAAAGGCGGCACGGATGTCGCCTTTAAACTCCGAAAGTGTGGAGAAACAACCATGGTCGGCCATTCGGCGACCAAATGCCCAGCTCTTGGCTCTCCCAGCGAGCTTGGACATCGCGAAATCGACCTGTTGCTCCGGATCGTAGATTTGTCCGGAGCGAATGGCGGCATCGATTTCGACGAACCATCGGAGGAGAGGTTTATTGTCTCCTCCGCCATACTTCGCGACTTCAAGCCTCACAGGCTTTTGTCGTGGGAACTGTACCTGCGCAGGAGCTGCGCGGGTTACTTCTCTTCCACGGTCTTCTGCCTCCTTCTGCAGGAACCCGATCGCCGTGAGGCGATGTTGATCCTGCGACAGGGTGGCAAGGATGGCGAACACGGCCTTTTCGCCGATGATCGTCCTCATCCGTTGGAAGGCACTCCACTCGAGATCACTCAAGTGGAGGCAATCCTCCCGGTTGATCGTCGCACTCGCGGTTTCCGCGGGTTCGAGATTCATCATCGGTTCTTCGTCAGTACTCATTACTGACGGCTCCCGCTCTGTGATTGGACGGACCACAAAGTGCTACCAGGTGTAACGGGACTCGTTACACGACGTACACGTGCGTTGAGGAAGCGCAGGTGAAAGGAAGGGCACAGTTATAACACTGTGTCCAAGGAGAAGGGAGGGAGCTTTGCGCGTTACCGTGCAAATTGAGAAGTGCATTAAAACGTTAAAGTGCTGACATGCAATCGTAGTGACTGAAACCTACGGTGTCTCTCATTGGTAGATAATCGGATGTCCAGTCCGACTATCATCCAATGGGATTAAATCTTAACGGCTTAGTCTTATTGGCTAATATGCAAATGGCTACGTACAGTGTTCATGAGTGACACATATTAATGTGTCTCCAACTGTACTACGTGGGTGGGTTCGGAAGAGGTGGTAAAACCCATGTGGGAGAAAACCCACACTCTCCTGACCCGGGAACCCATGTAATGGGAAGCCCCATTACACAATGAGTTGGTTGCTCTTGGGTTCGCGACCATAGCAATCCACGACACTTGAATTGTAATCAGGAATGAGATGTACATCCTTCGGAACTTGATTAGTGAACTCACCGCTGACGTCCGCGTTGCTCCAATCGCATTCCCCGTGTGAACGTGACGCCGTGATCACGAAACCATCTTCATACCCCGGATGGATGAAATGCCTCGAGTCATCAAGAAACATCGATATCTTACTGCTGTCGAATGGACGTGCAATTTTTGACGTGCAGCCGTCCGTGAACTTCATCTATGAACTCCTGTCGATCAAGCTGGTGCAGGATGCGATCTGTGGAGAAATTGGCCACATCCGACACCAGCTTGATCAACCGCGGCTGATGGACGAAGTTCGAGGACGACCTGAAAGGAAGCCGACCGAGCACCGAACAGCGCCAATCTAGCAAACTCTCTCTCTCTCTCGTTCTTCGCACGACGAGCACGACGACAAGAATGACCGGTTGCGTTGTGCGCATGTTGTTCGTGCCCATCACTGTGGAGCAACAACTCACTTTTAGCTTACCCGAAACGGTAATTTGTACTGGGAAAACTCCCAAATACTCGTTGCTCAATCCATAAAATCGACCGAGATACAACCTAAAAGTAAGCGGTGCGTTTTATCGCTTGAGTGGCACGAGGGTTAACATGGCACCGTGTATTGGTATTTTCTGCTGTGCGATCTCTTCGTGGTTGCACCTTGTTTTGCGACGCAGAGCGCTTGCGTGCCACGACAGTCTGCGCCACCCTCATTTCCACTCTCAACGACGAGAGCAAGCGGGTGAAAACGAAAGAGGCGAAGAAGATGGCGCAGCCTGGTACGTCCGTACTGCATAAGAGAGAGAGATAAGGGGCGGCTACACACCACAAGCACACTTCCCCTTGTTCGCCTGAACATGTACGTGCGTGTCTCCATACGTTCTGACCTTCCTGACGCCCTTCCTCTTGTTGTTTTCCAAACGATCTTTTTATTCGTCTTCTTCAGTTCCTTTCCACGATCCCAACGCGCCGTTCCGATCCCAGCAGCGTCAGCGCCCGACGGCGTCGCCAGTGTTCGGCTTCCCGAGCTCCGCGCCGCCGCAAGGAGGAGTCGGCGCGCCGCAGTTCCACTCGCAGCCACAGCAGCAGATGCATCACCGCCCGCAGCCGCACCAGTTCCACCAGAAGCCTGTTCAGCACCCGCAGTCCCAGCCGCAGCAAGCGTTTTACACCGGGAACAACAACAACAACCTGTCGCAGGATGGCTTCTACACGCCGTCGCCCACGCAAGAGGTACGCAGATTGCATGCAGGAGGTGGTTGCAGTGCTTGATGCAAATATAGAGGGCTCACGTTTCCTGTTGTGATGGGTGGAAATTAGTTCCGACAGCAACCAATGGCGCATTCGTCGCAAGGATTCCACAACCCAAACCAGGGCTTCCAGCAGCAGCAGAACAACTTTTCGTTTGGAGGCAATAACCAGGGCTTCCAGTCGCCTCCAGGCAGCCACGGCGGTCAGCCACGCCAGCCACAGCAGCCGCACATGCACCCGTCGCAACAGCAACCGGACTTTATCAACCAGCTCTCGTCGTATGTGTGCTTGTGTATCTCATTGTTGTTGTGGGACTGCTTTGCAACGAGATGACTGATACTGCGTGTTTGAAAACTGTCGTGTGGATACTAGGAATCCCATGGCGGGTCTCGCGATGAACACGGCGCAGGATTTCCTGCAAAAGCAGTCGGCGATGTATCTCCCGGGCGCCTACGGTGTGTGGGGCAGTCTCAAGTACTACTTTACGGTCAATAACTCGTATGTCAAGAGCCGTCTCAAGGTAAGTTATATGCAGCAAAGCCTGAGTGTGTAGCTATCTCAATGTGCGTTTGCTTTCTTTACTGGGCTTGTGTAGATCCTGCTTTTCCCATTCTGGCACAAGAACTGGCGCAGAATAGGATCATCGGAAAGCGACGAAATGAAGCCGGTACGCCTTTTCCAACGTCATAAAATCTCGTGACTGCGTGCGTTTGTGGAACTAACGTTGTTGTGGCCGTCCCATTTGGTTATGTTTAGACGCAGTACGCGCCGCCTTCTCGTGATATCAACGCCCCGGATCTCTACATCCCACTCATGGGTTTCTTGACGTACATTTTGATTGTCGGATACAACAAGGGCGCCTCGAACCAGTACGTTTTTGTGTGTCGTGTGATTTCCATACTCAGCTGTTAGCTGATAAATGAATTTGGTGCTGGGGATATTTTCGTGCCACAGGTTCAGTCCGGACGTGATCGGCAACGATGCGAGCTACTGCCTCGTAATGCAACTCGTGGAAATCGGTGTGCTCGCGGCGTGTCTGTACGTGCTCAACAGCTCCATCTCGTTCTGGGACCTCGTGTCGTTCTCTGGGTACAAGTACATTCCGCTCGTGATCAATACGGTCGTGTACCAACTGGCCGGACCGATCGCGTACTACGTCGTGCTTTTGTATACGGGTGTCGCCGTCTCGTTCTTCACTGTACGTTCATGGATATGTTGCACATATATCGACGTGTGGAATGCTGTTAGTCATTGTTCTAATCCTGTGTTGTGCGTCGTATGCTTAGCTCAATTGCATGAAAGGGAGCGTCTCAGAGCCAACACCTGAAACCCGCGCATTCAGAAACTACTTGCTCTTTGGGTACGTGATTCTACAGCAGGTTGAATTGGCTGAAAGCGCCTTCGGCTTCTAAACGAGTGTTTTCTTTTGTGTTTGTATGTTGCTTGCAGTGTCTCGTGCCTGCAACTCGTCTTGGTGTGCTGGATCTCGTACACAACAGCGCCGCGCGAATGAAACGCCATTTAGAAAGACATTCCTCCTGGATCCAAGAAGACCGCGGCTCCGCTTTGCTTTGAATTTGTAAAAAACTGCTGCTGCATGCACTCGATCGAGCATGGATTGCTGTTGTTCTATGAAGGAAGAAAATAATCAAAAGAAAAAGAAATTAGGTTGTTCCTGCTTGGTTTGCTTTGGCACGGACTCGTTCTCTCTTTCTGCTGCGGCACAGCAAAAACAACAACTGGTCAGTACGCACGTCTGTCTCAGCCGCCATGCTTTCCTCCACACAATGCTACACAATGCTGTCGCGGTGGTGCCGCAACGTGGCGCGTGGCCGTCAACAATTTTCTTTCCAACTGGGCGGTGTTGAAAAACACCTTGTTGCTAGTTTCCGCCCCATGGCTTTTTGTCACGGGGCGGCTGCTACCAACGCTTTTGCTATTGTACAATTTGTCGAAGAAAAAAAAAACTCCTTTCACGTCCTCTCTCTCTCTCTCTCGGTTGGGGTGTGCGCTTGCTTGCTTGCTTGCGTGTGTCCATGCGTCTTCCGTCCGTTCTATGGGGTTCGCTGTCTCCATGGCGTTCGCTCTTCTTCTCTTCCAGCGTCATATGTCGACAAACACTCCCACACACTTGCTGAACCCACACTCGCGACCTTGCTTTACGTCACACATGCCATGATATCGACGGCGTCAAACTTGAACAACCCGAACGGGGTCGTCTCGGTCTTGCTTGGCGTGCTCGCCGTCGACGTTGGCTCTTCGTCCACTTTCTTCATGGGCGCAGAGGCAGGACGCGGCAAGATCTGCATCGGCACGACCCCCTTCGAGTAGGGACTATACTTAAATATTCCTCGCGAAGCAGCAGATGATGACGACGTGGTCGACGAGACTTTCCCAAAGTCATGCGGATTGCCGTCGTACACAAACTTTTGCCCCGTGAGTCGTTCATTCACGCTGAACATCTCTTCCACACTGAAATCCGTCGACGCGGCGCCAAACGTCTGGTCATTCACGCCGTCGTACGACGTCGCGGTCTCGAACTCCGTGCCGAAATGGCCTCTCCCCTTGCGACTCACTGGGCGACCATGCGGCGTCGACACTGATCGCTCCTGGCGCGTCGTCTTCTTCTCCACGACCAACGTGTTGGAGGACACTGCCACGGGGCGATTCTTCGGCGCCGACGCTGCTCGGCCCTTGCCGGGAGTCGTGCTTCGCGCATTGCTGCCCGACTTGTCCTTGTTCGACGACTTGTCGCGACTGATCCATCGTCGAAGGCGCGACATGAACGGCATGACACACCACGTTTTCTTCGGCAGCGAGTCGAAGTCAAACCACTGGATCAGACTGATCTCTTTCCGGGTCTGCGGCGCGAAATGGTAGTCCTCCGGAACGTTCTTCGCGAGGTACATCCGCATGCGTTGCTGGTTTTGCACAAATTCAATATACAGTTTCTCCGAGAGCGTGTCGCCGACGTCGTAGCCGCACTCTTCCATCACCTCTCGTCGCGCGCACTCGATATCCGATTCGCCCTGGTTCACTTTCCCGCGCGGGAAACTCCACGACGTGCCTTTCCAGTTGCGCACCAAAATCAGTTTCGTGCGCTGCTTGTTCAGCAAGATGCACCCGACCACAGGTACTTGCGACTGGTACACTTTGAAATCCTCAAACATGTTTTCGCACTGGTGTGCCAACGGCTGCAGCAACGGACAGTGCGCAAACATCTGCTTGGCGAAATCGTTCAGCTTCAAGTGGTGCAAGTGCGCGATATGGTCGGCGTAAAAGTCTTCGTAGAACCAGTAGCACTGCTCGATCTGGAAAAAGAGGCGCTCGCTCGACGCCAGCTCGGTCGCCGGCAGGTTCACGAGGAAACGGCTCTGCAGCTCGTCCATGACTTCGGCCATCGTCGGCGACGGACTCGTCTTCTTCGACGCGGTGCGTTCCCCCATCGCTTCGTCGGTGGAAATACTCACAAAAGCGAGGGCGACGCGGTCTGGATCTTCAACTACTCAGGAAAGTTTGCCAACGACTCGCTTCTCCTTTCGCCAAGTGTCGACACACAGAAAGAAAATAGGGCGATGCGGGCAGAACACGTACGTACACTGTACGAGGATGCCTTGCGTCGCTCTTAGTAGCAGTTGGTGCTGGACGATCCCAATGCGCCGGCGGTGCTGTGGTGCGCTGGTGGTTGCTTGTTGCCGCACGTCACTCTGCTAGAGTGGATGCGCGCGGTGGTGGACTCTTTTTCGATACTAAACACCTCCATAACGAAGCATGTGCAATGCTGGGAGTTGGAAACGCCCTCCCTTTTCTTTTTCACAGTATTAGCGAGACTATCAGTCGGCATGGTACAAAGTTAGATCTCGCCCCGCCCCTTTAATGTTTCCTCCCTCTTCCTCCAAGAGCAGTTACAATTGCAAAACAAGGTTGGGTTTGACACAGAGAGTTGGAACAGGGTGGTGGATTCGGCGAACATGCGAAGAAGCAGCGTATTTTTCTCACCAAACAACTACGGTAGATGATGGGCTTGGCGTGTTTTGTGCTGTTTTCTTCCATTTTTTTCGAATGTTCCTTGTGGACTTGTCGTTGAAAGTAAAAAGTTGGAGGCGAAAAAATGCGTGACAGGATGGATACTCTTCTTTCTTTGTAAAAGTGGCTGAAGAAATCAATTTAGCTCGAATGAACTCTGTCCGAACTGAGACTTGACGTCCAAAAATTTAAAAAAGCAAGTGACGTTTCCTTTTCTTTTTTTGTCTGCATTGTTGTTTCCGCAAAGAAATGTAAATTACGGCATAACCGCGAAACCTCTATCCCCCAAAGAAAACGGGCAAAACAGAAAACAACAAATCCGAAATCGAGCGGGTCAAACCCGTTTCGATCGACACACTCCCTACCCGAACCCTTTACCCAACAAAATAAGACAAATCGCACCCACACAAATCACCCAAATATTTGTCCACCCATTTACCCTATTACACCTTTCGTTTTCCACCCAATTGACACATGCGAAGATAAGCGAATAGATACAGTACCAGTTCCATTCTCTGATGCTTTTGTATCAAGGAAAATAAGCATTCAACCACCAAAGCAAGACAATGGACGCAGGGGAAGGTAACCGCCGCAAGCGCAAGAGCAGATTCAGCGACGCCGTCGACACGCCCAATGGAGCCGCAGCAACAGCCACAGCGCCTGCTCAGCCACCTGCGAGATCCGCAGCTCTAGATCCTGCGGCGCTCGCAAAACTCGCGGCCGCCAAGATCGCGCGAGCGATCCCTGGAACTGCCGCCACAGCACAAGTCCCCACAATTCCGTTTGCAGGAGCAGCAACCGCAAGAAGCAATGGAGATGTCGATGAGCAGATCCGCATCGCAGAGGAGAAGCGTAGACGCACGGACCAGATCTACAAGTCGGTGCAGGAGCAGATGAGTCACATTCAAGCGCTGCTGCGGAAACCTGGCGCTGCTGCTGCGCCTACGACATCTACTACTGCTAAAGGTGGTTCGATAGCGAGTGGGACGTTCATGCCTGCACCGCTGCTGCTGGATGAGCAGGGACGACAGATCGACGCTGCAGGAAACGTGATCGCAGACCCATTGCCGGCGACCGTCGCGACGTTGAAAGCAAATCAGAGCAGCGGTACGACGACGGCACGGAGCAGCAGCACGCAGCAGAACGCGAATCCGTACTTATCGCATCGCACGGTCGACAAGGAAGACGCCGTCGACGCCGTCGACCCGCGCCTCACCATCAAAAAGAGAGAAACGTACGTACGTTGCTGCTGTATATGTGTGTGTGCATCTTGTATATGAACGCATGAGTATCGCCACTAACCACTACTATGTTTTGTTGTGTATGTATGCAAAATCTGCAGCCGTGGTGCCAAGAGTTTCCAGTTTGTGACCCATGGGACGTACATCAAGCAGGCCGAGCAAGTGCGCGCGCGCGAAGCCAAGAAGATGCTCGCGGGCTTCACGTCTGGTCGCAACCCGCGCGGCTACCAGAAGGAGTCCATTGTGCCCGTAGACGAAGCAGCAAATGCGGACACGGATGCCACCAGTAAGGACGCAGCAGCGACGTCCATGGAGTTGTATGATGTGGACGTGCCGATGAAACCCGAGTCGCAGACGCCCGACGTCGAGTGGTGGGACGTCGAGTACCTGCCGAAGGACAAGCGCGCGAACGTGGATAAGTTCGGTCTGATCAAGATCAAGAGCCGCAAGGAGAACCCGGAGATCACTGTCACGTACACAGAGATGAAGATCAAGTACTGCGGCACAATGCACGTGATTGAGCACCCGGCGCGCGTGGCGTCGATCGTCAAGAAAGACGAAGCACCGGTGGTGTTGCCGCTCATGCTCACAGCAGCAGTACGTTTTCGTATCCACGTATCATGTTGATACCTGTGCATTATACAAAGCTGATGCTAACCTTGGTTTGTGTGTATGTCTGCTGCTTGTTGTGTAGGAGCGGAAAAAGATCCGACGTCAGAACCGCGCCGACCGCGAGAAGGAGAAGCAGGACAAGATCGCGTTGGGTCTGTTGCCGCCACCAGAGCCCAAGGTGAAGCTCTCCAACATGATGCGCGTGCTCGCGGACCAGGCGGTCGCGGATCCGTCGGCGATCGAGCGCAAGGTGCGGCAGCAGGTCGCGCAGCGCGAGAAGAACCACGAGATGCGCAACTTGGCGCGCAAGCTGACGCCCGAAGAGCGGCGCGAAAAGAAACTGCGCAAGATCAAGGAGGACGCTGCAGGCGACATCCACGTTGCCGTGTTCAAGTACGCACTACCTGCACAGTCATATCCAGGCAGCATATGTGCAGACATGTCGATATGCTAATTGTTTATATGAACGAATGTGTATTTGTAGGGTCCCGGACCTGTCGAACCCGCAGCACCGGTTCAAGGTGGACGTGAACGCGCAGCAGTTCCACCTGACGGGCGGCGTGCTGATTTGCAAGGAGGACAACCTGAACATGGTGGTGGTCGAGGGCGGCAAGAAGGCGATCAAGCACTACACGCGGCTGCTCACGAAGCGCATCCATTGGCTCACGTCCAGCGAGCACGACGACTCGGACAACGAGTCAGGGAACGACGACGACGACGATGCCGAGAGCAAGGGCAACGGGTGCAAGCCGGTGTGGCAGGGCGTGGTGGCGCGCAAGGCGTTCACGACGTTCCGCTTCCAGGAGTGCCGCACGGCCGCCACGGCGCGCAAGGTCATGGAAGCCAAGGGCGTTGTGCACTACTGGGATCTCGTCGAGAAATCTACCAGCTAGGCAGAACAGGTAGTACGCGTTCTACCGTTCTACCTGCGTGTCGTTTGAAATGTGTGTGTAGTACGGCAGAGCAGTAATGAACAGCAGGATGCGAATGGAAGAATAACCAGCAAAACAAAATATTCAGTTGCAATTGCGACGCGAGCTCCTTTCCTGCAAGTTGTTTATTCCGAACGCGTTCGAAATTTCGCGCGAACGCAAGCGCAAACAGATCGACAAGCACAAGTCGAGAGTAAACAAGAAGAAGCAAATCGGAGCAGACTTGGCAAACTCGGACAAACACGACCAGCAATTGCAGCAGGCGCGAGCAAGACAAGAGCGGTCGCTTGTGCGGGAATAGCAGGTGGTGCTCCATTTGCAAGTTCAAACAGGACGGGGGTGGGTGGAGAGTAAACTCGCTTGGCTCAGAGGAGCTGTTGTGTGCTCACGCGTACCGTAGTACAGGCGGATGCAGTGGTTTATTATTACTCGAGACTCGCACGCCTCATCGATTGAGCAACGGAGCCTGCCTTGAGGTGGGCACAGCAGCTCTTTGTGGCACCAACACGCTGATGTGTCTTGGTGAGCGGCAAGCAATTGCTGCAAATCAGAAACCACATGGGGATCTGTGCTAAACTTTATCCAACCGCCTGCGAATGCCTTCTTTTATTCGACTGGAATTCTGGTAATCCGCCGTTTGGCGCATTGCATTGCGTCTATACAGTCATCCAGTTTGCTCAGATATTGCGGTGAGCAAGCCAACTCACCCAATTATTGTGCGCGGCGTGCTTGCGCCAGCGTGACTTCCGTGCTGTTTGTCCCAGCTGGGGAAATGGCTCTTTCTGTTGCTTGCGTGGTCGCCATCCTGCGCAACGACAACAAACTGACGCAGCAAACGCAAAAACCGTGGAAAATATCAGACGAGAGGCGTTATCCGGGGCGAAAATGAGGACCGTCAGTGCATATTGGGGGTTCTGCTGCGAATGGAGCGGGGTAGGGCAGCGAAAAAAGACTGGCGAGACGGTCTGCACGTCAGCATCACACACCAAAAGCCAGTTGGAAAGTAATCGGCGTCTTCCCCCTTTTCGCTGTTGCACTCGAGCCCCTATTTACGGGTGTTTTTGCAGTTGCAGCACACTTAATCGCACTTGCTTGGCGCACTTATCCCACCTGTGGGTCGGACTAAGTTTTTTATGCTGCGCCACAAAACCCTGCTTCGCCTGCTTATCATCCAGCTGGACTCGGGCAAACAGAGGCTTTCAACACTCCATACAATCGCCCACACAATGTCAAGGATAAGGTGTTTGGGATGGTAAATCATTCCTCCCCTCACGCAAACCACATGGCCGCTGCGGAGAAGTACCAGTGTAATAGCGTCAGCTGACAAGGCGTCGTCGTCCTCCTGCTAAAACAGGGCAATGCTGTCGCTGCTTGCTGGTGCGTCCGCCTCCTTTCCCGAACGCACGGTCTCTCCATTCCGAAATTTGTCACGCTCTGACGAAGGGTTCCACGGGGCAGTAAGAGAGAGAGAGAGAAGAGAGAGCGCGTCTCTTGTGTTAGCTGACCCCGTCCGCGCAAAGACCACCAACAAACAACACAACCCTTTGCAGAGCGAGCACCCACCGCAACAACAACAAACAGCAAACAGCAAAAAAAGAGGAGGAGCGAGCCAGAATTGGTCAGCGGTCCATAGAAAGTGCAGCCGCGGCGCAACAGCAACAACAGACAACAAACACCAGCCAGTTTTGCAAGTGCTGTGTTGTTTGTCGTCTTCAGTTCGGCTCTTTTCCAGCTTGACACGACGAACAAGGTTCCAACAAACAAGACTTGCAGCAAACAAGCGACAAGCAACGTAACCCTTGCAAACGAGTTGGTTATTTCGGAATCTCCACGACCTCCATCACTCTACCCGTTCTACCCGACCACCAAAGAGCAGCAACCAGCAATAATGAAGATGGACTTTGGAGCTGCTGCTGCGACCGGCACCGTGTTTGCCGTCATGCCGCCTTCCAGCGCCGCGATCGACATGTCGGCGCTGCTGAGCGGTCCAGTGCCACCTGCCGATGCGCACACTTCGACTGCAGGCGAGCGCGCTGAGTCCTCGTCGTCGTCCTCGTACGGCAGCCCCGGTCGCATGCAGGTGCTCGCGAACGGCGACATCATCGACTGCGGCCGGCTGCCGCAGACGGCGCGCAATAATTTATACAAGACCGAGCTCTGCAAGCACTTCATGGATACCGGCGCGTGTCGGTACGCGAGCAAGTGCCAGTTCGCGCACGGCGAGCACGAGCTGCGCGGCGTGCTGCGGCACCCAAAGTACAAGACCACGCGCTGCAAGGCGTTCGTGTCCACGGGCAAGTGCATGTACGGCAACCGCTGCCGCTTCATCCACGACGATAACCCGGAGGACGAGATGGACTCGTTCTCGTCCACGGGCAGCGAGTCGGACGACCAGGAGACCCCGCTCAAGGACCTCATGGTGAACCCGTACGCGCACGGCACCGAGTCGATCGATTTGCTGATCCCGTTTGGTGGCCTCAAGCAGGTCACACTCACGCCGCTGACCTCGATCGGGAGCTCCATCTCGACGTCGCCCGCGTCGCCGCCTGACATTGACGCGTTCCTGTTCCGCGACCCGTTCTCGTCGTCCGAGTTCAAGCTCTCCCGGGAGAACGACCTGAGCCTTGGAGGCTCGCTCTCGGACGCGCTGTCGCCGCGCACCGAGTCTGCGACTGCCAAGTTCTCCCGCCTATCTATTTTCCAGCGCATTTGCCGCGAAGATGCCTAAGCCGGTGGCTGTCCATTCGAGCGAATCAACCAAAGCGAAGAAGGAGGAGCAACGCGCTTCTTTTGAGTTGCTGGGACGCACACCATGGAGTATTTTCTTGGATGTGAAGAACGAATTGTTTATAGCCTTTTGTGGAGGCGTCCGTGAGACTCGAGGCGAGCGCCACAAAGCAGCACGTGAAGCAGCAGTCGAACTGCTCCCTCGTGTCTCTGTTTTTTCTTCTTTTGTTATTTTCTCTGGCTTTGACGATTACAGAATAAAAAAGCGATCCAATGTAATATAAATGTATTTAATACTTCACGTCGTTGCACTGTTATTGCCGTGGATGAATATCGCGCAAACAAACTTCATTCTGTATGTCATGGAGAGTTGAAGAATCAGTTTTCCAAGACGCTTTGCCGAGACGGAGAAGTTCGCGTCATGAAAGCTCAGTGTGCTCCATTGCACACACAATGGCTGTCGTGATATGACTGTGCATCGTGATGCGAACGCGTCTCGCAATGTTTTGTTGGTACTCAAGTGTGAAATGTCAGGCGTCAATCGCCCAGCAGCATTTCGTCGCAGTCAATAGTGTGTGTAGATGTACCAACAGACGGTATCTGCATAGCTCGTTTGCTCGAGCATTACTTGCAAGCATCGGATCCCTTAGCTCTTGGCGCTTGTCAATCATTGCGCTGCACACGTCGCAGATGTCACGTCAAGTGGTGTGAGGGAAAACTGTCAGCCGTTGCTGTCGGACCAACTGATTCCACCCTCTTCCATTGGTTAAAATTAATTACATATATGCTATTATTGGGTGAAATACACACATCAATGACGTGATTGGTGGGAAATGGACCACAATGGAACTGAGCGCGGTCGGATCCGTCTGAGAAGAACAGAAGCGAAGAACGCACCCATGTTCAAGCACAATTCCATTCTGGGTTTACCACGCAGCGTCCGACCTAAATCTCTGCTTATCTCCTCTATACTAAAGCCTGCGCAATGATCACCGAGGTGCTCGCCAGCACGTGGTTCAGCATGTGCGCCGTCATGGTGCGTCCATTTGCCTATGCATCTGTTCTGATGAGCTGCTCGCACTCATGCGCTTGCGTCGATGCTGTTGTTGTCTGTGTAGCTCTACAGCGACCCTCGTCTCTGGATCGTATTGGCGTCGTCCGTGGTACGTGTGCTTGTCCCCAGTCTTCCCTCCTTGCGCAAACATGCTCTGATGTAGACGATTGGGTTCCGTTTTCTTGCACGGTGCAGGCGTTTACGATCCTGCGCGTGGCGGTGGTGCCACTCGTGGCGTCGCGCGTCAAGTCGTATGCCACGTTCACGGACAACAGCCAGCTGCTGTGGTCCAACACGATCGTGTCGATGCTGCACTCGACGTGCTCGTCACTCTTGGCGATCTACGCACTCGCGTGCGACAACTCGGTGCACGGGGACTACGTGAGCCGCGCGTCCTACGGCGAATTCGTGGCCACCGCCGTCTCCACAGGTGCGATCATCCGCTCATGTCATCACGGCTTTTCCTTATCTGATCCCTCCGTGTCTTTGATGACAACCTGTACGTTCGCTAGGCTACTTTGCGTACGACCTCTGGGATTACGTGCTGCACCGCCTGTACATCAAGTCGCCGGGCATTGTCGTGCACCACGTCGTGATCCTCATCTGCTACATCTCGGCGCTCACCAAGACCGTCGGCGTCCCGCTGCTCTCACTCGCGCTCATCTGCGAACTGCACTCGGCGTTCATGCACTTGCGCAAGCTCATGTCCATGAGCAACTACAGCGTCAGCGCGTCCGCGACGTACAAGTGGGTCTGGCACCTGCAATGGGCGACGTTCCTGCTCGCGCGCACAGTTCCACACGCTGGCGTCACGTGGCTCGTGTACCAGGCGCGGGGTGACTTTGCGCAACCGGTACGTGGCTGCTATCTTCTATTGCAATGTCGCTGGGCGTGCATGAGGAGTTGATTATGGAGGTGTGTTTGTGTGACACAGACCCACTTCTGGATGGCGTTCGTTGGCATGCTCTTCATCAATGCGCTCAACATTCAAGTACGTGTGCGTAGCTCTGCAGGAATGATGGGATGGCTCACAACGTGTGTACTTTGTCATTGCGTAGCTGCTCCGCGGCGTCTACGGCGCGTTCCGAAAGGATTTCGGATACTCCAAACGATCACAGGATGCGGCTCCCAAAGCCACGAAAACGCTCTGATGGGTAGACGAAAAACTAATACTTCGGACTGCGTAATGGCTTGCGCTCCCCTGGGAACTCATGGGTAAGCATAGGCAAATGGACAAAACTAAGACATATAAATCGATCTTTGTCGCAGTAGAAAGGTCAGCTACCAGCCTCTGCTGCTATTGCTAGTGACTGTCACCTGTCATTGCTTCCCTTGCATGTGGATGCGGACGTGAACCTTCGTACTGTCAGCAGCGATGAAGTCTGTGGAGCTGGTTTTGCACGCGTGGACCGCGAGTCTGGACCCGTCGGAGCTTGGCTTTGAAGTGCAGCCCTGCTGCTCGCGCGGACAGTCCTCCGCATACTCGAAGCACGCCATCCAGCAGCGGTACGTGTTGTCGGTCGCCGGGTGGTGCGAGCATACGCAGTTGGCTTGGCAGAGTGCTTGGTTGTCGAAGCTGCTGTCCATGTTGTGCGTGTTGCACCAGGAATCGCACTGTTGCGTCCTCGTCTTCGAGGTCATCGGGTGGCACACGCGGTACTCGCACACGGGATCCAGCGCCAAGCGGCGGTGATGTTGCTGCGGGTGTCCAGAGCACGCAGCTGATGCAAAGTGGACCGGGAATTCCTGCCTCGTGGCCACGTAGCTCCCCAGCTGGCGTTGGTGCTCGGCAAACGCCATGCCAGTGTTCGCCATTCTCGCCGCCGGGGACAGCAGCACCATCTTGCCAAACCAGGCGCGCAGGATGGGGTTTGGTCCACCATGGCAGGTCTGTGGCATGAGCATGCCGTGGACCACCGCGGGGATGCGCACAGGAAGCCGAATCCACGACGACAAACCATCGCCGACCACGATCGTCAGCTCGTCTGCATGCTGCACGGGCCGCACAATTGTTCCGTTGACGAGCTTGATGAGCAGTCCGGACGCTGGGTCTGGATTCGGGATCTCCTGTAAAACAGGCGAAGTCGAGTGGCTGCCGTTGCCAGCAGCACGCGCTTCAAAGAACGCCGGCGAGGTCATGGCGATGAACAGACCCGAGTCCGAGTGCATACTCAGCGCAAACGTCCCATCCGGATCGCCATGTGCATCTCCACCCGTTGAAGCTTGTGTACTTGAGACTTTCGATGCTGCATGTATGCGTTTGGATGGAACGTACGCGTGGAAATGGTCCATGTGCTGAGCTTCCGCGACGATTGCATGGAGCTTGGAACTCTGCAGCGCGTCATCTCCACATGGCGACGACAGCGAGCCCGCAGCTGGCTCTGTGTGCAATGCGCAGGAACATCATGAGCGTCTTGCTTCTGTCATTGGCAGCACACACACACAGAGAAAGCATTTCTTCGGTCGCCCCTTCTATGTGCGAACGCTTTCATGAACCCTTTCGAGTCAAACATCAGAGTTTGTGCTCAATAGACCCACACAAAACCATTTGGATCATATCTTGGAGCGCTCCATGCCAAATGTCGTACCAGATATGTATGTGGTGCATCTGATGAGACGGATCATTTTCCATATCAGGTGGTGATCCACATGCGTATATGGAACACTGTGTGGGACGTTCTCGAGGTGGCAGCGACAAGGGCTTTGCTCCTTGAAGAACAAAGGAAGAAGCGCACACAAGCACACTACACACACACACACACACTCGGAGATGAAGACGTACGCGCCGGCTTCGCCCGGGAAATCGCCCGGCGCCAACGCGTCGTCGTCGTCCTCGTCGGCGGCGGCCATGGCGGCGGACGCCGAGTGGTTCTCCGTCGAGGAGCTGGAGACCGCGCGCGAGAACTACCTCATGGAACAGGAGAAAGAGCAGCCGTCCCCGCAGGTGCGTTCTGGTGGTGGTGGTTGTCTTATGGGTTGATGATGGATATGGACTACATGAGTGTGCGTATATGGCATTGAACATTCACTGTGTATTGCGTATGCGACTGTGGTGGCTATAGGTGAAGCTGCGATACGCGATTGCGCTCGCGAAGAGCAAGAAGCGCGATGATAAATACCGCGGCATTGGGCTTCTCGAAGGTACGCATGCGCACAACGTGCAGCATGGTGATGCTGTAATAACACCAGTTGAATGGGAAAAGCTAACGAGCTGTGCGCCTATGTATATGACAATGTTGTTGTTTGGTTAGACCTGCTGGAGCAAGAGCATGATCAGAAGGAGTGTCTGTACTGGATCGCGTTGACGTACTACGGACTGGGCGAGTACCGCGCGAGTCGCAGCCACTGCGAGCGGCTCATCCGCATGGACCCGAATCACACAAAGGCGCTCGCGCTGCACGATTGCATCAAGGAAGTGGTGGCATCCGGTGCGTCTAGTATGCATGCCAGCCCTAGATGTATGTGTCTGACGATGATGTTTACTGTGCGACAATGATGCTTGCTGTAGATGGGATCTTGGGCGTGGGCCTCGTCGGCGCCGTCGTCGTCGCGGGCATCGCGCTCAGACTGCTGTTAAAAAGATAATCAACACCCGACAAAATCAACAACAACCTTCTATCTGTACGCAACCAATGGCAACTCAACTCGCGTGTGTGTAATATCTATTCCGCATTTTCCTTCCTACCTACGCTTGCTATCACTATTTACTACTTACTGGTTCTCCACGTCTACCACTAACTGCTTACTGCTCTACTCCTACCACCAAACAACACAGACCTGTCTGGAGCTGCTTACAACTGCGCCAGCGCCTGCTGCGCCTCGCCCGAGAGCGCGCTCCACGCCGCCTGCACCACTGGTGCCGGCAGCTGCGCCTGCAGCTTGGCCAGCACGCTCTTGAGCTGCGCCACCGCGTCGTCCGAGATGATCGAGAAGTCATCCTCCTCGTCGTCGTTCACGAGCTCCTCGCCCTCCTCCGGATCGTGCACTAAGACATAAGGCAAACAAAGCAAGCAAGTAAGGTCAGGCAATGGACACATGAGTATGCAGCCAATACAAAATGAACAAGTACGTACAGAGAATGGCAGCGAAGGCGTTGAGGATCGCGGGAAGGTTGGCGTAGTCGGCACCGAGCACGTGCGCGTGGCCGGCATCCACGAGCGCGATCAGACGCGCGTGCACGTCGCGTGCCTCCAGCACGTCGTTGTGCAGCGGCAGCCACGAGAGCCACACAGCCCAGAGCTTGACGGCATCCACGCTGCTCTCGCGCGCCAGCAGGATCTTGGACACGGCGCTCACGGCGTTGTCGCGCGCCGCACCGACCTGCTCGTCGTCCACGGTCGCCGACACGCTGATCACATGTACGAGCTTCTCGAGCGACTGCTGGCAGAACGGGTCGAACGCCGCGCCGCACTTCTCGGCGCACACGCCGATGCCATACGCCGACGCCTGGATCACCTGCGCCGACGAGTCGTCGAGACCCGCGACGAGGTGAGCGAGGAACACGGGCACGAGCTCCTGCGCCGGCTGGCCGCAGTGCTCGATGATGTCGTCGACCATGCAGATCGCCTGGCCGCGCAGCACGTGGAGCACGCCCGTATCCAGGAGCGGCGTGAGGAACGGCAGCAGGTGCAGCTTGAACACCGGGAAGAACGCGTCCTTCTGGGTCTTGATGATCCAGCCGATGGCGTCGATCATGGAGCGGAACACACCCTCCTCGACCTCGTCGTTCTCGCTCTGCTTGAGCGCCGCCTCCTCGTCGTAGTCCTCGTCCTGCTGGTTCTCATGGTGCTGCGCCGTCAGGCGATCGGCGCTGCTCGCGGCCACGCTCTTGAACACGTCCACCACGCGCGGCACGTGCTCGAGCGGCACACCCACCTGCACGCCCTTCTCCGCGCTGTCCTTGCACACCTCGAGACACGCCGACGTGGCCTCGGCGAACGCCCCGAGGCACTCGAGGTCTTCCTCGGTCTGCAAACCGTTGAGCAGCGGCTCAAGGAACTTCTCGAACAACTGCTGCGGGAAGTGCGGCGCCGACGCGCCGTGGCCGTAGTTGAGTGTGCCGTCCACCGCGCAGTGCAGCAGCTTGGCCATGCTCAGCGAGCTCACGATGCGGATGTCCTCGACGTACTCAAAGTTGAGCAGCGGGATCAACACGTCGGACACCTGCGCTACGTACGGGTAGAACGCACCCTCGAGGTCCAGCGCGCTCTGGTAGAGCATGTTGCACGCGTTCGTCTTCTCCTCGAGCGCGCTCGTGTTGATCTCCAGGCGCTTCTTGCCCACGCCGCGGATCTCGACCGTCACGCTGTCCTTGCCGTCCGCCGTCTTGCCGTCCTCCTCGCCATTGTCCTCGCCGTCCACGATGTCCGAGAGCACGATGTCCGGCTGGATCTGCGCCTGCTTGATCAGCGGCGGGATCACGTGCGGCAGGTACGGCACGAAGTCCGCCTTGAGGATGCTGCCGATGCGCACGCACGACTGCGCCACGTACTGCACCTCGGGACCCTCGAGCTCCTCGCTCGCCTGCACGCGCACGAGGATCTCCATCACCTCCTTGGCGTCGCCCACGAAGCGCTCCTTGCCCACAGCCTGGCCGATCAACGCGATCGACTCCATGGCCTTGCCGCGCAGCAGCGAGTACTCCTTGCCGCGTGCGTTCACGAGCACGTCTTTGGCGAGCGGGATGAAGATGTCGTAGAAGCGCGTGAACTCGTCGCCGATCACCTTGGCGATGCTCGCCACGGCCGTGATCGCCTGCTCCTGCACCTGGCGCGGACACGAGCGCAGCGCGTTGAACAGCGCCTCCAGCAGCGCCTGCGAGTGCGGCTTGACGTACTTGGCTTTGCACACGTTGGCATTACAGAAGTTGATCACGACGCTAGCGGCGAGTGCGCGCGTGCGCAACACACCCTGCTCGTGCGCGACGAGCGCCGTGAGCGCCGGTAGCACGACCGCGTGGAACTTGGCCTGGAAGTTCTTGCCCTTCTCCACTTCGCCAAAGTCCTCGGCCAGCTGCCCGATGCTGTGCAGCGCCGCGTACTGCACACGCGGGTGCGCATCGTTCAGGAACGGCACCACCATGGCTACGACGTTGTCCAGCTCGCGCGTCATGAGCGCCTTCGAGCCCTCGCCAAGCAGGCAGATCGCGTACAGCGCCGCGCGGCGCTTGCGCCAGTCTCCCGCGTCGCTCAGTAGCGTCTTGATAACCGGGATCGCCACGGGCAGCACGGCGCTGCCACCGAGCGACGTGCTCAGGCGGTCGATGGCCGCAGCGCCCGTCTCGCTGATGTTGTTATCGGCGTCGCCGTTCGACTCGGTGAACGTCTCCGGGTCGTCGAACTTGTGGACCCACTGGTCGTCGTCCTCGACCTCGCACATCATCTGAATCACGAGCGGCACCACCGACTGCACGATGGTCTGCGACTTGCGTACCATGCCGCCGGCGTTCTCCGCGAGCGAGAGCAGGAACTCGACCGCGAGCTCGCGCGTGTCGGCGTCCAGATCCTGCGTGGACGAGATGAACACCATGGCGCGGCCCACGTCGTCGAGGTTGTTGCGGAAAAACTTGGGGTGCAGCTCAGCCACCTGCACCAGCACCGACAGCACCTCACGGAACGTGGCTTCGTCACCGGTCTTCAGCAGCGCCTCGATGATCTATACGCATGTATATACAACAGAAACACAAACGATCATTAGCCTCACAACATACAGTGAGAGCCATACACAATCCACATAAGAACGTACGTGGAGCATTGGGTTGATGATGATCGCGAACGCGGCGAGCTCTTCGCGCGCTTCCAGCGTCAGCAGGAACGACGATGCAGCCTTAAGACTCGCGATCTGCACTTCGCCGCTCGAGTCGTTGAGCGAGTTCGTGAACAACGTCAGGAACTCCTGTTTGTGCGGCGCGAGCAACTCGCCAACGTACTCGGCGAGCTTGGCGAGCAAGTCGAACGCCGTCTCGCGCATGAGCGCATCGGCGTGCGTCGTCAACGTCGACACAGCGGCGAGCAATTCGGGCCACTGCTGACCAAACTTGAGCGACACGGACGCGACTTCGGCGATCAGGTGCCCGATCTTGCGACGGATGTGCGCCACAGGCTCCACGGCCACAGCTTCAAGCAGCTGCGCCTTGAGCGTGAGCTGCGCCTGCACGTCGAGCTTGTCGTACACCCCGGCCTTGACTTCCACGAGCGGACGCAGCAGCACAGGCGCGAACGCGCGCGCCTCGGCGTCCTGGCTCGTGCGCAGCAGCTGCACGAGCTGCAGCACGAGCTCCTGCGGGTTCTCGCCCTTGTAGGTGGCGTACGCGGTCTCAGCCTGCTTGCGCGTCGCGTTGTCCGCAGACATGAGCGCCGCCACGAGCGCGAGGAAGTCGGTCATGATGGCGGCTGTGTGTGTGTGGATTTGGAGGAGGGAGCTTCTGCGCGGGAAGAGTGGGTGGCGCGCCAAAGCGAGGAAGACGCAAAGTGGCTGCTGTTGCTGCTGGGAACGCTGTGCACGGGGATGGCAATGCCGCCTTTTCCCGCCAACCAGCCATCTCGAAGAGCTCCTCTCTCCCTTTCAGAATGCATATCCAAGTCCCTCCAGCCACATGGGTACCTAACATAGCTAACATAGCGAGGAGAATCTCCCGAATAGGGTTAAGCCCGGAAACTGAAGAGTCACCTTTTTGTTGGACATGTGGGAGAAACGTGAGTGTGCGGGTTAAATGAGGTATGAACCGTTTTGTAACCTTGAGGGGTACACACCGAATTACAAAAATAGACAAGAGTCATTTTTGACTTGACAAAAGAACGTTCCTGGTACACTGTGTGTAACGTAACCTCCTGTCGCAGCAACCGTACAAAAAGAAAAAGAGCAAGAAAGCGTAACTGCTACGACACATGGCTCCCCTTTCTTTTTCAGCCAATCCGGTTCGGCCATTAAAGAGAGAGAGAGAGAGGGTACGTTCGCACAACAAGCACACACTCGCAGGGTTACACTGCCTATTAGCCCTTCCGCCATCTCGACGATCGACCGACCGCATGGGGGACGACATGCTCGTCGCCATCGCGGCGCCCTCCGCGCTCAGCTACAGCCGCGGCCACGTGCACGGCCCGCGCCACGCAGGGCTGCGCGAGGTCGGTGGCGCCATCGCTGCTGCTGCTGCGGTCCCTGTGCCGTCCACCACGCCGTCCAAGAGCGCGCACATGTCGGGAGCTACGGAAGCCGCGATCCGATTGCTGCCGGGCAACGACGTACGTTCGTTCGTTTGTTTTCTGTTGTGGTCTTCTGTCTGTATATTCACAGGTCCAGTGCTCATGGTGCTATTGTATGGGTGGTGTTATGTGTGTATGTGTGTGTGTGTGTGTGTGTGCTTAGCGCTGTGCGGACTGCAAGGCGATCTATCCGCAGTGGTCGGCCGTGTCGTATGGGATCCTCTTGTGCCTCGTGTGTGCCGGACGACACCGGTCGCTTGGCGTGAATGTGAGCTTCGTCAAGTCGCTCGGCATGGACTCCTGGTCGCCGAGTGAGCTGCACGCAATTGAAGTGGGCGGCAACGCCAAGTGGATCGCGGTCTGCACAGCCACGTCCACTGAACACTTGCCGCTTGAAAAGAAATACCAGACGAGCGTCGCTACTGCCTACAAGTCCAGGTACGTATGAGCTTCGCTGTCGACTAAGAGTATGCTACCTCCGTACTGACTAGGCTGTCACTAGGATACAAGCGGCGGCGAACGGATCTGCTCCAGGTGCAGTGACGGCCACTGAGTTCTTGACGATGCTGGCAGGCGAGACCAACAGTCCGACGACGGACGCCGTCGTTCGGCTAAGCCAGAGCTCCTCCTCTTTGCCTGCATTCGAGCCACCAGGTGTGTAGTCATCTATTTTGCGCTGTGTGGCCGAGTGCTGCATTCTCTAATTGCGTGCTCCCTCTCCTCCGGAATAAACAGTCTCTCCGCCATCAGAGCAAGCGCTGAGCGAAAGCAGCAGTTCCACCAAGTCACGTCCTGCAGAGAGCACATCGGCGGAGGGAGATCCTGATGCGCTGAGTGTCAAGTGCACGACGTGCAAGTGCCTCGTGCCAATGGATCAACTCGACTCGCACTCGAAGCAGTGCGTTGTGAGCACAACGGTGGGTCCCCACAAAGCCCATCGTCGCGGAAAACGTAAGAGCAGCTGGGACTAACCTTGTCTCTCTCACTTTCTGCATCGTGTAGACTGACATCGTGTGGCAAAAGTACGAGTGCGAACTCGGCGTCGATGGCCAGCCGCTGGGCTTTAGTCTGGCGAAAACTGAAGGTGGCTTTGCTGAAGTCTGTCGCGTCGCACCCGGGGGCGAGGCCGAGAAGCTCCAGGTGCTCGTGGGGAGCTACGTCGTGGGTCTGAACGACGTCAAGACCTCGGTCTTTGACGAAATTGTCGACCTCGTGCGGACGTTACCGCGGCCGATGCGGTTCCGCTTTGTGTGCCGTCCATCCACCTTATCCACAAACGCACCAACTACAGGAGCAAATGCCACGCTTCTCGTGCAGCCACGCGTGTCAGTAGCAAGCGCTCCAACGATCTCTTCGGTCCCGGAACCAGTGAGCATCGCACAAGAGATCACGTTCACGGAGCCCGAGCTCGGGTGTCTGCTCCAAGTGTGCGACTACATGTGCGTCGTGCAGCACATCGAGACCGGTATGAACCTTGTGTTGTTTGCGTTGCTGTTGTTTGTACTTGCAGTGACTGACTTGATCGTGCGTGTGCCCTGGACATGAACGCTTGTAGGTGGAGCGGCGCATCAACGTGGCGTCCTCGTTGGCTCGAAGATCGTCGAAGTGAACGGCCGGCGGTTCCACCTGCCGCAAGACACGATCCACGCTATCCAGACAAGTCGCCGGCCGCTGCGCGTAACGTTCCATCGCGTCGAAGGCCTCATGCGCGGGTGGAACACATGATACTTTGGAGGATTGCATTGCCCATCCCAACATTGAAAGCGCACACGCTTTATAGAACATAGAGAAAAACGCTGGTTTTGAGCTTTGACAGCACGCTAAGCAAACAAGAGTCAAGCAAAACGGACTTGCCCGATTTGTACACTACAGCAAGCCACATGCACACAAATCGACAACAAAGTTACCTTTTGAAGCATATCCTCCTTCTCTAGCGCGTTGTTTAGATATCTGGGATGGCCGCGAAGACATTGCCGCCACCGTCAGCACCAGCACCACTTTGGCGCGCGTCGCGTCGCCGCTTGTACGCATCAATGACACAATCCGCCGACTTGCTCTCTGGGTCTCCTTGCGCTTGAAGTGACTGGAACAGCGGGTGCAAGAGCACGCTTTTCGTCGTCGGCCGCTTTAGAGGATTGAAATGCACGAGACTCATGAGCGCGTCCCTGGCGCCAGGAATCGCCTCCATGCGCGCGCGGCCACGCGCAATCATCGGATTGGAGCCGTGGTCCAGCGAGTACTTGGCGCGATCCTGCTCGAATACGTGCTTGACAGAGACGGACTTGGCCGCTGCACGCGCCGAAGCCGTGGCACTGCGGGACCGCCGCGTGTTTGGCGCTGCGGCTGCTGGTTGTGCAACGGCAAGAGCCTCGGGACGCAAATGGTTGAGTAACACGAGCCACACCTTGTCCACGCCCTTGTCAGCGCTGGGGTTCTCCTCCGGCAGTCCAAAGAGCACCAGGTAGCGATACAACGTGTGGTACAACACCTTTTCTGGATCGTCCTTGACTACACGCTTGAGCACCGAGAACCCTGAGTTCTTGCGTGGATTCTGCCAACGCGAAACACACAAATCATCAGGAAACAAAAGCCACACAAGCGGTTGCCCACATAAATACACATGTATGCCACCGCACCGTCCAAATTCGATCCAAGTCCTTGAGCAGCTCCACGGGGCAAAGCACGTCGTCCAGAATCTCTTCGTACGGCGCACTAGTACCCAAAGAAACACCACAATCAGCATAGACAGCCTAGCTTTGAGTCATATACGTATCACACACTTACCTTCCCGTCAGCAAATGGAGAAGACACAGACCGAGTGCGAACGTGTCAGCACCGTACGAGCGCACGGCCGCATCGCCCTCCAGCAGAAACTCGATGGGTGTGTTCTCCAGCGTCGTAAACTGGTCCAGTGCCACAGGTTTCTCGAGACTCTCGACATTCGAATCCGCTGTGCCGTAATCGGCGAGCTTGATCCAGTACGAAAAGGGTCCAGGGAGCCGCAGATCGAAGGCATTGTCCTCGACCCAGTACTGAAGCAGCATGTCTTCCTCTGGCTGTTTGTGCACCATCCGCTCGCGATCGATGTCTTTCAAGAAAAAGTTGAGCAGCTACACGCATTTAACACAGCGAGATACGTAGGTGCAGCAAAAAGGTTAGCAACAATGGGCTCAGACGATGACCTCATTACAAGAGTAAAGTTCAATGCGTACCTTGATATCGCAATGGCGAAAGTGGAAGCGTTCCCGAGCGCAGTACACGCTAAACACCATTTGGAAGAAAAACGGCACGACGACGCGCTTCAGCGGGAGCAGTTTGTCGTCCTGCAAGCTGATGAAATCCTCGAGATCGCCACCGTCGCAGAACTCCATCTGAATGTACTGGTACACACTGCTGCCACCACTAAGACTCGGACGGAACGAAGCAGCAGTCAGCGACTTCGGGTCAACGCTCAGGCGCCGGTCCGTGAGCAACTCGCTCGGCTTGCGATATTCTGCGCTGCCCCACCGATCGGTACGAGGGTGCTCCGAGGACACAAACAGGTCGTAAATCGCAACAAAGTTGGGACAAAACTTGCTCTGCACGAGCTCCGAGAGCAGAATCGTATGTGCGATTTCTTGACGGACCACATTCTAGCGTGAAGGAGAAAAGAACAAAGCTAGCAAGTCAGCGACAAGACAGGGACATCCTAGCATCAAAACGCACCAATACCAAGTACGTACCTGGTTGCCAGTGCTTCGAATCGCGTCAATGTCCATGACACTCACGGCCTCCAGTCGCTTGTCGCGCGTCGAATACACTTTGTGCACTTCCTTGTAGGCGCCATCGGACAGATAATGGCCACGCGGATACTGCTGGTACACGTCTACCATCGATTTTCGCGATTGACTGGGAGAAACACAAACAAATTAGCAACGCCATGGTATTGCCATGTGATGACGAGAGCAAAGCGTTGGAGGAAGGAGTACGTACTTTGTATAATCCGCCATTGCCCACGCATACGCGCTACAACAACCAAACAAACAACAACAGCAACCGAGCCACGCGAATGAGTCGATGATGAGTGACAGCAAACTAGCAACAACGACAGCGACATGTGGACGCACATGTTTGCAATGTTTCGCCAAGAGGTGGACACATGGCGCACCACATTGCGAAGTGTCGAAATGGGGAGCAGCTTGGTGTGCAGCACCAATCGCAGCACGTTGTCTACGAGCATTTGGTGCTGTTTCTTTAGCTTAGCCTTGTGCACTGCGTGATGGTGAAAGCGATGGCTTTGCTCCATCGACGACGCTCTTCGTCCACTCGAGGTTCTTGCCATTGACGCTCTGGACATCGACGACCTCGGCAACGACCACCGTGCTTGCCCAAATGACCGTTTGCCCCCAGTTGATACTCTCTGAGTGAAAGACGCGGATACTCTTCCAGTCGAGAGTAGTGAGTCTCGGACCGCGTCTCCTTCGTTTGATTCACGGGGTAGCGACGCGAGAGCGTCTCCTGCTTCCTCTTCGTCCCATTCCATCGTCTCCTCGTCGTTCTCCTCGTCTTCGTCGTCCTCTTCAACAAGGGACGGCAGCAATGATGATGGCTCCACCATCGTCGGGAGGACGATCGAGATCCGTCGTCCCGTGGCGATGCGTCCCAGTCGCGACAGTCGCCGAGCGCGACTTTTCTCCTTCCGCACCGACGGCTGTGCGAGCACGGACTCCATGGCGTCGGCGATCTCCATGTGGCGCGACGACGAGAGCATGCGGTCGTGCTCTGACAGCGATAGGATCTCGAGTCGCTGGGCGTCCAGAGTGTTAAAATGCTCTTTGTAGCTCTGCAACTGCGGCTCACGCTCCAGCGCGTCCATCGTGAGTGTCGTATCCAGCGGATTGTTGTCGGTGTCGATAGCAGCAGCGCCTGCCGTCGTGCCGGCGTCCATATCAACGTCCATATCGTCTGCGTCCTTCACTTCGCTGTGCTCCCAGACGCAAACATAAGCCATTATTATATAAATCGTGAGAGAGACACAAAGTAGACACGCACACACAATCGCAACCACTAGAACGTACGCTAGCGTCGTGGGGACCACACGTCGATGCAACTCGCACAGAATGATGTCCGCGCGTAGGCTTGCAATGCGGTACAGGTAGCGGTTCACACTCGCGCGCGACGTGAACCCAAGCGCGAGCAACCAGTCGGTAAATCTTGTGCGCTCCTTCGTACGCTTCCACAGCGTCGGCGGTGGCGCCTTCACCATGTACCCCTGGCCAAAGCCAAACTCGCCGCTGAGCTGCGTCTGGCTTGCGACATCCAGCTGTTGCGCGAGATACTGCACAAACTTCAGGTCGGCGTCGCGGATGAGGTCCTTGGCGCCGAGTGGCGGCTGCGAGGCTTCGCGTATCTATAATCCGTCATTTCCACATCCATAGGCACGTTGTAAGTTGGGCACGCACAGACACACAAGCTGCCATATTGAGCCAATATCGCCTACTGCTATAGAGAAGCATCGTGGTGCGTACCTGGATGCGCGCAGTGCTTGCCTTCTTGCTGGATTTCTTGAGTTTCTTTGGCGACTCGATGTTGCCTTTCGGCGCGGGCTTCGGCTTCCGTCGTGCGCTCTTTCCTGTTGACGACGCCGCATCAGCAGCAGCATTCGGACGCGCGTTCTTGGGACTGCGCGCCTTCGCCGGCAGTGGCAGCTCACCGTCGCTGAGCGTGTCGTCGTCGTCGTCGTCGTCGGACGAAATGGGCGAGCGGCAGATCCCGTTGCGCAGCATGATGATTGCTTGAGTTGCGTATAATTTTCAAAACGCGCAGTGTCACCCGAAAATGGCGGGTTAAGTGGTCCACAACAAATTAGAACGTACTGCAACCTACGCATATAAAAGAGTTGGGTTGCGACTCCCTTTTAACTGATGTGAACTCTTTAAACGGCTTCACAATAAACCAACGCCTAGACGGAAGAAAAATCTTGACCATCATGGAAGGACGCTGTGGAAGCGAAGCCAAGCGCGAGCAGCCTCATGCACTGCCTCCAGCAAGCCAACGTCATCAGTCCATAGAATGGAAAGGTGCTGGCACCACTGAGATCCGCCGACTTCCATGGCTACAGAGGGAATCGTGCGCGCTCATTCCGTTGGGTTCGTGGCCGTACGTGGACGGCCGTCGTTGCGCAGCGCGCACGCCGTTTGGATCCACCTATGGCTTTCTCTTTGCTTTAGCAGGAACTTTCCGTCCACTTGCGGGAGCGAAGCCATGGCTCCTGGAAGAAAATCCGATTTCTGTTTGTTTCCACGAGTCGTTTCGATGCGCGATAGCGAGGAAACGAGGCGCTTGCACGACTCAGCACCCGCACAAAGAGAAACCTTGCGCTGACAAGAAAGCGCCAGCGAACGGTGACGCAAGACGTGTGTGTCCATGCGATGTGAATGCATGTGTGCAACAGAGAAACACAAGGCAAAAGTGGAAGGAATTCTCAAAAACTCATGACGTCATGTTGTTTGTTAACACCAACTACCTATGCCTAGCACTCGTCTTGAATGTGCCCTTAAATACGGATCACGTGGCTTGGTTCCTCTGCGTGATCACCTTCTTCTTCTTTCGATCGTTTTGTACAAGTCGATCTCTTCTATTGTATACGCGCTCGCGCATTAGTTTTGTACACTTGTGTCTTGCCCTTGCTTGCTGTTTTTCGCTCATGCCTGGACTGGGAACGTGCGCTGAGAGAGCAGCAGCAGCAGCTCCAACTGGGAGATCGGCGACACGTCGATGGGACTGCGGTCGATGCTCGGGTCCGCGCAGCCGATGATCTCGGCCTCCATGGCGAAGGACACGCCCTTGCGCACGTCTTGCTTGGTGATCGTGTGGTGCTGCATGGGGTACTCCCAGAGGTCGCGGCGCTCCTGCTTCTTGTAGAGCGAGCGCAGGCACTCCTGGCGGTAGTACTCGGTCAGACACGCCTCCACGTGGGACGAGATGTCAGCGGCGTAGCGTTTGCCCAACATGATGAATAATTGAGAGAGTGGTGCTGTTTTGGCGTTGGTGGTGGTGCGCAAATTGGGAAATGAGCGAGGAGGAGGAGGAGGAGCGCCACGCAGACTTCAGCTTTGGCTGCTCCAATAGAGAGAGGAAAGAGAGGGAGAGCACAGTACCGAGATAAAATAGAACAAATGCACTTTTACGCAGTGTGCGAGCCAGTGAGATTGCTCCGCCTTTCCAGCTGCGTTCGCCGAAAGCGTGGCGCGTATTGATAGCAGTGGGACAGAGACCCAGTTCGACGCCTTTCTTTTCGCGTATCGCGCACCCATCGCACGAGTATCGACTATAAGAGGTGCTAAAGGTGATACAATTGATTTTCTCTAACATTTACAGAGAGGGTTATGAGTGTGGGAAAGTCCGAGGAAAATGTTCAGTTAAGAGCGCTGTTACCTAACGGGTGTCGGACCTGTTTTTGAGGACCAGATGCATACACCGACTGCGCTGTAACGCATAGAAAGGACAGCCTCGTCAATCGCAGCGTGCCTGCCTCTGCTCAATTTGTTGCCTCGGCCACAGGTGCCTGCGCTTTTCTCCTCTTCTTGCAACAGCAGCAGCGCACTCTAGGACTCACAATACGACACGACACTCCGCCACGCAGTCGCGTTGTTTTCTTAGGCACCTCCAGGAATGGACATGAGGATCCCATTTGCACAGTCTCCACACGAAGCTGTCGAAAGCCTGCTGCTGCGTCAGTGCAAATGAGCGTTTCGTCGGACGCGCGCTGCCGCATAAGAAACAAATGACGATGGCTGCGCGGCGGCCAACGGAAACAAAGATCACTCCAACAAGGTTCCCAACTCGTTCAGATCAACTGCCGAGAATTTGTGGTTGTTGCGGTAGGAATGAGAATATCGAACCTTGTGCGAACTGTGAACGATCGAAACGACTATCCATACGCGTCGCATGTGGCACAAATATCAAGTACGAGAGGAGTCAGACCCCCCAATTGCGAGACTAGGCATTCACGTAACAGTCTCCTCAACACGTGGTATCGCATTCGAGAGAACTCAGTTCGCGACAACAAGAGGAAGCCATCTTGTTGTCCCAGATGTGCTCGTGGGGATTGTCATCAAGCCGGAGCTCATTAGTGCGTGTAGAAACAGCCATTACGCACTCGCACAGAGAGACGGCGATAGTCGACAATAGCGCGAGCAGGTGGATACTCGCACCATCAGATGCCCCGCGAGAACATTCGGTACCTCGTCATCAGGAACGTGCGCCAGACGGACTCGGATTGATACGGCGCGAAATATCCACTCGCGGCAGTCACACTCAGACTCCCCTACATGCATTCCGCAGCTGCAGTTGAGGGAATAAAGCGTTGAAGTTACCACGTGTCCTCATCAATAATGGCTTGCGTGCTTTTGCTCTAGACGCTCTCCTTTAACACTCGAGCTGCCACTATGGTAATTTACACACTCGCACTGCCGCCATATGGCCTCTCGTCATCACCGCCGTTCCTTTGCTATTATATCAGAGTTTACTAGCACAAGTACCGTTGGACTTGCAGCTGGCGGACGCCTCCAGCCACATTCTCCCCACGCCAGCTGCTGCTGCTCATGCGTAGAAAATGCAGTAGCGGCAGCGCGCGAAATATTAGCCGATGCGGGGTGAACAGCGTAAAGGGCAGGAGGTCGCGCCGATGGCTGCGACCTGGGAGCGATGGGTAATAGTCCCCAAAGTTGCTGCAGAGCACGCCGTCGACCACGAGGTTGCCTGCCATCGTGTCGAGGGTGAGCGCGCGCTGCTGCAGTTCAACGTGCTCGATGTGAGCCACGCGGCTGTGGACAAGATGGAGACTATTCCTGCTATCGCCATTGTGGTCCACGGCAAAGATCGTGTCGTTGATCTTCAGCTCACGCGCAGCTTTCTGATGCATCTCGCTGGGTGGAAGAGCCGTCGCGTTCGCGTGAAGCGGACTGGTCTCTGCATCCTTATCGACTATAATGCTGTTGTTGTTCGCACCGTCAAAGTAGATGAGATGGTCTGGTTTGACCTCCAGGATGTCCACTTGCACGTGCTGGGAAACCACATGGATCCACAGAAAATATCATGTGAGACTTGATGGTTGGACCACGATTATCAGGAACGCCATGTGGCCATTTTGGAAGATCGGGGTTACAAATAAAGGCACGTACGTGTGGCGGAGACTGGGACTCGTGGCGTTCGTGGCGGATGCGGAGAAACCTCCGATGGCCTGTCATGGACCGTGGCTCATGCGGGATGTAGAACCATCTCGGAGTAGATCGCGCCGTCTTTCTCGCATAGCACTGCGTGTTTTGGCAAGATCACAAAGCACACAGCCATCAGTCACTACGCGTTCCAGTTCTGTAGCTCTTCACACAATACAGCAACAAAAGAGACTTACTTGCGTCGGTGCTGCGAAACACATCTTTGACTTTCTGTGTCCCGACATTGCCCGCGATCACGAAAAGTGCGGGCACACTGGTCCCATTCACGTACCGATCCGCGGTCGTGCTGCTCGAACACACGCCGCAGCCGTCCGGGTACAGTGTGACTGTCGCGACGCTCGTGCCGCGCAGGATCGTGCGCAGAATGAGCGCATCGGGGAGAAGCATGGCGGTGTTGCATACCGGGATGAGTTGGTTCGCATGGCTGATCGTCGCTTCCTGGTTCCTGCACGTCGCACTGCAGTAGTACGCGCGGTTCACCTTGCGGTGGAACGCGACGACGGCGTGTCCCCGCTTGCCCGTGCACACGTCCTTGTCCCGCGTTGAGACCATGCTCCACTCGGCCGTCGAGATCCCGGATTCGTCCGAACTCGCTTCGAACCACTCAACACCGTCGCGCGTGAACTATACGTCTGAATATGGGAACATCTTGGTGATGCCGTTCCCGACAACCCCGCCGCCAAGCAGCCACAGCCGCGGACCGAGGGTGACGTCGCCGATCGTGCGCGAATCAAAGGACACGACCGAGTGCCACGCGCGCTTCTTCCACAGTGCCGCCTCCGTCAACTGCGTCCACGAGCCTAAACATGTTCCAAATCGCTCGTCTCAGGTACAATAATGCGTTTTAATGGACATGAGTTGCTCACCCGCTGCGTCCATTTCCCAGACGTCGTTCATAGACGTCTCGCGCCATCCGCCTACAACAAAGAGGAACTCTTCTCTCGACGCATCTCCAAGTGTTGTGCTCTTCATGATCGTATGCGATGCACACGCATGCGCAGCACGTGGCGACCACGGGACATTCTGCTGCTGCTCCCACGTGCTGTCTCCAGTACAAATGAGTTGGTAACTGAGACAAACAGGGTCTTTGAGCTTCAGCTGATCGCACGGTCATTCACCACGTACCTGAGAGCACCGATGTCGTGGACCACACGCCGTTGTTCATGGGGCTGCCGCCAAGGATCCACAGTTTCTTGGCAAAGACAACGGAGCAATGGTACCCACGGCCCGCCCATGGTGCTGCACCTTGTGCAGTTACCTCCGTCCATGTCTCTGAGGGCATTCAGGTCAGTCAGTCCGTTAAACCAGCTTTCTCCTTCTTGCTTCGTAAAATCTAAGTACCTCCATCGACTGTCATCCAGATATCCGTCGCCGGCTCGGGCGAGAAGCCTGCGATGAGCAGCAGCCGCTCAATGCCGTCGTGCTGGTCCGTGAACGTCGTGAGCGAGTGGCCAAAGCGTCTCCTGAACGGCGCTTCCTCCAACGCTTCGACCCACGTGGCGCCGTCGGACGAGTACACGACGTCGGACCGCGTCGTCGTCTTCTCCAGGCGCTTGGTATAGTATGATGTCGACACGCCGTCCACCAACCAGATCTTGTCCATGAACACCGCCGCCGCATGCGCTACAGAGCAGCATTAGTATATCAACAGCAAAAGCGTCGTATCAGCTTCGAGTTAGACACTCCTGCATATGCAAATGGAGAGAAGTGCACACGCCCGTACAGTCTCGGGAGAAGGTGGAGCCTGTGACAGTCAGCGAGCTCCAGCGCGCGAGGCTCACCTGGCTGCTGCTCGTCTGGTTGCAGAGCAGATCGGAGGCGGACGCAGAGAGGCACGCGGCCGCCAACAACAGCAATAACAATAGCCACAGTGATAGCACTTGCGGACGCGTGCGCTTTCCCCGCATTCTCGCGACACGCATTCGCCTCATTCTCATTATGTCATACTCGCCTACTGCTGCCATATCTTTGCGCCAATACGACCCTGTGACACATTACAGACCAATGAGAGCACGCCGATCTTGAAAAGACGCATCCTGTCCAACCTTGCAAAACCACTTACAGTGCATAACTCGTAATAAACAGGTCTGGATGTATCAATCAAGCCGTAGTGAAAACAGTACTATCTACTATACATAATTTTAAGAGGTACACATAGCAAACCCACACATTTTCCTGCTGCAATCACTCTCCGACGCCAAATGTGTGATGCATGACGGCAATGGAAGTGCGCACTATGGACGCGAATGCTGCTGCTACTTCAGCTCTGAATGCGCCGTCAGTGCTGCCAGCGCAAGCGAGTGGCGCCTCAGGACTACTGCCTGGCGGCGGTGGTAGCGCCACGGGTCCTCCTCGGCGCAGCGACGGCGGCGTGTCGCTGGGACTCTTCAGCAAGATCGCCGCTGCGCAGAAGGAGAAGCTCGCACCGTTCATGAACCCGCTCAAGGGCGACGCCATCGGCTCGGGCAGCGTGCGCGCAATCAACGGCAATATGGAGAGTAACAGCAGCGCTGTTTTCGACAAGCGGTCCGCGTCACCTTCAACAGCCACGGCGCCAACTGCTGCCCTGACACCGAATGCGAGCAGTCATTTCCCTGACATCCGCGACACAAGCAGTAGCCACACGGCGAGTCGAGCGTCAGCAGCGGTGAGAGCGCCGCTGAATCCGCGGAAGGTCACGTCGCGCAACTTTGCGCAGAACCTGCGCTGGACAAAGCACGGGTTCGCCGACGATGCGCGACCCAGCGGAGCAGCAGCGCCTGGTATCGCTTCTTCCAATGTTAATGGCACTGCTACTGGCACAAGAACAACAGGCGCGTACGGAGGGCCAGGTTCACGAAGGAGCAACCCCAATGTCTCCCCCGTCGTGAGAAACGCACCGCTCGAGCGATTCCAGCAGCCTCAGCAACAGCGGCACTCCGTCTTTGAACTGGTGAGAGAGCACTTTCTCTATATGCAATGCATACGAAGAGAGACCGGACAGCTTGTGATGGCGGGCTAATAACGCGGATACGTGATGTTTATAACCTCGAGAAGGTACCGACCGGCAGCTACTGCCCACAGAGTTCTCGAACCGACCAGCGACCGCAGGAGACGCACGTCATGACATGACAGCGCTGTCTGTTGGAAGGATTTGCCATCTCTCAGATCTGGAGTTTGTTCTTTTCCATGCCATTTTTGTGGTTTGCAGGTGATGGAAATGCCGCAGCTTCCTCACCACGAGCCCTCGCTCTCCATAGTGCGGGGCTACGTTCGGTACGCTACCATTTACATCACGCAAGGGCTAGTGAGATCCTTACAGACTCACTGCTCCATGTGTTTTTCTTCATTCGTAGCCGATCACCTGACGCATTCCATAACTCCCTTGACATAGCGAATGAGGTAAAGCAATCGGCACAAGCCCATGCAAGTTAGTGTGGCTATTGTCACAGAAAGCTCACTATCTTGCCTTCATGTGGTTTGTTGCGTTAATGGAGCAGCTCTTGCATCGGCGATCGGCTGCAGAGTGCAGAAGCAGTAGCAGTATCCAAAAGCCAAAGACTGCCGACCTCTCGATTCGATCCAACAGCTCGCTATCAAAGGCGCAACCGGAGACTCAGAGCGTCTCACTAAGCGAACCAACAACAGCAAGCGCGAAGACACCAGCGGATCTGATCATGGAGGTTAACGAGCGAGAGGTACAGTATGCTTCATTCACTCACTCGTTCTCCTTCTAGACCTGATCACTGTTAACGCGTCATGCAGCTCTATTTCGCAGAGACGGCAGAGATCCCTGGTGTGCCCATCGTGTACAGAAACCAAAAGGTGCACCCTGCTCTTCTATATGCATACCGTGAAGCTACAAAGCATTCCACTAAGCATCCCTGCTCTAGTCGAAAGCGTCCAACCCCGAGCGACTGAACCTCGATCGATGGAATCTGCCAGTGATCCCGTTGCTCGAAGGCGAGCAGATGCTTCGACTGTTGAATCTCCAAAACAACTCCATCCGCAAGATCGAAAACCTGCTTGGGCTGCCGAATCTGATCTTTCTGGATCTCTACAACAACCGAATCGAGGTTTGCTTTGTGAAAGTGCTAGGAATTCCGTGCGCAAATGACCAGTCTTTGCCCTAACATGATTGTTCGTTACCCCTAGAAATTGGAGAATTTCAATGCTGTCCCGAACCTGCGCGTGCTGATGCTGGGGGAAAATCGGCTCCAACGCATCGAGAACCTCGAATGTCTAAAGAAACTGGATGTGCTCGATCTTCACAGGCAAGTGGAAGCTACTTGTATAATTGGGTCGTTTGCATGCGATTAGTTTCTCATACTTGCCTTCGCTTGCAGCAACGATATTGAGGTCATGCAGAATCTGAATGATCTGAAGGAGTTGCGGGTCCTGAACCTCGGCGGAAACAAGATCGCAGCTTTAGAAAACATCGAGAAGCTGACGCTACTCACGGAACTCAACCTTCGACGCAACCAGACCGAACGTATCGGGACAATTGGCAGGCTGTCGTCTCTTCAGCGGCTATCCCTCTCGAATAACAAGACCGAAGCCCTGGAGACGCTCGATCCTCTTTTCTAGGTATGCTTTTGCAAACTCTGCGAATGGCGATATGGGTGACTACATGTGATACCCTTTGAGTGACGAACGGCTCGCACATTTCTTCTAGGTCACATCCATCAGTGAGCTTCGTCTGGATGGCAACGCCGTGTGTGACTCCAATCAGTCCGAGTACCGATGCAAGGCGATCCGCAGTTTCCCCGTGTTGAAGCATCTGGATCTGAAGCCTCTGAACGACACCGAGCGGAAAGAAGCCGTGGCGTTCTACTCCAGGGCAAAGGCAGCGAGTAAAGAGCGCGACGAGCTCGAGGAAGCCCATCGTGCGCATGCGATCTCGTGTGCGAGAACACTCTGGGAGCGTCGGGAAAAAGTCACAAGGCATTCAGCAACTACCAAAACGTTTAAAGATCTCTCTTTGGCGACATCGTGGGGTGCGCGGTCGTCGTCCAAGCAGCAACCAGCTGCTCCGAGTAACCCAGAAGAGCGAGAGATCAAGCCAACGAGCCGAGAAGACCCGACGATTCGCAACAACAACACTGGGTTCTCTGAGATTGAAGTTCGCGGCGAGTACCGTGTGTTGGTTATCTACGGGGACGCACTCGAAGTACTAGAGAGCGCCAAAGTGCACTCGCTCGTCAACGCGATCACGTTCCGGTATATTCACATTGACCGAGTGATCGCTGCGGCGACATCATCGACGAGTTCAAACCTGAAGTTCTTTGGGCATCTGCGGAGACTCAATTTTGCGCACAATGATATCCAAGCGTTCGATCAGTTGCTGTGGCTCGCATCGCTCGGCACAAAAGCCGAAGAGGTAGGCTCAACAACTTGGCATTGACTTTTGCAAAATACTCACTGTCACAAAATTCGAACTAATGCGATCATATGTCTGCTAGATCTTCATATCTAGCAACCAAGTCTGCTCCAAGTCGTTGCTCAAACGCTTCATGGGTGCGCGGACAAGTGTAAGACCCCGTTGCTGTAAGACTCTGCTAATACCGATGTGAATCTGACACAACTCAACTGTTTTGCATTTTTGTCTCTTTGTAGAACGTGTTGCGACTCAATGGCGAGGAAATCTCGGCTACAGGTCGGCATGTGGGGAAACAGCTTTTCCCAAAAGCAGGACGGCAGAAAACCCTCGCGTTGGTCTCCGAGCAAGTGGCGAAGACGAAAGAGAAAGATGCGCTGGTCAAGCCCAAGCATTTGGGAAGCTGCAGCACGACGTCTCTGGTCGCCGGAGAGATCTTTGCGGTGGCAAACGACATCGACAGGAAAGCCGCGGTGCTTGAAGACGCATGGCGGGGGTTGCTCACTGCCATCGTGAGGGTGCATAGCCATTTTGCTTTTCCGCGCTGAATGATGCCTGAGGCTCATAGATGCTGATGACATGAAGCCTCGATGCTTGTTAATCTTTGACCTTTGACAGGAAACGCTGCAGGATATCGAGCGTCGAGATAGCTTCATGTCAGGATGCCTGGAAGGATTATGAGATGAGCAAAGCCGTCGTCGCACATGAAGTTTTCATATGATATTTAGAGCGAAAACAAAGTGCATGCAAGCAAGTAAAGGGGAACATTCATGCATAAATCTCTATTCCTTGGTGTCCATCTTCTCAGGCTTGGTCTTCTCTTCCTTCTCTTCCTTCTCCTGCTGGCGCAGCTTCATGCGTCGCAGCACCTTGTTGGACACCTTCTTCACCACCATCGTCGCGTCTTTTTGCGCTTTCTGCAAGTGCAAACACACAGCCAAACGATAAGACACGCATACACGCATGGCGAGCACCTAGACTCCCATAACAAAGCAAGCCCAGGACGCAGTGCTTACTCGTTCGCGCTTCTTTTGCAGACGCTCCTTGCGCTCCTTCTCCCTCTCGACCTGTTTGGCGCAAGCACAGCCGCCAGTTACGACACGAACCATTCCGCATATAAAAGATCTATCAAAGCAAGAGAGAGGCCGTCACGCACCTCCAGCTCGTACTGGGCCTTGATCTTGTTGCGGTTGTTCTTGCGCGACATCGTGCGGAGGCGTTCGGCTGCTTGTGCTGAGTGCTGGGATTGCGTCGAGTGTCGCTTCCTGCTCGTCTCGTGACGCCAATCAACGCACCAACCAGAAAAAGTCTGCAGAACCCATGGGTCGACGGGTCAGTGGCAAAACCCACGGAAAACACCCGCTCGAGTTCAAATGAGGGAAAATACACTAATTGCATTTTGCAGCATGTTTAATCTGACGTGAGGACCATTATATTAATCAGAAAAGTCCAGCTGAATTTTGCCAACAGTCAATCATCCCACTCTTTTTGCTGACCAACACAGCTACTCTACTCCCGCTCTGTAAGAGGGCACTGTTCACAACAGTCCCTCAAACACGGCACACACGCTTGTGCCAGAGGAAGCGATCTCCCGACTTGGAGGGGGAAGAAGACTTGAGGGCTTGGAGGAAAATTTGCAACTGAATTAAAAATGGTTGGTTCCTGTCGCTACTTACTAATGAACCCCAAGGGATCCGACAGCTTTTATAACTAAAAACCTAAATATACACAAAAAAACCCTATGAATCTGATATATAAAACCTTGGGTATACTGAGGTTACCTACGGGATCTTGAGAAGCTTGAACTCAGCTTATTTTAAATCCCTGCAAAGTGATGGCTCGTGCCACTCATCCAGGTGGCAGACCAACGTGGTCTCGTCGCCAGTCCAGTTTCCCAAGCAGGAACCATCACTCAGTACTTGATTAGTACATGGGATGTCATTACTCTGTACTGATTAGTACATGAGAACAACATTCTGCACTGATCAGCACGAGAACACTCGTGACGTCATCGAATGACGTCACACGTGCATGTGGGGACTGTATTACTGTAATCCTTTTGTTATTTGTGTCTCCACAATGCACACTGAAGGTGGTGTGTGGCAGACTAGATCTGGGAACAGATCCACCTTCATGTAATGGCTGGTTATGGCCCATTACAGATATCAGGCAGTACAACGGCTGAGGAAACTCGAAGCGCGGGTTTCTCTTAGGCGCATCCGCTCGTCCACTTGCAATGTCTTCACGAAGACGAACAAAACGATGAGACAATTCTTCTATTTTTCGGACGAAGCGAGGGTGTAGTGCGATGAACGCCGCATTCAACTCTCTGTTGAACCGCTCGAGCGGGTTGTTGGTGCGAGACACTGAGTCATTTCGGACACCACGCACATTCCAAAACTCGGGAGACAGGTTCTTGATCCACGCTCGCCGAAAGTACGCAAAAAAAGCTTCCACTTCTTCCTCGGGTACTTGATGCCGACTTTGTTGCAACACTTACGAACCTTGCATTTCACCCACGCTGCCCCTTGTTATGGATACTTTTGTTGTTCAATGACCGTCAGCATATCAATGACACTGGTTCCACAGCGATGCTTGACTCCGCCTACGGCAGACGGTGCTTCTTCAGTTTCCTTCTGCACACCTGCTTAGAGTGAAAATGGGACCCAATGATTCGAGTCTCGGGAAACCAATCTCGAACAGTCTGGATGAGCGCAGACTCAAAATCGCAGATTACTTCATCTGGAGAAATCTTCTCACCGCAGGCGTTTGTGATAAACTGTAGGAGGTTCCAATACGTGTCGGCATGCAAAGCACAAAGAACACCGGAACGTGGCACTTCGTGCCGCGGTCGTAAAGCGTGACGACGACACACTGCTTGAACCTCGGTGGCACGCATCTGAGCGCGTCATCAACGAGCAAAGCGACCTACTCGTAGCGAAGAAAGTTTAACAGCGCTGAGTGCGTCCATCCAATAAGCCGATCTAGGTGGTCCTCGCTCTTGCTCTTCTTGTCGCGCCACACGTGCTGGAACTGGAAGTAGCTCAAATCGGAATCTCTCACGCTTGAGAGAGGCGGCACTTCCGCCCACCCATGCAGGTCCCTACCAAAATGTATGACACGTGCTGTAATGGGCTGAAACCAGCCATTACATGAAGGTGGATCTGTCCCCAGATCTAGTCTGCCACACACCACCTTCAGTGTGCATTGTGGAGACACAAATAACAAAAGGGATTACAGTAATACAGTCCCCACATGCACGTGTGACGTCATTCGATGACGTCACGAGTGTTCTCTGTGCTGATCAGTGCAGAATGTCGTTCTCATGTACTAATCAGTACTGAGCGGTGACATCCATGTACTAATCAAGTACTGAGTGATGGTTCCTGCTTGGGAAACTGGACTGGCGACGAGACCGACGTGTCTCTGCCACCTGGAGTGAGTGGCTCGCGCCAATCACTTTGCAGGGGTTTTATACAAGACTTGAAGTTCAAGCTTCTAGAAGACCCCGTAGGTTCAACCTCAGTGTACCCAAGGTTTTATATATCAGATTCATAGGTTTTATTGTGTATGTTTAGGTTTTAGTTATAAAAGCTGTAGGATCCCTTGGGGTTCATTTACAAGTAGCGACCATAAGCATTTCAATTCAGTTGCACTTTTACCACCAAGCCCTCAAGTCTTCCTTCCTCCCTCCAAGTCGGGAGACGCTTCCTCTGGCACAAGCGTGTGTGCCGTGTTTAAGGGACTGTTTGGAACAGCGCCCTTTTACACCTGGTAGCACTTCGAGCGGTCCTTCCAGCGACCAAGTCAAGAAAGGATTGAAGAAGCGGCTTTGAGCACTTCGCGCATTCCTGTCCAAGACTGAAGACCCTGCGAGCATCCTTGTCTAAGACATGGATGCTACAGGAACCCCACTCGGTCCAGCGGTACCGGAAACTGTCGAGTTGACTATTGATGATTTCCCTCACTTGTCTTCTCATGAGTGGATGGCGCTTGAGCGCATGCGAGATGTCATCGGAGAGGCTGCTGTGGTCAGTCTACTTCGATCGGCGTCTCCGGAGGACCAGAAGAGCGCGGTGGTCAGCTTCATGCACCACGAGATCATGTCCTCCCGGAAGCAGCTCGCAACCCCTGTTTCCTCAATCAGGACGGTGCCACTGAAGCTCGACGTCTCTCCGTATCGCGGCGGAGAGAACGAACCCCTCTCACGATGGTTCGTCGAGTTGGATGCAGCCATCGCTGCAAGGCAACTGCGAGACCCTTCGCAGCAAGTGTTGTTCGCGATGTCCAACCTTGCGGGTCGTGCGAAGAGCTGGGCGTATGGCAAGCGTTTAGTGGATCTAAACTGCTTCCCCAGCTACGACCATTTCAAGACCGAACTCAAGAAGGCGTTTGAACCTCCACAGAGTGAGTTCCGTGCACGCGCCGAGTTCCTCAAGCTTCGTCAAGGCCGTTTCGACCTTCACTCGTATGCACAATGTGCTCGTTGCTTGGTGTCGAGCATCGTTGACGAGCCGATTGACGTTCCGACGCAAGTCGTGACGTTCATGACGGGTCTGAACGATGGTCCGATTCGGAACCAACTGTTCCGCGAGTATCCCAAGACGCTGGACGAAGCCATCGAACGTGCGATGCAAGAAGAGTTCAGCATCAAGCAAGCGAAATTCCATGGCCTTGCGTCGAGACCAATACGGCAATCAAATGCCGTGTATGACGGTCCCGAGCCCATGGACATCTCGTACATTTCCACGCCTGGAAATGAGCGTCCTCGCAACAATGGGAAGTGTTTCCGTTGCGGGAAGCCCGGTCACATTGCTCGGAACTGCAAGGTGTCTTTGCCGGGTCGGCAAACGACACAGGGTGCTCGTTCGAACAACCGCGATCGTTCTTACGGTCGTCGGTTCGAGCGGTCACCTGGGCCAAAAAAACGGGAATGGACAGTAGGGGTGGGGCCTCCTACTGGCCCGGAAAAGAGGACTGTGGACGTTGTGGAGACACAGGACTCTGACCCCCATGTGCATCAAGCACATGCAGTTTCCACTATGAGTGAGAAGAGTGTCAGTCAAACGTCAAGTTTGATCGTTCACAAAGTTCATGTAGACGGTATTGCAACGCCTCTACGAGCCTTGGTTGACACTGGTGCGTCGAACAACTTTGTTCGAAATGAAGTGATCATCAGGCATGGTGTCTTCGTGCCTGATGCGAATGAAGAAAAGGTGATGATTGTCCGGTTGGCAAATGGGTCAACTGTGAAGATGCCGAAGCGCGTGGTGCGCTTGGCGATCAAGTGTGAAGATTTCCGAGGTGAAGACGAGTTCATTTTACTCGACCTCGATGACAAGTTTGACATCATCCTGGGAATGCCGTGGTTGAAGCGTTATCAACCTAGCATTGACTGGATGAATATGAAGATCTCCGTTGGCAAGTCACGCGATGTTGACTTGTGCAGCACAACAACGGATGAAGTGGTATGGGTGTATACATCTGTGGAAGAGATCCCAGATGACCCTTGTGATATTGCGGTGTGCGATGGCCCCCCATGTTCACAAGCGGTACCCATTTTGAAGACGACGAACGGAGGTGGAGCAGTCAGGCGCCAGAAAAAGACTGTCTCCTTTGCCATCGACGACGAGAAGGTTCGCGATGGCGTTGACAAGAATAAATGGAAGTGGAACAAACACCCTTCCCAAGACAAGAAGAAGAAGACCAGCAAGAAAAGTTTTTCGCCAAGAGTTTTGAGTACCCCTGATCAAGGTACAAGTGGTGATGACGAAGGGAGTGTCCAAGCACAAGACATTCCAAGCGAGTTTGCGAATATCGCGGTCTACAATGAAGAAGGTGACGTGGATGTAATCCGTCACATGAAGATTGAAAATCCTCCAAGTTCAGTCGAAGAATTGATTTCCTTGCCATCGATGAGCAAGAAGACACTGGAGCGCAGCCTAGCGAGAGGCGATATTGCGCAGGTGTGTGTGATCGTCGGAATGGTCGACGAAGGCTTCGTCAACACAGCATCGAGTGCGGATGCAGATGTGTTGGACGAAAAGACACGGAAGGAAAGGCTCGAGGAGCAGTCGTGGGACGCCCTCAAGAAGAACCCCGTGTATGCGCTTGCCAGGGAATATGAAGGCATTTTCCCTGACAAGGTGCCGGACGAATTGCCATTCGATAGAGGCATTCGTCATGAGATTGATGTACTTCCTGGCACGAAGTACTGCATCACAAGGCAGTGGCCGTTGCCAAAGGAACAAGTCGAGGCGATCGACGAGTTCTTTGCACAACGTGCTGAGGCTGGTCATGTGCGGGAGAGCAAGTCTCCGCATTGCAGCCCCACTTTCTGTGTGAAGAAGGCAACTGGAGGTTGGCGCATTGTTCACGCTCTCAACAAGCTGAACGACGCGACAATTCCAGCCCAGACTCCGGTTCCACGCAAGGACATGATCCTTGATGGAATGGCTGGCAGCACCGTCTTTAGTGCCATCGATCTGAAAGATGGGTTCTATCAGATTCGAATGCGCGAAGACGATGTCCCACTAACCGCAGTGAGTACCCCGAGTGGTATGCTGTGGGAATGGTTAGTGATGCCGCAGGGACTGAAGAATGCTCCTGCGACCTTCAATCGAATGGTCATGAACGTTCTTCGTCCTCTGCGAACATTCGCACCAAGTTACTTTGATGATATTTTCGTTCATAGTAAGGCCACGAATGGGAGGTCTGATGTCGATGTTCATCTCGATCATCTTCGTCGAGTCTTCCAGGCCATGCGTGAGAACAAACTCTACGCAAACTTGAAGAAGTGCATGTTCTTCGCCCCCGAGATCCCTGTTCTCGGTTGTTTTGTGGGCAAGAACGGTGTTCGAGTCGATCCGGAGAAGGTCAAAGCTATTGACGATTGGCCAGTGCCTCAGAACGTCAAACAGCTGCGACAATTGTTGGGTCTAGCCAACTACTTGCACAAGTACACGCGCAATTATGCAGCGTTGGTGCAACCCCTCACACAGCTCTTGAAGAAAGACGTTGAGTGGAAGTGGTCGAAAGACCATCAGACGGCATTCGAAGAAGTCAAGAGGAGTCTTCGAGAAGCTCCTGTGTTGGCTCTGCCAGACCACGACAAGCCATTCCACGTCGTCTGCGATGCGAGCGACTATGCCATCGGTTGCGCATTGATGCAGCACGATGATGAGGGTCATGAGCGAGTTGTGTCGTATCAGTCGCGACAACTCCGACCCGCAGAACGGAACTACCCAGTCCACGACAAGGGACTTCTGGCGATGAAGTATTCTTTGGTCAAGTTCCGTGTGTATCTGCTTGGCGAGGAGCGCTTTGCTATCTACACTGATCACGCATCTCTGCGTACGGCAGTGAAGACTCCTCATTTGTCGCAAAGAATGGCGAGATGGTTCTCCTTCTTTGCAGAGTACAACTTCGTTGTACACTACAAGCCAGGCAAGACGAACATCTTAGCCGATGCGCTGTCAAGACGTCCGGATTACGATCCGAAGACCAAGAGTGAAGGCACGGACGGAGCGTGTCGACTCTGTGAAGATGTTCAAGCGATCGCGGTGCGAGCTGCGACTACAGTGCGAGAAGAGATCGTCGAAGGGTACAAGTTTGACGAAACATGTCAGGACTTGCTGAAGTACTTCAAGGACCCTTCCGACAAAGCACTGCAAGGTCTTCCGTCGCGCGCAAGATCGCGAGTTCACCGCTTCCGAGTACACAATGGGTTGTTGTACTATGCGGTCGAACAAGGGGATACAGCAAGGGTTGTTGTTCCCAACGACGAAGGTCTGCGTCATCGACTCTTGTATGAGTACCATGACAGTCCTTCTGGTGGCCATCTCGGACGTGAGAAAACGTTTCTCAACTTGTCTCGAGATTACTACTGGCCACACATGTACAAGTGGGTGCGCAAGTATGTGAGGACTTGCGAGATCTGCCAACGAGTGAAACCTTCTGGTTCCACGCAGGCACCCCTTCGTTCATTGGCTGTCCCATCGGACAGTTGGAAGTCTGTGAGTATGGATTTCATATTCGGACTTCCAAGAGACACACGTGGACGCAATGGCATCCTTGTGTTTGTGGACCGATTCAGCAAGATGGTTCATCTTGCGCCTGTTTCGGACAAGATCTCTGCTGAGAAGACTGCCAAGGTCTTTGTAGACGTCGTATTCCGTCTACACGGACTACCAGTCGAGATCGTTTCTGACCGTGACACCTGTTTCACGTCCAAGTTCTGGCGTGCACTGTTCGGACTTCTGGACACCAAGTTGTCCATGTCAACAGCGGCACACCCTGAAACGGACGGTCAAACAGAGCGAGTGAATCGCGTCCTCGAAGACGTGTTGCGCAGCTACGCAACGTCTTTCAAAGAGTGGAGTGAGTTTCTCCCTCTTCCCGAGTTTGCGTTGAACAACTCCACGCATGTCTCGACAGGTCACTCTCCATTTTATGTGAACTATGGCATTCATCCCCGAGTGCCTGCTTCCATAATGGGTGAGGTCTCTACCTTAAGTGGGGGAGGGACTCCGGCTCACAGAAACAAGCCGAAGTCGTCTTACGACCTGAATGCTGCTTCCGAGTTGAAAGCGAATTTTGACTCGATGAAACCCCTCGACGACCTAACAAGTCGTGAAGAGCAGCAAGTCGATGACTTTATCGTGAGGAGACAAGCCGTTGTGAGGTTTGTTCGAGACGCAATCGCGAAGTCTCAGGATCTGCAAAAGGAACAAGCAGACAAGAGCGGAAGGAAGAACAAGCAAGTGTATAAGATCAATGATCTTGTATTACTTAGCACGGCGAACCTGCCTGAACATGCAGTGTCCAACTTGGGAAGCTCGAAGCTTCTGCCAAGGTTCATTGGACCGTTCAAGGTAGTGAAATGCAATGGTGATGCCCACACGCTAGACATACCTACACGCATGCGTCTACACCCGACATTTTATGTGGGTAGACTAAAGCCTTACCTTCCAAGTGGATCTGCGGATCCTGCGAGATCTTCCGCAAACGATCGAGCTGATCGTGAAGTTTCTCCACTTGATTGCGAAGAGCAAACAGCTCATCGCTCTGGAGATTCTTCTCGGCGTACAGGAGTTGCAGGACGTCGAAGGATTGGTCCTTCACTGACTCCAACGCTTGAAGACGAGAATGGTACTCACCACGAAGTACCTCGAGAGCCGAACCTGCCTCTTCCACAGAGCGCAACAGGCGATCGTGAGCCAACTCACGAGACTTCTCGTTCTTCCGGAGTCGAACAAGTTCGTCCTGAACCTGTTGGAACCGTTCCTCGTAACGGGACTCCAAAGCCGAACACTGGACAAAACCTTCTGTCAGATCGTCGATCTTCGACTCGTGATCGGCGACAAGGTTCTCGAGACTCTCGCAGCGTTCCTCAAGCGTCGAACAACGCTGCTGCAGCGCCTCGATTTGCCCACGGTGAGCACTCTTCCACTTCCAGAGTCGCTCAATCGTTTTCTCGTTCAGCCCCACCCCCGTTGTTAGACTCTCAGGGAGAGCATCGCTGGGTGGTTGAGTCGATTGTTGATCACGAAGATAGACCGACTCATCGTCGAGGAAAGAAGCGGTTGAACCATCAACGCTTCTACAGAGTTCGGTGGCGTGGATATCCACCGAGCTTGGACACGTGGGAGCCTCGTCAGACATTGGAGTCTGATGTTCCCGACGTGGTCCGCAGCTATGAGAACTGCTTGTAGCGTTGCCAGGGGCGACACTACGACGACCAGAGCTAGGATTTGCTCTGTCGTCAGCAGGAGTTCTTCTTTCGGCACGAGCATTGCCACGACGAAGAAGACGCTCCATCTTGTTCTCGTTCTCAAGACGAACAAATGTTCGCCATGAGTCTCTCTGGGCTGCGACGTGTTGGTTCGGATCATCGCGATCGTTGATCCGACGCCAACTGAAGAACCGCTCCTTGTAGAACTCGAGCTCCCCCTTCTTCTTCAGAATGGGAGAAATGTCGAAGAGTTCTGGAGCTGTCCGCTGTCGCTTGGACGACGGACGTTCTTCACGGTTCACTTGGTCACTTGGTCGCTTCATTGCCGAATGGAAAGTGAACTGCTCCGAAAGGTCTGCAAAAGTACGCAAGGTACTTGTGACTTTAAGGAGGGGATGATGTAATGGGCTATAACCAGCCATCACATGAAGGTGGATCTGTTCCCAGATCTAGTGTGGAACACACCACCTTCAGCGTGCATTGTGGAGACACAAATAACAAAAGGGATTACAGTAATACAGTCCCCACATGCACGTGTGACGTCATTCGATGACGTCACGAGTGTTCTCTGTGCTGATCAGTGCAGAATGTTGTTCTCATGTACTAATCAGTACAGAGTGATAACATCCATGTACTAATCAAGTACTGAGTGATGGTTCCTGCTTGGGAAACTGGACTGGCGACGAGACCGACGTGTGTCTGCCACCTGGAGTGAGTGGCGCGAGCCAATCACTTTGCAGGGTTTAAACAAGACTTGAAGTTCAAGCTTCTAGAAGATCCCGTAGGTTCAACCTCAGTGTACCCAAGGTTTTATATATCATATTCATAGGTTTTATTGTGTATATTTAGGTTTTAGTTATAAAACCTGTAGGATCCCTTGGGGTTCATTTGTAAGTAGCGACAGGAACCATAACCATTTTTAATTCAGTTGCAAATTTTCCTCCAAGCCCTCAAGTCTTCTTCCTCCCTCCAAGTCGGGAGATCGCTTCCTCTGGCACAAGCGTGTGTGCCGTGTTTGAGGGACTGTTGTGAACAGCACCCTCTTACAATATCGAACCGACCAGCGAAAGCTCCGAAGGCGACGAAAGTTGCAGCATTGGCAGTTCTACGGTAGATGCCAGTGACAACAGTAGTGCAAGAGACGTCGAGGTAGATACGTGCTTTGACTATGAGGGCGATATCAATGTCAAGTAAGTCCATTGTGCTTAATACATTGTTTTATATGTCTGGTATGCGACTTTGCCGCAAAGTTGATAGCTCAGTCACCTTGGTCGCAGATTGAGCACGTCTTTTTTAGCGATACAGATCGCACCTTGGTCACGTGGTCTATTTGTGTGGACTGATCAGGCGTGGACACGTGATGGACATTACCTCTTTGAGAGTATTCTTTGAGGTGTTTCTGAAACTGAATCGCACTAAGCTTTGCGGTGGTCTCCACATCAACCCATCGTTGCTTCGACGTACTCTTTGAAGCATTTCTGAAACAGAAAGACACCAATCTATGCATAGCCTCGTTAGCAAACTCTCAGATATCTGTCGCTGATTTTGGTGATCTCACACATGTGACCGCGCTTTCTCAGACTACAATCGTCTACAACCAGAGCTCTCGCAGCCGGGTTGTCCAGGTCGCTTCGAGCCGAAGGTGAGTCAACCATTTGTTATTCTAATATATGCCATGTCCACCTACTGTACGGGCTTGTTTGTTCAGGCTAGCAAAAATGTTGACGGTGGTTATCTTGTGGCCACTGATATTTGAGCCGACGCTGCGCCACAAACGGACTGGAATTTAGACCAAGGACAAACAGAAAGTGAACCACTTGTTCAAACCAGACCGAATAGTACGTAGTGGTTACTACTTTTCCCAGACAAAATACTCTCACTCTTGCTCTATCAAAAATCGCTGGTAATCCCGGTAGTAATAGAATACACTCTCACTATTGTATTTAGTGTTATTTAGCATTTGTAAGGCACTCTTAACCCATGATTGTTCGGGTAGTGCAAATGGATAAAACTTCTGAAGCAAGTGGCGGGAGCCAATCACTTCGCAGGGATTTTATACAAGACTTCAAGTTCATGTTTCTAGAAGATCCCCTTGGCTCAACCTCAGTGTACCCTAGGTTTATATATCAGATTCATAGGTTTTATTGTGCATGTTTAGGTTTTATTTGTAAAGCCTCTAGGATCCCCTGAGGCTCATTTGTGAGTAGCGACAGGAACCATACCTACATTTAATCCAGTTGCAATTTCACCACCAAGCCCTCAAGTCATCCCTTCTCCCTCCAAGTCAGGAGAATCGCTTCCTCTGGCACAAGCATGTATGCAGTGTTTAAGGGACTGTTGTGAATAGCGCCATCTTACAACTCGACGCCACATCTGGTGACGCATTGAAGAGTCAATCGCGATGCTGGTGGGTACAAACGATGTAGACATCGGAAGGAGAGAGAACGTGCGATTTCCCTTGGTGATTTGCTGTTGCGACTGGCGACCCTCCGTATGCACCAGCATGCTGTGCAACTTCTCTAGGAAGCGTATGAAGTTCCTCTTGATGTTGGTTTTAGTGGGCTCCTTCCCCAACCACTTCCTCAACTCAAACACGTGCTGGCGATGCAGTCCCTGGTTTCGGAAAGTGCCACTGATTAATGCATGGGCTTGAGAACACGTCAGGTTGCAACGCAGCTTGACACATCGAACGAAACGGCGATAAAAGTGAAGGGTGATCGTGTCCTGCGCGTTCGTCTTCATCGCCACACTGAGCGCGCTCTTGGATTTGTCCCAATTCACGATTTCTGGGCGTTGGCAACCCTGAACTCTCAGTTGATCGCGCGCTCGCTGGAAAATGGTGGTGGTTTCATCGAGCACGGGATCTCCCTTTGTCTGCACTTCCTCCACTTTCGATCTTCTGACAGTCATGTCAATTGTTGCCCTTGTCTTGCTGTGATCCACCACGACTCCCGAAAGACAGCGATTGAAGAAGTTCACGTCAATGCTGGGAACGAGAATGCATTTGCCATTCACCGAAGACTGGACACTCTCCAAACAGCGCAGAAGGTGAAAATTGGCGAGATGCCACGCCCCGATCTAAATCTGGCGTAATGTGCGTGCACTTCGTTCGATTTCTTCTTTTGTTAGCTGCTGCTGGACTTGGCTGGACTTGCCGGAGGCAAAGAGATTCTCCGATTTGCACTTGGCGGTCGATCTCTCGTCTTCGTGGATGAGCGGTCCACGGTTCCGATGGGATGTCTCTTCGTCCTCCTCCTCTTGCGAGTCCTGCACGACTCCCTCGTCCCATTGTGGGTGTTGAAGACATATTCGCTTTCGAGATGGCGACGCCAACACAAGGAAGACGAAACGCAAATGATGGGTGACGAAAAAGTACTCTGGCTTGTGCACAACGGTCCAGAGCAACCACGTGTGCCGACCGACCTCAAAGCGAACTCGTGTGTCAATTGTAGGGGAAAATGAGACACCTCAGATAAACTGATTTATCGTAGCCAATCAAAACGTAAATCGGCACACGTGTTGGCTTTATTAGCAGTAGAGATGCCAGTCCGTGCCCTCGCACCGCAAGTCCACATAGGACGTCATCTGGCGATAGCCTTCTCCCTTCGTGATGGGTCTGGCGCCGTTGCCTTCTGTGGACAACGCAGCGTGGCTCAAGACAATTGCGCGATTGGCCACGTCATCCAGCCACTCCAAGATGGCTTCGTACTGCGGGCGTGTGGTGTGTTTGTGCTTGGAGGACGCCATTTGCCTGAACGAGAGAGAAGAAAAACGTTGGACAAGAAATGACACATCTGACCGTTTGGATGGGTGTCAGACTTGGATCTGGCATGCTTAGCCGGTTTTATCAGTTTAACCGATTAGAACCATCACCGTCCGCTCGAACTAGCGGAGCGGACGATACACTGGAGAAACCGTCTGCCACTCAGTCTGGTGATCAAACAGCTCGGCGGAAAATGACGACGCGAGCGCGACGATCGCCGCAGTCACCGCGGTTCCGCGCATCCTTCTCGTTCAATCGCCTCCGGTAGTAATGAACTCCTTAATGCATGCAACGTGCCACCGCATCTGCGTAGGCGTCTCACCTTTCTTGTTGTGCCTGGTTGCTGCTGTTATCATGCCGCAGGTCGACTCTGACCGGCGTTGCCTTCGGTATTGGCATCGGGTCCATCGGTGCGCTGCTCCTTGTTGGCCAGGTGACGGAAGAGAAACGAGACCAGGACCGCCAGACTCCCGCTGATGACACGCGCAAATTTCTGCAGCACGAAGCTCTGCGATACGGATTGCCGTCGACTGCGAACGTGCACGTGCGCTCTGGATACGTCGTTTCGTATGACTACCGGTGCGGCTTGTTGAAAGTCTTCTCTTCCTGTGCGTTCTTGATGCTGGTGTCAGCTTCCCTTAGCTGGCACGGGTGATACTCTTTGTTCATCTCTTAGGACTCGCAACGCATCGTGGGTGCTGGAGTACTTGACCAAGAACTCGCTTCGCGTGGTGGACGACACCGATCGCACGAAAGCGAACTTTCACACTGACGTACTGACTCCTGAACAATTCCGCGTGCATCCAAACGTGTTTCTCAAAAGTGGCTACGACAAAGGCCATTTGGCTCCAGCGAGTGCGTCTTTTTTATTCGATGCTGCCGCGTTGACTTGACCGCCACAAATCTGACACTCCTGATGTTGTTGTTGTTGTTGTTGCTGGCTGCGTATCCTCTCACTTTCGCAGGAGATATGACCAACTCGCAACAAGCCATGAATGAGAGTTTCCTGATGACGAACATCTCGCCTCAAGTCGGCATCGGCTTCAACCGAGGGTACTGGTCGCGCTTTGAGGGCTTCGTTCGACACCTCGCAGGACAGTTCGATGGCGTCTACGTCGTCACGGGACCGCTTTTCTTGCCAAGTGTAAGCCCAACCACTGATGCAAGCATACCGTGCTTTCGTTGGTGATCGATTTGATGTTTTGCTGTAGAAAAACAAGAAAACAGGAGAGTACCAAATGAAATACCCAGTCTTAGGCACGCCACCGGATGCGATCGCCGTTCCAACGCACTTCTTCAAAGTCGTACTTGGCCGAAAGAAAGACGGCACGTTCGCGACTGCTGGGTTCATTCTCCCCAACAAGGTCATCCCGGACAAAAAAGACCTCATGGCGTTCCATACACCCGTCGAAATCATCGAGAAGTACGCCGGTTTGCTCTTCTTTGACAAGGTGCGCTGAGCTCATTTTGGGGGTTTCTTTCCTTTGCCATTCACGTTGAGCTGGCTTGCGTCGTGTCAGAGAACCTGTTGCTGACACCGACTCTCTATTGTTTTCTCTGTAGCTGAACAACGTCGAAAAGTTGGACTTGTGCAAGGAGACCAAATGCTCGCTCGCTGGAGCATACCGCCGTGCGATTTCAGACAAATAAAGTTAGACTTCTTCACACATTTACTCGTTTCTCGTTCCCTATTGTGTATTACCATCACGAATCGTCTCTTCCCATAAACTGCTTCGTACGGGATCACTTACTTGCTCTCATTTGCGCTGTGGTGGCTGATGCGGAGGCGGAGGACGATTTTGGTAGTACTGAGGTGCCGGTGGCATGGCTCCATACGGCTGTTGCTGCTGACGATATGGATCCGGCATGGCCGGGTATGCGCTGTACTGCACAGGCTGTTGTACCATTGGAGGCGGTGCAGGCACAGCCCCGTAGGGTCCTGGAACCGCTGTATACATTGGCACCGCGTAGGTTGGTACCGGAGCAGGCATGGCAGGCGCCATACCTGCAGGAGCATAGCTCATCCCGCCACCATTACGATCACTGCCTCCTTTTCCGCTTCCCTGAGACGCCAGGTTGCACGATGTCGTTCGGCCCTATTAGTAACAAAAGGAGTCAGTCGCATATCGTGAGACCTCGCGAGAACGAAGCAAGACTCAACTAATAGAGCACACCACTCACATCAATTTGTTTCTGGGGTTGCTGGAGAGCGCGCTCAGCGCCCGCCCTGTGTTTGTATGTCACAAACCCAAATCCTTTGCTCTTCCCCGTTCTTCGATCGCGCGCAATCATCGCTTCTTCCAGTTCACCATATTTCTGGAACTCGGCACGAAGAGCATCGTTCGAAGTGTCCCACGACAATCCTCGAACGAAAAGCTTTCTGTCCGACTCATCGCTTGATCCCGTCGGAGTGTGCTGTTGCTGTTGTTGGTGCGCCGGCTGCATTTGCATGGGATACATCGGGTTGACGAGCGGCGTGGCCGTGTACACTGTATGCGAGTGTCCCGTCGGTGGGGGTGGCTGCACTGGCCGGAGCTTCTGGTGCTGCGGTTGGTGCTGTTGTGATGAGTGCTGGTGGTCATCCGAGTGCGGGCGGAGCGCCGCCAGATTGCAGGTAGCTTTGCGTCCCTATTAAAGTACAACAAGTAATGTATCAGTAGACTTGACCTTAACGGATGAAAAGTATCAGACTTACATCAATCTCGACGACTTGTTTCTCGACAGCGCGCTGTGCTGCCTCCATGTCCACAAAGGTGACAAACCCGTAGCCCCTGGATTTCCCGCTCGCCTTGTCGAAGATCACAGCGCCTTCTTCGACTTCTCCAAAGCTCGCAAACGCGCTCTTGAGCGTCTCGGTGGACGTTTCCCACGCGAGCCCCCGGACAAACACCTTGCGATGCGCGACGTCGGCACTTGCTACAGTCTTGATTTCATTGTAGATGTTATCATACTGTGATGCTCTTTATATGGAGTATTCATACATCGGATTTTCAAATGCAAATGCATCCAGGCGCGGTTTTTATTTCCATGCGCATAGTCAGGGAGCACAACAAAGAAGTGGAACGGAATGGAAACACGACACAGACACCGACAACAGCATACGCAAGCAAGGTCGAAATACCAACGACGATACAGTGCAATACGTAGACCATCGGCGCACAGTAGAACAATTCAATACCCAAGCCCGATACGATCATACGCACAAAAAACAACAACAATGGTTCCAATCAAAATCACCAGAAAGGGCTCAAACGTCACGCAGCACACACCCAATTCACACAGACAACATCGACTCGCCAATACAAGCAAGGCGAAGGTATACAAGCAATACACAACATAAAATAAATAAATGCACGTACGCGCTCGTCAGGATCTCCACCAGTTGTTCTCTTGAAAACGGCTCGAGCAGCTTCATGATGCTTTCCTTCTCCTTGGCGAGCAGACCGTGCTCGTCGTGCACGGGACTCGACGAGCTGACGGTGCTGCTGCTGCTGCTATTGTGCGCGGTGGTGGCGTCCTGCTCCTTGACCGCCCCCGTCTCCTGTGGTGGCGGCGCTGCGTCGCCTGCATCGGCGATCTCCTCCAGCTTGCGCTTCTTGTTCTGCTCTCCGTCGCTCATGTCGGCTCGCTCGATTGATCCGAAATGCGGAGTGCTTCCATTTTTACACCGCCTCAATAGGAAACTCTGCCAATGACTTTCGGTACCATTCTTTTCAGCCAATCCGAGACTGCTATTAAATAAACAGCCAATCCAATGGAGCATACTAATCATATCTTTATTTCCTACCAATAAAATACGTCAAGTTGAGATTGAGCAACTGCCTGTTTCCAAACCGTCGCATCGCGTTGCGTGTTGAGAGGGGAAACGCACCAGCCCTCGCCTCGCACAATGTAGCGCTATTTAACACACTGTTGAAGTGACCATTAGACGCCATTAGGGTGCAGACATGACGGGGAAGCCGCCGCTGTCGCTGAACCTGAGCACGCCGACCGTGGGCTCGGCACCCATGGGGCTGCCACCGGCCGCACCCGTGCGCTTCCCCGAAGGGTCGGGCGAGGTCGTCGTCAAGCGCAACCAGTCCAAGTACGACTTCGTCAAAGTGCGCGTGTGGGTGAGCGACCACTTCTACGTGCTGTCGCGGTACTTGGTCTGCCGCGCGCTCGTGAGCACAAAGGTACGTGGATATTTTATACATGGGAAGTGGGGTTTGCAGTGCTGCTGGTTGCGTGAGAGAGTGAGGCTAAGTGGCGGGCTCTGTCGTGTGTGCTGAAACAGATTAACTCCAAGGACGCGGTGCAGATTTCGCTGGATTTGAAGCGAGTACGTGAAATTTGAGATGCCTACGGGCTACTGCGTATGCATCCCATATCGTTAGACTAACACTGCGTTAATGTGTAGACACTGGTGGACCTCGGGTTGACGGACATTGTGCAGGTATGTATGCTGACGGAAAATCATTTCGATGTGCTGCCCTTGAAGACTCATAGATGTTCTTTTCGGCGCAACACCATCAGGAACAATTCGAAGATTTCCTGTACAAGACCATGCTCGTGTTTGGGTACGGAGAGACGCATATCTCGTGCTATCGAATGATGTCCAGGTTAGTGTGAGCTGAAGATATGTCGCTGACATCCGAATGATCTGCTGTAACACTCAGTATGTGGCACTGTTGCTTGCGCTCTGTTAGCTTCCATCGAAACCGAGTGCCACTGCTGATCATTCTTGCAGGCACTTCGTGCACGGGGAAATCTACTCTTGCAACAAAGGTGTCTGAGCAACTTGTGTAGTTCGCGATCGTGATTCCTCCTTTGTTCACTAACACTCGCGCATTTTCAATATTGTTTGCAGCTCGCCGATCGACTAAATCTCTCCAGTGTTTTACAAACAGATCTCATTTTTGAGCTCATGTGCAACTTCTCGGGGTGAGTACTGCCGATACGCTTGTGCATTAAAGGCGAACGAGTATTTGCACTAAACGTCGTGTGTTTATTGTTCAGACGCAAAGAAACGCTCTATTTCAGTGAGGAATTTCCCTCGAAAGAGGCGCTCATTGAAGAGTACAAGAACGACTGCGACGTGGTGCGCAAAGGCGTCACATCGGATATTGACAAATGTCTGAAAGAGGGCAAGTCATTGATCGTCGAAGGGTTCCACATCGACCCGCGGCTGTACCAAAAAGAAGTCGCGGTGCAAGTGCACAACAGTAGCAGTGCAGGCGGGGGTAAAGGCGGCTTCTCGGGGATTGTCGTGCCGTTTCTGCTGACCCTGGACGAGAAGAGCCATTGGGATTTCATGACGAACTCGCCCGATCCGCGATATCGGACGCAGGAAGCCCACCAGTTTGGCTTCAGCAACTTGCAAAGCGTGCAGACCTATCTCGTAGACCATGAGAAAGAAGAAGGTGTCATCCCGTTCAAGGAGATCTGTATCAACCTCAATTCGTTCCACGAGAGGCTGGACTTGATGCACGATATCGTCCTAAAGCGGATCGAAGAAGAGTACGTCGTGAACAACAAATAGGGTGACATTGAAGAAGGTCTCCTACTAAAGGAATGCGACTATGAATATGTGTACGTATTAAAGCATGATCCGTCAGGACGACTTCGTTTAAAAATGAAGAGTGTAGCAAACAACTAACGCGCAAAGAAACAACTGATTCGTTTGTAGGCTTTCTGCCAGTATTATAGGGTTCAGCAGGCTCCCACATGTCATAATGGTGCTGTAGCACTCGCTCACGGTGTGATCCTGTAGTGGGTCGTGGAGGTATGGTGTTGCGGACGGAAATGCAAGTGCCACACCGTCAAAGTCGCACTGCACAGCCTCCATTCCTTCCCTATCACGCCGTGCGCAATGGCAACCGCGACGTCGCGTGCCCATGGGTTTCCGCGCACTCAGGAGCTCGGGAAGACCGCAGGCGGCCGCAGCTTCCACAGCGTCTTCGTCGCTCTCTTTGCGCGCGGCATGGTCCGTTCTCTGGACAACTTACTGACTTGACCAGCAGAAAGATACACACTTCAAACATCGGCGGTTGCCGAATGAGAGAGCCGTCATTCTCACACACACACACATGTGCGCAGCAGGCAAACGTCGTCGGTTTCTAGAAAAGGGGAATGCGCGTCGCCCACTTCAACTTCGCCAGGATCCCCTTTCCTCCCACCCTTTTATGACAACTCTTGTTGTTGGTCCTATTGCAGTTGTATTGGTACGATCACACAACCCTTATTAAGCAACTGAGTTGGTCACCAAGCCCTTTCAACCTACACTCTCCAGAGTTGAAGTGTCTTGACCACTGCGCATCTGCAGGCAGAAGGAACAAGCCTGACGCGTTTCCAGCAACATGGCGTAATGCGGGCGTGTGCGTGCAAATATGTGTGTGTTGTGCAACGGAGAGAGGACGGCTTGGGGATCCAGACATGCCAAGAGAATGCGCGCCACGGAGAATTTCGCACACGGCTCACATGCACGACCTCTGCTCGGTGACGCTTTCTGCCCAAGCGACCTCAACCGAGCGGAGACCGCGCATGCGAACCATTTGCGAATTTTCTCGCCGTCCTCCGCAGCAACCAGCTGATTGACTACGTACTCCACGATGATCTCCGACGTCTTCGCCTGGGTGCTGCAGCACCTGAAGGCGATCTTCGGTAGCGAACCGAGTACCGAGAAGACCGCGTCGATGGCCACCGTCACTTCGAAAGAGCTGTTCATCCTGCAGCAGCAAGTCGACGCGTTGAAGACAGAGAACGCGTCTTTGAAGACCGAGCACCGCGAGCTCCTGCACCGCTTTGTCGCGGTCGCAGCGCTCTCGTCATCGCGCTTTCACAAGCACACCGAGGCCATCCGCGAGAAAGAAGCGCAGCTGGACGCGAGTATTGCTGCATCCTGTGCGTTCCAGTCGATATACGAAGATCGCGAACGCCACTTTGCCGCGGCTGAAGCACTCTTGTCGTCCTGCTGCCGGAAGCACGCCCAAGTCATCCGTGAAAAAGAGGCGCAGCTGGACGCGATCATGGCGGCTTCTCGTGAACTCCTGCGGATGTGCAAGGCACACGAGCGTCAGCATCAAGACCGCGAACAAGACATCGCGCGATACTACCTTGACCGACAGAAGCTGGCCGACGACGTGATCTACCTGGAAGCCGAGCTTGAGAGTTCCCAAGCGCAGAGCAAGCAGTTGGCCGCGACCGTCACGACGATGGAGTCGCTGTTGACGGAGCGCGACGAGATGAAGCGCCAGTGCCTGAAGCATGAAGAGCGCCGACTCGGCCAGTGAAAAGCCGCACTGAGCTGCAAGAGTCAAAACGCGCGCGTCGTCGTCAAGCGCAGCGAGCTCCACCAAGCCAGCTTCGTCCGCGAGGAAGAATGTTTTGATCTTCGGATAAAAGGATCCACCTATCTGCACATGCCTCATCTAGTGATCGTGCGACCATGCATAATCGCAACAAGTAAGCGCATTGATTGATGATTATCGCGCACCCACTAAGTCTAATAAGCTTTTTCACCACCATTTTTTCTATCGCTATCTTTTCATCCACTCATTGGGACGAGTAATTTTCTCGTTGGTGTCAAATGTCCACATTAACATGATTTTCGGTCGTTGTTGTGCGCGATGCGCCACTGCGTTTCAATGATCCCGACGCACTAGAAGAGCGCCTGTATGCACGGAAAACTCCAGCATGATGAGCGTATGGCGTCAGAAGCCCGAACAAGAGGACATGGTGCCTACCGCATTTCTGGACAATTGGATATTTTGCTTTTGCGTTAATGCACTCACGAGATAATATACTTCGCATAAAAGGTGAGAGGATCGCTCTCACTCTGGTGGTGTCTTGTGCCACCAGTTGACAATGGACGCCTGAAGATTCTGAAAGTGTGCGCTTTCCACCACGTGCTTGAGACCCTCGATAATGCCACTGCACAAGGGGGGGACGCCACAAACGCATGAGCGCATTGGCACAGGACATGTGAGTACAAGGGAACAAAAAGAAGAAGCCAAAGAAACAAATCAAGGAGCTTACGTGGAATCTTTGGCGACCAGCAACGCGTCCGTGAGGTGGTCGGGGAGGTTACGGGCGTTGGCGACGACACCTTCGGTCTTCAACCGCGCCACACGGCGACTGCCACAGTTCGCACACACAATCATAGCATCAGCATTTAATCAAAAAGAAAATATTGCAAGATACGAAGCATTGCTCCCACCTTAGACGTGCCGCTGCCGTCATGATCTGCGTGCCGGTGGCCATGGCTTTCGAGAGCGTCACACTGACGCGCTTACTTACAACAATGAGAATTGTAATAAGCACACCGACTGAGATTTTGCGCACCGCGAACATCAAATAAACATTCATCACCACAATTTTCTTTATCGCTTGCTTTCATGCACTCATCAGAACGGATCGTTCTCTATTGGTCGTCGGACTCATCAAGATGATCTCTCAGCCGGCGCATCTGGATGAACGAGGACACCAAGTATGGCGAGTCAAAAGTAAGGAATCGGAGAGCGGAACCCGTCGCAGAGTGCATTTTCCCTCATTGTTCTCATTTTAGTCGGTTAAAAAACAACAAAAAGATCCGCAAACACGCAAACAGCTTCTCATACCAACTCAATCTGTTGCTCCTGATTGCTGCTGGCGTTTGCAATCTTTCTTCTGGACGGCGGCTGTATTGTGTTGTGCGTCGACAACTTGTCTTTCATGCCATCTTCCTCTTGTTTTCTGATGTTTTAATTATCCGGCTGGTAATCAGGATTCTTTCGGAGAATCACGACACCTTCTAACACGTTTGTGAGCGGCAGGTACTCCTCCGTCGCCAGTTCCGCGCGGTCCTTCACGTTCAACAACACTGGCGTCGTGTGGGTCTGGAAGCCCGTGATGGACTTTGGACGACCTGCTTGACCGACGATTTCGACCTGCATATCGTAAAAAGAAAGAGAAACAAACACAGCCGATTAGTCCACACTCTTCCATCGAGACATCACCAGCAGGACATCCTGAAGTGTGTGACAACATACCGCTTGACCGACGCGGACCGATACTGGCAGAGGGTTCAGCTCTTCATCCAGCGTCACGAGCATACGTGGCTGCATCGCCGTCGCAATGCAGTACAAAATGTAGTGCGACGTGTCGAGGATTGTGTGCTCCATGTCGAGCGACGCGTGGAGCACCGCCAGCAGACCGCTGATCGCGACACGCGACATCACCAGACGATCCGAGTGGTACGGGTGCAACGTGATCAGACCCTTGCCCATGTGCAGCAAGCCCTGTGCGATGCGAACGACGAACAAGTGGTTGGCTTCGCGGCTGTAGAATTCCGAGAGCTGACGCAACAGACCCGCGACGCGCGAGTTGTTGGTACCCGCCGACACGAGTCCGAGCGCGAGGATCGCGTTCTGCGCGACTCCGCTGTCGACATCGTGCGTTAATCGCGAAAGCGTGTCGATCAACGTGTACTCTGGGTTCGAGATACTGAGCAGCGCCAAGCCCAGAGGCACTGCGCGTCGAACTGCAACTTCGCCGTACTGGAGCAAGTGGTCGAACGAGCGCATGGCCATTTCACTGCCAACGTTTTCGCCCATGGCAATCAGTGCAATGCCAATCACGGCGACACTCTGATGCTGCGCAGCGTCGGGATCTTCAATGTGTTCCGCGCATGCGCGAAGCAGCGACTGGATCTTCAGGACGTTACCCGAGCCAGCGTACGCACAGGTCTCGAGCGTAATCGCGAGGTACTTGGAGATCTTGTGGTCAATGGTCTTGGCGGCTTCCAGCATCGCTTCCACGCGTTCCTGGCGTCCCAAGTACAAGAGACCGAGACCAAGCGCGAGGAAACGCGAGCACGTCGCGTCAAGCTCCGTGTCCGAGCTCTCCATCAAACGCTGCATCAGCACGCTGCCGGCTTCTTCGTCACAAGTGCCGACTTCAACCATACCAAGTGCCAACGCGGCGTACGACACTTCCTGGATGTCGGCGTTTTCGTCAGCATGCGAGACCACGGGAATCAAGAGCTCCGAGACATCCTCGCGACCCGATCCAGCGTACGCGATACCAAGACCAAGGCACGACGCACAGCGGATCGAGCAGTTGCCAGAGTCAATGTGTTCCGAGAGCAGCGCGAGTGGAGGGTCGACTTCGTTACGGATACCCGCACTCACGACGCCGACGCCCAAGATCGCACCAGCCTTGACGTATTCGTCACCCGAGTACAAAAACTTATCAATCTGCGTAATGCCTTCTTCGACATTCCACAACATGATCATACCGAGCGACGCCGCAGCGCTCATCATGCCGTGCTTCTTGTTCTTGTACAACCACGTGTTGCCCTCGGGGGTCATCAACTTATCCGTGCCGTAGCCAGCGTTCACGAACGCGTTCACGAAAGTCGATGCAAGGTTGTGACGCGCCGAGTCCGCGGGTTGCGCGCCTCCATCGCGACTGCGCGCGACCGACCCGGTCTCCGACAAGTGCGACTTGTAGATATCCTCAGGTGTCTTCGGGTCGAGCACATCGAGATCGCGCGCCAACGAGAGGAACTTGTCGCTCAGGTCCGTGTTCCCAATGATGTCGTTGACCGACGTGTCGTTCTCGTCTTCGTAGAAAAAGCGCTGGCGTCCCAAGATGTAGCCCAACTGCTTGCGCACGACCTCGTCCTTAGCCTTGGCAAACACTTCAGCCACAAAGTTCTCGTCGCTCAGACGCAATGCGACGCGAAGCGCGTCTGGGTACTGCTCCAAACGCAAAAAGATCGCGTACGCCGTGTTCAACAGGTTGAGCAGATCGTCCGGGTCAGACATAAAGTCCGCGCACGCGAGCAAGTACAAACACACGCGCTGGTAGTTGTTTTCGTCAATGGCCTTCGAGTCGGCGAGCGTCGAGAGCTGTTGCACTTCGATCAAGATATCAATCGCTTCTGGCTCGGCGTTGTGAGCCATGTGGAAGGGCACAATCGCGTCCACGAGCGTCATCAAGTCCGACACATCGGGCTCGGTTTCCACTTCCGCCGTGATGCGCGCATTGTATTCTTCGCCGACTTCGCCAGCAAGCGAGCGCACGAATTCGTGGCCCCACGTGCCCAATTCCGTGCGACGGCCCTGCAATTTGAATGTCAGGCTTTCACGCGAGCCTTCTTTCGCCATCGTCATCGCAAGAACGGCCAAGATATCAGCCAAATCAGTCTTCGCTTCACCTGCTGGCAGCGACTGTAAATAAAAAAAAACAATAATCGATGAGAACCTCAGTCGTGAAGTATCGCTGCATGTATACGTATGAGCACGCACCTCAAACGCCGCCTTCAAAGGCTCATAGGAAGGGCGCAAGAACTTCAACGGCTTTGGCACCGACGTCATCGACGAGGTCGCCGTGCGGATCTCCTGTCGCAAGTGCTCCATCGCGAGTCTCTTCACACCCTCCGTCTCCCCAGCCGCACAGATTCGCTGCACGGCGACTTCCAAGTCGTCCTTCAATTTGCGATCTTCATCCGACTGCAAAACAAACCGACACAACAAATGCACAGTGTCACATTATACTCGTTCGTACACTGATTTTGATCGACATCTTCTTCGCCCAAAGTGTTTATCACATCGCACGCAAGCATGACACTCATGCACCAACACAATACAGAAAGGAGCGAAAAGGTCATGAAAAGCGAAGTAGAAGAGCAGCGAGTAGCACATTTCTGCCTTCCTCACGAGAGCGCAGTCGCAGAATGCCCACGTTCCATCTACGCAGAGAAGGAACTAGCTCCAATCCCTTCATTCCGCGCGCTCTCTTTCCTTTTCGCCCACATACAAAACTCAAAAAAACGCAACAACAGTGACATGCAATCGCACCAGCTCGTCGTCGCTGGGCTTGGGGGCGTCCACCGGCATGGCGCCATCGACGTGCGCGCTCTTCGGCGTCGGGTCGTTCTTCTTCTTGTCGTCCGACGTCACGGGGTCCACGGGGAGCGCGTCCTTCATGCTTCTTCTCTCCTGTTGCTTTCTGAGCCCTGCAAGCTTCGTTTGTTCCTTAAGCAAAGGGGGGGAAGGCAACGGGCTGCACGCTTTTCTACGAATCATATGCCAAAATACATAATATGCACCAATCCTGTGGCAGATAGTGGTATCAGGAACAGATGTGAAAGATCCAATCCCGAATGTCCCGAATAATCTATGTATTTTCGGGATTGAAGTTTAAATCACAGTTAGTGGCTCAATAGAGAGCTGTACCTTCGCGAAAAGATGTTTGCACAATGGATGCAAAATGCGCACACGAGGAGCTGCGAAGCCCGAAGATGACGTCTCTAAGCTCCTCCACCGCATCGTCGCGTGCGCGCTCCGTGCTAAGCACGCCCGCCGCGTTCTCCGTTGAAGAGTGCAAGCGCAAGCAGCAGGTGCTCGCGGCGTCCAAGAAGCCGCGCAGACGCAGATCCTCCTCCAGTCTCCACCATCGCACGCGTCCACCGCCACGACTGCTGCGAGTAGAAGGGAATCGAGAGCAGCAGCAGAACAGCAGCCCACGCACACGGAAGAGCAGAAGGCGTATCTGGATTTTCGCGTGGAGAAGCATGTCGATCCGGATATGAAATTGCTCACTGGCATCTGGTGTGTGTGGCATTTAGTCGAAAACGTATTGCAATTCACAATACTGACACTCGCACATGCTTGGTTGGTCTTCTTGGACGACAGCGAGGGGGGATTTCTACTAAAGCTTGATTCGCTTGGGACAGAGGAGGTACGCACTGCAATTCTCTTTTTGTCTGATGCATTCTCTTATTCACAAGGGCTGATTGTGTGCCTAATGCGGAAAATCAATAGCTCAATGCGCACATGGCGTTTCTAGCCAAGTCTGGTCCATACAAACAGATCTGCCTGTCATCGGGAAGCGTGGAGATTAACAAAGGTATTGGAGACGCTTGATTTTGAATGGGTTGGAATGCAAACCAATCCTTCTGACGCAATTGGTGAGAATCGTGGCGACAGCAGCAACCAACACGAACTACTTATTCAGCGCGGTAATCATTTCGCAGTGGACACGCAGCGCCAAGGTGCTTGGATGAAGAAAGCAGATGCCAGTCGCGCACCTCACCTTGTCATCGTTGGATCCAAGCAAAAACAGCACATGCATCATGGAGGAACGACGAGCGCGAGCCGCAATGCGCATCTGCAAACGGTACGAAAACGCGTTGTTGGCTGTTGCAAAATATACGATGGCAGTTTGAGAAAAAGGCATCTCTACTTTCTTGCGCAAATGTGTATGCTTGAGTAAAGATCCAACTGCTGAGTGAACGAATGAACGCCATGGAAGCCGAGCAACGAAAAGCACGATCCTACATGAACAACTTAGAGGTGAGTGTACAATATGGAATATACAAGAAACAAATATGCAAGTAGTGTGAGGGTCTGCTCCTCACACGAACAAATGTAGGACTTGCTGGGTACCAAGAAACCTCTGACCCGTGTTTTCTGTTGCACGTGTGTGGATTTCACAATGCTGTCAGGAAGAAAACCAGCGACTTCGTCGTCAGCTGCAAATGATGGCGTCCACGGCAACCGCAGTAGCTTCGAATAACATCTCGCCCATCGAAGAACGCATCATCGCTCGCTTGGAGGATTCTATCAACTCCTTGACGCAACAGGTTGAAATGCTCGAGCTTGACAGCATTACCACATGCTCCCACAGCCACGAAAAGAAGAGCGAGACTAACGAGCTGCCCCGAGAACTCGAACAGCACCACAATCAAGATCAATCCGACTCGGACCAGTAGGCGAACCAGATCTCAGAGTTGAGACTCGAAAGTTGTCAGAATCCATGTTTCATGAGCGATGTGCCTTCCAAAGTACCAACTAAAACGGGGAACGAACCATGGTTGCTGGGTTGTTACATCGGAGTGGACAATGGCTCACTAACTGGTTGTCGGAGCTGGGAATCTGTAAGAAATTGTGAATACGACCGAGTTTGTAAGTGCGCACCCTCAACATGTCGTAGCCGACACAAAGTAAATACAAAAAGAAAAGAAATACCTGAAGTTTGGGTTTGGCAAAAATTCATTGCCGACCCACGTGTACGAAATCCGATGCGCAGCGAGCCACGAGCGCATCGCCACCTTACGCTCGCGTGGACCCGTCATGTTCTCAACATGGTCGCGGTAGAGATCGTTCGTGACCACACACCCATCGTGATTGCCCGCGTACTGGATGCAGTACGTGTCATCATAGTCTTGTGCCGGGGTCGGGATCAAGAGTCCGTCTTCGACCAAGCGCTGCAAAAGCGCAACATTGTCCGGGATTTTGGAGGCAGGCACATCGATTCCAGCGCTTTGCATACGTTTCCGTTCGCCGACTTGATCCCCTTCAACCAGGTAATCTGGCAAAAAGCCGACGACGCGATGTCCACGCTGCACAAAGTACTCGATCGCAAGGCGAATGCCGATGCAGGAGAACTTTTTGTGGAAACCATGGCGCATCGCCACGTTTGGTGCATCAATCACAATCAGGCACTTCGGAGAATCCTCCGCGTTCGACAACTTTGATGATGAGGCATCGTACAGTCTCTTGTCTGCGCCAATGGCCATCACCGCCGCGAACCCAGGCACAAATTCGGAGCTCGTTGGACTCGCGCTTCTTGAGGAATATTGGATTCGTTCGGGAGACGATTGATCCCTTCGCCGTGGTGGTTCAGGAGATCCTTGGCGACTAGGCATGGAGGAATGGCCAGCAAAGAATGCTTCAATGTTCTCGGCTCTGCTTAGCACCTCAACTGGTGGTTGCGTCACTGCCGACGAGTTCAGCAATAGCTGCGACAAACGCGCAATTTCTTCATCGCCAACATTGACTCGCGTTAATTCCTCCTCTTGCCGTTGTTCGTAGCCGCAAAATTTGCATCGCTCATTGTCATCGGTGAAGCTGCTGGTGTTAAAACACCATCTGCAGGACTGCTCTGGTGCTCCGGAACCAGCTATCATGCCACTGCCTGCATCCCATGCATCAGAGACAAGCTCCAACATACCAAGCTCTGGCGGGTTGGTGGCATCGCCTTGGTCCTGAAGTCGCCACGTCATCTCTGACGTACGCATATGATCGTTTAGTCTCAGAAAATCTTCACTGAAGCTCAACACGCGACACATGCGAACGTCCAAAAGCATTTCGCCATCTCCATTGTCAATGCCGCCAGTTACGCCCGCATGAACAGATTTTTCTTGTTGCGCTTGACGCCGAGAAAGCCCCCCTTCACACGGGAGAAACCCAAAGAGCTCTTTATCTTCTGGAAGCAACTGCGAGCCCAACTGAATCGTGTCTTCCCCTTCGATGCGATCGACCAGCAAACTCGACGACAACGAGACGAGAAAGTTCACGGTGCAACTCAAAAACTCAGTCGCATTGGAATCTGTTGCCGACGCAGTCAAAAGCCAGGGACGCATGCGTAGCCAATCAAGGTAGATGTTGATCGGAGGCAGCAACGTGTTCATGAGATCCTTCGCAACGACCATCAACTCCGGTGACAGAAACGCCTTGGCACATTCCTTGATGACCACCGTGACAATCGAAAAGCCAAGCGCCAGGATTTTCCGGGCATTTGGAGTTTGCCCCAAGGTGGAGTGCTCTAGCTCGAAATCCGCGCGACTCAAGTGGCGAACTCTTGATGGAAGCTAAATTGCAATAAATGAACACATTCAAATACAAGGTGAGAAAGCCGGCGCGTTCCAACAGCACCCAGCAACAATGACATTTTGAGTCACCTACCAGCAAATGATGAAGCGCAAAGATGAGCAGACACACGACCTGGTCGAGTCCGTTTTGAATGCTGGCCAGATCCAGTTGCTTGCGAGCCAAGAGCGTCGACGTGCACGTTCCCAGGAAATACTTAAGTCCACTGAGCGTGATATCGGCAGTCGTGTGCCAGCGATCTTGCTCGATTCCAGTGAGCACAGTGTCCAAACAAGACAGGAAAAGTGCTGCGACGTGCGTTTGGACTTCAGCGATGGAGCGACATCGGATGCGGAGCGCAGGATTCGTGGCTTTGCCTCGATGAACAGCGTGCACAAAGTTCTCTCGGGACGAAAATGGCCGTTCACATGCCAGACTGCGCGCGTACAGGTACACTGACGTTAGGACTTGTCGCTGGTTGATTGCTAAGAGCGCCAACTGGTTGTACACTTTGCCATTCGACGGCAGGAATTCAAGAGCACGCTGGTAAAACTGCTGCGCGACGGACCAGTCGTGATGATGACCGCGACGACTTTGGCTCGATGGCGACACCTTCTGCATGTATCGGGCCGTATCGCCAAGAGCTACGAGGCACATATGCAGCGAGAAACGGATAGCAGACTGCTGCCCTTCACCAGGTTTCTGAAGCCCACCTTGGAGGTGCAAGTTCAGCTCTTGTAGCTCCGCAACAAGTCGCGTGTAAAACTCCGCACACGACGCTAAAACAGAATGCAATTTTCGCTTTGCATCCTCCATATTATGTGACTTTTTCCCACTGGCCGATGGCGATCGTGAGCTGGTGCTCTGACTGCTGGCACTCGACTCACGTGCATGCTCTTGGAGCCCATCAATTTCGCGATACCAGCTCACCCAAAGCCGCTTGTCGATTTCCTGCACGAAAAACAGCAATGCAATGATAAGTTGAAAGCGTCAATGTGATGAATGGTTGACCAAACACTCTCACCATCGCCTTTGCGCTTTCGGGGTACTGCTTGATGATCTCGGCACACGCATGGCGAAACGCCATCGGAAGTGACTCCGTTCCCTTTTCGATTCTGCGCATAATCGTAATCGTAAAACCCCATCAAAGGAGAGAGCAGAGAGTTAGTTGAACAGCTACCTTTGCATCTACAAATGTAAAGTAGGAATGGTATCGGACAGACCTTGCAGGTGGCAACTGTGCGTCATTCACATTGGATTTCAGTTGCTTCTCCCACGCGAGAATCCGCCGCAGTAGATCTCGACGCAACTCGCCACTGTTACGACGCGATGACGCAGATGGCGAATGAACAGCAGTCGCATATTGTCGGGGGCTTTCTGGTTTTTGAATCGTGTGTCGCAGCGGAAGAGGCGACTTTGTCCGTGGCGTATCGGTATTTGCATCCCGGCGTTGGTTTCTCATGCGACCTTCGGAGACTTCTGCATCATCATCCTTGATATCTTTCCACAGGAATTTCACACGTGTGCCTGGGAGACCGGTTAACATATCGCCGCTCGCACCAGCATCTTGCAGCGGTGGTGACTTGCGAATGACGACCTTGCTGCGATCGTACTCGTCGTGGTCGTCAAGGTCGCTGTCTCGAGAGGTGACGCTGTTGGAGCGGTGGTTGCTGGGTTTGCCTTTCGTCTTCTTCTTCTTCTTACCGCTCACGTTTGTCGATCGATCCGAGCGTGCGCTGCTGAGATCCGACATGGGGTCGAGTGCGTCGCGAATGCCATTCAAATCGCACACTCAGACACGCGATACCAAAAGGCAGGAAGAGGAGACAGGGCCAACAAACAAACGTCTTGGACGTGCGTATAGAAGCAGGAGAGACGGAGGGCGGATGCGGGGGAAGAAGATGCCAAGCAGTTCGATGCGGTTTAGCTGCTCATGAACAAATTCCACAGACGATCTCTTCATGACGAATTGTGCCATAAGGAGAGGTACATGAGTGGGTACAACAAGATAGATATGGTACTCTGTACCGAATTTATGGCACATCAATTTGTACCGTTTATGCGAAGAAAGATCACAAATAAAGTGAAGTAAGTAGACACTGCACAGAAGAAATGCTCGATGTACAGTGAGTGAGCAAATTAGCGCTCTTTATCTGTGATATCTCTCGATTCACTTTGTGCCGTCTCAAATAGAGATGCTGTTTGGAACTTGAGCACCTACGATTCAAGAAGGACACACAAAGGGTTAATCCTCACTAGCTTTGTCGTTCACGCTAGAGAGAGAGAGAGCAATGTCATAATGACCGCAGAATCGTGGTAATGCGCGTCCTGTTCACTCGTACCTCATTGCCGATGGACGTCCAACCGGGACGCAGTTCGCGAGCAAAGAGCTCCAGTTTCCGCGTGTCTGGGGCAATGATGGATGCGTCAAAGATGCACTCGGGCGGTGGCTTCCACGAGTGGCGCAAGGGAACACTGACGAGGATCTTGGTGCTCTCGCCCAAGCGACTCATCAGTGCTTCTTGACGCGCTGGATCGTCGTCTTTGCAACGGTACGCGACGATCATTTTCTCGAACGGCAGGCGATGAGTCGACTCGAGCGGCGTCACCAAGTCGCCATTTCGACACACCTTGAGCCAGTACCACGTCGTGTGGTACGTGAACCCCCATCGCGGTAGCACCGTGTCCAAGAGGAACGTCGTATACTGCGGCCGATTCGTCACCCAGATCCCCAGAACGCACTCGTCGTTGTCCGCCAAGGAACAAACATCAATCTTGAGCAACTGTGTGTGGTGGAACATCGTGTACCGTTTGCTGCGTCCAACGCTCTTGTTTTCCCACGGCGGGTCCATGACGATCAGCTTGAAGTGACCGAGTGGGAGATCGGTGAGCGAGCGCACGTCACATACCGCAAAGCTGGAGCGCGCAGGGAGCAATACGCTACTTCCCGAGTCCTGCATGGCGACAATCTGGAAATCGTCCGTGTCGTTAGCGTGGAGCTTCTCATCGGATGCGATGGCAAACGCTGCAGTGATCCCGTCCTCGAAGCCGCATTTTCTAACATCTGCGTCACCATCGCTTGCCGTCGCTGGGACAATATCCACGAGCTCACCCTCACTTAGGAAGCCTTCGTGCGCTCGAAGCAGTGCTGCTTTCAGCGTTTCGTCCAGCGGAACGAATGTGCCTGCGGCGATGCGCTCTTCTTGTCGCACGAGCTCTCGCGCACGTTTGCAACCAGCTTTCCGGAGCGTTTTCGGGTTCGTTGACTGCGCAGACACAAAATACGCCTTCTCAGGGATCTGCAGAGAGCTGCGCTTCACGCGCATACGGTCGCCATAGTACGCGTGCACCACCGCCAAGTGGTTGACGCGACGCAGTTCCATTTGCTGAACCTGCTTGCTTGTGTGCTTTTGACTTTTCGATCGACTACCATTGAAAGCAGGCAAGGTTCCCTAATATTATGGAACCCATAACATAATTCTAAACAGAACAAAAGAGACTGTCTCAAGTGGAACACGACTTTATAAACATGAGGGATCCAGCATTTTATCATGCATCAAATCTTTCATTTGATATACTGTGTCGCCATTTTGAGTGCCAGCAATTTGCCAAATTGAAGCCGGCAGAGAAGTGGAAGAACGAAGAGGCTGCACCATCTGTGCATCGAGGCCAATTAAGCAGACAGAAGAGTGAGGATGACGGACACGCTGGCAGCGGCACCGCCGTCTTCCTATGCGGCGCAGTGTGCGCGTTTGCTGGAGGAAGGCACAGCTGATGCCTGCGAGGCAGCAGCGGAGCTCGCGCGCTCGGGCATCCAGGCGAACAGAAACGATATCGAAGGGTACCTGCTGCTCGGCAAAGCGCTCGCATTGCAGGGCAAGCACAGTGACGCGATTACTTGGTACAAGAAAGGTAAGGAGAACAAGGTCGCCAATTGTTGTCTTCGTATGTGTGTCTTTCTGTGAGCTAAGACATTGTTTCGTCGTGTCTATTCTGTTCCCGGTAGGCTTGGAGGTGGATCCAGCGAGCGGAGAGCTACAGAGTGGACTACATGCTGCACGACTCGTGGTGCTCGATAGGATCGCAAACGGGCATGACGCCAGCGAGGATGAAGACGAGCGCGATCTGTGGGAGCGTCGAGCGGAAGCAGAACGAATGGACCGTGCAGCGGCTGCTGCTGGGACTATCGGATCACTTATCTCCACTTCATTCGAAAGCAAAAAGGACACGACGACGACACTGAGTGCAGAGCAACGCGGTGCGCTCGTGTTTGAAGAAAATGTCGATAAACTGTTGAAGCATCTGGATTTGACCAAGTTGTCGCGCCTCGCGACACTGTACGTGCTCACGGAGCTCCTGAACCTGAAAAGCGTCACGATCGGACTCGCATTGCTCGTGCTGGGCGTGTTGGGGCAGTGCATGATGCACCGCCACAAGTTTATGGTCGCGTCGATCATCTTTATGTGCCTCTATCGGTCGAAAGTGCGGCTCATCGTGTGGCACCAGGTGAACATGTGGGCGCACACGTCCACGGACAAGCTCGGTGCGTTCACGTGGGCTCCGCGCGTCGTCTGCTTTGTGCCGATCGCGATGAAGGTGTTTGGCCACATGAAGTTCATGGCGTTTCTGCAGCGAGATTTTTATCTGGGGGTGTGGGTATTCCTCGTGACCGCGGCGTGCGTGTGGTGGTTCGCATTCCGGCAAGGCCACGAGACAGTGGACAAGGCGTGGGGTCACGGGAAGCGGCTGAAGTTCGTCGCGTATACCACTGCGATTTTGTACTGGGGTGTCTGGCGTGGAGAGGCGACTGACACGTTGCGTTTGCTACCACCGGCGCTGATCGACGCTGGCGGCATTGTGCTCGGTTCTGTCACCTCGACTGAGCTTCAGGGTGTGTTTCGCAACGCATGGAAGCAACTGTACGCTGACGTCACAAACGATATCCAGCAAGACATCGAGTTTGATGCGTGGTTCATGCTCGGGCTGAGCAACTGGTTCATCGAGTACTGGCAGCAGCCGACCAATTTCTCGCTCGAGATGCTCACACAGATGCTCTCCGAGTGCTTCAGCGCGCTCGAGCGCACAGCGGTGCATGTGTTCCGTCCAGAACTCGGTCACTGGCGACAGCAAATGGCGCATTTACGCGATGAGAACAGCGAAGTGGCCGTGCTCATCGCGTACCTGAGGAAGAGCGTCGACGAGATGCCACCGCCTAAGACCATGAGCATGATCGGTGAGTTTGTATTTCATTATATATGTTCTGCAGGCGATTCTGTGTTTTGAGTCTACACTCCGCTTTGTTGTTTGTTTACCAGGTCTCTTTGCAAAGCGGTGTCCATCGTTCGTGGTGGCAGGGCTGCTGGTTATATTCTACGGTGTTGTAATCTCGCTGCCGTTGGTGCCATTCCTCGTATCTGAATGGCACGACGCGCGCGTGCTGTATGCGATGCACGAAAGCGGCGACCTGGAAGGGCTCGACGGCTTCGAGATCCTGCTGCTCGAGTCGCCGCTGCTTCGCGTGTGGGAAAACATCAAAGCCGCCATGTACTGCCTCGAGGGCAGTGTCACGCTCTCGAAAGTCATGGCCACCGGCACGCAGATCATGACGGCGGCGGCGCGTCTAAGGTGAGAGAGCAATATCTGGTGTTTCGATGTGGGTGGCATTTGTCTTTTGATACTGATGCTATGCATGTGTGTGTGTGTGGAAACTCTGGCAGTCGCCTCGCAACCTTTGCTGCGCGGTTGAAGACCGAAGGTGTCGTCGCCAACGCCCGTAACCTCCCCGACCACCTCACGGACGCGTTGCTGGTCGCCAAAGATTCCACGTAAGCTCCTTGATTTGTTTCTTTGGCTTCTTCTTTTTGTTCCCTTGTGCTCACATGTCCTGTGCCAATGCGCTCATGCGTTTGTGGCGTCCCCCCTTGTGCAGTGGCATTATCGAGGGTCTCAAGCACGTGGTGGAAAGCGCACACTTTCAGAATCTTCAGGCGTCCATTGTCAACTGGTGGCACAAGACACCACCAGAGTGAGAGCGATCCTCTCACCTTTTATGCGAAGTATATTATCTCGTGAGTGCATTAACGCAAAAGCAAAATATCCAATTGTCCAGAAATGCGGTAGGCACCATGTCCTCTTGTTCGGGCTTCTGACGCCATACGCTCATCATGCTGGAGTTTTCCGTGCATACAGGCGCTCTTCTAGTGCGTCGGGATCATTGAAACGCAGTGGCGCATCGCGCACAACAACGACCGAAAATCATGTTAATGTGGACATTTGACACCAACGAGAAAATTACTCGTCCCAATGAGTGGATGAAAAGATAGCGATAGAAAAAATGGTGGTGAAAAAGCTTATTAGACTTAGTGGGTGCGCGATAATCATCAATCAATGCGCTTACTTGTTGCGATTATGCATGGTCGCACGATCACTAGATGAGGCATGTGCAGATAGGTGGATCCTTTTATCCGAAGATCAAAACATTCTTCCTCGCGGACGAAGCTGGCTTGGTGGAGCTCGCTGCGCTTGACGACGACGCGCGCGTTTTGACTCTTGCAGCTCAGTGCGGCTTTTCACTGGCCGAGTCGGCGCTCTTCATGCTTCAGGCACTGGCGCTTCATCTCGTCGCGCTCCGTCAACAGCGACTCCATCGTCGTGATGGTCGCGGCCAACTGCTTGCTCTGCGCTTGGGAACTCTCAAGCTCGGCTTCCAGGTAGATCACGTCGTCGGCCAGCTTCTGTCGGTCAAGGTAGTATCGCGCGATGTCTTGTTCGCGGTCTTGATGCTGACGCTCGTGTGCCTTGCACATCCGCAGGAGTTCACGAGAAGCCGCCATGATCGCGTCCAGCTGCGCCTCTTTTTCACGGATGACTTGGGCGTGCTTCCGGCAGCAGGACGACAAGAGTGCTTCAGCCGCGGCAAAGTGGCGTTCGCGATCTTCGTATATCGACTGGAACGCACAGGATGCAGCAATACTCGCGTCCAGCTGCGCTTCTTTCTCGCGGATGGCCTCGGTGTGCTTGTGAAAGCGCGATGACGAGAGCGCTGCGACCGCGACAAAGCGGTGCAGGAGCTCGCGGTGCTCGGTCTTCAAAGACGCGTTCTCTGTCTTCAACGCGTCGACTTGCTGCTGCAGGATGAACAGCTCTTTCGAAGTGACGGTGGCCATCGACGCGGTCTTCTCGGTACTCGGTTCGCTACCGAAGATCGCCTTCAGGTGCTGCAGCACCCAGGCGAAGACGTCGGAGATCATCGTGGAGTACGTAGTCAATCAGCTGGTTGCTGCGGAGGACGGCGAGAAAATTCGCAAATGGTTCGCATGCGCGGTCTCCGCTCGGTTGAGGTCGCTTGGGCAGAAAGCGTCACCGAGCAGAGGTCGTGCATGTGAGCCGTGTGCGAAATTCTCCGTGGCGCGCATTCTCTTGGCATGTCTGGATCCCCAAGCCGTCCTCTCTCCGTTGCACAACACACACACATCTGCACGCACACGTCCGCATTACGCCATGTTGCTGGAAACGCGTCAGGCTCGTTCCTTCTGCCTGCAGATGCGCAGTGGTCAAGACACTTCAACTCTGGAGAGTGCAGGTTGAAAGGGCTTGGTGACAAACTCAGTTGCTTAATAAGGGACAAATTTCGATACAAAAAGCAGAATAGCCTACAAGGAGTTGCTATAAAGGGGTGATAAAAAGGGGACTTGAAGTGCATGCGACTGCGTCAAACCCACCAGATGCATCAGCAAGTGCATGGTTGCATGGTGTGCAATTGCAGTGGTTGGTCTCTTTTCGGAGCCTGACAAGGCTGGCGAGAGTGCATGGCGGAAGCTCTTCATTCCCTCTAGATCGGCACCAGCGACGGATGCGTTTTGTGCCGACTGTTCAGTTTGTGAAAGGACGGAGCAGACATGCATCTTGCCTTTGGAAATTTGGCACACAACAACAACTATGAAGGTGAAGAAGAACACGCAGTGCGGGTGGATGTATCAACAATATAAACTGGTTAATGTAAAGTAGTAAGTAGTCTCTATATGGTGGGTACTTGGTGGAGAAAAACAGGAAAACGAGAGGCTCTACTGCTCCCGCTGGTTTCGCCTGCTTATAACTTCTCTCGCGTCGTAGTATGAAGGCTCATAATGATCAGGAAGGATAGCCGTGGAAAGCTGGACAGTCGGCTCTATTCGCGTACTCGAACTGGTTGATGGTGCGGAGTGTATGGAAAATGGTGGTGGCTTGGCTTAGTTGAATCGTCGCTTCTGGTTGAATCGCTTCATCTCCAAGATCGCCGACTCGAGCGGCTGCTCGCTGTACGCCATAGACACGCCCTTGATCCACGGGTGCTCCAGCGCCTGCGCCGCGCTGTAGCGCTCGTGCGGCACGACGTTCAGCAGCTTGCGGATCAGATCTTTGCCTTCTTCCGAGATGTTCGTCCAGTACGGTGCAGGGAACTCGAGCACACCGGATCGGATCTTCTCGTACACGGACTCAAAGCTCGATTCGTCTTCCATGAATGGGGGAAATCCACACAACCTATACCAAAAAACAGCATGTCAGTGTCTTTGCGTTCATAGTATGCAAGCGCGAAGCAAACAGAAGCAGCAAACGTACATAATATACACAACGACGCCGAGACTCCAGAGATCCACTTTGTTGTCGTATCCCTCGCCCTTCAGCACTTCGGGGGCCACGTAGTAGTCCGTGCCGCAACTCGTGTACGCGCGACCGCGTGATCGCGCGTCTTCGCCTTCCTCTTCGAGCACCTTGGCGATGCCAAAATCGCTCAACTTCACTTCGGCGCTATCGTGACTCGCGAGCAGAATGTTTTCTGGTTTGATGTCGCGATGCAGGATGTTGCACGAGTGCAAGTAGTTGAGCGCGCTAAGCAGATTCGCGACGATCTCGGCGGCCTGACGCTCCGAGTACACGCCGACTTGCACGATGCGCTCAAAGAGTTCGCCACCAGTCACACTGTGTTATCATAAATACGAAACAGTTCTGTCAGTAAGTCAACGTGGACAGTTGCAAAAGCAAGCAGCACAAACGCGTACCGTTCCATGACCAGCAGCAGCTCCTGTTCGCTTTCGTAGACTTCTTCGAGACTGATGATGTTGGCGTGCTTGACGCGCAGAAGCACCGTGATCTCATCGCGCAGCGTCTTCTTCTTCACGCACAGCATCTTGTTGATCACTTTGACCGCAAAGATCTGCTGCGTGGCCTTCCGCCGGCACAGGTACACCATCGAGAACGCGCCACTGCATTTCAACAGACATACCCAACCACACACGTCAGCTACCAACGCACCAATAACCGCAAAGCATAGTGCGCTCTTTAGCTATCTCGTACCGTCCAATGAGGTCGCCGACGTCGTAGAGCGAGTGGAACATCGCGACACTGTGGACGTCCGCCAGACCCTGCGTCACCAGCAGCTCTTGCTCTTCGGGGCGGAAAAACGCCGATAGCGGAGGAGCTACAACCACAAATGTTCAGATCACCACACGTCAGTCACTCGCCACACGCTCAGTCACCACTGCGCACGTTCATCCGTTCGTACCTTGGAATGCAGCCATTGTGGATCTCTGTGGTTATGTGTCTATGTATAAGGTGTGCGCCGCGTGCTTCCGCCCTTTGGTGCCGTGGTTGGGTGTCTGTTAGTGCGCGTGTGTGTGTGTGTGTGTGTGTTCGCTCGCCGCACGCGCCGCGAGTCGGTCGGAATGCGGTCGAATTGGAGAATGACGCGTGCTCCTCTTTTGCAAATCGACCGAACACGTCGACAGGCAGACAGAGAGACAGAGAGGAGAGACAAAGGAGAGGAGACGCGCGCTTCGCCTCCGTTCGCGTCGTGCGCTGCAACTCGACAATCGAATGAACGCTGCTGTCGTTTGGTGGAAGCAGCGTGATTTACAGTAAGGTCCTGGTGGTGTGCCGCTGTCGTTCGCTCGCTGGGCGAGGGGGAGGAGACGCGCTGATGTAAACTGTGCACCCGCAAGCGGCAACTGGTGTATCAGATCTTGTCCTGCGCAAGATGATAAGTGGCAAGTATGATGCTGAAATGAACCCTTATGCTACAAATATCACTACGATACTTGATTAATTGTCGGACACACGGATTTCAGTGTGTTGTTGAGAGAGCGAGCGTCCGTTCTGTTTTTAGTGGGTGGTTAAGTGCGCCCCCCAAGTTGCACCCGTTACTGGAGCATTCAACGATCTCGAGTGGCGTTCGGCTGCGCGTGTTAGGGGTCTGCTGCTTTTCTTTCTGCAAAACCAGCCAGTGCGGATTAATTCGGGCGGCATTTTTAAGCACGACTTCACAGAAAGAGAGCGCTTCTCCTTCCATCTTCGACACTCGCTTGTCCGAACTGTGCACATTCAGCAATTGTTCCACCCACGGGGACGAGCGCGCGGCTTTTGTGCAAGCGACTTGCGTATGAACACTTGCTGCAAGTGCACTTTTGTTCGTCGTCCGCGCCAAATCCACTTCGCTCGGTGCGTGACTCTGCTGCAGGATATGCGAACGCAGCAAGCGCGATGTGCCGATCTCCAGTTCAGCCCCAACTGACGTCAGGATGGTGGCGCCCCGTCCTGGCAGACAGGGCGGCTGCGTTTGCCAACGTACAGTACAACGCAAAAATGCACCTGCACAACCGCAAAAACCGCAGAAGATTCTCGTAATTCCACACGCCACAAACAAACGCATGAGCAGGTGCTGCAAAGCGAGCGTCGAGACTTTCGCGCATGCTCTCTTTGCGGCATCTATGCCACCGCGAGCGCGCGTGTGGCACAAGGGGCGTTCATTACGATACGGATGCACATGCGCGCAACTTGTTAAAAGCCGCAATGGAGCGAGAGCCGCTGGTGGAGTCAGTCAGTCCACTCTTGTCATCCATCCTCCAGCAGCGTCTCTTCGTCTTTTTCTCCCCCCTGTCTCTTTGCGCACTTTGGGCTTGCTGGCTTTTTTTTCGAGTAAAATGTGCAACCTGCTTTGTATGGATTTCAGTATACGCAAAAAAAAGTTGCACACACACACACACACCTGCCAACTTTGCAAATCGGCAGCACATCCTAGTGTGTTCACCAGCAAACAAGTGCATCTTGCCGCTTGGAAAGGCACAGTGGGCAGCCGACAGACGTTGAGCAGCTTTCGGCTTGCAAGAAAGATCTGCAGTCAGTATTTCGTATCAGCACCAAGAGATAGACGCTCGCTCGCGGCAGATGCGCCACATGGACGCACTTCAGTCGACCAAGCGACTGCGATATGAAGTCCCGGAGCTGACGCCAGCGATGCAACACGCTCCACCTGTTTCCTTGGCACATGACGACTTGCTCTTGCTGTGTGTCTATGTGGATATGCACTGTGCATGGAGAAGCGCACACTCAACAACGCATTCGTGGATTACCTGGCTTACTATCGATAGGCAGAGAGAATGCCACACAGCGACTTGCACTTTTGCTCACTTGAAGTGCACGATAGTGATGATCACGGTGGACGCGAGCGCACACGCGAAGATCAGGTAGAGCCACGCGGCGTGCGCGAACGGGCTCGCGAACGGATTCGCGTTGCTGAGCTTGAGCAAATCACGCTTGTCCTCGCCCAGCAGCGCACGTGCACGCTCGCTCGCGAGGCGACGCCGCAAGCAGTATACCAGGCACGTCGGGACGATCCACTGCCAAGCAAGAAGGCACACAAGCAATCAATAAGTGCGATGTGTTGCTGAAGAGCTGTTTTGTATGTGTGAGCCATCGTACCTGGATGCCTAGGCCGGCGTATGCGCCTGTGAACCCGACGAGCATCGACACGTCCTCGGTGAAGAACGCGACCACGAGCGGCGGCACAATCGCGATCAGTGCGTACATGTGGCGCACCACAAACGCCAGAATACCTCCCGATTGCTCCTCGTCGTGTTCGCGGGGATAGAGAGGGTCTTCGTCGCTTGAACCAGCAAGACTGTGGGCCAGCGTGCGCAGGTTCTCACGCAAGGTGATCGTGATGACTGGGAAATTGGCGCTAGAAAGAGAAAAATGCCATGGGAGAGTTATGATGCGTGAGTGGGATTGATCAGCGCGCGTCTTGGTTTGCTTTGTTTGCCTGTAAAGCAAACAAGCACAGTCTGCGCAGCGTACCTCAATGTGCACACGGGGAACAGACTCAAAAAGTACGCGACGGCACGGATGGAGTAATTTTTGAAATTGAGCGTGTACACATCCTGTAAACGCACACACAAACAAGACACAAACAGCAACGAGGAAGAGAGATTGGTTTGTGTGAGACTTGCGCAACACAGCAAAGCAGGTAAGTTTCGCAATACGCTGCCACTCACATCGATCTCGTCGGGTTGGAAGCGGAAGGTCGCGGAGTAACTCAACACAAAGTACACGCAAAGCACAGCCAAAAACGCGCATGCCATGACGAACCCCACTTTGGACTTGTCGGTGATCGGCGCAATAAAGCCAGGAATGCTATCCAAGAGCAACACACGTAAGCAAGCAATAAGTGAGCAACAGTCAGAACAAGAGATGGAAATACCACAAGCATACCTGTGATGGCACATGAACGAGTAGATGCAGACGCCAAAGAACGTCGTGATGTTCTCGGGGCGTTCGTAACTCAGGACGTCCTCGACGCTGCGTCCTTGGCCACGCGCGATCCCGATGAGCGCGAGTAGGATCATCAGCCCAAACGACACGTGACGCACAACGGTCGTGATGAATTGCAACGTGCGCGTCTTGCTCACGTGGCCAAATGCAAATGGTCCCAGCAGCAGCCCAAACACGACCACAAAGAGCTTGTACAGCTGCGAGCTGTCAAACTGGTCTGAGCACTGCCATCGCGCTACCCCAGGTGCTGGACGAGGACACACGATCTCCCGCATCGACTTTGGCACCGCTGCAGCACAAACGATGCATGTGATATGTAAGCACATAACACGATTGAATCCAAATAAACAAACAATTGATGGAGGTCGTACCGACAGCGTAAATGGCGAGGTCGCCGTAGAGATACACGATCACGCATGCGTAAAACGCGATGTTGCCATTGCGGCTGAAAAGCGTCTGAGCCATTTGCGCCAACTCCATCTACAAAATAAACAAATATCAATCGCATTGAAGTCCAACATGCACGAAATATCCATGTGTCCGTTTGAGCAACGCAACTGCAACTTACCTTTTTCGACAAGTCAAACTTGAACAGCATCCCTGGACTTTTCACGCGCAATCGCTTTTCTAATTTGTCGTTAGCCTGCAAATGTGTCAAAAGCGCAACGTGTCAGTGATACCGAACCAAACCACATCTCTTCACAAATCAAACAAAAAGCAACAAGCGCAGTGGAAACGCAAGTGTACTTGAGTGGGCACCATTAGCGGCATGAACTCTGTCTGCATGCGGTCGTCGTCATCATCGTTGTCCTCGGCATCATCGTCATCTTCCGCACTCGTATTTGCAGTTGTAACAGCACGATCACCAAGTTCGCGGGAGCGCTTCTTGAGCGCGTTCACGCCCGCAATCGCTTCGATCATGAACGTCGCCGTCACGTAACTCGTCGCCGCGAGCACCGCCAGCGCAATTGAGCCATAGATCAGCCCCACCTACGCGTCATACAATGCACACAAAATTTGTCATGAAGAGCTACGTCAAACCTCTCGTGGCATGAACGTACCTGTGCGAACGCGTGCGGAATGGTGAGCGCGCCTGCGCCGACGATAAGGTTGAAGATGAACACGAAGCCCGTGAGCGGCGAGTAGCTGCCGATGTCCGGTCCCCCGCCTGCCATTCTGCTTTCGTCCTTCTTCTTCTTCTTCGTGCGTTTCCTCCAACTGCTTTCGTACGTTTCCGCCAAGTTCAATTGGAGAATTGTCCAATGCGCGCGCAGACCAGATCTGCTGTCTTCCATTAAGTACGATTTCTAATTCCTAGTTTAGCCATCAGACATTCACTCCTCATTTTCAAAAAGGCGCCATGGTGGCGTATGCGATGGTCCCATTGCGGGTGCTGCTGACGTGGGGCCATTTCGTGGCGCTCGGCCTCGTGACCCACGAGGTGTCGCAGAGCGGCATCGAGGTGCTGTTGAAGTTACTTTTTGTGTGTGCTACGCATGCTGCTTGTGCTGGTCGCTTAGCGCATGCTTCTCTCTCATTCCGCAGGCGGCGACGGCGCTGTCGTATCTTTCGTTCTGCCTCGTGGCGGTAGGGCTCGTGATGGGGATCGACCTCTTTTCCGCATCGGTACGCATGCGCCAGCCTTGCTTTGCTGTCGTAGCGTCATGCATGTGTAGTGCACTGATGGATATCGCCTCCTTATCCCCATTCTATGGAAGTCGGCTGTGCACATTGCGTGTCACTTCCTCGGCGGCGTCATGCTCTCGCGGATGCTGCTCTACAAGCTCAGCAGCGAGTATCTCTGGTACGTTATGCTGTAGAGCATGCTCGTGTATTTTTCATCGTACGCATGCACGCATACGCGTCCACCATGCCGTTCTCTCGCTTTGAAATCGCATGTAGGAACGTCGTGCTCGTCGCGCACGTGTCGCCGTCAATATGCACACTCGACGCGCTCTACCATCTCTTCATCATGCGCGTGTCGCCGCACCGCTATTGACTGTAATGCAACGCTTTTTGTTCTGGAGGAGGCTTTCGTGTGCGTGTGTGTGCATTGGTTGTTGTTTGGGATATTTTTTTATATGTTTAAAAAATAAAGAAAGAAGCCTAGTAGTATGTCGTTCTGTGTATGCGATGCGGCTCGTGTTCATCCACGTCCATGATCTCTGTAACTATGTAAAACACCGCTTTCCTTACTGCTTGGCCGCGTTCACCTTCTTCATCAAGTTGAGCGCACTTCCGTTCTTGAACCATTCGATCTGCTCGTCGTTGAACGTGTGGTTGACCTTGATCTCGAAAGGCGAGCCCGAAGCAGGCTCGATACGGAGCGTCAATTGCTTGCCTGGCTGGAACTCGTTCAAGCCGAGGATCGAGATCTTGTCATTGCCCGAGATCTTGTCGTAGTCCGCTGGGTTCGCGAACGTCAGTGGGAGCATACCCTGCTTCTTCAAGTTGGTCTCGTGGATACGAGCGAACGACTTGACGATCACGGCACGACCACCGAGGTGGCGTGGCTCCAACGCAGCGTGCTCACGCGAACTGCCCTCACCGTAGTTCTCGTCACCGACGACCACCCACGACACGCCTTGCGCCTTGTACTGACGCGCGACGGCTGGCACCTTGTCGAACACACCCGTGAACTGGTTCTTCACGCTGTTGGTCTCACCGGTTTCGGCGTTTTCGGCACCAATCAACAAGTTGTTCGAGATGTTGTCCAAGTGACCACGGTACTTCAACCATGGACCAGCCATCGAAATGTGGTCGGTCGTGCACTTGCCCTTCGCCTTGATCAACACTGGCAACGACTCGAAGTCCTTTCCGTGCCATTCGTCGAATGGGCTGAGGAGCGCAAGACGGTCACTGACAGGGTCAACGTTCACCTTCAAGTTCGAGCCATCAGCTGGTGGCGCCTGGAAGGTTTCCTCACCTGGGTCAAAGCCACGTGGTGGGAGTTCCTTGCCGAATGGAGCCTCAAACTTGAATTGCTCACCGCTTGGGGTGGTAATCGAGTCGGTCGCTGGGTTGAACGTGGTCGTACCGGCAATCGCGCACACCGTCACCATTTCTGGCGACGTCACGAACGCGTGCGTGGCTGGGTTACCGTCGTTACGCTTGGCAAAGTTACGGTTGTACGAGGTGAAGATCGAGTTCTTCACGCCCATCTGCACGTCTTCACGGTTCCACTGACCAATGCAAGGACCACACGCGTTCGCAAGAGCGGTACCGCCAGCCTTGAGGAAAGTGTCCAACACACCATCGCGTTCGATCGTGGCGCGCACCTGCTCCGAACCTGGGGTCACGTAGTATGGCACCTTGAACTTCAAGCCAACCTTGTCGGCTTGCTTGATCAACTCAGCGCAACGCGTCATGTCTTCGTAACTCGAGTTCGTGCACGAACCAATGAGACCAGCGCTCAACTCCGTTGGCCAGCCGTTCTTTTCACTCGCCGCCTTCAGTTGTTCACCGGCTTCGTTGGCAAGGTCAGGGGTGAATGGACCGTTCACCAATGGCTTCAGCTCGTCCAAGTTGATCTCAATGATCTGGTCGTACTGAGCACCTTCATCGGCACGCAAGTTGGCCTTGAACGATTCAGCAGCCGAGGCAATGCCGCTACGGCTGGTGGCCTTCAAGTAGTCCGCCATGCGGTCCGTGTATGGGAACGTCGAGCACGTGGCACCGATCTCAGCACCCATGTTACAGATCGTGCCCATACCCGTGCACGAGATCGATTCCACACCAGGTCCAAAGTATTCCACAATAGCACCGGTACCACCCTTCACCGTCAAGATGTCCGCGACCTTGAGGATCACATCCTTTGGCGAGGTCCAGCCGGACAGCTTACCAGTCAACTTCACACCAATGACCTTAGGAGCTTTCAACTCCCAAGCCATGCCAGCCATGACATCGACAGCATCAGCACCACCGACACCGATGGCGCACATACCAAGACCACCGGCATTTGGCGTGTGCGAGTCCGTACCAATCATCAAACCACCTGGGAACGCGTAGTTCTCCAAGACGATCTGGTGGATAATACCACTGCCTGGCTTCCAGAAACCCATGCCGAACTTGGCACCGGCAGACGACAAAAAGTCGTACACTTCCTTGTTCACAATGTTGGCGTTGTTCAAATCCTTGGTCGACCCCTTCTCCGCGGTAATCAAGTGATCACAGTGAATGGTGGTTGGTACGGCAGTCTTTGGCAAGCCCGACGAGATGAACTGCAGCACAGCCATCTGGGCCGTCGCATCTTGCATCGCCACGCGATCTGGGCGCAACTTCAAGTACGTCTCACCGCGGACAGCGACCTGGTTGGCGTCGTCCAAGTGACCGTAGATGATCTTCTCAGCGAGCGTCAATGGCTTGTTGCCCCACGTCTTGCGCACGTGGTGCAAGTTCTTCTCCATCTTCTCGTAGGTCTGGTCAATGGTTGGGCTTCCCTTTGGGTCCAACACCGAGAGCGGCACAGGGACACCGCAGCTCGACGACATCGACGCCTGCACATTTTTTTGTTAAACGGAAAGATACATTGGCAGTCAGTCAGCTGACCGCATGCGCAGATACACAAGAAGAGGGAAGAAGAGACACATACCTTGGCGGCGGTGGTGCGGAGGTGCTGACGCGCAGCAGCGCGGGTACTCGACGACAGAGCGTACATTTTGCTTCTCTTCCTTCAGTTGCGGCGCGCGGAGCGAGGGAGATATCAAAATGACCACTCGTTCTCGCTCGAACCACCACCGCACACGCCAAAATCCCCGAACCGCCCGCAGATGACAACGAAGTAATTTATCATAAATGACGAGACACGTCGCCTCGCCCACTGCAATCGGTTCGTGACCACATGATAGCAGGGATATGGCGGGTCTTCCCTCCCCACTCTCCACCCCCTCCCTCCCCCCATTTAGTTTGTGCGGTGGAGAACTGGTTTTACAAAATGGAGCGAGGCTTCAACCGAAAGATATTCACGTAAACAACCAGATGCTTTTGCAGCTTCAGAAACAAAAGAAAACCAATCCCGGTGGGTGAGCTGTAAATGGCGCCTTTGCCGCATTCGGATGAGCGATGCAGCGTGCGATAAGAATGCGAGCGATGGCGATCATCAATTATACACGCAGCTTTCCCCGTGCTCAGCGTATTCACCGTCGCATTGGAGGGACCGCGTGGCTTCCAGCGAATGAAATGAAAGGCTGGAAGCGCCATGCTGTATTTAGGTGCGGCTGCGTGCGCGGCAGTTCTGGTGGTCTCTCTTCAGCTCCGCCATTGAATATCAGGCAATTGAGCCAACAAAGCAACAGGCAGAGAGCAGGGAAGCGAGCAATGCGTTGATCCCGGTATGTACCAGGGTCCAACTATCTCGGTAGTGGAGCACGCATGCACCGAGCAAACGAGGAACCTGTGGTGGATGAAGGTGGGTGTGGCGGGCGAAATGAGGGATACTTTTTGGCTCGGAAGTTAAATAGCGAGGATGGAGGGGACGGGGTGAATACTGGTGGTGTGGGTTGTGCGTTTCAGTTGATGCATCAGCTCAATCCCTCGCTGCCTATGCGAAGGAGTCACCGCGAGCGCTTGAATGCACGCGATGGTGTGATTGGACAACCTTGAGCTGGATGCAATCTATTCGCGCTTTGATTGGCTATATATGGGGTAAGGCCCTACCCCTGATTTCATTTTCTGAGGGGAAGGGTCAAAGAAAGGGAGTCATATCGTGCAACGCAACAAAGCGATGTTTCATACACCCTCTCTTCGACACACTGTATGAAACACTTCCATCCAAATGTTTTGCACAGCGCACATAATTACAAGGCCGACCTGTATTATGGAAAGGAAATTTGCAACGAGTTTGAGAGGGGCTTGACTTGGCGAGTGATGGTCATCAACCCCCATCGCGTTTCCTGCCAACGGAAACCGAGCAAACGAAACCTGCATCCATCCGCGTGCGGCAGCGCCATTTCCGCGGATCGAAGTGTGTCTGTGCGCGCATTGACCGATATCAGAGTGTGCGAGCATGCACATCAAGCAGGTGATCGTGTGCGGCTTCCGCAGTTACAAGGACCAGGTCGCGATCGAACCCTTCAGCAAGGAGCACAACGTGGTCATCGGTCGGAATGGCACGGGCAAGTCCAACTTCTTCGACGCGATCCGCTTTGGGCTGCTCACGGCACGGTTCGCGAACCTACGTCCAGAGGAACGACAGGCGCTTCTGCACGAAGGATCGGGCAAGCATATGATGTCGGCGTATGTTGAAATCGTCTTTGACAATCGAGATGGACGATTGCCCGTGGATACTGAGGAAGTCGTGCTGCGTCGCACGATCGGAGTCAAGAAGGACGAGTTTTTCCTCAATCGCAAGCACATCACGAAGAGTGATGTGATTCATCTGCTGGAGAGCGCGGGCTTTTCTCGCTCGAATCCGTATTACATCGTGCAACAGGGAAAGGTGAACGCGCTTGCCTTGATGAAAGAGAAAGAGCGCTTGGAGCTGCTGAAGGAAGTTGCGGGTACGAAAGTGTATGAAGAGCGGCGATTGGAATCTCTGAAGATTGTGCAAGAAACGCAAAGCCGACGCGAAAAGATTCAAGAGGTGATCAAGTACATCGAGGAGCGTTTGGCGGAGCTAGAAGAAGAAAAGGAGGAACTCCGAGAATATCAGCAACTTGATCGCGACCAACGTGCTCTTGAGTACACCATGCACGAAAAGGAACTCCAGAGTGTTCGTGCGGATCTAGAAGCAATCGAGCGCACGCGAATGGAAGAAGCTGCGACTTCAACCGAACTCCACGAAAAGCAAATTCGAATCCACCGAGAAATTTCGAGAATTGAATCAAACAAAGCTGCGAAGGAGGAGGAGTTTGTCCTTCTTCTAGAAGAAAAGAAGAGTATCGAGAGCGAGCGTAAGGGTTTGATGGAAGCTCGTTACCAGCTCGAGCTGGAAGTGAAAGAACTCGAAGAGCAAGTTCGAGCTGATGGCGTGAAACACCAAGTGCTGTCGAGGGAATTGAAGGTGGTGAGCCGTGAGATCGAAGTGAAGCAGAGACAACTTGAAGACGAAGTTCTCCCAGCGTTTAACGCAGCTGAAAAAGAGCATGAGCGAGTTTCCAGAACGCTGCATGATTGCATTAGGCAATCTGATGAATTGATCGCGAAGCAGAGCCGAAAAAGTCAGTTCAAGACTCAGCAAGAGAGAGATGCGTACCTGCAAAAAGAGATCCGCGAGATCGACAATGTCATTCGTCGAAAAGAAGATGATGCAGCTGCGCTGATGCAATCTATTGATTCATTGTCACGCTCGATCATTGATGGCGAGCGGCAAATTCAGCAACAAAGCGACGGTTTAGCAGACCATCGTCAAGTAGTGGACGCATGTGGCTCCCAGTTGCTGCGTTTGAAGGAAACTCGAAATGCATTGTCTGAAGAACGAAAGGAGAAGTGGCGTTTGGAGAATCAGATGGCTTACGATGTCCGGAAGCTAACGGAGCAACTGAATCGCGGAGAAAGTGTGCTGCAAAGTACAATGCCATACGATGTGCGTCGCGGGTTGCAAGCAGTTCGTGAAATGAGCGAGAGAGGTCGATTCTCTGGAATCTATGGTCCTCTCATTGAGCTCGTTGAACCAGTTGACGAACGCTTTTGCACTGCTACAGATGAAGCGGCCGGCGGATCACTCTTCCACGTTGTTGTCGACACCGATGACACTGCAGCTAAAATCATGCGAGAGTTGGAGAAAAAGAATATGGGGCGGATCACTTTCTTGCCTCTCAACCGTCTTAAAATCAAGGACAACATCGAGTATCCGAAGAATGATGATGTGATACCACTGATCGACAAGCTACGCTTTCCCTCGGAAGTTCGCAAAGGTGTTTTGACAGCATTTGGCAAAAAGTTGCTTTGCAGAGATTTGGATACTTGCGTCCGATATGCTGAGCAAACCAATATGGACTGCTTGACTCTGGATGGAGATATGGTGCATCGGCGTGGTGCCCTCAACGGTGGCTTCAAGGATCCTCAACGCTCTCGTATGAAAGCGATGATGGATGTCAGACGTGCTCAAAGAGAGTTGGACGGCGTTCGTGGCCAAGCTAAGAAGATCAAGTTTGAGGCTCAACAGGCTGACCAACGCGTTGCCAGTGTTGTCGGTGAAATCCAAAAGCAGGAGGCGGAGAAACAGCATGCCATTTCAGTGTACGAACGTCTTTTTGAGGAAATTTCGCGACTGAAGGCTCAAGTGGAAGTCGAGAAAGCAAATTACCGGGATAAACAACGCAGCCTAGAGAGTCAAGAGAGAGAAGTTCAAGACCTTGTTGCCAAAGTCAAGTCACTTCGATCCGAGTTGAGCACGCCTATGCGGGATACTCTCAGTGACGCAGAAATGGACTCTCTGCACTCCTTGTCGACAAAGATCTCGAAGTTGCAGACTGAAGAGCGTGCGCACAAGATCGCCTTGGATGAGCTGCTTTCCAAGAAAGAAGGCATTGAGACAGTACTGAATCAGAACCTCGTGAAACGACAACGTGAGCTTTCTCGGCAGTTAGGAGAAGAAGGCGTCGAAGAGCTTGCCGTGAGTGAGCGAGATGAGAACCTGAAAGCTAAAATGCTCGACTTGGACAATGCATCTCGAATTGTCGACGAGAATTCAGCGTCACTTAAGGATGTTGAGCAGAAAATCGCCAAGTTGCAGGAGGATATGGCCAACGAGAAAGCTCTAGTCGAGTCTCTTCACACTGAGAACGGATCACTCAACGATCAGCTCCAGCAAGAAGCTCGTCGATCTGAAAAAGTGCTGAATCGCCGACGTCGACTTCTGCAGAAGAGAGAAGATGCGATGCGAGACATTCGTGAACTTGGGACCTTACCGATCACTGAGCTTGAAAAGTTTAAAGCCCTCCAGTTTCGAGATGTGATCAAGGAATTCAACAAGCGCAATGAGAAGCTGAAGGACTACAGTCATGTGAACAAGAAAGCCTTGGACCAGTATGTGAGCTTCAACGAGCAGCGAACGACCTTGCTTGAGCGGAAGAGAGAGCTCGATGAGGGCTACAATTCGATCAAAGACTTGATTGATGTTTTGGACAAGCGGAAAGACGAAGCCATTTTGCGAACGTTTAAAGGCGTGTCTCATCATTTTTCTGAGGTGTTCCGCGAGTTAGTCCCAACCGGAGAAGGAAAAATGCTGATTATTCGGGCCGACTCCAACCAATCTGAACGATCGTCTACCAGCGATGGTGGATTTCAAGAATCCACTAATGTCGACACCTTTTCAGGAGTACAAATCAAAGTCAGCTTTCGTGGCGAAGGAGATTCGTATCTGATGCAGCAACTCTCTGGTGGTCAAAAGGCACTGGTTGCGTTGGCGTTTATCTTTGCCATCCAGCGATGTGACCCAGCTCCGTTCTACCTGTTCGATGAAATTGACCAAGCGTTGGACTCGACTCACCGTGCTTCTGTGGCTGCCTTAATCCACCGCCAAGCACACTCTGGTGACAATTCTGCCCAGGTATGCATATTGAGTTTGTTGTCCTTTCTAACGGTATCATTTGCTCTAACCAACTGCTGCTGTTCTGGTTTTGTAGTTTATCACATCAACCTTCCGACCAGAATTGGTCAGTGTCGCTGACAAGTTCTACGGAATTGGATACCAGAACAAGATCAGCAATGTCTACCCCATGACGAAGCAGGAGTCTCTTGATTTTATTGGTAACATTATGGCTGAAGAAGAGGAAGTAGAGCGCACCAACAAGTAAGCAGTGCGAGTTTTACCATGCGTTAGCAGGTCTGAGCGTCTGCAACAAGAAAGCATTCAGCCTCGGATGTTCTCGCGTACATAATTTGATTCTATACTCTATCCTGACTATGCGTTGGTTTTGGCAGTCTTCACACGCTTTCCACTTTTGCGCAGGCCAAGCGTATCTCTCTCATCAGCTTGCTTGGAGAGGAATCCTGCCTTCAGGTCACCTATGGCTTCTTGCGTGATCTTCCACTTGCTCATCGCCTTCGAGTTTTGCCAGAAGAATACGCTAGTATCAAACGATGCAATGCGCCATCTCGTCTTGCGGATGTGCTGTTTGCCCTCACAGTATCCGTGGTCCTTTTGAGAAATCAGCACATGCTTCTGGTTGTAGCGACTCTTGTTGAGCTGCTGCCACCCTTGCGTCTCGTTCCAAGCTGGGATGATGATAATAAACGCCAACGGACCGTCCGCAGCATCGAGAAGTGCCGTCATGTGATCCGCCATGCGTTTGATCAACTTCGGAATAAACGGAGGGTTCGCTTCGTAGCAACCAGAGCGCGGGGAGAACTCGAAGAAACTGCCAACACTCCCAAACGGGTGGTCGGTATCCAAGAACGCGCTGCAAAATCGACCGTATCGACAGTTCAACGGCGAAGCGAAGCACTCCATCTTGCAGTCGAAATGCTTCAGCAGCGCATCAAAGCACTCCTCGTTCAGCGCGGCCTGAAAGCCGCCTCCGTCCAGCGAGTCGTAGCGCAGCAGCAGACTGAAGAGTGCGTTCTCGAACGCTCGCTTCTCCTGAGGACGCGATGTCACCGATACGTTTCGATGTCGTTCGTAGAGATCCTGAAGCTTCTTGTAATGCGCGCTGCTCAACTTGACGGTCGAGTTCCCGTACGTGAGCTGGACCATCTCCTCACCAACGCTCGTTTTCACGTGCTTCTTTCCGATGCTGAAGTCCTGCTGCACGAACTTGCGCAGCAAGCGTTCGGATTCTTTCGTGAGCTCCTTGCACTTGCGGATGGCGACGGAGCGCGAGGCACCGGCTTTGAGTAGCTCTTCCAGCAGTCCGGTGTAATCGCTTCCAGCATGCGGGATCAACGGATCGTTCTGTGCAAATACACACAAAACATGTAAGTGATGACCAGCAACAGATTTTTTAAATTGACAGAAGCGCTGTCTCACACCTCTGCAACGGTTAGTCTGGACGTGAACTGCCAGGTCTCATACGTGGAGTTCGGCAGCTTGGGGATCCCCATTTCCTCGCTCGCGCGCTTGATCCGGTTGCAGAGCATGCGCACCGTCTGCTGCCGCGCGATCTCCATGGGCGGCGTGACCACGTGCTTGCTCGCTGCCTTCTGGCTGCGCTGCGCGGTCGCGTCGCTGAGTTTCTGCATCACGCGCGGGTTCCAAATGGACGCTTCGCCTGCATGATCCGGAAACATCAGCGCATCGTCGTCGTCGACATCTTTCTCACCACTGCTGGCGTCGCGTCCGCGCTTTTTCGGCTGGGACGCTGTGCTCGACGTCTTGCTACTCGCGGTCGATGCGGTCGTTGGCACCGGCGCATTGCCCGTGGCTCTGGCCATCGACGCGAGGATCGCTTCCAGTGGGTCCATGCTGCTCGCGTTCTGATGTCGCTTCCCAGCATCCGATCGATAAGAAGCTCTGGTTCTACCGGTTCTACTCGATAAAGTACGTCCGCAAGTGTCCGGATATAAATATGTGGGTTCTATTTTGGGTATTCTCCGCTTATTTCCGATGGCGGATGACTGGTTGGTGTGGGGTCGGTCATGTGGAGGAGGGGGGAATGGTTGCTGGACTGTGTGCTGCTGCGTTCGCGCTGACGAGCATAGTTTGAGTTTTGCAGTAGCTCTCGCATCCAGTTCCATCATGGGTCATCGTAAGTTCGAAGCCCCACGTCACGGCCACATCGGTTTCTTGCCAAAGAAGCGCACCAAGCACCACCGCGGTCGCGTTCGCAAGTTCCCTCGCGATGATGCGTCCAAGGCGCCGCACCTTACGGCCTTCATGGGCTACAAGGCCGGCATGACGCACATCGTGCGTGAAGTCGACCGACCTGGCTCGAAGGTGCACAAGAAGGAAGTCGTCGAGGCCGTGTCGATCGTCGAGACCCCACCAATGGTGGTCGTCGGTGTCGTGGGCTACATCGAGACTCCTCGCGGTCTCCGCTCGTTGACCACCGTCTGGGCTGAGCACTTGAGCGAAGAAGTGAAGCGTCGCTTCTACAAGAACTGGTACCACGCCAAGCGCAAGGCGTTCACCAAGTACGCCAAGAAGTACCAGACCAACCCAGCGGACATCGAGAACGAGATCAACCGTATCAAGAAGTACTGCCAGGTGGTGCGTGTGCTCGCGCACACCCAGATCCGCAAGGTGAACCTTCGCCAAAAGAAGGCGCACCTTTTGGAAGTGCAGGTGAACGGTGGTTCGGCTGCCGACAAGGTGGACTTTGCCAAGTCGCTTTTCGAGAAGCAGGTGCCAGTGTCGGCTGTCTTCGCCAAGGACGAGTTGATCGACATTTGCGGTGTGACCAAGGGTCACGGTTACGAAGGTGTGATCACCCGTTGGGGCGTGTCGCGTCTTCCACGTAAGACTCACCGTGGTCTCCGCAAGGTCGCTTGTATTGGTGCGTGGCACCCATCGCGCGTTCGTTTCACGGTCGCGCGTGCCGGTCAGCACGGTTACCACCACCGTACCGAAATCAACAAGAAGATTTACCGCATCGGTGCTGCTGGTGACGCCAAGTCGGCCATGACCGAGCAGGACTTGACCGAGAAGTCGATCACTCCTCTCGGTGGCTTCCCTCACTACGGTGTCGTCAACGAGGACTGGTTGATGATCAAGGGTGCCATCGTCGGTACCAAGAAGCGCGTGCTTACCCTCCGTAAGTCGCTCTTGGTGCACACCAAGCGTTCGGCCCTCGAGGAGATCAAGCTCAAGTTCATCGATACGTCGTCCAAGTTCGGTCACGGTCGCTTCCAGACCGCCGAAGAGAAGGCCAAGTTCTTGGGTCCTCTCGCTCGCCAGAACCGTGCTTAGGTTGTTTTCCCGGAAGCAACTTGAGCTACTGGACTGGTCTCGTCATGCATTGCCTTGTGTCGTGTCTGGCTGCCTTCTGATCACCATGTGATCGTCCAACAACGGAACTAAAGCAAAATGTACTGCGCTTTCAACTAAACACCATTCTTTCTTTTGTCTTATCATGTGTGCTTTGATTGTTAACCTGCCATTTGCACGCACAAGCTTACGATCAGCACACAGACGCTGTCAAAATAAACAACACTAGAAAACAGCAGAAACGGCTCACTCTCACGTTCGTCAAAATGGATTTGTTCAGTCATCATTGGGAAAAGTCCTGGACCCACTGGACAAACAACAACGCCTACAACACGTTCTCTCTCTCCACTCTCTTTCTTCGTCTTCGTCCATTCTCTACGTGTGCTTACTCGGTCTTGCTCTTCTTCGCCTTTGCCGCCGCGCCGCTCTTCGAGAGCAGACTCACGTCGAGACGGAAGATCACCATGCAGAACAGGAAAAACGCCAAAAATGCCGACACGAGCAGCAGCGGCTCGTGCAGCATGAACGCCTGCGGGAACTCAAAAGTGACCTCGAACGGCACGTTGTGCGCCGCGATCACGTTCTTCTTGGAGATGATCAGCACGGGGCGACCGACGAGCGGCGTGTCCAAGTACGTCTGGCGGCGCGTGTTGTCCGTGATCGAGTCGACGGCGAACGGCAAGTTCGCCTGCAGGTTCGTGCTGCCCTCAGGCAAGATGACCTTGACCGTGAGGTCGTCGACGGCAGCGCCTTCGATGGACGTCGAAAAGTCAATCTCGAGCTTGAACTTGTCGCCATCACGGGACAGGACCGAGTGCGTCGGCACCGAGTAGCCCAGGTACCACTGCGTCTTCCAGCCACCAAAGATCGGGAATCGCGACTTGAATGCCAACTCCTGACGCGTGCTCGTGACGCGAAGGCGAGACGTCGACACGTTGCCAATCTGGTCGCGGTAGTACACGCTCACGGCGTCCTTGGGCAAGTGCGCCTGCATGTCGTGGAACGACGCGCCGCGCTCGTTCTGCACCGTGTACTCGTAGCGCGAGAATCCGCCCTTGAGCTTCGCGCCCGTGTGCAGCAAATCATACACTTCTTCCACGGACACACGGCCCCACATGGACACTTCGATTTCACGCACCAAGTTCGTGACCGTCATAAACGGCGAGTGGTTCTTGAAATGCACACGCAGCGACTTGGCGTCACCCGAGAATGGCTCCACGTTCGTGTATGGACCGTACGAGATCGTCGCTCCCTTGCGCGACACGGGCTGGATCTGCGAGAAGCTCTCCACGCGTCCCGACGGCAGCTTGACCTTCGTCGTCTGCGTTTCCGTCGTGTACGGCGAGAGTAGCAAGTGCGAGTCTTCGTAGACCACCAGCTGCTCCTCCTTTTGCGTGATCTCTTCCGGGAACGGCGTCAACACGCGCGTAAAGTAGGACGTGAGCTTGACGTGGCCAGTCTCGCCCTTGGCGACCTTGTTCTTCAACACGACCGTGTACTGCGCAACGTCTGGGTGCGCATTCGCGTCGACGTGGGTCGCCGGCACGACTTCGCACGGGATCTTGCCGCATTTGGCGACCAATTGCGACACATGCTCCGCCTTGTCCTTCGGGAGACCAAACACGTACTCGTTCGTGTCCTGCTCGGCGTCGACAAACTGGATGTCGGTATGCACGCGCACGACGTGCTTCGTCAAGTCCAACACGCGCTTCACCTGTAAATATAACACAACATCCACAGAAACAGCAACACAGCGTCAATATATCTATGCGCACATAACAGCATAACGAGCGCTTCCACCCGAAAGAAACAGCAAGCAGCTCTTCCATGTCTTCCTTTCAATCGCGCTTTTCTCCACTTCGAGAGACCCGTAGAAGAAGCGGGAACTACGGAGATAACCCCCTTTCGCTGCACTACGTACTCACCGACGTATTGATGACCGCGGCGTCCACGTTGGCTGCGCACAAGAGCGCCAAAAGCGCGAGCGTCTTGCGTCCTATCGCCATCTTCCCTCCTTCTGCCTAATAGCGAGAGATCCACGCGGCACTCGCCGATCCAAAATGAGAGGAGGGAGGACAGCGCTCTATTCAGGATGTATACAGTATCGATCTCCCTCCGGATAAACATGTGCAAAGACTCGATATCCGGAAATGTGTATTTCTTTGACCAGGGATTGGTGAAAAATGATTTTATTGATTACGATTGGTGGAAATTGGACTCGCGGCTTGTGGCGGAGGCAGCGTTTTCGGACTGCGAGCCATTCAATCTCTCCTTCTGCCCATTGTCACGAGCGCTAAACGCAAGAACTGCCGCAGGAAAGAACCATGTTGAGCCGTGTGACCCGAAGCGCCCTGAGCATCGCGCGCCGCAACGCGAATGCCACCGCCCCGCGCTTTGCGCAGGTGGCGTTCTTCTCCGCGGACGCCAGCGATGCGCAGACGGCCGTGAAGAACGAACTGGCCACGTCGCCAAAGGTGCAGTCCGTCTTGGACCAGATCCTGGAGCTCAACATGATGGAGATCGTCGAGCTGTCGTCCGCCATTCAGGTAAGACGCGCAATGCGGATTTGTGTTATGATTGCCAGATAACTAATCGTGTGTATGCTTGTGTAGGAGAAATTCAACATCCCTGACTCTGCGTTCTCGGGTGGCTTTGGCGGTGGCGGCGGCGCTGCGCCTGCTGCCGAGGAGCCAAAGGAGGAGAAGACCCAGTTCGACGTCAAGCTCGCGAGCTTCGATGCCAAGAGCAAGATTAAGGTTATCAAGGAGGTGCGAGCAATCACAGGTCTGGGCTTGAAGGAGGCGAAGGAACTGGTCGAAGGCGCGCCGAGTGTATTAAAGAAGGATGTGAAGAAGGACGAAGCCGAGGCGTTGATCGCGCAACTGAAGGAAGTCGGCGCCGTCGTCGAATTGGAATAGATCAGCAGCAACAGCAACCACAGCTGCAGCACCGTACAGAACCAGAGATACACAGAGACGCCAATAAAGAAACAGACAGAAAAAACACAAATGCATGTGGAGGTAGTTCACGTTTTGCTGGTGGCAATTGGAGTGATGGGTTGTGCTTCATTTTCTTGTTGTGCATGCGTTCAATGGGGAGCTGCTGCATTTCATCACCTTCTCTGTGTATTGCATACGCGTATCTACTGTCATCTATTCTTTATTCCTGAAGATGTGCAGGCGTGCGCTGCATGTCCATCTGCGCTGCTTCCCAGTCATGCATGTATGGTGGCCATTCGGGAGCTACATACAAACTCCCATACAAATACCACCTCAACAGTAGCCTCTCTGTTGAGAAAAGTACTTTGTTTGTCCACTCCACTCCACTCCACCAGCAAGCAAGCACAATCAGAAGCTGCCAGGATGGAGTCGCTCAAGTCGCTGATCAACACGAGCAAGAGCGGCAATGAGGTCGACGCGCGCCACCAGCGCTGCGAGGAGATGCGCGAGGAGGCCATCACCAAGTGTACGTGTCGTCGCTGTATACTCTATTTTTGTATGCATGGCGCCAAAGGCTCATCGTTATTGGCATGATTGGGGTTGATGTGGCAACAGGTCCGCGCGTGTCCTTCCTGGTGAACATTATGGAGAAGATGGGCTGCAAGATGGACGCGGGGTTCTACTCGAGCGTCGAGTGCGTGGGCCAGATCAACGGCGGCTTCCACCTGGACGAGGCGGGCAAGCCGGGCGTGGTGCTCTGCCAGAACCACATCCAGGACCAGGAATGGATGGACCGAACGCTCGCGCACGAGCTCATCCACGCGTACGACCACTGCCGCGCCAAGATGGACTGGAACAACTGCGAGCAGCACGCGTGCAGTGAGGCGAGTCTATTGTTTTGCTTATGTGTGTATGCGTAGTGAGTGCCATAAAGACATTGGCTCTAAACAAATGACCACTTTGAGTGTATATAGATCCGCGCGGCGGCGCTCAGTGGTGACTGCAACTGGAAGTACGAGTTTTTCCGCAAGAATTTCAATATCGCGAAGCAGCATCAGGTGAGACGGAGAAGGCGGACTTGATAGGCACTGTTTGAGGGTGTTGACTTGCGCATATGTGGGAATATTGCGCAGATCTGCACGCGCCGACGAGCCAAGCTCTCGATCCAGCACAACGAAGCATGCAAGGGCAAAGTACGTTTTGACCATTTCGCACTAGTTCTATCTGCATATACGCAATGATATTCATCTCTCTGGTGTGCTAATGAACCTGGTTTTTGTGTGTATTTATGAGCAGGAGGACGAATGCCTTGACAAAGTGTTTGACACGTGCTACCGCGACGTGTCGCCATACCGCGAGATCCCTTAGACGAGCATACTGGTGACCTCCAACGCATTCATTTCGTCTCCACGTAATGCTAATAGACACAATTGAGATCCACGTGGATGCACGTGCGCACTAATGCCGTGCAGTGATGTTCCCATTTGACCGCGATGCACAACGCTCGTTCGTTTCGTCCAATCATTGGCTGGTTAATCCACATTAGTGGCGTGTAGTGACCTCCAGTCTCCAAATTTTGTCCAAAAGCAGCTCAACCAAGGGCAGTCGACAACCAGAAAAATGACGAACGCAATGGCAGCAGCGGATGCGCCGACTGTGAGCAGTGAGACGATTGCGGAGACAACGACGACGATCACCACCACCGAGGCTACGAGCGAAGAAGGCGGCGTGGTGCACAAGAAGCGCCGCGTGGAGCGCCGCGAAAAGCTGCGCAAGACGGCTCTCTGCAAGCACTTCGACAAGCCCGGCGGATGTCCGTTCCCAGATTGCAGGTTCGCGCACGGCAAGTACGTTATGTGTGCCTTATTGATATCCATGGCAGGTGGTAGCTAGCAGCCACTAGATTGTGTGCTTACTATATGCACTCATGCATATTAAGGTCGGAGGTGAAGGATGGCGGCATGCTGACGATTGTTGCGCAGCGGAAGCTCATCCGCGAGCAAACGATCGCGCGCAACGAGGGCAAGTTCCTGGGCAGCAAGACCGCAAGCCCAGCGTCTCTGCGAGGCACCATGGTGAGTCCTCACTGGCTTATCGGTCGCTGCCAATGGCGCATGTTCTCACGTATATGTTGACGTGACTTGCTGCAGATTGAGCGCTACTACACGGAGCTCTTCTCGTGCGACATGATGGACAAGAAGATGGAAGACCAGTACGTGCACATGCACTCGAACCGCCTGTGCGTCGTGGGCGTCGCGTCCAGCCACCCGGTCATGAAGGAAGAGATCGAGGCTGTTGAGTTCTCGCCCAACGTGCTGGACAACAAAGTGAGCGGCAAGAAGAAGAAAGGCGGCCAGTTCATGGTGCCCACGACGATTTTGTGTCAGATCAAGTGCAAAAGCGGCGCGTCGTACGCGATCCGCAGTTGCATTCGCGGCGCTTTGCTCGAGGTGAACGAGAAGTTGCTGGAGCGTCCTCAATTGCTGCAAGAGAAAGTGAGTTTTTTCTTTCTTTCTTCATGCATAAGCCGCGACTTGCGATGCTGGCTTTTAGGTCTTTGAATATCGAGGAACTGACGGCGCTCTGCATTCGCTTCATGCTAGAACGATTCGGATGGATACTTTGTGATCATTCAGCCCAAGCAGGTCGAGGTTGCGGAAATTCAGGAGTCGCTCTTGAGCAAAGATGAGTACTTCCAGTACCGTTCGATCGTCGCTGCAGCTGATGATGCATCAGTGAAGCAAGAGGAGGGTCCAGATGCCGACGCCAGCGGAGAGACCGAAGCGACGCCGATGGAGCAGGACCCAGAGCCAGCTAGTAGCACACCATTAGATCAATAATACTCCCATATATGATGATAATAAAAAACACGGCGCTGTTCGCAGCAACTGTCAGTCACTCAAAAATCTCTAGCTAGCTAACGTTTCAAAGGCGACGAAGAAGCTCATCGACTTGACTTTGCGTTCTTTCTAATGACCACGTCCAGAATGGTTCGCATGAACTTTGTCATCTCGGGACGCTTGAAGCTCAATTCATCCTATGGGCACGAAAGCAAAAAAAAATCGATGAGAAAATGGGTCGCGTCATATCATGCGGCAAGAAATTGACGTACTCGTAAATAGGAGGGGATCTTGATATCTTTGCTTGGGGCGTCACCCGGAAGGTACTCGATTTCCTCATGTTCATCTTCTGGGACGCCGAGTTCAAACTGAAAGTGTTTTCCTGTTGCGGAATCAATAGTCGTGCAGGACACGTCGGTGCACGATGGATCGTCGTCGTCTTCCAGTGTCTCGATCAGCTGGATCTCTGTTGACGTGACGAGGCGGTAGATTTCCAAGAGCTACACAACACCAAATCGCCGTCACATCAATAAGTTATTGCTCTGTTTCCAGTATTCCAAGCACAGCGCGCAGTTTCCATACCTTGTTGGCTTGGGCTAATTGCAGGTTGTCTTCGACAGCTCTTGATGCTATATAGTGACCAAGACGTAACAATGTTATGATTGGACGGCGTCATGGAGGATATACCAGTACGAAGAGTCTTACCTGAAGAAGCAGAACGTGCAGCAGCGGACAGCGCCTTGTCGTTCGATTTGTTGCGCCGTTTTGACTCATTCAGCTGCGCTTCCAGTTCTTTAATTCGCTTTCGCTGGGCATGGCTGTCTTCGTTGCTATCTGCGTATTGTCGCTCAAGTTTTTCTAGCCTAAAGCACCGCAATCGTGAGTATCAACACATCGCTGGGCTACTGAACAAAAATTGGGTTAGCTTACCTCAGTCTATTCTCTGTTTGAAGCTTCTCAATCTCCTTCTCGCGCTTAATCTGGTCGTCTTGAACTCGCGAAGAAAGCGTCGAGACCTCTTGTTTCAGCTTGGAGATCATTCGTTCATAGGTTTTCTTCTCTTCTTGCGCTAATGCTTTGGCTTCTTGGAGTAACCGCTCGCTCTCAGTTTCACGCAACTGAGCGAATGCAAAGAGTTGACACACAACAACAGATTAGTCACTGTGACCGCAATTCAGACAGAGTGATCCCGCACAACCAGTAAACGTACATGTTTGAGCTCGTCATATTTCTTCCGTAACGCCGTGACTTCACTGGAGTCTGAGGAAGAACTGTTCAACGGTTTTGAGCTTTTCGGCACGATGGAAGAAGTGACGGGCTTCACAACTTTTTTCTCGGGTTTTGACGTTGCGTTGGCACTCTCTTTCTCTCGCTTGCGCTCCTTTTCCTTTGCGCTTTTCTCTTTCGTTCCTGCTGCAGTTGGTTCTACCGCTTTCTTCTTCTTCGCGTCTGGCTCTCCGTTCTGCATTTTCTTCTTCTCATCACGGTCGTCATCGCGCTTTTTCTTCTTGGTTTCCGCTTTTGCGTCTGTTTCCCCAGCCGCAGCATCGTTCAGCTTGCGCTTCTTCTTGTTGTTTTCGCGTGGAGGACTACTGGACCCTGCCTTCACAGTAACCTTGGCGGCGCTCTTCTTCTTTGTAGGCTCCTTCTCCTTCGGCTGCGCCTTGCTCGACGGCTTCGCGAGCTTCTTCACCGGCACCAGGTCGTCCTCACTGTCATCATCGTCATCCTTGTACTTGTCGTCCTTGCGCGGCTTGTGCGCCGCCTTCTTGGCGTCCTCGGGCGTGTAGAAGTCCGAGTAGTCGATCTGCTGTCCCTTGCGCAGCTCCCGCATGTTGATATATACAACAAAAAAAAAACCTCTCGAACTCGGTGCGCGCGTCGCGTCGTGAATGCGGGTGACTTGGACGAGACCCGCGCTTGAATGACGGACGCCACAGGCGGAAAACGAAACAAACCCACGGACCCGCCCGCGGTTCAAAAATGCAAAATGCGCGCGGAACCTTGCCCCCCTTCATTCCATCAGCACCTCAAACAAGCAACCAGGAAAAGGCAATCGAGACTCAGCAGACCTTGTCAGAAGAAACAACCACTAAAGTAAACCTGTATGAATATATGAGGATGCAATATATCATACGATGGGAGTACGTGATTATGCAGGTATGAGCTCCAAATTCAACACAATATCACCTGTGTAATATAGTTGCCAAAAGTTAGGATTTCTACAGTAACTAATTAATAACCCTTGGGTTCTTGCTACCCATGCCTGTCTAATCTTTTCAATACAAAAAACCTCCCCTTATTCATCAACCTCTAATAAATACTCTCAGCGCTGCAGCGCGGTTAAATAACACTCGATCGCCTCGTCGTGGCGACCCTGATCTTGCAATATCTTCCCCAAAAGCGCAACTTCCGCGCCTGTTGCACTGCTGTTGCCCTGCACTAAATGGATGCATTTCCGACACGCGACTTCCGCGTCTTGCAGCTGCCCGAGCTTCAAGCGGCACTCCGCCAGTAGGTACCACGCGAGCACGCTCGATCGGTCGATGCCCGAGGCACGCAGCAGCTCCAGGACGGCGGCCTGGTACTCCTGCTCCTGCATGAGCGTCTTGGCCGCGCGCAGCGAGCGGTTCACCACGAGATGCGCCTTGCGGTACTGCTGCACGCGCGCGCGGGACTCCTCCACCTCTCTCTGTAGCCGCGCCGCCGTGCGTTTGCTTTTCTTCAGCTTGTCTAAGAGGACGGGCAGCTCGCTCTGGCATTTCTGAATCTCCAATTCGAGCTCCACGATTTGTCGCATCAGACGACGATCCGCGTTGGTGATCTGGTACTCGGCAGGTGGCACTCGATTGATCACTTTCACTGGAGTATGCGCGCGTTCACTGGCTAGGATCTTGCTCACTTCCTTCGGTGAACCAGATCCAGGATCTTGCTTCGCTGTTGACTTGACTGGAGCAACGTGGACCAGCGGCGGCACGGCCTTGACGCTCAGTCTTGGTGACAAAGACTGCGCTTCTGCTTCTGGCTCAGGCTGCTCTTCCTCCTCGTCGCAGTCACTGACCGTCGCCACATCGCTGGTTCCCATGCCACTGTTACTTTTCTCGTCATCGTCTTCTTCCTCTTCTTCTCCTTCATAACCTTCGCTATCGGTGACTGAGATTGTGCCGATCGAGATCGAGCTCATTTTTCTATTTTGAGGCTTGTGCACGAGATACGAAGAGCGACTCGAGCGCAGCAGCGTCTTGTGGATGGGGTTGGAATCGAAGTCGTCGAGCTCGGGGGAAGTCGACAGCGCCTGCTGCTCTTTGATAGCCACCAGTGAGGAGTCCATGCGCTTGAGCTCCACCGGTTTCGTCGGACTCGTCGATTTGTGCGGCACGCCGCGTCGCAGATATTTTGCAATCAGCTCTTCGTCGTCGCTGTCGTCATCGCTACTGCTGCTGCTGCTGAGCTCACTCGCGCTGCTGTCGTTTAGACTCGAAATTGACTCCGAGTCGGAACTCGAGAACGAGATGCGAGAGCGTCTCGATTTGGCGTCTGCTGCTGTCGCTGCGCGTCGTCGGAATGGAAGCGGCCGCCGCTCGGACTGCAAAGCCTTCGAGGCGGGTGACAACTGCTGTTTACTTGCTGCGATCGCAGCCATGGCTCTCTCTACCTTCTCGGCCGCAGAATCTCGTTGAGGGGTCTGTTCTTGATGCCTTCGCATTCTACTCGTGCCAGGTTGCGGTCTGTCTCTTGGAGTCGCAGCGGTGGTGTTCGCCCTCCGCATTCTGCTTGGAATCGCAGCCGACGTCTTCTCTGCATTCACGGTCGCAGATGGCGGCGGTTCTCGTCGTGGGCTCTGTTCCTGATGTCTTCGCAGTCTATTCGCGTCGGGTTCCTGTGGAGTCACGGCGGAAGTGTACGCTCTTCGCATTCTGCTTGGGTATTGTAAGATTTGCTGATTGCTTGCTGGAATTGCTGCAGTGTTCATGGACGATTGCGGCTCTTGCTGGGCTGTCTGTCCTTGCTCCTTTCGCATTCTGATCAAGTCTTGTATGGATATGGTTTTCTGCTCACCTTCTGGAATTGCGGCAGGCTTGGCCAAACGCGCGGACGGTGATGGCTTTGGCTCTCGGCGTCGGTCTGGGGTGGAGGCGGATTTCGGTCGCCCAGCGGGAGTCGACCTCGCGCTGCTCGTCGTGCTCTCGATGTCCGTGTGCTGCGACGCCGTCGTACTCGACTCGGTGGTGCTGTCGGTATCATATCGTAGACTGATGGTTCGCGGCCGTACGGTGTTGCGCCGTTTTCGGGTAATGCCGCGCTGGCATTGGGGGAAGCATGTGTCGCACACGCGCTGCAACTTTGAGGACAGCGACGTCGGCACCACCGCTCTGTTCTTGGAGTGCTTGCCGCACACGGACATGCCGCAATGGCGGCAATGGTGGCGGCCGCGCATGACGTTGAACGATTTGCTGCAGATGCCGCATATCGAGTCGATCTGCCACCTGCCCGCGGGGATAAATACATCGTGCGCGCTTCGTGCGCGCTGCTGCTGCCGCGAGGACGACGTTGACGACTCCACGCTCTGCGACCGCGGCAGCGGCATGCTCCTCGCGCTCGAGATGGCGGTCGACGCCAATGCAGCAGCCTGCTGGTTGCGGAATAATCACCTCTACGACGGCGCGCGCGCGTTTAACGTATACTTGTTGCACACGCACGCTCGCAAAGGTCAGGCGCGCGGCAGTGTATATAGAGAATGTGTCTTTGAACTGACAGTAGCGCCTCGTATGCTTGACGTGTAGAAGCGCTTCGGCGGCGTGACACAGCGCTAATCGACTGGCTTCTGTCTTACCTCGCGCCTCGCTGCAGACGCTGTGAATATTACACGTGCCGGTATAAACGCTGTGCTCGGTCTGATCTATTGTGTGTGTCAATGAAGCAGACACGCCGTCTCTGTGAACGGCACATCATCCAGCTGCATCATCGCCTATGACAATGGAATCATTTGCTTCCTCCTCTGCCGCGATCCCACAGAGAGAGAGAGAGAGACGGGAGTCAGCGCTGCGCCGTAGAAGCGCGCGCCATCACGGCGAACGCTCACTGGCGGACCACGTCACAGGGAAGCGTTAGGAAAACCAGCTGGCGGGTTGGAAAACATGACACACACACTCATAAGATGCAAACACTGCCAGTAGCATCTTCAAAGTGCAACGCTCCCGCTAAGTACGAATGTGCACATTTGGCGAAGAAAGGTGCGCACACAAAAAGACAAAATGGACGCTTTTCTGGAGCGGACACATCGCGCGCCGCGCGGACAACTCTTTGCAGGCGATGCGTTCCTGCTCGTGTCCTCGTCTGCGCCAGGCTCTAGTACCAGTGCCAGTAAGGACAGCGGCGTTGGCACGCCTTCGGACGCGGCGGCGGAGCTGAAGGAGCTGATCGTGGCGAATGGCGGACGCGTCGTGGCCACAGAGATGGAGAGCACTGCCACAGCCAGCAGTGGCAGGGAAAGAGTGATTGTCGCACTTGTGAATCAGCCGCTGGTCGTCGAGCAGCTTGCAGCGGAAGACGTCGCGATGATCGCGCGGATGCTGGCGAGTGCGAGCCGAGATGTCGCCGCGCTTGTTCTGCGCGCGCAGTGGATCCGCGACTGCGTGACGCAGCAGAAGCGACTCGCGTATCATTCGTACGACCAGTCAAAGTCCATATTAGCGCTCGCAAGAAAAGAGCAGAGCGCTGGTGGAGACAACATCCAAGCTACGCATACGCAGGCAGTTGGTGTGCAAGACACGAAAGAGCAGCCGAATAAAAAGCAAAAGATCGAGTCTGAGGAGCCGTCTCCATCGTCTGCACTTGCGCCGTCAATAGATGACATTCCACAACCAAATTTCACGCCTTGGCGAGAGTCGAATGGCGGCTCGCTGTTGATTCTAGACGCGCGGTCAAAAGAAAAACAAGAAGCGGTTGCTGGGGATAGGACGCTCAAGATTGCAGGGTTCGATATGGATGGAACGTGGATTGAGACGAAGAGCGGGAAGCGGTTCGCGAAGGACGTGAACGATTGGAAATGGCTCCACCCCACGCTCGTCAAAGCCAAACTGGAGGAGCTCATGAAAGCAGGTTTCGAGATCGTGCTGTTCTCCAACCAGAATGGGATTGCAAAGGGCAACGTCACTGCAAATGAAGTGAAGGTACGTGCATTTGGAGTTGGTGCAGTGAAGTGTACATGCTGTTCTAACTGAATTGATGTATCTTTTGCAGAAAAAAGTGGAGACGATCATAACAAAGCTCAACTTGCCGGTGCTCGCTTTGCTGGCAACACAAAACGATTTGATGCGCAAGCCTCGACTCGGTGGGTGGCAGGAAATGCTCAAGATACTGGGAGTCGAGAACCCAGATCAGCAAGTCGATATGACCGAGAGCTTTTATTGTGGAGATGCAGCTGGACGGCCCAAGATCGCGGGGCGTAACAAGGATTTCGCAGCCACCGACTACAAATTTGCACTGAACATCGGAGTGAAGTTCCACACTCCAGAAGACCTTTTCCTGAAATCTAAGCAGCGTATTCACACGCACACAGATATGTGGGAGATCGGGTTTGATCCACGACCGTTGTGCGACTCGAACCGTAAGTCTGCCTCTGTGATATTCTGTTGTATTGAACTTGCATTATGAGTTAACCGATTGACCCCAAAGTTGGACTGTTAGATCCACCGACCGCCGAATTAACGAAAGCGGATCAAGAAATTATTGTGTTGGTCGGTCCACCTGCTTCTGGGAAATCGTTCTTCTCAAAGACGCATTTTTCCTCCTACATGATCGTCAATCAAGATGAACTGGGCACAGTCGCGAACTGCAAGAAGAAATGCATGGAGGCTCTGGCTCAAAAGAAAAGCGTCATTGTGGACAGCACGAATCGTGACCAGCGCGCGAGAAGCGAGTGGATCTCCATTGCGAAGCAACAAGTGAGTATTTGTTCGCACTCCTCTGCTTGTTGTGCCTTTGAAGATTAATGAGGCGTTGCGTTGTGCTTGCATTTGCATTTTGTCAGAACCTTCCCATTCGTTGCTTCGAGATGGATGTTCCAAAGCCGCTCTCAATGCATCTAAATACTTACCGGTCCGCGACTGAAGACAAAAAGATCCCTGACATCGCGATTCACACTTTTTACAAGAACTTTGTTTCCCCACAAGTACGTACCGCGTGCAGATTTATGTACCTCTATGCACTACTCTAATGTTGTTTATGTGGAAATCGGTCTGCTTTGCCACGTTTGCCTTGTCAGATCACGGAAGGATTCGCCGAAATCGTCAAAGTGCGCTTCCAGATCCAGCAAGGACAGCTTTTCCCTGAGAAGCATAAGCTCTTGTGCTCGTTTCTCTAAAGGCTATAAATAACGAAGCTTTGTTTTCAATTCAAGCAGCAAAGCTGGTAGAGCCGCGGGAGGTACGCAGGCGTATTTACATCCTGCGGGTGAGCTGTAGACGTGTGCTTGATTGGCAAGCGTATTGTATTCTGGTCGTGGCATTCCTGTTCACCCTCACTTCTCGGCAATCCATGAAGCACAGACTCGGAAACCTGGAAACTTAGGTCGCGTTCGGGCATCTTCTTCCAGGTCTGCCATGTCGTCAAAGATCAAGGATGGACTCTTCATGGGCGATGTTGATGCAGCGCAAGACTCCGAGTTTCTTCAACTGAACGGCATCGTGCACATCATCAACTGCGTACCGCGCCAAGTACCCAATCTTTCCAGCAATCGCTCGGTCTATCGTACACGCCATGCGACCTCGATGAAGTGCTGTGACGACCGTTTTTTGATTTGAAGAACCGCGAGTTCATGGGGCTAGTGCAGCTGATTGACCGATCACTGGAGAAAACGGAGAGCGTACTAGTGCACTCGTTGCACGGCCACAACCGTAGTCCAAGCCTGATGATAGGCTACCTGATGGTCAAGTATTGCTGGGGTGTCGACAAGGCTTACGACTTTATGGTCACCAAGCGAGCTGATATCAAGCTGGACGAGTCTTACGCTGAACAGCTCTGCTCATTGGAATCTCAGCTGCAAAAGACATATCCAAATCGAGCGACGGAGCAGCAAATATTTGAGTGGAACCCAGCGATTGTGGATCCAAAGACAGATGAGCTGGTGCTGGTTCACACGCTTTTGAATGCGACGTCAAAGCCAAACGGCCACACCACTATCGGCAATCCAAAAAAGAAGCTGTCGGCACGTGCTACTCGACGGATCACATGGATCGACCAGTCGACTGAAATGGTACTGTGGGATGGATACTTATTTGCTGTGTGGCATTTTGCGCAATGTTTTCCTGACAATTTTGAATTTTGGAACCAATCCTGAAGAAAAAGCTTCATCCATCACTGCTAGCAAAGCCAGAACGACCACCAAACAATTCCTACAGTTCCATGTACCCAGTAAGTCCATTGATCTATTCCACTGTCCATTTCTTACGAAGAGTTTTTCTCACTCGCTTGTTGTTACTTCGTATACTGTGGCAGGATAATGGATGGGTCGATGTCTTAAATCCCAACAATCATCCTGGTGCTCACATCGACCAAGGACACCCTCATGCTCATGTAAGTGACCCAATAGTGCTCGGCTGTCGTCAATTGAGTAAATGTCAGCTAAATCGACGAATGATATCGTGCAGACCGTGAGAGATGCTACTGGGGGCTCTGATCGAGAGCATGCCTCTGCTGTAAGCGACGCATTTTCTACGCCACCTGACTTCAGCTCTAAAAGTCGCCAGTCTGCTTTTCGACAACAAGAAAATGCGTTTCCTGATAGTGAACTGGAGACCGTGTAGTTGGTGCGAAACACGCACCCTCGTCTACAATCCTTTTCGTTGCCAAAAAAGAAAGATGCTGAGCTGGAGACGCCGATTCCTCAACAATCACCGACATCATCCAGTGATCGTGGCGATCTCGAAGTCACGTACGAGTATCCAGGGTCGTCGAAGCACCCAAAGCCTCGGCACCTGCAAGAGACGCTCGCATCCATCAATTCGTGACAACGCAAGACGGCCACTCGTCCTGCAGCGTATCGCACGTCTTTGTATTCTGCTCCAGTGGGACGAACGTCGCTGCCAGCGAGTGCAAACGTGAATCCTGTGTTCACGAGGACTGCAGCTGCAGCTGCTATGAGCCGAGGCGATGCGAAAGGGTCCAAAGGTGGAGGCAGACCAAATGCTAGGAAAGGTATCGACAGCATGAATCCCGCTCTCAAGGTTCCCGTAGGACGGACTGGGAAGACGCCGTCAATAGTTTCGAGTCATGCCACACCACGCATTCTGTTTAACGCAGACTTTCCTCCTCCATCTGCAGGTGGAGCGGGATCGTCGGGAGGAGGAGGGATAATCCCTCAGAGTTTAGGAAGCTCTCTTCGTCACAGCATCACAGAGATTGCGGACTTATCCAGTGCAGCATCGATCGCATCGATGACGTCAGGAGGTGGTCGTCCGCGTACAGCTCCGTCGTGACTCCGTAAGAAAGAGGTCGAGACGAGCGATCTGCTGTATAGCAAGAAGATGGAGACGAGTGCCCGAATGCAGCCTCCAAACGATGACTCTCAGTCTTCTCGACGCGCGCACTCGTCTCTGGACTGCACGAGCTCAGGTTCGTCTGCGAGTGCTGCCGCCGGACGATCGTCGTCAGCACGGAGAAGCACCGTCGGCGCCTCGTCGTCCAGCAATCCCTCGGCTTCTTTCTCGCGCTCCAAGGCGCCCACGCGCGCCCAGTGGAAGTGAAGGAGAACTACAGCAAGCCTACGTTCAATCACACTGACAGCAGAAAGCAAAACAGCACCGAAATGAATCGTGAATTCGTTCCATAGCCCTTCACACTTGCTTGTTTGTATTCAGCTCCCAATCACCACGAATGTTCCAAAACCTCAGCCCTAAAAGATCTCAACTGCGCGGCGCTGATTGGCTGGTTGGGTGTGATGAGATCGTACTTAATCGGATACGATGTGTTGCCTTTTGTTTTGACGGGCATCTGGCGATATTGGAGCAGGAATAGCCGCCACACTCCATCCCAACTCACCAGTCAGAAGCAGAAGGCGCGATGGGCAACGTGGCGCTCGCATCCGCGTGCCTTGGCGCAACGGACAGCAGCATAGTGCCAGAGGTGAATGTGTGTGGGTGCGCATTGTGCGTTTGCCACGATGGCGGTCATGCGCATCAGACCCTGATCAGCTTTGTGCCATGTGCTTAATGTGTTTGTGTTATCCATGGCAGGGCGTCCATGAGCGTGCTCTTGTAGTCGATATCGATGCGCCAGCACTCTCCACGAGCGGGTACGCACTGCGTGGACCCACTGCGATGGTTTGAGAAGTGTTGCAAAGTTGCCCTTTGGTCTGAACTGGTTTTGTAATTGCAGCATGCAGCTCAAGGTCTACGCTGTGAACTTCCACTTGCTCGTCCAACTGCCCCTACGCACGTTGAAGCGGGTTCTGCTGGGTTGCATGCGACTGCAGCACGACGAGACTCGCAGTCACGACAGCAGCAGCGGATCTGAATCGCCGTTTCCGATCCTCACCGTCACTGCGCCAAAGGGCTTCAACGCATTCAGCATTCACATTTCCAGCACATCGAGAAACGCTGAAAACAATACGCAACGGGTAAAGCTGCTCGTGCAGTTTGTTGAAGACGAGACTACCAAGTACAGCAGCGCGATGCTGAAAGACGAAGCCAACAGAGACGCGCGGTTGTACACGATTCAATTGCATTTCTGCAGCAAGTGTGGACTTCCAAGCGGTGGCTGCGCTTGCTGCGGCTGGAGGAAGCTGCACGAACTTTCTGCCGCGGAAGAAGATCAAAGCTTGCTGGAGGCTATAGATGCCAAATTGGTGCGGACTTGCGCTGATTCATTGGCTACTCACAGCAATGGCTGACGTGTAAAACCCATGACTTGTGCTCCCTTTTGTTGCTGTCTGTAGCCGTCGATCGCAGCTGCTCACGCAATGACGATGGCGCGATCTCTCTACATTCGACTAGCATCCAGACCAGCACCTTCCGTGTTTGAAGCCACCATTTTCAAAAAGAAGCTCGTGCACCCAATGATCGAGCGCTCCTACGTGGTACAACACAACTTTTATTGAGGATAAGCTAGCTTTGTGACCTTGGCTGTGTTGCGCAAATGATACTAACTGCCTTTGTCTTTCCCTTGGCTCTCAGATCTACACCATCGAGGTCCGCCACGGTCAGTTGAAATGGCTCGTGACACGACGGTACCAAGAGTTTGCACGTCTGCATCTCCGCATGGCAGCGCTCGTCTCGGAGAGCGTGTTGTTACCAGAGCTGCCTCCAAAGAAGTGGTACGTGCTGGTTGTCTATTCTCAAATGCTGCGCTCTCTCGATAGTTGACGTCTTCTTTTTCAATATCGACAGGCTGGGTGCACTTGATGAAGATTTCCTTCTTGAGCGCGTGCTCTTGCTGCACGACTACCTCAAGAGTCTCTTGATGATCGACGCCATTCACACTTCGGTGCCGTTGCTCTCATTTCTCGGCGGTAATTACCACCTTATGGTCGTCCACTTCCGCTGCTCACAGTCTAAAGTGATGCTTGTGTGCTGTTTGCTGTTGCTGTAGCATTGTCGACAACGTCTGTGGATCACGAAGCGCGGACGTTTCTGCGTCGCGACGTGATGCATCTGCGCGTTCTCAACTACTACGTGGCGCCAGGAGACCTCGTCCTCTTTCGTTGTTGCGGTCCCGTGAGCGGAATCCAGCGCTCGGTGTGACTTTTCCACTTTGTTGAATCCTGTTTTTGAGATTTCGAGACTAACAAACCGTGTGCACTCACTTTTTATCTTAGATGACTGGATCTGAATGGGACCACGTCGGGATCGTCGTTCCAGGTGCCAATCCGACTTCGTTCCACCTATTGGAAGCCACGGGCGAGGGCGTGTCTGCGTTTCCACTTGTGAGAAAACCTCATGTCTTTAAACGCGACTTTTCTTCCTTGACTATTCTCACCATGCATGCGCTATTCTCTCGCTGTAGACGCCACGTTTGATGGCGTACTCGGCGTTTCACATCAAGTACGTCGCTCTGCGGAAGCTCCGCACACCGCTTCTCACGGCGACCGCGCGCTGGGAACTGCTGCATCGATTCGCGACCGAGGTAAGTGTAGTCATTTTTGCATCGTTCTTTGTACTTGCGCTCTCCACTCAACGAAGTCTCACCCAACAACATAAACAAACCAGGTCGAAGGCAAGCCGTACGGTCTCACTGTTAGCAAACTGCTCCGCGCAGCAGGCACACATGCACCTTCTACTACGGATTTCTTTTGCTCGGAACTGGTGCGTACTTGTGTCCACGTGCTACCACTTAATCTGCGCCTCACACTGGTTGCTCGCTCTCTTCTTGCAGGTCGCGGAGGCGTACAAGTCCCTGGGTCTCATCGACCCTCGAATCCTCTCGAGCAATTTTTGGCCAGGTACGTGGCGGCCGTCTCTGGAAACGCACATGCTGCCCAAGTTCACTGATTTGACACATCGATGTTGTGCTTTCCTTTTCCTTTAGGCTCGTTTGCCTCTGGTGGCTTTGTGGACACCGAGCTCGGTCGCCACGGTGCCGCATTGGACCCAGAGGTGGTGATCGATTGCCAACTTCTGGAGGTAGCCATGGCCAGGAACGACTAAGAAAAGATGTCATATAGAATGTGAAATAACAGCGCATGCTAACATCTCTGCGACTGAGTCGCCAGGTGTACCTTTGCGGATCTTGTGGAGCGGCTTCGTATCTTTCCAAGTCTCTTTGGGCTTGACGCTGGATGCAATGAAGAGACGTGACGCTTCGCGGTTACATTCTCTTCGCCCAGAGCGACACATTCGGCCACTTGGTTTTCATCACCAGCAACGAAGCTGCAGCAAATATCACCAGGATGAAGAAGCTGTTCAAGCTCGCGTCCAAGTGCCACGGCCAGGGTGCCGTGGTGTTCCAATGGCAGTCGCATGGCCACTTCCTCGCCACGGCGGGCAAGAACGGACTCGTGCACATCTTCAACCACCAAGGCGAGGAGTACGACGAAATCGGACTCGACATGACGGCGCCTGTGTTGGCGCTCGAGTGGGACCCCGAGGGCTCGACGCTCGCGATCTTGCAGCAGGGCAGCAGCATCGTGACACTCTGGGACTTGGCCACCCGCGCGACGCACAACCTGGACGCGAACCTGAACAACTCGACGTTCATCAAGTGGTCGGCCACGGGCGAGCAGCCCGCGATCGGCACTCAGAAAGGCAACCTCGTGCTCTACAGCAAGGCGACGCGCAAGTTGGTGTCCGTGCTCGGGAAGCACTCGAAGCGGATCCTGTACGGCGCGTGGAACCAGGACGGCAAGCTCGTGCTCGGCTCCGAGGACCGCATGGTGACTGTGAGCACGTCGAAAGGCGACACGATCGAGCAGCGCGAGCTCAGTTTGACGGTAACAATCTTGCACAAAGCATGCAAGCATGTACCTATGGCTGATTGGTCTCGTCTGTAACCATTGAGTGTGTGGATGGGAGCGTAGCCCGTGGATACCAAATTCGGCCGGAAGCGCTCGACCCGTTCGCAGAACTCTGAGCAGCTCATTGCGATCAGTATCGTGCGATCAATCATTCTACTGGACCTGGACGATCCAGCGAACCCGATTGAGCTCACCTTCCAGACGCATTACGGCACGATCGTGTTCCTTGAGTGGCACTCGGAGGGCATGGCCATGATCGCGTTCTCCGAGGGCTACTTCATCGGCATCTCCACCGAAATCAATGTGCGCATACATACAACCATGCTTCATTTCGTTTATCTCTATTAATTTCTCATGCATGCGCTGTAGGAAGTCGGCGAAGAAGTGTTTCCGAGTAGATTCTTTGCCGAGCGCATTTACTCGGCCGCGTACTCGCCGGCGCTCAACCGCGCAGCCCTCAGCGGCGACAGCTGGATCAAAATCGTGAGTATGAGCAAGGACGACGAGCACAAGGAAGTCGTGGGCGATGCGATCAAACTCACCGACGCAGAGGTACACACGCTTTATATATCGCGGTCAACTTCAGTGGAGAAGCTAAGACTCGACCCATTGCTTGTTTGGTTATTAGGAAAATGAAGCGAGTCTCATGAGTTTCACGGCGGACGGCCAGATCCTGACGGTCGCGACGCAGGGTGGCACGATCCAGAACTTCCTCGCGCGCATGCCCATGATCTACGACCACTACAACAACTACGTTGCGTACCTGAGCTCGCTGCAAGAGCTCAGTGTCGTCGACGTGCTCGGTCGAGATCCCCCGATCCATATCGCCGTGTCCATCGAGCCGTTGTTCGTAACGATCGGACCGCGGCATGTTGCCGTCGGCATGAACAACCGCGTGTGGTACTACCGTTGCGACGGCACGGCCAACGACTCGCTGGTGAACGAGCAGCAGTACCTCGGTCGAGTCACAGCCGTGAAGCTCAATGGCGACTACGCGGGCGTGCTCTGCGATGGAAAGGCGAGTCTCCACCTGATCGAACCTGGCGCCAGCACGAACGTGGACCTGCAAGAGGAGCAAGGCAAGATCTTTTCGAGCTCGAGCGGCGGGCGTGACGAGCGCACCAACGAGATCAGTTCGATCGCGATCACCAAGGATTTCTTCATCTACGGGACGTCGAACGGCACGGGCGCAATCCATTTCTTCTACTTGGCCGAGTGGAAGTTCCTCGAAGGCTGCTCGTACCGCCACGACGACGGTGTCGGAATCCTCCAGGTCGTGCCGAATCGAGACGGTGTGTGCCATTCGTAAAGTCCCTTATTACTGTATATGAATGCAGCCACATTAACGCTCTTGACTATGCAAATGACAGGCACTCGCGTGCTGTTTATGGACTCCCATCACCGCGGATACCTCCTGATTGCTCCGACGCGCGAGGCAATTTTCGTCCCAAGCATCCCGAGCACGGCGACGCGGATGCTCTGGGACACGACAGACCCGATCGTATTCATCGTGCTGCAGGACGGCGAGTTCAGTCTCTTCCAGTACACAGACATCACGGTGAACGGACCTGAGGTGGCGCAGCTGGGGTTCATAGAGATCCACAGCGATGGCAGCTTCATCACGTCGCCACAGAACACGCGCGTGCCGCCGGACCTCGTGCCGATCCTGATCTGCGACGGCATCGTGACCTGCCACCACGTGTCGGGCAAACTCACGAGCCTCACGTCCAGCACCCACGACCAGCTCCAGAAGGCATCGGCGCGCGCCACGGTGACGTCGGCGGAAACCGAGAAGTCCATTTTCCGCCAAAATCTGAGCTTATTGCGCATGGAGGCGGCGTGGAAGCTCGCGCTCTCGATCGACTCGCGGGACTATTGGCTCGCGCTCGCGTGCCGCGCGATGCAGATCCTGGACGTCGCCATGGCCAAGCGCGCGTATCGCCAGATCGGTGACTCGGGCATGGTGCTCGGCCTCAACCACATCGAGAGCATCGAGGAGAAGAACCTGCTGGCAGGCCACGTGTTACTGCTGTTTGGAGAGTATAGCGAGGCGAGGCGGTTGTTCTTGAGCTCGAGCGACCCAATGGCTGCACTGCAGATGCAACGCAACCTGCTGCAGTGGGACCAAGCGCTGAAGCTCGCCGATTCGCTCGCGATCGAGTTGGTGCCCGAGCTCAGCGTGTCGTACGCGACGCAGCTCGAGTTCCGCGAGGAGTTTGAAGGCGCACTCAAGATGTACGAGCACGCGACGAACGTCACCGACGAGCTCGGAAAGCCCGTGCCATGCAGCGAGAAGCTGCGCAAGCAGAGCGTCGTGGGCATCGCGCGGTGCACGTTCCGTCTGAGCGACTTGAGACGCGGCATGAAGCTTGTCTCAGAGGTCGGTGACGTCGCTCTGTGCCGCGAGTGCGCCATAATCCTGGAAGCTATGAAGCAGTCCGGGGATACCGCTGTGCTGTGCGAGAAAGCGGGATTGTACGAGAAGGCCGCGCAGATCTACATCCAGATGAAGAACCTGGCCAAGGCTGCTCCGCTCATGCCCAAGGTGAAGACGCCCAAGATCCACGCGCAGTTCGGACGCGCAAAGGAAGCCGCGGGCGAGTTCAGCGCCGCGTGGGACGCGTACGAAGCCACATGGGACATGGACAACGTCGTGCGCATCCAGTTGGAGAACCTGCACAACCCGGAGAAAGCGTTTTCGATCGTGCGCGACACAAAATCATCCGAAGGCGCGCTCGCGGTCGCCAAGTACTGCACGGAGTCGGGCAACTACAAGTGCGCGATCGAGTTTCTGCTCATGGCCAACAAGGAGGAAGACGCGTTCCAACTCGCACTCGCGCACAACGAAGTGGACTCGTTCACGCACCTTTTGGGTGGGACCATTTCCATCGAGCGCGCCGCGAAAGTCGCGCAATACCACGAGCAAAGTCACGCGCCAGCACACGCCGCAGAGTTCTACTAGATCTGTGGCAACTACAACAAGGCGCTGCAGCTGTTCCTGCAATGCGGAGACTCGGAGCTCAGCAAGGCGATCGACGTGGTCGGCAAGGCGCGCAACGATATGCTCACGCACACGATGATCGACTACCTCATGGGCGAGAGCGACGGGATCCCCAAGGACCCGAACTTCGTCTTCCGACTGTATATGGCGCTCGGGAACTACGCGCAGGCCACCAAGACCGCCGTGATCATCTCGAGACAGGAGCAGGAGCTCGGCAACTACAAGATGGCGCACAAGATCCACGTCTCACAGGATCTGCGCAATGCGCTCATGCTGCTGCACAGCTACATTCTCGTCAAGAAGCTCGTGAAGCGCGAGGACCACACGGCCGCGGCGCGCATGCTCGTGCGGGTGGCCAAGCACATTTCCAAGTTCCCAACCCACGTGTCCAACATTCTCATCTCGGCCGTGATCGAGTGCCAGCGCGCGGGGTTACGCGCGTACAGCTACGACTACGCCACGACGCTCATGAAGCCCGAGCACCGCAACACGATCGACAAGGAGATCAAGCGCAAGATCGAGGCGATCGTACGGCGTCCGAACAAGGAGCAGGCTCCGGACCCGACCACGCCGTGTCCGTGCTGCGCCAACGAACTCGCCGAGGCCGACCTCGACTGTCCGCATTGCAAGAACTGGATCCCATACTGCATCGTCACCGTAAGCAGCTTTCTACTTTTGACTTTGGCGCATGCAAGGATTGGAACCAAAGTTGCTGACTTGTGTTGTGAATTTGTAGGGTCACCACATGGTCAAGGACGACTGGACGCAGTGTCCGAAGTGTGCGCTCCCGGCGCTGTTCTCGCACCTGACGGCGCATCTGGCGACGGACTCGACGTGCCCCATGTGTGAGCAGCCCCTCGCAGCCCAGGACGTGACGCGGACACCCGAGAGCGACGTGAAGCTCAGCGAGCAAGTGGCTGCTGGTGCTGGGACCCCAGAGCCGTAAGGCAAAAGCGATAAGAATGGAGGAGTTGGTCTGTCTTTTCATGGTACAAAAAAGAAATACTAGTGTATATTTTGCGGCATTTAATCCGCCGCATATCGTCTATAAATCACAATTCCTCTTCTGCTGTCTACACGATCGGCCCGACAGCCTCTCAGTGTCGTTTGGTGGTAGTAATTGGTAAGTTTGGTAATCCTGTTGGTGGTGGTGGATGCAGTTTCTGCCGCGGGGCTACGACATGAACTGCATCGTCTTCTCGTAGACGAGGAACGTGACGGCGCTCACGGGGAACGCGCGCAGCATCGTCGCGCCGAAGCCCTTGAGAAAGTAGTGCGCGCCCTCGGACGCGTAGTGCGCCTTGGTGAGCTGCCACGCCGAGCGCTCGTTCACGAACGTTTGGCTCTGCACGCACGATTTGACGACGTCCACAGGCTGCGTCACGAGCCACGACGCCGAGCCCGCGATGCCGCCCGAGAGCAGCAGCTTCATGTCTGTCTCGTTCTCCGGGTCGCCCTTCGTGAGCCATTCCTTAGTCACCTCGTACGTGAAAAAGTAGAGTCCGAACGCAGGCATATCGCGCAGCAGACACACCTCCCAGCCGCGGAAGAGCCCCTTCATCCCATGCTGCCGCAGCAACTGCCTGCCGCACTCGATCGTGCTCAGTTGCTTGGTTGTGCCCTGGTTCACCTGCAGCTGGATCTTGACGTGCTCGGACGGCGCGGCGACCCCGGTCTGTACGAGCCCCGCGGCGGCACCCGCGAGCAGACTCTGCGTGGGCGAGAGCTTGTCGACGTTGGTGGCGTCCTTGATCGCACGCGCCACGACGCCCTGGACACCGAACACGACGGCGTTGATGGGCGCATTCGACAGGATCGGCGAGAGCAGTCCCTTGAAGAGCCCCTGCGGACCCTCGGCGGCGACGATGTGGCGCAGCGTGTGCAGCACCGAGGGCGTGCGCGCCGTGTCAGCCGTCTGCAGCCGCACTTTCACCGTGTCGAGTGGGTGGCCCGCGATGATGCCCGCGACGCCGCCGACCGTGCCTGCGTTGAGGTCCTTGAGGACGTCGATCCACTCCATTGGCGCTCCTGACTGACTGCGGGGGGTGGGTGAATCCGAACGATGATGACGACGCGGCCGTCTCCTCCCCACTCGATGCACCAGATCCGTCCGCTGCGACGCGCGCACGTCAAACGGGATGCGCTGCGTGAGGCAGAGAGGGGGAGGGGGGGGGGCACAAAAACGACGCGAACGGATCCCTTCCACCAACCCACACACGCGACTCGCAGGCTTCAACCCTTCCCCCTTCTGAGTCATCGCGAGTTGAGCTTTCATTAATAGCCAATGGGAAGACGCTGCGTCAACAACATTCACGCGCGAATCTGCCAATCAGGTTCGATAATGTGGCTGTGACAGACCGCACGACGGTTACAAAACACACCGTCATGGACCTTACAGTGAATATGGAGAGACGACCTTATAATTAATGAGATCAGCAATCCATTCGATAAAATGACAAAAAATGTTCAAAACGATGGAATTGAAAATGAAGCGGACATCACCATGGTATCGACCAGTTGTCCTATATTCTCGACTATGTATTTTTTTAAATAAGGTAAGCGGTAGGTCCCTATGGCCATCTGTAACGGGGTTACACTGTAACATGGTTACGCACTTGTGTTGTGCCACACAAACAAAACGAACCTTGCGGTACGTAGAGTACGCGCAACAAGTTTAAGACCGAACCACGAGGTTCGTCGTACTTGCTCGAACCTTCACGGTGGAGCCGGCAGCCAGTCTGAGTGACGGCGCCTCCGATTGGATATAATTGAACATGCATTTCACTCAATCACATAAGACAACTAGCGTTAGTCTTTCATAGCCACTCATTGTCCCATGGGGAGTAATTACACTTGAGATTGCTATTGTTCATAGTTACATAAAGATAATCCAGGTTGTCCTACAGAGGGCAACCTCCAACAAATAAACAGTTCCATTTTTACCGTTAACTAAAGCCTTTGGTTATCGACGGTTACTCTATAGAGACCTATAGGTAACCGATTGTTGCACTGCAGGAAGCAGGCAACCGCTCTCGGAAGAGAGTCCTTGAGAGAAGCGTTGCATACGCTTCCTCACACACGTACCGTGCTGCGCAACTCGGAAGTGTCCGGTTACATTGGACATGATCGACTTGTGGGCGAAGAAATACAAAGCGCAAGGACATCAGCTACAGTTGAAGGCACTATCGAGGCGCCGGTTTTGTTATGTCGTATGTGTTCAAATTGCAATAAAGTGACTTTCCCAGAATAGCAGTTGTAGAACACAATCTTCATTTTCAGAGAAAAAGTCAACAGCCAAACGGTAAGACCAGCGGGCTCTTAACAAAAGAAAAATTACTCCACATTGCGTACCCGAGTTTGTGTTCGGATAAGGTTCGACCACCCCCGTAGCAGCACAGACAGCTGCTTGGCGGTGGTATCACATAACTGCCAGACAGAAGGAAACACCCATATCAAACCATATGGCCAGAGCACCCCGCGCTCCTCTGTGTTTGTCGAACGTCTTGAACCCATGAATTGTCGGTCGTCCCCCACGTTAATATTTTCACGGCAGGCTTGTCGATACCCGGAACGTCTTCCGGGCTGTGGAATGCTGTCACCCCTTCAGAAGCGTTATAGACGATCTACTGCTCCGCCCGCCGCGACCTCCAGCGATCCCTCGCACTTCGTCGTTACTCGGGAGTCGCAGTCGCCGCCTACCGCCCATGTGCACCCGCTATAAAACGCCACTGATCCAGTCGGCCAGTACTGAAGTCTTCATAGGACGAATCGCGCTCCATGCGGCAGGACTTACATGGATATTCCCGAGAGCGCACTTTGTGCCAAACCGAGGGTCCCGGAGTTCGGGTATAACAACAAACAACTGTCGAAGACAGGCGACTGTGAACTTGGTCACTCAGTAAATATAAAGAACAACAACCTCCACCTGTAATTGGCCATAACCAGCCATCACATGAAGGTGGATCTGTCCCCAGATCTAGTGTGGCACACACCACCTTCAGCGTGCATTGTGGAGACACAAATAACAAAAGGGATTACGGTAAGACAGTCCCCACATGCACGTGTGACGTCATTCGATGACGTCACGAGTGTTCTCTGTGCTGATCAGTGCAGAATGTTGTTCTCATGTACTAATCAGTATAGAGTGATAACATCCATGTACTAATCAAGTACTGAATGATGGTTCCTGTAACGGGACTCGTTACACGGCGTGCACGTGCGTTGAGGAAGCGCAGGTGAAAGGAAGGGAGCTTTGCGCGTTACCGTGCAAATTGAGAAGTGAATTAAAACGTTAAAGTGCTAACATGCAATCGTAGTGACTGAAACCTACGGTGTCTCTCATTGGTAGATAATCGGATGTCCAGTCCGACTATCATCCAATGGGATTAAATCTTAACGGCTTAGTCTTATTGGCTAATATGCAAATGGCTACGTACAGTGTTCATGAGTGACACATATTAATGTGTCTCCAACTGTACGTCGTGGGTGGGTTCGGAAGAGGTGGTAAAACCCATGTGGGAGAAAACCCACACTCTCCTGACCCGGGAACCCATGTAATGGGTGGCCCCATTACATCATCCCCCCGTAAAGCGATTGGTCACGTAGAAACGCGCGCGACCAATCCATCTTGTGTTCTTTGGTGTTCTTCCGTGTTCGGAGGAACTGGTCACAGAAGGCAGAGCACTGAGTCTTGCGGGCTCAGTTCTCAGTGTGCGCCGTGCCCAACAGAGAGCTTTCCAGACACCGCAAGCTGTGCGAGGTGAACCTCGTACAAATGTCTTCGATCGACAGTGATGCTGTTGACTACGAGTCGAGTAGCGAGGAGGTGACTCCTTGCAACACTCCAATGAGTAGCACCACGACGAATGTCGTGCGTGACGATCGGGAGGAAGAAGCCGAGTCTTCTTCCGTTGACCGTTCGAATCTCAAACGAAACGAAGCGAACGTTCGTCGTCCGCGGCCCTCTTGAATGAGCCTACGCGGAAGAAGCGTCGTGAGGAGGGATCTCCTCACGGAGAAACGAGCGGATCCACCGTGGCGGTTGCCATTTCCGACGTCGGAGCGTCGGAAAGCGCGGCATCTGCCAACACGATGGAAAATCTCGGTCGGGAAGGATTAGCGTCAGCTGATCCCGACCTGGTGAATGCAGCGAGAAATATCCTTCTCTCGCTGGACGCGTCCAATTGTGAACTGGAAGCTGTCGATCCACTCGAGGACTTGCTCTTCGATGTGGAATCCGAATCTGATGCGCAGGTTACTGCGTCATCGGGAAATAGCGAGTTGCCACGCCATCTTGCCTTTCCGGCGGAGGAGAAGGATCCGGTGACGGGTCCTTCTGAAGGGATGGATTTCGTCCCTTCTAGCTGGAGTCACTTATGGGCGCCCAAACCCAATTGGGTTCGTGCGCATCGTGGCACCCAGCGTGCGGGCACTCACGCGCTGTACGATGTTAGTACCATCAAGGATGATGACTTCGTCCTTCGACAGAACTTCCATCCCAAGGCGCGCGAGGAGTTTTACATCGACCTTTTCCATTCGATGCGGTACTTCGATGGTCGATCGAAGTCAAAGAAGTCTCACAGCGCTGAGAAACAAGCGCTGTTCCTTTCGCAAGCGTGGGGTGCCTTCGTTGTGAATTTCAACGAAGACGCTGCGAAGTGTATCTCTCGATTGCGAGATAATCGGGATAAGTTCCTCCGGCACAATGCCGTTGGAAAGTTGTTGGCGATCCACGAGGAATGCGTGGATCTTGGGGTTCCGTGTGGAGTCAAGACCACACCGAGGGGTTGCCGCATCTGCACCAGCGATGATCCTCAGTTGACTGAGGAGCACTGCAACCGGACACTTCCGAGTTACGCAGCACGGTACGTGTGTGTGGAAGCGTATGCAACGCTTCTCTCAAGGACTCTCTTCCGAGAGCGGTTGCCTGCTTCCTGCAGTGCAACAATCGGTTACCTATAGATCTCTATAGAGTAACCGTCGATAACCAAAGACTCAGTTAACGGTAAAAAATGGAACTGTTTATTTGTTGGAGGTTGCCCTCTGTAGAGCAACCTGGATTATCTTTATGTAACTATGAACAATAGCAATCTCAAGTGTAATTACTCCCCATGGGGCAATGAGTGGCTATGAAAGACTAACGCTAATTGTCTTATGTGATTGGACGAAATGCATGTTCAATTATATTCAATCGGAGGCGCCGTCACTCAGACTGGGTGCCGACTCCACCGTGAAGGTTCGATCAAGTACGACGAACCTCATGGTTCGGTCTTAAACTTGTTGCGCGTACTCTACGTACCGCAAGGTTCGGTTTGGTTGTGTGGCACAACACACGTGCGTAACCATGTTACAGTGTAACCCCGTTACACCACCCCCCACTTAAAGTGCGAAACACTCGAAGGGTCGGTGTGAGAAACGTGTGGATCTCGCGCGTGTGCGCCGAGAAAGGGGAGCATTCGTGTATTCCTCGGGAAAGAGCACAGCGGCGACGCGTGCGTTAATTTCACCGAGTGTTGGCACATATAGTCACTGTGCTCGCGCACGTGAGTATCATGGCCACCAACAAAGCTGTCCGCGAGAAGCTCGCGCGACAAAAAGGGGAAGGCGTCGGCACTCTCGTCGAAACTTTGCGCAAGCGCGAGGAAGACAGAGAGGTCGCGTCGAGCGCAAGACGAACGACGGTCACCGCGGATGCGGTCGACGTGCCTGCGGAGAGCGACGGCAGGTCTGCTCTCACATCTGATAGCGCTCCTGCTATAAGCAGTGAGCTACGGTTCGGAGATCTCCCTTCCGTGAAGCCGTTGTTCGCGCGTGCTTTGGAAGAGGAGGAAGCGACTGAGGAATTCCTCGTCGTTGACAATGACGGGAGCTCGCTTGAAGACGAGGGAGCGCTCACCGTGAAGCTCGGCTCCGTCGACGAGTGGGTCGAGTACGAGGAGTTGCAAAGCGAGCGACACGCCGCTTATCTCCACGAGCTCGAGCGAGATCCATCCGCTGACGTCTCGATGTATCGGATGAAGGAGGAAAATGACGCCGTTGAGGCTGTCAACAATCGTAAGAGGAAGCACGAAGTCCTCATTACAAACGAAGAGGCAGGAGTGCGAGCCATCATTCACGATGAGCTCAAGTACTCACTGCCCGAAATGCCGCCGCCAGAACTATGGCCGGCTGGCAAGACCGCATCGAATCTGCTCGCGAGAGCCAGACTTTGTGCGCGGGACTACGACGCTCAATTTAAAAATTGGCGTGAAAAGCGATTGCGGGATGAAAATGGGGAATTGCGTATTCACCCGATCCCAGTCGTCCTCTTTGTTGGAGAGACGGAAGAAGAGTGCGATGCCGACTTCATGTCGTGCATCAATAAAATTAAGGGAGGTAGCACTCGCACAGTGTCTACCGATCCGACAGCGCAGCGCAGTCAACGCATGCAATTTGCAGTTGACCGTGTTCGTCTGTTTCGCTCCAAGCAGGGCGGTGGCACGCCTCTGCGAGCGGGTGGTCGCGCTGATAACAGACGACAAATTACTCGCGCGAATGACAGTCCCTCAGTTGCGCCTCAAAGGCGTCAACAAGATCCGGGACGTCTTCGCGAAGACGCTCAGCAGGCTCCCACGAGCTCTGCGACACATCGTACCCACGCCACTTCACAAGATAGTGGGTGTTCCCCTTACGCCGCTGCACACGCAGCAGGCGCTCAACATGGTAGTGGCGCTGTCCCTGCTTGTCAATCAGCGGGACAGGTGGCGCCTTACTTCGCTTCAGCATCGGTGGTTGCACCAGATGCGATGGTTCAGATGGTTCACGCGAACGCATCATCTTTGGGGGCGCTACAGCAAGCCGTCCGTATCCTCCGCCAGCAATATCTGGACGAAACCTCGCTGTTGAAGCAGAGGGTGACAGCGCTTGAGACGGAGCTGAAGGAAGCTCGTCAGATGCTGGAGGAGTACCATGTCCGCGGGAAGAACTTCCACGCGAGGTACGCTCCGCGGGTGAAGACGCTTTGGGAGAGGCACAACGCGCTCGTGTCTCGATGGGCGGCGTCTGAGCCCCCTGATGAGACCGACGTTCTCCCGGACTGGGATAAAAATCCACAGTAGCGTCATGGTAGCGCTTGAGCAAACCCACGTAGAACACGGGGTGCGTTGCCATTCTCGTTGGGAGATCGAGCTTGTAATTCAAGTATCCAATCTTCTCCACAACAGTGTATGGCCCGATGAATCGTGGCAACAACTTACTCCCGCTGGGGAGCGTTGTGACTGCATCGTTTGGTAGGTTTTTAATGCTTAAAAGCACTTTATCACCCACACAAAACGTTTGTTTGTTCTTTCTACCCGATTTATCGGCGTAGAGCTTTTGCTTGTCTTGCGCAGCAGCTAGTTGGTCGCGTACGCGACGCAACAATGCTGCGCGCTCATCAACAAATTGCCGCGCTGCCGCGACGGCTTTGTCTTGCTTTTTCGTTGCTCTCGCAGCGCGTGCTGCAGAGAGATCTATTTCTGCGCCGGTGTGTGACACCGCGCGTCCTTCCTTTCGTGGCTGACGCTCACACGAGCAGTCGCCTGATTCCGTCTGAGACTGGCTATTTTTAGCACGAGTACCGTAATTCGGTACCGTGGAAGATTCATCTATAGGGACACGAGTACCGTAACTTGGTACCGTGGGTGATCCATCTATAGGGACACGAGTACCGTAACTCAGTACCGTGCCCGACATGTCAATACTCTGCGTGCTGTCCGGTAAGACCGTGACAGATTCGGAACGCGATCGCACAGGCGGCGCATCGAGCGCGGCGAGTTGCCCTCCTACCGCAGAACGGTCGACGCCCTCAAACAGAGTGGCAGGTACGCGCGGGTGCCGCAGCGAGTTAAAATAGAACGGAGTCGCGGCCGTAGAGGCGTGCTCGCTGCTATTTATAGCAAACTCGGCGTACGGCAGCCAGCGGCTCCAGTCGCGGGGATGATCGACAGCGGTGCTGCGAAGAATATCCTCGACGACACGGTTCACGCGCTCGGTTTGCCCGTCTGTCTCGGGGTGATCGGCAGTGGACAACGCCAGATCTGTGCCGAGCAGGCGAAAGAGTTCGCGCCAAAAGGCAGCGGTGAAACGCGGGTCCCGGTCTGATACAATAGACTCGGGCAAGCCGTGATAGCGGAACACGTGCTCTAAAAATAGGCACGCCGTCTCTTGCGCAGTGACATGCTTGCGCACGGGTGCAACATGCACCATTTTGCTCAGTCGGTCGACGAACACGACGACGCCTGTGTTGCGCGCCTTGTCTTCCGGGAAACCGAAGACGAAATCCATGCTGACCGACTTCCAGCAGTCTTGCGGAATCGGCAGCGGCGCTTTGTTCTTGCCCGCAGGCTTCACGCGCTGGCACTGCTCGCATGAGCGTACATAATTGGCCACCCATTTGTATTGGTGTGGCCACCAAAACACATTAGACACTTGCGAGAAGGTCTTTTCACGTCCGAGATGCCCACTCGCTGGTGTATCGTGAAACTCATGCAGGATCGAAAGTTTCAGATCCTGGTCATGCGGTACATACACACGCGGGTAATCAAAGTTGGACAGTCGATGCCACAACAACCCATCGTGGTAACTAAACCGAGCAAGCTTTGACTCGAGTTTGGCAGGCAATGACTCTTTGGACGAGCCGTCAAAGTGAGCAATCAACAAGCGACACTCATCGTCCTTTGCATAAAGCGACTGAATATTGTCCTTGAGCTTTGTTTGCACTCGACTGATGCTCAGATGCATGAGATCAGGAGTGCGCTCCAAACACAGGGCGTCAGAGCTGCTGCCAGCGCTCGACTCGTGATCTGGACGGCGCGAGAGCGCGTCCGCCAGAACATTTTCCTTTCCCGGCTTGTATTCGACCCGAAAGTTGAACTCGGAGAAGAATGCAAGCCATCGCGCCATTCGCTGCGATAAATGGGGGGAATTGATCGCGGTCCGCAAGGACGCGTGATCCGTGTACACAACGAACGGTGTCGCACCCAAAAGGTGGACCCTGAACTTCAAGAGGGCGTACTTGATCGCAAGCAGCTCCTTGTCGTGCACAGGATAATTCTTTTCAGCTGCCTTAAGCAGTCTGCTTTGGTATGACACGGCGCGCTCATGGCCGTCATCATCCTTCTGCATCAGCGCACAGCCGATTGCAAAATCGCTGGCATCGCACACGACACTGAAGGCTTTCGTGTGGTCCGGCAACGCCAGGACAGGAGCGCGAACAAGCGACTCCTTCACGTCAATGAATGCATTCATGACATCATTCGTCCAGTCCCACTCGACATCCTTTTTCAAGAGATGCGTGAGTGGACGGACTCTTGCCGCATAGTTGTGACTGTACTTGTGCAAGTAATTTGCCAAGCCAAGCCACTTGCGCAAGTCCTTGACGTTCTTTGGGATCGGCCAGTCGGCGATCGCCTTGATCTTCTCTGGGTCCGCGCGGACGCCAGCTTTGCCAACATAGCAGCCCAGGATCGGAATCTCTGAGGCGCCAAAGATGCATTTCTTCAGGTTGCAATACAGACTGTTGTCTCGTAAGCACTGCAACACTGAGCGCAAATGTCTCTTGTGCACGAAGATGTTATCGAAATAGCTCGGTGCATACGCACGATGAGGACGCAGAAGATGCGTTACCAGACGGTTGAACGTCGCTGGTGCATTCTTCAAACCTTGCGGCATAACGAGCCACTCCCACAGCATCCCGCTGGGTGTGCTTACTGCCGTCAAGGGAACGTCGCTCTCTCGCATGAGGATCTGATAGAACCCGTCCATCAGATCCAGTGCGGAGAACACTGTCGAGCCGCCCATGGAGTCGATCAAGACATCCTTCCTTGGGATCGGCGTTTGTGCCGGAATGGTGGCGGCGTTCGGCTTGTTGAAAGCGTGAACAATGCGCCAGCCACCAGTCGCTTTCCGCACACAAAACGTGGGTGAGCTATGTGGAGACTTGCTTTCTCTCACATGACTGGCGAGGGCTCGTTTCGCGAAGAACTCGTCGATAGCCTCAACCTGCTCGCGGGGCAGCGGCCATTGTCTGGTCACGCAATATTTGCTCCCGGGCTCGAGATCGATCTCGTGCCGTACGCCACGGTCAACGGGCAGGGCACTTGGCACTTTGTCGGGAAACACATCTTTGAACTCCCACAACAAGTCAAAATATGGACTGCCTTTCACGGCGTCCCAATCCTGAGCAGCAAACCGTTTCTGTTTGTCTGGCTCCAAAACACTCTCATCCGCAGTGGGCGAGGTGCATAGTTCGCTACGCGTGAACGCAGTCGGAACGACGATCTCGCGGATCTGATCACGCTCTAGATCCGTAAGAAAGAGCTCATAGCTCATTTCTTCGAGGGATACAATCGCCTCAACGGTACTCGGCAGCTCATGGAGCGCCGCAAATTCAGCGAAGAACACTTCGTCTGATGCGTTTGCTTCCGGACTGCGCGTCGCGCGTCTGAGCGCCACGTCAACGTGAGCGCGATCTATCGACGGATCCGAGATCCTGTCGAAGGCGCGCAGCGAAGTTGCAGCTGCATTGAGAGATGGGGCAATCATATGCGAGGCGGCCGTTTCCTCAGCAACAGATGCCAATGCACTGTCTCTCTCGCGAGCTGACAACTTGCGTCGCCCTCGTCGGTTGATGCGAACGCGCGACCTCGCGGTTCTGAGCTCCAGTACTGCACCGTCGGGGTGGTACGAGCTGGCTGACGCGTGTACACCTGTACTGTCGCTGTCACTTGCGGGGGCTGGCTCGGGTGCTCTGGAGCCGCACACTTGCGCACCAGCGTCCACGTCTGGACTTTCTGGCGCTTCCGCACAAACTGGGCTACCTGCCGCAGTTGATCTCTTTGCTGGGCTCCCTGCCTCAGCGCATCTTCCAGCTGGGCTCCCTGCCACAGCGTGAGTGTTTGAAGCGGGGCTCGCTGCCGCCGCATGTCTTCCTGCTGGGCTCCCTGCCACAGCGTGTTCAAAGCTCGCATCCGTTGCGTGGAAATTTTCCCGCAACCTTCGCTCTTCACCAGAGGAAGGGATGGAGCTTCCGATTGTGCGTGCTCGCCAATCGATCCAAGGCTGATGTTTCGCCAGCCAAGGCATCCCTAGGATGAGGTCGTACTTCGACCCCATCGCTAGTACCACGAACGTTTCTTTGCAGACAAAGTCGCAAAAACCGAAAGAGAGTTCGACTTGAACCCCTTCAGTGTGTACTGTCGACCCATCGGCCAGACGTACGATCATCTTCTCGCGCTTGCCACTGTGGACAAGTCGCTCATACGCTTGCAGACTCTGTTCCAGAGCTGCCTTCGAGACAAAGTTCTGTGACGCACCGCAGTCAACAAGAACCGTCATTTTCTTCTCATAGCCCTTCACATCGGCGCTATATACCAACATCTCACTCGGAGCCTTGTTGCCAAGAGCTCCTGGGACTAAGCTTCCCATCTGCACGACTCTAGTAGTCGGCGACGCCGAAGCTATAGAGTCTGTCTCAGTAGAGCGTCCCGCTTCTACTGAGACATTCCGTTTCCTTTTCTTGCCGCAGCAGATCTGCCACCTCGATGAGCGTGGTTGCTGCGCGGCGTTTGGTAGTCTCTCGCCTGATTTCCAGTGCGAGGAGCGGGCTACCTTGGAGCGGGACACTTCGACTGATAGTGTCCCCGCTTGCCACAATTAAAGCAGGTCACTTCGGCGCTGCTGAGATCCATTGGTGTCGGACCATGGAAGCGCCGCTCATCCGTGACTGCTCGGTGGCTGTGATGCGCACCGTTGTGGCGGCCAGCGTTCCAATCAGGTCGGCTGACTCTGAACGATTGCTGCTCAACGAGCGCAATGCGGATCGCATCTTCCATCGTGGGCGGCAAGCGTCGGTACAACTCCTGACGCGCTGGTCCACTGTTGAGGCCGTTGAGAAACGCAGGCACTTTCACAGACTCAGGCAAAGGGCTGGTCGTGATCGCCGCGCACAGGCTTCTCATCTCCTGGATGTATCGTTCCAGTGAGAGCTTCCCTTGTCTCAAGGAGAAGAAACGACCTTGCAACAGCACTTCGTTGTTCGGAGGCTGATACATGGCGGTGATTCTCGCACGGAAAATATCCCACGTGTCGAATGCACACTCATCGGTGAGCAACGTCGAGAATGCCCATTCCGACGCTCGACCGCGCAGGTTCGAGATGGCGTAAGACACCATCTGCTCGTTGCTGTCGATGAGCTGAGCCTTGGCGCAACGCTCCACGGCGAGTAGCCAGTGGATGAGCTTGTCGCCATCCGCACCATCGAATTTCGGAGCGTCGATCTTGACAGCTCTCGGGCAGGGAGTTTGGGACGTGGGTGTCTGAGGCGCAGAAGCCGCACTCGACAAAGACGTGGCTGCGCCAGTAACCACAGATACCACTCGCTCGAGCGCTTCGCGCGACTCAGCAGCTGAGCGCAGCATCTCTGCGGTCAAGCTTGCGGTGGCTTGCATTTGTGCTTGCGCACTTCGTTCTCCTTCGAGGCGCTGAGCGTTCGAGAAGTTCTCGAACTGCTCGAGTCGAAAGATTTGCTGTTCCGGCGACGCCGAGAGCACGTCTAGAGCGACTTGGTCGCCTAGCGCTTGTGCCATTCGGGTCAGCACACTCCGGTGTTCAGCCGAGAGGTGCGGGAACTGCGCAGGGTCAATTGACGCCATGATGAATCCTTGAGGAAGCGATTCAGGCAGTAACCTCTGCCGGGTCGTAGATTGACTACGAGTGCTACCAGTTGTAACCGGACACTTCCGAGTTACGCAGCACGGCACGTGTGTGAGGAAGCGTATGCAACGCTTCTCTCAAGGACTCTGTTCCGAGAGCGGTTGCCTGCTTCCTGCAGTGCAACAATCGGTTACCTATAGGTCTCTATAGAGTAACCGTCGATAACCAAAGACTTTAGTTAACGGTAAAAATGGAACTATGAACAATAGCAATCTCAAGTGTAATTACTGCCCATGGGGTAATGAGTGGCTATGAAAGACTAACACTAGTAGTCTTATGCGATTTGATGAAATGCATGTTCAATTATATCCAATCGGAGGCGCCGTCACTCAGACTGGCTGCCGGCTCCACCGTGAAGGTTCGAGCAAGTACGACGAACCTCATGGTTCGGTCTTAAACTTGTTGCGCGTACTCTACGTATCGCAAGGTTCGTTTTGTTTGTGTGGCACAACACAAGTGCGTAACCGTGTTACAGTGTAACCCCGTTACAAGCACCTTCGTGGTTTCAACGGCGTGATGCTTCCTCGCGGATTGCAAGATCGAATCCGCGAGTTGTGGAAGCGAGAGTCGATTAGCGTCGACTCTCGTACTGCTGCACCAAGCCAGGAACATCGGCTTGGAGCATCGCGGCCGGTTCCCAGGTATCTCGATCTGGTGGGTAACCAAGCCAACGAACGCGATAGACGCGCTCCTTCTTCCCTCGCGACGATCGATCGCGATGAGCAAGTATCTTCTCCACGATCCAGCGTTGGTTCCCCTCGGAGTCTTGCAACGGAGGAGCTGGAGGAGGGAAGATCTGCTCGTGACTCTGAGGCGCATCCTCAGAGTGATCAGCGTCTTCTTGATCGGCTGAAGTACGCTGAGCGGGAGAACGAGGTTCTCCGACTTCGGGCCGAGCTAAGCAAGATGATCGCGAAGCACGAGCGGCTCGAGGGACGGCTTTCGAGGCTCGAGGCTGATCACAAGCTTGTGCTTGGGATCCTTCGCGACCATGGTCTCCTGAAGAGGAAGAGACCAACGAGTCATCGTGGCGATGATACGCTTTGAGACGCTCGACGTAGAACGTCGGGTGTAGACGCATGGTCGGAGGAAGCTCCAACGTGTATGCGTCCCCAATCCTTTCAAGGACCTTGAAAGGGCCAATGTATCTTGGTAGCAACTTGTTGCTGTCACTGCTCACCACTCTGTTAGGTAGGTTAGCAGTCGATAATAAAACAAACGAATTTCGTTGAAACTCGTTCGTGTTTTTGCGGCCACACTTGTCCGCTTGTTCTTTCTGACCATCCACTGCGTCGGCGATTGAATCGCGGACGAAGCGGATGACAGCTTGCCGCTGCAACACTGTTGTAACGATGTCTTTGTCGACGATCGTCGCATGAGCAGTTGCCTGCCCATGATGGTGCGAGATCTCCGCGCTCTTCGCTTGTTCCGAAGCAGCTGCTTCGCGGACTCCTCCCCCACTCAAGAGAGATGTCACCGACGGAGGGGACATCCCACCGAGGATGGACGGAACACGTGGGTGCCTGAGGGCGTTCGCGTAGAATGGCGTGTGCCCGGTTGAGACATGCACAGAGTTGTTGATTGCAAACTCTGCGAGAGGGAGACATTCATTCCAGTGAGTGAATGAATGCGCATAGCTGCGCAGAATACCCTCGAGCGTGCGATTTACACGCTCGGTCTGACCATCTGTCTGCGGATGATCAGCTGTCGACATCTTGAGCTGAGTGCCCAAGAGTCGGAACAACTCTTGCCAGAAGGCAGCTGTGAATCGTGGATCTCGGTCCGACACGATTTCAGTGGGCATTCCGTGTAACCTAAACACAGAATCCAGGAATATCTGCGCTGTCTGCTTTGCGGTGACGCTAGCAGGGACAGCGCTGAGATGGACCATCTTACTGAAGCGATCCACGATGACGAGGATGCCAGTCTTCTTGCTGGAGTCAGCAGGAAGACCGAAGATGAAGTCCATCGAGACTGACTTCCAACAGTCCGTCGGGACTGGTAGTGATCGCAGCGGTGCATTGGTCACCGGTGCTGGCTTGACGCGCTGGCAAACCTCGCATGCGCGTACGTATTTGCGGACCCACTTGTATTGGTGTAACCAATAGAAGTCGCGGGAAAGCGCGAGATACGTTTTCTCGCGTCCTGGATGGCCGCGGAAAGGCGCATCGTGGTACTCGAAGAGCACACGATTGCAAAGGTCACTATCGTTTGGAACGACAGCGCGTGGCTCGTCGCTGTCATCTATACGGTAGTAGAGAACATCGTTGCGCATCTCGTAACGATGTAGACGAGCACATTGAGCCGGATCCAACGCCTTGAGCGACTTATCAGACGGGTCTGACAAGTGGACAACAAGTCGACTGATGTCGCTATCTGTCGCATACGCTCTTTTGATATCGTCGAGGAGCGACGATGTCGGCGTGCTTTCCCGTGTGATTGCCATCACGCGGTCTTCCTTTGAGTCGTTTGCTTTCGACTCAAAGTCTGGGCGACGTGATAATGCATCCGTGATCACGTTGAACCGTCCGGGTTTGTACTCGACGTCAAACTCGTACTCCGCAAAGAAAGAAAGCCATCGGGCCATTCTTTGCGACAGATGTGGCGACTTCACTGCAGTGAGCAGCGAAGCGTGGTCAGTGTAAACGGTGAACCGTTTACTTCCGAGCAAATACACTCTGAACTTCGTAAGAGCGTACTTCATGGCAAGCAACTCCTTGTCATGTACTGGGTAATTGCGCTCAGCTGGCTTCAGCTGACGCGACTGCTAGCAGATCACGCGTTCTCGATCTGCATCGTCGCGCTGCATGAGCGCGCATCCGGTTGCAAAGTCGGATGCATCACAGACCACATAGAATGGTCGCTCGTGATCGGCGATCGCGAGAACCGGAGCCTCCATGAGACTGCTTTTCACCTTGACGAATGCATCTTGGCATTCGTCGGACCACTTCCAGTCGACGTCTTTCTTCAGTAATGATGAAAGAGGTCGGATGATATCCGCATAGTTCTGCGAGTACTTATGGAGATACGTCGCAAGACCGAGGAACTTGCGAAGATCCTTTTGGCTTGTTGGGACGGGCCAGTCGTTGATCGCCTTGATCTTTTCGGGATCAGGACGCACTCCGTTCTTGCCGACAAAGCAGCCGAGAACGGGGATCTCATGAACACCAAACATACACTTTTGTATGTTGGCGCACAGCTTGTACTTCCGCATCAAGTCCAATAGCTGTCGGAGGTGCTCTTTGTGCACTTCCACATCCGATGCAGCATCCGATGCACGACTGTGTATGAACACGTCGTCAAAATAGCTTGGTGCGAAGTCTCGCACTGGACGTAATAGTTGCGTGACACATCTATTGAACGTGGCGGGAGCATTTGTTAGCCCCTGTGGCATTACGAGCCACTCCCACAGCATCCCGCTCGGGGTGCTGACTGCTGTGAAAGGGATATCCTTCTCACGCATCAAGATTTGATAGAACCCATCTCTCAAATCGATCGTACTAAAGATAGTACTACCTTGCATGCTGTCAATGATGACATCTTTGCGAGGTATCGGCGTTTGCGCCGGGATTGTTGCAGCATTCAACTTGTTGAACGCATGCACGATCCTCCAACCTCCTGTGGCCTTTTTCACACAGAAGGTGGGGCTGCAGTGCGGAGAATTCGACTCGCGCACTTGGCACGCTTTACGACGAGCTTCAAAGAACTCGTCGATCACCTTGACTTGCTCTCGAGGCAGTGGCCATTGCCTCGTGACGCAGTACTTTGTTCCCGGCTTGAGATCAATCTCATGCCGAACTCCTTTGTCTGTCGGAAGACGACTGGGAACTTGTTCTGGGAATACGTCTTCGTACTCCTTCAATAGTCCGTAGAATGGACTGTTCTTCAGGGATTCCCATCCCTGAGCCTGAAATCGTTCCTTCTTCGTTGGCTCGTCGAGCACATCAGTGTCCATCACTGATGACGACGCAAGGAAACATTCATTGAGTGGGTGTCTCTGCACTGCCGACTCGGCATTGCTCGATTCCTGAGGAGCAATGTAACATATCTGCTCGAGGGTGCCTCGATGCAGTTCTTTCATGAACCGTTTCTGGCTCATGACTGGTAGCGTTACCACTTCCGAAGCGTCCCTCGGAGGGTCTTCTAACGCCATCTCATGAATATGAGATCCATCCTCATCAGTGACCATGACACTGATGACTTCGCACGAGGAGCCTTGATCAGAGGTCTCCATTGGTGGTACCTTTCCTTCGTCATCGCTCTTCAGTACAGAGCGATGAGCAACCGAAGTCTGTCCTTTAGGCTTTCGGGCGGCTTCTCCATCGAGCATCGTGCTAAGGGGGCCATCGCACACCCTTGCATCATGTTCGTTAACCGACAGCGCGTTGCGCGCCGACGGGCGGTTAGCCTTGTTCTGCTTCATAGCGGGGTAACTGATCGATTGTCGATTCCAATCGATGATCGGCTGATACTTCTTCAGCCATGGCATTCCAAGGATGACATCGAACTTGTCATCTAAATCCAGCCAAATGAAGTCTCCTTCCATTTGGCGTCCATCATGCGTGACACGAAGCCGTGTCATGTGTTTCTTCGTCGTGACGGTGGCACCTGTTGCCAACCGCACGGTGATCTTCGACTCGGAGGAACGTGATTCCTCCGAAATTACTCTCGCTAGTGCACGAGCGACATGCGATGGAACTAAGTTGCTCGACGCACCCGTGTCTAGCAGTCCCCGCAAAGGGGTCGTAAATCCCTCTACGGTTATCTCAAGTTGGATGAGCCGATCTCTCGGCTCCTCCGCAGTCGTGGTAGTCCAGCAGCGCGCGTCATGCACGCTGGGGGCTTGCGTCTCGTGCACCACGATCACACCAGACGCATATTCGCCAGTAGAGCGCCCCGCGTCTACTGGTGGTTGACGCTTTTTGATTCTTCGCGCGTTGGACGCGAAGAAGTCGTCCGATGTGTGTCTCGGACGCGGGGAGCGGGCTGCGCCGCTCGGCACTCGCATTGAAAGTGCCCCAGTTTCTGGCAGCGGTGGCACCGCAGCTTGCGCTTGTCGACGGGTCTCTTCGGAGCCGCCGAAGCTTGAACCAACGAGAGATCCATTGGTTCGGATCCACTGTAACGTGGAGGAGGTCTCGCGGGCCGGAACTGCGCGGCGCGGTAAGGGAACGCGTGAAGCCGTGCTTGCTTCGCGCTAAAGTCTTCCTGAAGCGCCAGAGCGATTGCTTGCTCTAGCATTTCCGGGTATTCCCGGAACAGGTAGGTCTTGGCGGGACCATCCACCAAACCTTTCATGAATGTGGCGACTTGCGTCGCCATGTCGATTGGCTCAGACACGATACTTGATACCAAGTATCGAGCATGCTGGATATACGCGTGGAGATCGCGTTTATCCTGTCGGATTTCGAGAAATTCCGTGCGAGTACGGAATTCCGACTTTGGTGGCTCAAAGGTGGCACGGATGTTGCCTTTAAACTCCGAAAGTGTGGAGAAACAACCATGGTCGGCCATTCGGCGACCAAACGCCCAGCTCTTGGCTCTCCCAGCGAGCTTGGACATCGCGAAATCGACCTGTTGCTCCGGATCGTAGATTTGTCCGGAGCGAATGGCGACATCGATTTCGACGAACCATCGGAGGAGAGGCTCATTGTCTCCTCCGCCATACTTCGCGACTTCAAGCCTCACAGGCTTTTGTCGTGGGAACTGTACCTGCGCAGGAGCTGCGTGGGTTGCTTCTCTTCCACGGTCTTCTGCCTCCTTCTGCAGGAACCCGATCGCCGTGAGGCGATGTTGATCCTGCGACAGGGTGGCAAGGATGGCGAGCACGGCCTTTTCGCCGATGATCGTCCTCATCCGTTGGAAGGCACTCCACTCGAGATCACTCAAGTGGAGGCAATCCTCCCGGCTGATCGTCGCACTCGCGGTTTCCGCGGGTTCGAGATTCATCATCGGTTCTTCGTCAGTACTCATTACTGACGGCTCCCGCTCTGTGGTTAGACGGACCACGAAGTGCTACCAGGTGTAACGGGACTCGTTACACGGCGTACACGTGCGTTGAGGAAGCGCAGGTGAAAGGAAGGGAGCTTTACGCGTTACCGTGCAAATTGAGAAGTGAATTAAAACGTCAAAGTGCTAACATGCAATCGTAGTGACTGAAACCTACGGTGTCTCTCATTGGTAGATAATCGGATGTCCAGTCCGACTCTCATCCAATGGGATTAAATCTTAACGGCTTAGTCTGATTGGCTAATATGCAAATGGCTACGTACAGTGTTCATGAGTGACACATATTAATGTGTCTCCAACTGTACGACGTGGGTGGGTTCGGAAGAGGTGGTAAAACCCATGTGGGAGAAAACCCACACTCTCCTGACCCGGGAATCCATGTAATGGGAGGCCCCATTACAGTTCCTGCTTGGGAAACTGGCCTGGCGACGAGACCGACGTGTCTCTGCCACCTGGAGTGAGTGGTGCGAGCCAATCACTTTGCAGGGATTTTATACAAGACTTGAAGTTCAAGCTTCTAGAAGATCCCGTAGGTTCAACCTCAGTGTACCCAAGGTTTTATATATCATATTCATAGGTTTTATTGTGTATATTTAGGTTTTAGTTATATAACCTCTAGGATCCCTTGGGGTTCATTTGTAAGTAGCGACAGGAACCATAACCATTTTTAATTCAGTTGCAATTTTTCCTCCAAGCCCTCAAGTCTTCTTCCTCCCTCCAAGTCGGGAGATCGCTTCCTCTGGCACAAGCGTGTGTGCCGTGTTTGAGGGACTGTTGTGAACAGCGCCCTCTTACACCTGGTAGCACTTCGAGCGGTCCTTCCAGCGACCCAGTGAAGCGAAAAGGTTTGACGACGCGGCTTTGAGCACGTCGCGCATTCCTGTCCAAGACCGAAGACCCTGCGAGCATCCTTGTCGTGGACATGGATGCTACAGGAACCCCACTCGGTCCAGCAGTACCGGAAACTGTCGAGTTGACTATTGAGGGTTTCCCTCATTTGTCTTTTCATGAGTGGATGGCGCTTGAGCGCATGCGAGATGTCATCGGAGAGGCTGCCGTGGTCAGTCTGCTTCGATCGGCGTCTCCAGAGGACCAGAAGAGCGCGGTGGTCAGCTTCATGCACCACGAGATCATGTCCTCCCGGAAGCAGGTCGCAACCCCTGTTTCCTCACTCAGGACGGTGCCACCGAAGCTTGACGTCTCTCCGTATCGCGGCGGAGAGAACGAACCCCTCTCACGATGGTTCGTCGAGTTGGATGCAGCCATCGCTGCAAGACAACTGCGAGACCCTTCGCAGCAAGTGTTGTTCGCGATGTCCAACCTTGCGGGTCGTGCGAAGAGCTGGGCATATGGCAAGCGTTTAGTCGATCTAAACTGCTTCCCCAGCTACGACCACTTCAAGACCGAACTCAAGAAGGCGTTTGAACCTCCACAGAGTGAGTTCCGTGCGCGCGCCGAGTTCCTCAAGCTTCGTCAAGGCCGTTTCGACCTTCGCTCGTATGCACAACGTGCTCGCTACTTGGTGTCGAGCATCGTTGACGAGCCAATTGACGTTCCGACGCAAGTCGTGACGTTCATGACGGGTCTGAACGATGGTCCGATTCGGAACCAACTGTTCCGCGAGTACCCCAAGACGCTGGACGAAGCCATTGAGCGCGCGATGCAAGAAGAGTTCAGCATCAAGCAAGCGAAGTTCCATGGGTTTGCGTCGAGACCAATGCGGCAATCAAATGTCGTGCATGATGGTCCCGAGCCCATGGACATCTCGTACATTTCCACGCCTGGAAATGAGCGTCCTCGCAACGATGGGAAGTGTTTCCGTTGCGGGAAGACGGGTCACATCGCTAGGAACTGCAAGGTGTCTTTGCCGGGTCGGCAAACGACACAGGGTGCTCGTTCGAACAACCACGATCGTTCTTACGGTCGTCGGTTCGAGCGGTCACCTGGGCCAAAAAACGGGAATGGACAGTAGGGGAGGGGCCTCCTACTGGCCCGGAAAAGAGGACTGTGGACGTTGTGGAGACACAGGACTCTGGCCCCCATGTGCATCAAGCACATGCAGTTTCCACTATGAGTGAGAAGAGTGTCAGTCAAACCTCAAGTTTGATCGTTCACAAAGTTCGTGTAGACGGTATTGCAACGCCTCTACGAGCTTTGGTTGACACTGGTGCGTCGAACAACTTTGTTCGAAATGAAGTGATCGTCAGGCATGGTGTCTTCGTGCCTGATGCGAATGAAGAGAAGACGATGATTGTCCGGTTGGCAAATGGGTCAACTGTGAAGATGCCGAAGCGCGTGGTGCGCTTGGCAATCAAGTGTGAAGATTTCCGAGGTGAAGACGAGTTCATTTTACTCGACCTCGATGACAAGTTTGACATCATCCTGGGAATGCCATGGTTGAAGCGTTATCAACCTAGCATTGACTGGATGAATATGAAGATCTCCGTTGACAAGTCACGCGATGTTGACTTGTGCTGCACAACAACGGATGAAGTGGTATGGGTGTACACATCTGTGGAAGAGATCCCAGATGGCCCTTGTGATATTGCGGTGTGCGATGGCCCCCATGTTCACAAGTGGTACCCATTTTGAAGACGACGAACGGAGGTGGAGCAGTCAGGCGCCAGAAAAAGACTGTCTCCTTTGCCATCGACGACGAGAAGGTTCGCGATGGCGTTGACAAGAGTGAATGGAAGAGGAACAAACACCCTTCCCAAGAAGAAGAAGACCAGCAAGGAGAGTGTTTCGTCAAGAGTTTTGAGTACCCCTGATCAAGGTACAAGTGGTGATGACGGAGTGTCCAAGCACAAGACATTCCAAGCGAGTTTGTGAATATCGCGGTCTACAATGAAGAAGGTGACGTGGATGTAATCCGTCACATGAAGATTGAAAATCCTCCAAGTTCAGTCCAAGAGTTGATTTCCTTGCCGTCGATGAGCAAGAAGACACTGGAGCGCAGCCTAGCGAGAGGCGATATTGCGCAAGTGTGTGTGATCGTCGAAATGGTCGACGAAGGCTTCGTCAACACAGCATCGAGTGCGGATGCAGATGTGTTGGACGAAAAGACACGGAAGGAAAGGTTCGAGGAGCAGTTGTGAGACGCCCTCAAGAAGAACCCCGTGTATGCGCTTGCCAGGGAATACGAAGACATTTTCCCTGACAAGGTGCCGGACGAATTGCCATTCGACAGAGGCATTCGTCACGAGATTGATGTACTTCCTGGCACGAAATACTGCATCACAAGACAGTGCCAAAGGAACAAGTCGAGGCGATCGACGAGTTCTTTGCACAACGTGCTAAGGCTGGTCATGTGCGAGAGAGCAAGTCTCCGCATTGTAGCCCCACTTTCTGTGTGAAGAAGGCAACTAGAGGTTGGCGCATTGTTCACGCTTTCAACAAGCTGAACGACGCGACAATTCCAGCCCAGACTCCGGTTCCACGCAAGGACATGATCCTTGATGGAATGGTCGGCAGCACCGTCTTTAGTGCCATCGATCTGAAAGATGGGTTCTATCAGATTCGAATGCGCGAAGACGATGTCCCACTAACCGCAGTGAGTGCCCCGAGTGGTATGCTGTGGGAATGGTTAGTGATGCCACAGGGACTGAAGAATGCTCCTGCGACCTTTAATCGAATGGTCACGAACGTTCTTCGTCCTCTGCGAACATTTGCACCAAGTTACTTTGACGATATTTTCGTTCATAGTAAGGCCACGAATGGGAAATCTGATGTCGATGTTCATCTCGATCATCTTCGTCAAGTCTTCCAGGTCATGCGTGAGAACAAACTATACGCAAACTTGAAGAAGTGCATGTTCTTTGCACCAGAGATCCCTGTTCTCGGTTGTTTTGTGGGCAAGAGCGGTGTTCGAGTCGATCCGGAGAAGGTCAAAGCTATTGACGATTGGCCTGTGCCTCAGAACGTCAATCAGCTACGACAATGGTTGGGTCTAGCCAACTACTTGCACAAGTACACGCGCAATTATGCAGCGTTGGTGCAATCCCTCACACAGCTCTTGAAGAAAGACGTTGAGTGGAAGTGGTCGAGAGACCATCAGACGGCGTTCGAAGAAGTCAAGAGGAGTCTTCGAGAAGCTCCTGTGTTGGCTCTGCCAAACCACGACAAGCCGTTCCACGTCGTCTGTGATGCGAGCGACTATGCCATCGGTTGCGCATTAATGCAACATGATGATGAGGGTCATGAGCGAGTTGTGTCGTATCAGTCACGACAACTCCGACCCGCAGAACGGAACTACCCAGTTCATGACAAGGAACTTCTGGCGATGAAGTATTCTTTGGTCAAGCTCCGTGTGTATCTGCTTGGCGAGGAGCGCTTCGCTATCTACACTGATCACGCATCTCTGCGTACGGCAGTGAAGACTCCTCATTTGTCGCAAAGAATGGCGAGATGGTTCTCCTTCTTTGCAGAGTACAACTTTGTTATACACTACAAGCCAGGCAAGACGAACATCTTAGCCGATGCGCTGTCAAGACGTCCGGATTACGATCCGAAGACCAAGAGTGAAGGCACGGACGGAGCGTGTCGACTCTGTGAAGATGTTCGAGCGATCGCGGTGCGAGCTGCGACTACAGTGCGAGAAGAGATCGTCGAAGGGTACAAGTCTGACGAAACATGTCAGGATTTGTTGAAGTACTTCAAGGACCCTTCGGACAAAGCGCTGCAAGGTCTTCCGTCGCGCACAAGATCGCGAGTCCACCGCTTCCGAGTACACAATGGGTTGTTGTACTATGCGGTCGAACAAGGGGATACAGCAAGGGTTGTTGTTCCCAACGACGAAGGTCTGCGTCATCGACTCTTGTATGAGTACCATGACAGTCCTTCGGGTGGCCATCTCGGACGTGAGAAAACGTTTCTCAGTCTTTCCCGGGATTACTACTGGCCACACATGTACAAGTGGGTACGCAAGTATGTGAGGACTTGCGAGATCTGCCAACGAGTGAAACCCTCTGGTTCCACGCAGGCACCACTTCGTTCATTGGCTGTCCCATCGGACAGTTGGAAGTCTGTGAGTATGGATTTCATATTCGGACTTCCAAGAGACACACATGGACGCAATGGCATCCTTGTGTTTGTGGACCGATTCAGCAAGATGGTTCATCTTGCGCCTGTTTCGGACAAGATCTCTGCTGAGAAGACTGCCAAGGTCTTTGTAGACGTCGTATTCCGTCTGCACGGACTACCAGTCGAGATCGTGTCTGACCGTGACACCCGTTTCACGTCCAAGTTCTGGCGTGCACTGTTCGGACTTCTGGACACCAAGTTGTCCATGTCAACAGCGGCACACCCTGAAACGGACGGTCAAACAGAGCGAGTGAATCGTGTCCTCGAAGACGTGTTGCGCAGCTACGCAACGTCTTTCAAAGAGTGGAGTGAGTTTCTCCCTCTTGCCGAGTTTGCGTGAACAACTCCACGCATGTCTCGACAGGTCACTCTCCATTTTATGTGAACTATGGCATTCACCCCGAGTGCCTGCTTCCATAATGGGTGAGGTCTCTACCTTAAGTGGGGGAGGGACTCCGGCTCACAGAAACAAGCCGAAGTCGTCTTACGACCTGAATGCTGCTTCCGAGTTGAAAGCCAATTTTGACTCGATGAAACCCCTCGACGACCTAACAAGTCGTGAAGGGCAGCAAGTCGATGACTTTATCGTGAGGAGACAAGCCGTTGTGAGGTTTGTTCGAGACGCAATCGCGAAGGCTCAGGATCTGCAAAAGGAACAAGCAGACAAGAGCGGAAGGAAGAACAAGCAAGTTTATAAGATCAATGATCTTGTATTACTTAGCACGGCGAACCTGCCTGAACATGCAGTGTCCAACTTGGGAAGCTCCAAGCTTCTGCCAAGGTTCATTGGACCGTTCAAGGTAGTGAAATGCAATGGTGATGCCTACACGCTAGACATACCTACACGCATGCGTCTACACCCGACATTTTATGTGGGTAGACTAAAGCCTTACCTTCCAAGTGGATCTGCGGATCCTACGAGATCTTCCGCAAACGATCGAGCTGATCGTGAAGCTTCTCCACTTGATTGCGAAGAGCAAACAGCTCATCGCTCTGGAGATTCTTCTCGGCGTACAGGAGTTGCAGGACGTCGAAGGATTGGTCCTTCACTGCCTCCAACGCTTGAAGACGAGAATGGTACTCACCACGAAGTACCTCGAGAGCCGAACCTGCCTCTTCCACAGAGCGCAACAGGCGATCGTGAGCCAACTCACGAGACTTCTCGTTCTTCGGAGTCGAACAAGTTCATCCTGAACCTGTTGGAACCGTTCCTCGTAACGGGACTCCAAAGCCGAACACTGGGCAGAACCTTCTGTCAGGACGTCGATCTTCGACTCGTGATCGGCGACAAGGTTCTCGAGACTCTCGCAGCGTTCCTCAAGCGTCGAACAACGCTGCTGCAGCGCCTCGATTTGCCCACGATGAGCACTCTTCCACTTCCAGAGTCGCTCAATCGTTTTCTCGTTCAGCCCCACCCCCGTTATTAGACTCTCAGGGAGAGCATCGCTGGGTGATTCAGTCGATTGTTGATCATGAAGATCGACCGACTCATCGTCGAGGAAAGAAGCAGTTGAACCATCAACGCTTCTACAGAGTTCGGTGGCGTGGATATCCACTGAGCTCGGACACGTGGGAGCCTCGTCAGACATTGGAGTCTGATGTTCCCGACGTGGTCCGCAGCTATGAGAACTGCTTGTAGCGTCGCCAGGGGCGACACTACGACGACCAGAGCTAGGGTTCGCTCTGTCGTCAGCGGGAGTTCTTCTTTCGGCACGAGCATTGCCACGACGAAGAAGACGCTCCATTTTGTTCTCGTTCTCAAGACGAACAAATGTTCGCCATGAGTCTCTCTGGGCTGCGATGTGTTGGTTCGGATCATCGCGATCGTTGATCCGACACCAACTGAAGAACCGCTCCTTGTAGAACTCGAGCTCCCCCTTCTTCTTCAGAATGGGAGAAATGTCAAAGAGTTCTGGAGCTGTCTGCTGTCGCTTGGACGACGGACGTTCTTCACGGTTCACTTGGTCACTTGGTCGCTTCATTGCCAATTGCAAAGTGAACTGCTCCGAAAGGTCTGCAATGGTACGCAAGGTACTTGTGACTTTAAGGAGGGGATGATGTAATGGGCCATAACCAGCCATTACATGAAGGTGGATCTGTCCCAGATCTAGTGTGGCACACACCACCTTCAGCGTGCATTGTGGAGACACAAATAACAAAGGGATTACGGTAATACAGTCCCCACATGCACGTGTGACGTCATTCGATGACGTCACGAATGTTCTCTGTGCTGATCAGTGCAGAATGTTGTTCTCATGTACTAATCAGTACAGAGTGATAACATCCATGTACTAATCAAGTACTGAGTGATGGTTCCTGCTTGGGAAACTGGACTGGCGACGAGACCGACGTGTCTCTGCCACCTGAAGTGAGTGGCGCGAGCCAATCACTTTGCAGGGATTTTAAATAAGACTTGAAGTTCAAGCTTCTAGAAGATCCCGTAGGTTCAACCTCAGTGTACCCAAGGTTATATATATCAGATTCATAGGTTTTATTGTGTATGTTTAGGTTTTAGTTATAAAACGTGTAGGATCCCTTGGGGTTCATTTGTAAGTAGCGACAGGAACCATAACCATTTTCAATTCAGTTGCAAATTTTCCTCCAAGCCCTCAAGTCTTCTTCCTCCCTCCAAGTAGGGAGATCGCTTCCTCTGGCACAAGCGTGTGTGCCGTGTTTGAGGGACTGTTTGGATAGCGCAATCTACAGGAGGTAGTAGTGTGTGCGGAGCGCTGCGCTGGTGTGGTGTTGTGTGCAGTTGTTGGTGTAGTTGTTGGCGTATTGTGGCGTGCGTTTGTGTGTGTGTTTGTGTTGCAGTGTGTGTGTTATGTTATGTGTTGTAGTTTGTAGTTACCAGATAGTCTAGGTGGTTAGGATGGCTGGCTCTCACCCAGCAGACCCGGGTTCGAGTCCCGGTTTGGGAATACCTTTTCTTCTTTCTTTCTTTCTTTCTTCTTCTTCTTCTTCTTTTGCTTTCGACCTTGCTTGCTTCCCTCCCGCCCTTCTTTCTTTTGCCTCGCTTGTGCGTGCTCGCGTTGCGCCTATCTTCGTCCGCGGCAGCTGGAGGCGCCAGTCACGACGCCTCGGTGTCGCTCTCTTTTTTCTTCGCTTGGGAGGGGAGGTCGCGTGTGTGCGTTGGGTCGGGTCTGGCGGAGCGCGGGTGCACCGACTGACAGGCCGACCGACCACGCTCAGCAATCGGCTTT